>CM065592.1:418024269-418672376 GCA_033119425.1 Bufotes viridis | reverse complement strand
TAAGCAAAGATTTTTTACGTCTACTAATGACATTTTAAAATGGGAATTGAACAACGTATTCATCATCTTAGGTATCATTAACCCCTTCAAGACGCAGCCATTTTTCGCTTTCTAGATTCAAATAATGTTTTGGTTTTGACTTCCCTTTTTTTCTTCAACCTGGGCATATAAATCCTTGTTCTTTGCATTTCAAGTTCTAATTGTTTTTGGGGAACATGTATATTTAATTTTTCCGGATTTATAAAATTGGATATATTTTGTTGTAGTTTTTATTTTTATACTGTTCACCAATCATTAAATATTATTATAAATGCGTTGCACAAAATGTTACGGTTATGGTGATGCCGACATGTCTATATTATGTGGTGTCTTTCAAGTAATAGTAAAATATAAATCTACTTTTTGTGTGTTATTTATTTATTTATTATTTTGCACATATTTTCTATTTAGTTTGATCCCATTTTTTTCTATGGGTACTTTATTTCATTTTTTAAAATATCCTAGTTTATTATGCAGTATATGTAAAATACACAGGCGGGCGAGCCGCTATATTAAAATACAGACCTGGAGTCTTTCAGTGGACTCTGGCTCTCAGCCTTGTACGGGCAGGGCCACGTCCTAGGGAATACAAGTGATGCTTACAAAATGAGTATGCTGCTTCCCTTGGTTTTTCCACCTGTATGCTTCAGGCAGCATTCACCTCCAAAACTTAGGGGGTTAAACATTGGACATCAGAAGTTTTACTCATCTCCACTGCTAGGTCATGCCTACTTCTGACACTCCTGGTACTGCTCAATCAGTGGGCTGTGTAGCTTACCAATGGGCCATGTCCTCTTTTGCAACCACTCTCCTCACTGGATAGTAGATAAGGGTCCTTAACAGGTACCACCAACCATTAACTTGGAGACTCCATTGGCTATTCCATGAATTTTGATATTAGGAAAAGCACAGCATGTGGCACTTTTCCTGCTGTCAAAGAGATGGAAACCACAATGGAATCAACCCATTTTAAGTCCAAGCGGTTCCAAGTTGGTCTCTGTTGTAGCTTCCGTTATGAATAAAGTGACAAAATCCTTAGTTGTGACTGATAGAGATTCATTCTTTTGGCTGGAAAATGCACTTTCCTCCTACCCTACACCAAGGGCACATGTCCCATCAAACTTGTCCCATCTAAAACCCCGAGCTCTAGTAATTTCAAATGAGCTGTATGCACATTTATTTTATAGACTTTACATTTTTAAAGTGGATATTTTCTATGAAAAAAATTACTTTCAATACATTTGGAACATTTGCTACTGCAGTTGCAGACTTAGAGGTCTATACAATTCTACGTTGTTGGTAACTGGTTCTCTCTGGCTTTCCAAAGAGTAGATGAGTCACCGTGGGTCAGTCAGGGATAGTGAGGCAAAGCTTTTTTAGATTCCAGCAGGAGAAAATCAGAGATAAACTTTTCAGGGAGAGGTAAGCTTTTTATTCTTGCAGCCCGGAAAGCTGACATAAGCTGGAGAGAAGATAATCTTTTTTTTATCAATTTAAATATTTTCTTTTAAGGTTCATAATCCCATTAGAGAAGAACAAAAAATCACATTTCACTCTACTCAGCTGCAGACATATTGCAAATCAGCAGCTGTCAGAGAACGGCCATGTTCCTGCTTCTTGCTGAGGGATATTTAAATACTCGTGAACTCAATGAACCAGAGAAAGCAATAGGCTACTTTCACACTAGCGTTTTTTGGGATCCGTCATGAATCTTCAAAAACGCTTCCGTTACATAACCGAATGCATCACCCATGAACGGATCCGCTTGTATTATGTCTTATATAGCCAAGACGGATCCGTCATGAACGCCATTGAAAGTCAATAGGGGACGGATCCATTTTGTATTGTGTCAGAGAAAACGAATCCGTCCCCATTGACTTACGTTTCACTCCGCATCCCAGGACCGCCCAAAAAACGGTGCAGGCAGCGTTTTGGTGTACGCCCCAGAGTGGAATGGTGACTGAACGGAGGCAAACTGATGCATTCTGAAGTCGATTCACTCATCTCTGTGACGGACCGCCTGGTACCCCGACTGGGTACCTCCGTCAGAAAACAGCTTCCCCTTCGCTGGAACCTGAATTCCAGTGTCCTCAGCCCAAACTTGCCTAATAATTGGACAGAGCCAATATTAGGACAGAACGCTAAACTCCTCAATCATTAGGCAACACCAATGTTGAAGAGTAAATCAAGAACTGACTTTATTGAAAACCAACTCAATATATAAACAGTTCAAGAAGTCTAACAACATAACTCAATCAAACATGAACAGCATGCAAACAGACATCCCCTCCCCAGTGTCTTAATGAAAGAATAAGGGGAGAGGAGACACATGATGGGATTATGTTTTGAGTGTATCATAGGGTGATCTACTCCTCTACACCGGAGTCGGCTACCCCTAGAGTCAGCTATCCTAATCCCATCACCAACACAATAGAACAAAGGGACAAATAAACTAACACATTTATTGGGAGTCTCAGTGCAGAGTTAACCCTTTTGTGTTTCACCCTGCACCTTCAATGGGCAATAGGAAAGATGTGGCCCACAACTCCACACACAAATCAGGGGCAATAGTTCCTTGTAACCCCAAGAGGTCCGAGGGGGGTCTCCATAGTTCTGGGTCCATAGTCCGTAGGAAAGAGGCTAGCCCTCAGGCTTTACAGCAGCCCCAGTGACGGTTCAGTCCGTCACAATCTCTAATTGCCACTCACACTCAACAGAGGCTTCTCTCATGTACACTGGTGGCAGAATACCTTCTTCAAACATTGAAGTCCCTGCTGACTGAAAGAGTGTTTCTGTTCCTTTTAGTCCCACTCAGCCTAATATTATCACTTGCCTGGATTAGGACCTCCCAAATGCTATTGTAGTAGAGCCTCAGTTCCCATAACTTGCAATGATAAAGGCTAATAGGGACAAACTGCATTATAATTCAGCACTTCAATCCCACGTTAAGGAATATTTCGAAGCCCTGCCATGGTCCAACCTGGGAATATCCATGGCTCAGACTGCACATACCCGTTTAATGCAGAATTTGTATAAACTTTTCCTCTTTTTAGGTCTGGCGTGCTGGACAGTCCTACAAAAAATGGTACTGTTCACAAAAGTAATCATGGGCTTCCTGTTTATTAGTCTGTATCTCAGCTATACACCAGCAGTCCTAGATCATACAGATGTGTCCTGCCTTAAAATTTTAGTGATTTTCCAGGATCAGTATATTGATGATGACCTATCCTTTGTATACGCCATCAATTTAAGATGGCTAGAGGTGACCCTCACCAATCAGCTGTTTAAAGGGGGCACTGCACTCATGTGAGCATCACCTGTCTGTCTACCTATAAACCTCACATACAGTAGTCACTGTGCAGGGTAGTACAGCATTGTACCATTCAAGTGCATGGGATGAAGTGCAATACCCTGCATCATCAATACTATCTGTATGGCCTCAGGCACACGACCGTATGTATTTTGCGGTCTGCAAAACCGATCCACAAAAATATGGATGACGCATTCCGTATTTTGCGGAATGGAACAGCTGGCCCCTAATAGAACAGTCCTATGCTTGTCCGTAATGCGGACAATAATAGGACATGTTCTATTTTTTGCCTAACCGAAATACAGCCATACGGAAACTGAATGCACACGGAGTACCTTCCGTTTTTTTTTGCGGACCCATTGAAATGAATGGTTCCTTATACCGCCTGTATAGGGAACGCAAAAAAACATTAGTGTGCATGAGCCCTATGTTTGTATGGTGTATAGTTTGACGGACCAAAGTATTAAATGAAGAGGCTGCAATATTAACACGAGTGCTCTGCCCCGTTCAAACAGCTGATTAGCAGGGGGCGCCAAGAGTCCCCGCTCCCCCGTTAATTTTGTATTCTCAACCTACCCTGAAGAAAGGCCATCAATATTCTGATCCTGAAAACACAAAGTTAAAAAAGTTGTCCCATTTGGACATTTATGGCATAGGAATGATGTGGGTCCCACAACTATCTCAACGACGGGACTCTACTGTGAATGGAGAGCAAGCTGCACCTGCACAGCTTTCTCCATTCACTGCCATGAGCTGGCTTGGCTAATTTTGAGAGTCCTATAGAGGGGTTGCTGCACATGTGTGGTGTGTTTTTCATTCAAGCTGGATGCTTGAGGTTGATGTAGGTCCCACCTCTGGGACCCTCTCTTATCAGACATTTATGGCATATCCTATTGATATGCCATAAATGTCCCGATGGGAAAAGCACTTTTCTGCCAGATAGTGACACATATTCTTTTTTTGTAATCTGTTTTTATTTTAAGATTTTTAAATTCTCTTACCTGAACATGATTATGGGGGCGGCCATCTTGCCAACATTTAGAAAGCATTAAGAAAACTACTTTACGGCAGCCCCATGGGCCATAGAGACACAATGGAGAGGACCTCATTGTCTTCTATGGGAGAGTCTTCTAGGCATGCTCTGTGACCTCTGAAGAGGACATTGTACAGAGAAAGAATAGATAAGTTCTGACAATAACCTATTGTGAATGGTGGATCCTGTCGTATCTATACACAGAGGTGATACCATGACAGGCAGGATTAGAATGAGGGATAAGAAGATACGTAACTGCAGTAAAGTGATCTGTACAGACCAAGGAGTGGCACCTATTATTAGTCCTAGTGGCCAGTGCAAGAACTGCAGGATTTGATGTTTTTTGTTTAAATATAGATAGTGACATGGAAAATCAAAAATAACAATCACAAATTATTTAAACATATGTTAAACATAAAGACATGATTTTAAAAATAAGTCATTTTATAATGACGCATTGCCTTTAAGACAGGATTCATCTGTAGTTGACCACTAGGGGCAGAAAATAATTTTTCCACCTCTTTTTTGTTGTCTGGGTGTATGATGAAGCATACATACCTGCTGAAGTCATTGCTATACTAAAGTAAAGTAGGAAAGTATTTCTGTCTAGCAGCAAGGCATATGTTCTGGAAATCTTTCAGGTACCGATACATTTCTTAAAATAGGAAGCCTTGGGTGCTCAGTATTCTGCTCCTTCTTTACATTCGCAGTGACTGAGGATCGTGTGCTCTGCCACTTAGGTACATTTAAAATCTCATGTTTGCATAATTACTATTAGATGTGAGTTATTATAATTTAATGTAGATTTAGTACTGGGGAAAAATGCATGATGAGTATCATTAAAAAAAATAAATTGCTCTCATTAAGTTTGCTCAGATGAACTTTTTTTTCCGAAAGATGTTCCTTCTGGGTTTTTATGAAGAAGTCTGTGCGATAATTACCCATTTTCAATCAAGTGCTTAATATTAATTGAATGGAATTGTCAAATTAAAAAGTTGATTCTTTATTAAGGCCGAGGTTTTCTCCTTTTTGGATAATGCCACGTGATGAATGTGTTCATGTTTAATGCTATCCGCAGACATTGAACGCTAAATGTTAAATCACTTTGCAATTACCTTAATTTAACAATTTGGCCCCTGTGGGGAGCTCTCAAGGGCCGACTTTGGTGCTGTAAAGAGCTTACCTGTATGGGCTTGTAGCATGGCGGGTGGTGCAAAATCAAAACCTATCGGACCAATCAAAAGACAGACTGACATAAGAATCCTAATCTGGTCCCCTGCTATTGCCCGTTAGTTTTGTGCTCCCACAATGCTCCGCTCCATGGTAACAGGAAACCAGCAGATTTGTGAATTTGGCTTTCTGTCTGAAGGGAGAATAAAACAGCATGTGATTAGAAATCAGTACAAGATAAGTAATGCATGGCATTTGCAAAAATATTCAGTATGTGGAAGGCTGTAAATGTGCTGTGTAAAAGTGGAGCTCCCCTTTAATGGAGTTTGCATCAACATCCTTTAAACTAGGTAATCCTGTATAAATGCAGCTGTAATTCTGTAATGTATTTCTTTTCCCGTTATTGCTCCTGTCTCCCATTCTGGGCTTTGGTCACATGACCGTGTCCATGCAGCTCTTTCTTATTTCCTGTGATGTTATGTCCAGGGGCGGGGCACTGATAGGGGAGTGTCTATGTAAATAGTTGGGTGGGAGGAGCTATGAACTAGCTGGGTGTTATTAGGAGCAGTGATGGGGGAGTGTCTATGTAACTAGCTGGGTGGGAGGAGCTATAAGCTGGGTGTTAGGGGCGGGGCTGGAGCTGTGGCAGAGGAAGGAGAAGAGCATCATGGGTTTGGTTGGATAAAGGAACAGGAAGTGCTACATACAGGAAGGAGACAAACCAGAGGGATTGGTTTACATGGTGAAAACAGATCAGGAGAATCCAGCCTAACAAAAAAAAAAAAGCGACTACATGAGCATATCTGTTAAACCCCTTTAAGGCCTAGGCTACTTTCACACTCGCATTTTGGGCAGATCCGTCATGGATCTGCAAAAACGGATCAATTACAATAATACAACCGCATGCATCCGCCATGAACGGATCAGTTTGTATTATCTGTAACATTGCCAAGACGGATCCGTCATGAACTCCATTGAAAGTCAATAGGAGATGGATCCGTTTTCTATTGTGTCAGAGAAAACGGATCTGTCCCCATTGACTTACATTGTGTGCCAGGACAGATCCGTTTGGCAAATTGATGCATCCTGAGCGAATCTCTTTCCATTCAGAATGCATTAGGGCAAAACTGATCCGTTTTGGACCGCTTGTGAGACCCATGACGGATCTCACAAACGGAAAGCTAAAACGCCAGTGTGAAAGTAGCCTTATACTAATGAGTAATATACTGCTTTACTTCCTATCATTGTTAGGACTTTCCCACTCAAGCGTCTGTGAGTTGGTTTTACCTTCATAGACAAGTGTCTTTCCTCTCCTCCACTCCGTCTGTAAATCACTTCTTATGCCGACTCTGTTTTTAGTTAGTTTGTTGCCTGATCAGTCTATATACCCATATTCTGTATACTTGATTATGAAATAAAGCTGCAACAAAGACTCTCTAGAGCAAAACGCCAGTAACCTCTGGTACGCCAGCTGCTAAAACTACAACTCCCAGCATGCACATTGGCTCGGCTGTGATACCGCAGCTTATCTCCTCCCTCCTGACCTCTGCTCAGATCACAGAGCGTGCCTAGAAAACTCTCCTATTAGGCCCCTTTCACACGGGCGAGTTTTCCGCGCGGGTGCAATGCGTGAGGAGGACGCATTGCACCCGCACTGAATCCGGACCCATTCATTTCTATGGGGCTGTGCACATGAGCGGTGATTTTCACGCATCACTTCTGCGTTGCGTGAAAATCGCAGCATGTTCTATATTCTGCGTTTTTCACGCAACGCAGGCCCCATAGAAGTGAATGGGGATGCGGGAAAATCGCAAGCATCCGCAACCAAGTGCGGATGCGTTGCGATTTTCCCGCATTGTTGCTTAGCAACGGGACCCAATCTCTATTATTTCCCCTTATAACATGGTTATAAGGGAAATAATAGCATTCTTAATAAAGAATGCATTGTTAAATGATGAGGAAGGGGTTAAAAATAATAAAAGTTAACTTACCTTAGCCACTTGATCGCGTAGTCGCGATCTGTCCTCTCTTTCCCTGCAGCATCGATGATCTAAAGGACCTGTGATGACGTCACATCACATGGCCCAATCACCTGCTCCATCACTATGGTGATGGAGCATGTGATTGGTCCATGTGACCATGTGACATCATCCAAGGTCCTTAATCACTATCCTCAGGCTGTGGATAGTGCTTAAGGACCTTGGATGATGTCACGTGGTCACATGGACCAATCACATGCTCCATCACCATAGTGATGGAGCAGGTGATTGAGCCATGTGATGCTGTGACATCATTACAGGTCCTTTACATCTTTCAAGCTAACGGAGAGGAGGCCGGGCTTCGCGATCAAATGGACCAGGTAGTTATGATTGTTTATTATTTTAACCCATTCTGCACCGGGTTCAACATTAGGAGATGGCCAAGGGTATTATTTTACATTATAACTATGTTATAATGTGAAATAATACCAGCGGGACAATTTCTGACCCAAACATGCACTTCTGTGAAGAAGTGCAGGTTCGGGTCTGGGTACCAAAAGTGCCGATTTTTCTCCCGCGCGTGCAAAACGCATGACAGCGCTTTGCACTCGCAGGGAAAAATCGCGGCAATTCCCGCAACGCACCCGCACTGTTTGACGGAGTGCACCCGCAACGCCCGTCTGAAAGAGGCCTAAAAGTCATTGACGTCCCCTCCTGTCCATTGTGTCTATGGACCATGGCGGCTGCTGTAAAGCATATCTCTAGGTAAGAGCATATCTCCAGGTAAGAGGGCTCCCCCATTATTATGTTCAGGAAATAGAGTTTTCAAAAATCTGCAATCGGAAAATAAAAACAGATTAAAAAATATTATTTGTTGCTACCTGGTTTTAACTGGCAGAAAAAAAAATCTGCGACACATTCCCTTTATGCTGGTCATACCGCTTAAATATATATCAGCCAAACTCATCCATTGTGATGAGACCAGCCAACCATCTAATGGGTATCTGAACCTCAAAACTCTACCACAATGTCAGAGGTCAGGATTGGGCTCTTGGATTTCAGGATGGAGATAAATCTGGCAGTGGCTTATCCTCCTGGCCGAGCGTGCATGTCTATGAGGAGTTAAGAAACATGGCCAAATGATCCTTTGGAGAACAAGTATCTCAAGTGTATGGCCACCCTTACTTTACTTTAAATAGGTGCACTTCTAAAAAATTTAGTTTGGCGAAACCCTATAATTCCAGTGCCTTCCTTTCCAGCGTTAAGACATCTCAAGGGGACAATTGCATGCAAATCGGGGTCACACAGTGATGTTTATTATTGGCTATGGTCATTACAAGTAATTTTTTAAATACCCAACAGCCCATCATACCGTTCATCGATTTGCATACACCAAATTGCAGAAATCACATACCGTATTTTTCACTTGAGGGAAACGTACCTTTTTCCTTCAAAAAGTGGGAGGGAAATGGCAGTGCATTTTATAAAGCAAATACTAATGAGCACTTCCATTATGGAGAGTTTGATTTGAGATCTGAGCTAGATTGGGGGCCGGATCTGAGATCTAATAAAGTTTGGGGGTCTGATTGGGGGGGTTTGATCTGATGTCTGATAAAGTTTGGCGGTCTGATGAAGATTGGGGGGGTCTGATCTGAGGTCTAATTAAGGAACAGTACGTCTTATAACGCGAAAGATAGGGTGTCTGATTTTTGTGAATTACGGTATATTATTTGCATTGGACCTATGCGTGATTTTATTTTGAAGCATCCCAACTTTTTGAGTAAGTCTCATCATTTCTTAAAACCTAATTAAATCTTCTGTAATTTCTTGGCATGACTATTGATCTAGGTTTAGAAACATCTCAGTAATGAGCAAAGGTTTTATTCTGTACAGAACTACTGTATATTCTTCCCATGCTTCCAGACATATTGTTTAAACTGAGATGGACCCAGCGAGCAACATCGTTCACATTTAATTGGATTTGACTTTCAATTAAGAGGAAGCACTCTACCAATAATTGACTGACATCAGCATAAAAGGATTTGTTGAGGGTGATTGCAACTACATGATTCATCAATAGGTGAATAGGCCCTGGAGATGTTGACGTCACCGGACCAATTTGTCTTTGTACAATTAAAAAACATTCAATCAGAGAGAGAAAAAAAATCACCTTTGAGGTGGTCTGTCCCCTTTCTGCTTCCACATGTATATAAAATTCCTGCAAATTCAGACCTAGGGGAACTGGAAGTGCCAACAGCCCTATTGTAGGATAATTAAGTAGCCTTAGAGGGTGCCGAGATCGAGGTTGCAAGTGACCCTATAGCTTGAAAAGAGCCCAGAAGATCCTCCTATCACTAGGGGCGTACACAGATCTCATAGGGACTTATAACAAAACATAGCATGGCCGCCCCCAGACCCTCACAGTTTCCCAGTATGTGTGTGTCAAACACTTCCAGGCAATGCAGAATGCAATGCGGAAGGTCACAGTTTTGATGAATTTACATTTTTTGTTTCTTAAGTGGAATAAAACTTTACGATAAACCTGTAATTGAAAAAAAAAA
This sequence comes from Bufotes viridis, assembly GCA_033119425.1. Classification (NCBI taxonomy): domain Eukaryota; kingdom Metazoa; phylum Chordata; class Amphibia; order Anura; family Bufonidae; genus Bufotes; species Bufotes viridis. Next base: position 418,662,284 of record CM065592.1, on the reverse strand, counting down.
GTTGCCCTTGGCATCACCAACTTTCATGTCGGAAACAGTTCTAGATGTATTTCACGAATATGGCGCTCTGAAAACGATATTTCCCAATATATTTATGCAACACAGGTGGCATAAATACATTGATAGATCTCCTCTTATGGCTCTATGCCAATGGCTGTCTTCATACAGTGGTAAACTTTGTGCCTGCAGCCACCACTAGGGGGAGCTCAGTGCATAGGAATTTATACAATTACCATTGACTGCAATGGAAGCTGAAAAATCTCTCAGCACTAAGCTCCCCCTAGTGGCGGCTGCATAAAAATCCAGTGTTTTATGTAGGGAACAGAAGAAAGAGTTTAACACCAGGCCTCCCCTCCCCATAGGCCCCATTGCAGTTGCGTAGTCTGCTTCGATGGAAGGTATATGACTGCCTGCCACATAAGGAGACACAAGTATTATAAATGGCACATTTTAGGTGGGAGCCCTGTTACAGATGTTGCATGAGGGCCCAGGAGCTTCAAGTAACACATCTGGCACTGCTTGTATTGTATCTACAGAAGTATACCCATGCCATTTGAAACTGTGCAAAACATCATCTTGCCAGCCAGAAATCTTCATGGTCCTAAACATGTTCTCAGTCTTCTGGTCTCCAAATCGCTGGTCTACTTTCTTCAGTGGACTGATGTTCTACCATAAAAACTCTATTGCGTTGTATAGCAAGAGTGTAATTTTTTGATGAACCCCAGCCAGGAAGATACATCTGTTGCTTGTGTTATAATGAGACACAGATCTGAGGGCCAGGTGGATCAGCTGGTGAGGGTGGATGGACTACAAGAGAAGACTTCAGTTGGAATAGCTTCCTTGCTTGCTAAATGGAACCATCCTGGGCATGATCCATCCCAACCCTGGAAACCAGATCCTACCTTACCGTCATTGCCTCCACATATAGTAGAGTTGATCATTTGTCTCCACTGAATTCTAAAGTTAAACTTTCCTTAAACTTTCAAGAAAGAGTCACACACATGCATGTCCATTTCTTTAGCTGGATAGGATACAAAATATAGAAATAGGAATCCCCATTTTTGTGATCGCTGGGGCTCCCAGAGGCAAGCAGTGCATACTCACCCACTGTTGACAGTGAATGCCAGAAGCTTCACTAGAAGATGCGTACATGGATATGAGATAGATAGATAGATAGATAGATAGATAGGGAGATAGATATTTTTTTGTTTCTCTTGAGATCTGGCACACTGAAATATGTATTGTACAAAGTTCATGGATCTTTCCATTAATTGTGGGCAGTTTTTATTTGTTATTTCCAGATAGGAAGGAGAAGACATAGATATTTACCTGATTGTTCCTCTCTTCAAGTCGAGGCTTGTAATATTGGTCAGAGCAAGTCATGATGGGCATTGTAGTACAGGTCAGAACTCAGGTAGACCTGACTATTCTACACATATCATTGCCTTGCAAACAGCTCATCAGAATTCTTTAGGAAGCAATTGTGTAACACTCTACAGAAGATCTGCTTCAGTTCAATTCAAGAGTCAATGATCGATAGAATGGAAAGCTTATATTAGGCATGTACAACAGTCAGAGCAATATTAACTACAAGCAATACAAGTGACCACATGGGCTTTCAAGTCCTATGAGTGAGATAACTTGCCCTATATGACTGATTTATTATAGTGAAGTTGTCTTCTATCACTTACTTTGACACACTGCTTCAATGATCAGAATCGTTTCCTCTTAACAAGTTAATTGCATTGACAAAAAAGGGTTGGCCAAACATAAAAAGCAGAAAGTGGCATCCCTGCTTCATGCAGAATCTCTATAAATGATCAATAGCAATCAATATCCGCAGTGCAATGCATAGCTTCTATCCAAGTCAACATGATTTAGGTTAGGAAAACGGCATAAATATATGGCTGAGAATGCAATAATCAACGTCTGTCCTTAGGGAACCTGTATAGTAGTCTGGTGGGGGCTAGTAAAATAAAGGCGAAAAAATAATCCTCCATTCCACCATGGATCCTACCGAACTGGTCAGATAGGTGCTTGACTTGACGGAAGGGATAAGTTCCACAAGTTCTGTAATCAACATATCACTAAGGGTTGTCAAATTTGCTGTCAGAGTAGACCCTGTATCTGAAGGTCCACAAACCCAGTTGTCTGAGGGGAGACCTAAAATTCAGGTCCAAAGTGAGATTCATGTGTCCATTGTAAATTCAATTCATGGTTCCCTCACCAAATGCTTAAAGCTCTGAGCCTCATTCTAAGACTACTGTAATCTAGCATGTTCTATCAGTCATATCCAAATATACTAGGGTTTGAATAACTTCATTTGAGGCTGATTCCTGGTAGTTAGACTGACTAGCATGGCAATGAGACCTCTGACACATACTCTCTTACAACGGAGCTAGGTAAATGACATTATAGCCCCCTGAAGACATCTTTAAGAATGGTCTGCTGTCTGAAATAAGATACTGTCTGTACAGGCAAAATTGAAATGTGATCTGAATTTCAAGCACATAATAATTAAGTATTGGAGTGTACAACCACAGATACAACACTGGAAATATTCAGTGAATAGATCCAGTTGTAACAGGTCCAAGTCACATATACAGCAGATGACCGAGAACATGAAGGTGAACCAGGGCCGGATTAAGAGCATGATAGGCCCGGGGCTGTCTACCCAACTTGGGCCCCTCCCTCCATTTTATTTTATTTTATTTTTTTGTATGAAGAGGCTACGGTGCTTCGTGAGCGCCACAGTCTCTTCCTAGGCCATATGACATCTCCATATACCAAAAACCCCAGCGGGACAACAGGGAGTTAAAACTTAACTTTTAATAAAACGCATAGGTTGCACCAACTACTGTTATAACCCTAGCGCACATAATCATAACATAGGTCCCTGAATGGTAAAAAGTTGGATCCTGAGGCCCCTCAATAGATATATCAGAGATATCATATAAGAATTGGAACGTTCTTAACAATTCCGTCGCAATTCAAGCAGAACCAACAGACAACGATTCAAATTCGAAGGTCCCATATATGTTCAAATCGCTATAAGATCTTGACATCACTCATATTTAAGATGACATTGGGTTCTCATGTAAACACTTGCCAGCAGGAACGACTGTCCCTATAAATCCCTGAATGGAGGGGTCTAAGCCAGCCCTACCTGTCCATACAGAGCACCCGCACTGAAAGGGGCGACCCCGTCCGGATACCTAACCCTAGCCCGGGCGGAATCCTTAGTAGACCCTATGAGAAAGTTACCTGGAAATCTCGCCTGGACCAGGATTTCACTACTACATAGGCCTCAGGCCTAATAGGCCGGCCTGAAGCCTATGGTGGTGATCGGCAGTGAACTATGCTCTCTCGTGCCCCGCCGCAGTATGTGGGCGTTCAATGCCAGGCCCAGGACTGCCGACCCAAACGCCCCTATTATAATCCGCCATTGAGGGGAACAGTTTGTAAATTATGGGTGGCTTCCAGTTACAGTTTTGCCAATAAGTAATTTTACAAGATTCTTTGGGTTTGAAGTTGATGAAGTTCAAAATATCTTAAGCTGTCTACAGTCTTAACCAGTTTCACCATAAACATGCAGTCTCTCCTAGACCAACCGGGTATGTTTGGTGGAGACCGGAATAACCTTATGTTGGGAAAGTCCAACATGTCCAGTTCTGTGACATCCGCACATTAATCCACATTGCAATGGAAAGTAAGTGGACATAATAAAGCATAGGTCGTTTGGGCATGGTAATAGTGTCCATTAAAAGTTGTCTCCTAATATTACTTTGGCATCTTGCATCACGTTTTGGATTGCTCTCCCATACTGTTTTCGACCAAAAGGAAAAAAAATTAGAGTATGTTTCTTCTCTCCTTTAGACCAGTTTCACATGGTCAGTATTTGGTCAGTATTCCTGGAGCCAAAACCAGGAGTGGGTCCAGTACACTGAAGAGGCAAAAATATGTCCATGATACCCTTTCTCTGTAGGTTAGACTTCTGGTTTTGCCTTAAAAATACTGATGCAAAATACTGACCATATGAAAGTAACCTAATGCTGAGGTCAGATCCTTCCATTGACCAAAATGTGAGAGTGGCTTTACCCATGTAAGAGACTAGAGATGAGGAAATCAGTTGTAAGCAATATAGATTATTTTACGAATTTCCCAAAGAAATTGGATTCTAGAAAATCCGAAACTTTGGAGATTTGTTTCAGACAAATCGCCACCATTTTTATAGAAAAGGCAATCTAGCAGCAAAAAAGCTTCATTTTTGGACTTTTTTTTGAGAAAAAAAAAAAATCAGGCTGTTTGTTACCACCGGCTACCATCCATCTACCCATAGCCATATAGTTTGCTATCACTTTGACATTACTAATTCTGTTTTAGCTTGAAAGGGGTTGGATACAGTCCTTGGGTCAAACACAACTTTTCAGGTCAATTGGGAAACACTTTCAGGTTATTTGGACCCAAATCGAATCTGACAACCTAATTGAACCCAAAACAAATTTAAAGAAATTCGTTCTTCTTTAAAAGGGATGAAAAGGTTGCTAAATTAAATATAAATAGTTGCCTTAAAAGGAGACATTCCAGAGGCTTTGATTTGTTTGTTGGTGAGGATACAATTGTCTTCACTACCCACAGCCCTACAATGCAGAACCCTTGACTATAATGGAATCTGCGGGGATCCGGCCTGTTTCTGGCATTAGTGCCAAGATTAGGCCGGACAATTACTTCTGCAATGCCGGATCTCTGCTGGGTGTCATTTATACTCATTGGGCTCCAGCAGGGAAAGGCAGTATCTGGCTATGTCAGATACGATGAACTCTGACAGGCTATTCCTCTACTGGAATAGTTTGGCACTAGTGTGAAACTTTTCTTAGATACTGTAGAATATTTTAGGAGGGAGACTAAACGAGGGCACAAAATAACTACTCTTCTTTTTCCGTATTAATTGGACACAAAACAATTGCTGACATTTAAGCTTTTTTTTTTTAAAAAAAGGTCTTCCAGTTTGTTGTACACTGAGGTTCATGCTACCATTTTGTAGTGATTTGGATGTTACTATATACATTTTTGGACAGCACATGGTCAAATATGTTTGTAACGCCATTGGTCAAACCTACGTCACATATCTCCTATGTCTTTGGTTCACTGTCTGAAACATCCAGCTTCTCATGCAGGTCCATGTTCTTCATAGGATCTTACTTATCTTATTACCCTCGAAAAATGGTACAGTATTGAAAGCTATAAGCACTAAATAGCAATAAATTGAGTGATAATGGAGGAATACATGAAATTCATAAATGCTTTGATTGGTTGGGTCAAGAATAAGATGTTTTTAGATGTAATTTAAAACATTGATTTGACCAAAAAGCCAAGTAAATAGTCCAAGCTTGGAAGATTTTTCAAAATCATGTTTCTTTGACCATCCTAAAGTTATTGTGTAATATTTTCCTTTAGGTTCGATCTGCTGTATCCACAATAGTTAGCCAAACCCAGCAAACTCTCATAATCCCAGAGTAACACTTGCTCTGACATTGATTGCATTCCAATCCATTGAACCTCGAGGGAAACGGTAAGGTCACCGGGATTATTCATGTGGAACTTTGCAGACATGGCTGAGTTTTTATTCTTGAGTATAACCTGAATTTAGTTGATGTTGAAGCTGACATGTCACTTGAATTTTTTATGAAATCAATGATCCTGAGAAAATAATTTCAATAGGTCTTAATTAATGGCTTTACTGCTTCATTGCAGACCTCTAACTTTCCACTTTAGTGAGGGCCTTGTTCCAATGAAGTGCAAAATTTTCCAGCCCTAAAGTCAGACAATATTCACTTGGCCTTGCAAGGTTACACAACTAAAAAGATGGACTTTTTTTTAGAAGAATACAAGGTAACAAAATGAATTTGAGGTTAGAATTCTATAATGTACTGTATCTATCACACTATTCAAGGGTTTCTGAACAAAAGTATTAATTCATGTTGTTCTGTGGGATCCATTAAAGGTCAATTCCTCTGGTCATCATGAATCTGTGAGCTGGCTTGGCTGCCTCCGTAACTCACAAAGACCATAATAATGTAATACACGGGTGGCCGACTCTCCTCTGCTTCTTCTCGTCTTGGCTGACCACTGCATAATGCCTACTATCGTAGAGTTCTCAAGAATAATATTTATAGCATGGGTTATAGATAATTGATTTGCATATGGAAGGGAGAAGACAAACAAATAAAGTTTCGAAGACTAGATTTCAAATTTAAAATATGACTTCTAATAACCGTGCAAGACCAGGTAGACCACCCAAACTGTCACCATAAGATAAAAAGGACTTAAAGCTTCTGCTAGGAGAACATTTCTACTGTGAGAAAATAACACTGAATGGGTTTGTTGCTGTCAAGAAGCCATTAGGGTGAAACAGAAATTGGCAAAAACAAGAAAAGTAGACTTCTGAGACGTAGGAAGGTTTTATGCACTGAGGTGTCTAAATTTGAGATCTTTTGAAGTAAAAGAGGGCAATATGTCACCAAAGCAATGGAAGACTCCATAGCTACATGTATATAGTAATATACATGTAATATAGTAGAGGAGCAGCACCCATTTGAGGATGGAGTTAACCCTTTCCTGACACAGCTATTTTCCATTTTTTTACTCTCTGGCTTCCAGTAGCCATACATTTTTGATTTTCCCATTCACAGCCAAAATATGGCTTATATTTTGCAAGACAAGTTGTATTTTCTAATGGAACCGTTTTATACTGCATACAATATAATGGGAAGCTGGAAAAAAAATCTAAATGGGGTAGAATTGGGAAATAAAATGCAATTCCACAATTTTTTTTATTTCGTTTTTACAGTGTTCCCAATGCAGTAAAAATGACATGTTAACTTCATTCTGCAGGTCTGTATGATCAGAGTGATACAATTTTTTATAGTTTTTCTTGAGTTAAGAATAAAAAAATTAAAAAACTTTGAAAAAAAATATTTTTTTCTTTGAATCATCCTATATATTTTTATACTTTTGTCTACGGAGCTGTGAGAGGGCTAAATTTTTCAGAGCTGATATTTATTTTTCATCTATACCATTTGGGTTGGGGGTGTATGACTTTTTGATCACATTTTATTCAATTTCTTGGGTGAAATGAAGTAACTAAAAACAGCAGCTCGGCAATTTTGATTTTTTTTCTCCATTACGTCACTCACCATATGGGATAAATAATTTTATATTTTATTAGTTATTTTTTTATTGGATATTTTCATTTGTTAAATAATTTACTACTGCAAACTATAAGTGAATTATTAAGTTCCTACTAAGCCCCAGGATGCCACAGCAACAGGACAGGTCCCTTATCTCTGAACTCCTGACAGCTCATAAACACTCTTTTAAGCCATATTCCTAACAAACTGATAAGAATTTAGTTATAATGAATGTCTATGAGCTGTCAGGAAAGGACAGATAAGGGCTACAGATGGAGTAGTCTGATGGATTTGCTGTAATAGAAAACCGAACAAAACTAGCTGAGGGCCCCAAGTTAGGGCCCAAATAAACAACTGAAGGTAATTCACAGGTGCTAGAAAACCAGAAACTCCTATATGGGGAAACCACCAGCACACTGTATACAACAATCTACACAGAATTGTAGTTAAACATATCTTTATTCAAATTATTAAAAGAGCAAATAAAAAAAACATATATAAGTTGGCATAGAAAGGCACAAACACCAATGTGGTGTCAAAAAGGAAAGGGTCAAATATATTAGTACAAAGAAAATCCATAAACTATATACAGGAGTAGGGGTAGATGAGAAGTCAAGCCCTATGGTTCACCCTCCTGTAGCAAGAAAATAACCAGACCTAAACAGTAAAATACGGACCCGGTTGGTGGCACCACCAAAAACCTCAACATGTGTTTCACGTCAGCTTCCTTAGGAGAAATTTAGCTATAATAAATGTTTATGAGCTGTCAGGAAAGGACAGATAAGGGCTACAGATGGAGTAGTCTAATTAATTCACTGTAATGCAGACTGCAATAGTCTGCAAATGCACTAAAAAAGGAAAAGCTGTAGAGGAAAAATGTTGAACACTTTAAAAAAAGGACAATTGAAAAATTATTTTAGCCCAAAGTTAGTTAAATGCAATGATAAAAAAAAAATTGCCCCCAAAGTTTTCTATAGGCATTGCATTTATTTTTTATTTTAATTGTACAACTAATTAAAATCCACTATCTTGGGGGGAAAAAAATCATCTTAGTGACGCCAACAAGATAATGATCCAAAGCAACTGCTATGAAGATCAAGATGTACCGGTACTTATCAAACAAACAAAGTGGCTGCTGGTGTCTCCTGAGAGTCCAGACCTCAATGCGGTTGGTTGTCTTAGGGATTAGCTGCATTGTAAAAAGCAGTAAATGCATCCACCTGAGACTAGAGATGCCATTACACAATTTTAACGATACCAGTCTACTATGTTGTGTGTATGGGGTTGTGTTAACTCTAGGCCATCATCTGTCACAGAAGGAAAGAATCAGACTAGAGATGAGAGAGTCAATTTTAAATTAATTGGATTTGTTGCGAATTTCACAAAACTTCATCTGTTTTGGATTCATTTTTGACAAATCACATAAAAAAATGGCTCCCAGCACCATTTTACTGTGAAAATTGGCGGGAAAATGGCAGGAAGGAAGAAGATGGAGGATCACATGACCCCGTCCGGTAGGGAAAGTGGAAGGCTTACCCTGATTGGCTCAGAAGCTGACAGACAGCCTGGCCAGCCAAACAGCAGCCAGGACCTTCGTTTAGGAGATGAGCCAGATTCTATTCTGGTCTCATTTTTGGATGTGACACAAGCCAGTTACTAGAGACACTATGGGAACACTATACGGGCTCTCTAGGGAGAGAATTGGATATATAATTGTGAATATTTTCGAGTTTTATCTGGGAAAGCTTAGCATGATGGACTGGTCACTGTCTGTTTCATACAGCGTGCTGGCAAGTTCTGACAATCATATGTAAGATATGCCAGGATTCAAATAAGCCATGGGCATTTAAACACAAACATGGGTACCAGGGCTCTACTGCAGCACCACTGCATCCTGTGGGAAAATAGAACTGGCCAGCAAATCGGAACGTGTGTGTCCTCATTCTCCTGATCTTCTTTCTCACAGCCAGACCACATCCTCAAGCAGTACAGTGTTCTTGTCATCATCATACGCTGCTTGTTCTCTGGCTCGGACTCCTCGTCCTTGTCCTCCACTCCATTGTGAGATATCTGTAACACAATGTGGCCAGCAGTTAGCTTCTGTGCACGCTGAACTCCCACTTGGCCAAGTTGCTGGCAGTGCAGTTGCAGCCACACCACTTAGTTGTGGTAAAAGTAGTACAGTTCTGCACCTTCATCTAAATTTAATTCTTCTCTAAAATGCTGCTATATCCCATCCATTAAACTTTCGGCCAGGTGTCTGTAGTGACACAGTTCCGCACCTTCATCAAAGTCGAATTCTTTTCAAAAATTGAATTTTTCTTTATGCCATCCTCCGTAATTTTTGTCATATCATATAAGTCGGACTTTTGGCCAGGTGTCTGTACTCACACAGTTCTGCTCCATCACCAAAATTTAATTCTTTTCAAAAATAAATTTACTGTATGCCAACAGTCTTAGTTTTTGCCATATCCCATCGACTGGACTTTTGGCCAGGTACCCATAGTGGAGCAATTCCGCACCTTCACCAAAATTGAATCATTTTCAAAAATTGATCTGTGCCATTAGCTGCAGATTTTGCTATATCCCATCGGTTGGAATTTTGACTAGGTGTCCGTAGTGGCGCAGTTCTGTGCCTTCACCAAAATGTAATTCTGCTGTATGATAATTGCACTTCTGTCCAGCTTTTTTAAAAATTGTTTAAAACTGTCTTTTTTTCTAAATGATCATGGCCTTTCTTTTAACATACCCTGTTAACTGACCCCATGGACTCCTGGGAAGGCTTGTGCAGAACAAGCCGCTGTTTTTTTCTGACATTAACATGTGTGTGTATAATCCGGGGGGCAGGGATCTGCCCCCGTTAAGGCATACTTTTTGGATGTTTGGTCCAACAAGCCATAGTTTTTTTCCCCCATAACACTGTGTGTGTTTAAACACCATGTGCCCCCTATAAGAGACAATTTTTGGAAGGTTTCTAATATGAAAATGCATAAAAGATGTGATAGCACAGTGTGTTGTTAAACGTGCTGCTGGTTAACACCATCAACCATGCATTTACCCATAGCTATATATGTCAGTATCACTCTGATATTATTTGCTGGACACAAACTGAATTTTTTTAAAAAGTTCAATGAACCATAGTGAACTGGTTAGAAGAAAAAGCCGTTGGCCAAGCTGCTGAGGGCGTGTGACCAACTGTAGAGCTGCTCATCGGCACAGAGCCCCTGAGCACTGGCATACAGAATTTGGTTGATTCCAGCTGTGTGCAGGTCTTATCCCTTCAAATCAATGCCCGAAAGTTTTTGTCCCCCTATGAAATCAAAGGCATGTAGAGCTACAGTAGAGTCATCATGGACTTCCAGAGCCATGTACAGCCATCTGTATAGTCCTTAGAATGACCGCTGAAAATGTTTGCAAGACCTAGGAGCATAGACTGTAGCAGGAAACTGACAGCAGGTCTCCCAAAAATAACTGAGAAAATCTTAGATGAAAAAAAGTCTTCAATACAAAAAAAAAAAGTCTTCCAGAATAAAATAGAATAATGTTGACTGAATGAAGCAACGTTAAAGTTTAGTAAATTCTTCCTTAAATTCAGTATTTTTCCTGTTTAAAATTGCTGTCTTCTGCTTTGAAGGAAGGCGAGCAAGTAAGAGGATGTTCTATCGTCAAAGATGAACAGGTGACATCCCAGGCAAGAGGGAAAAGCGGTTCTGTGCATTGGTCAGACAAGTTATTATGGTAATTTAATGCATGGCTTCACACAGCACTCGATTAAGTGTTGGCAATGCAATTGATCAGAGAAGACATGCATTTTGCCTTGGCATGCATTAGGACTGAATACAAATGTCCTCTTCCTTTGATCACGTTGGACACCTGAAGGTTTGCAAGATAATATATTCATAAATATTGAGCGCAGGGCACAAAATGCCTGCAAGCAACTTAGAGGGGGATTTCTTGTTTAAATACTGACGATGATTGGGAACTCTGGGCGTCCACTGGCATCTTACCCCATAGAGAGGCAAGAGGTATCTCATTTCTGAAATCTTCCTCAGATGTGCTGAATATAATTAAGTAAGAGCTAATCCTAGTCGGCAGCGACTCCAACACATACAGTATACAGTATATAGTAATATTGATGACTACAGATAAGACATATTTTATTTCCAAAAATCAAAAAAGGTATAAATATCGTATTTTCCGGCATATAAGACGACTTTTTAACACCTGAAAATCTTCTTAAAAGTCGGGGGTCGTCTTATATGCCGGGTGTAAGGCAGCACGGGGAGGGGGAAGCAGTCCCTCCCTCCCCCTGTGCTGCTGCTGCCACCATTGAGGAGGGGGGGGTGGAGGAGGAGAGGCGGGCGCACTGTGCTCCAATGAGAACGAACGTTTAATACATTGCTGGCACCCGGCACCTCACATGTCTGTGCAGCGCATTGCTTAAGCATAAGCAATGCGCCGCACAGACATGTGAGTTACCAGAAGAGGGAGAGCCCGGCGGCCACAGCACATACAGTAAGAGACCGGCCGGCCCTGTCTGGTGCATTTTGACAGGGACCGGCCGGCAGATTTGCAGGGATATGTTGATGGTAGTGCAGGAGCAGGCAGATGAGGGGCGGATCAGGCGTTCCTGCCACACATGCCTGCTCCACCTCTAAGTTTTCATACTGCCTGCTCCTGTGTAAGGAGGCTGATGAGAGGCTGGGGGCTGATGAGAGGCTGGGGGCTGATGAGAGGCTGGGGGCTGTGAGAGACTAGAGGGGCTGATGAGAGACTAGGGGGCTGATGAGAGGCTGGGGGCTGTGAGAGACTAGGGGGGCTGATGAGAGACTAGGGGGCTGATGAGAGGCTGGGGGCTGTGAGAGACTAGGGGGGCTGATGAGAGGCTGGGGGGCTGATGAGAGGCTGGGGGGCTGATGAGAGGCTGGGGGCTGATGAGAGGCTGGGGGGCTGATGAGAGGCTGGGGGCTGATGAGAGGCTGGGGTAGTCTTATACAGTGAGTATAGACCAAACCCTATATTTTAACTGGAAAAGTTGGGGGGTCGTCTTATATGCCCAGTCGTCTTATACGCCAGCAAATACGGTACATCTTGTATACAAAGTCTGGCACAGCAATAAATGAATGACATGGAAGTGGACGATTGATGACTGTTAAAATCTGTACAATCAACGGAATTACAAACTAGCTGCTGAATCTTGTAGTACTAACAGAAGCATCCAATAAATTGATCTTATAAATTAACTTTACCTGGAGGGACATGACGCAAATCAAGATTTAGACGATCGCGACCTTTCTAAATGTAACATGTTTGGCAGAAAGTATATTATAGGCTGCTATAATATATGCTGCAAAGGCCCAGCAGGATTGTCATTTATACAGTATTTTAGGATACCTTTGTATCTACAGATCCTCTTCTGCCAGGGTCTGCTGAATAAGAGACACAAACCTTAGCAGTTGAACCACAGGCTTACATGTAGTTAGTGGGAGGAATTTCTCTGGCTAAAAGCCTGGTGGGATAAACACCTGGTAAATATTCTTCCCACGTATAATGTACTGATATCTATAGATACATCTCTACATCTTCTAGTACTTTGTATAGCCGCAAAAGTTTAATTTATTTGGTAATTACAAAAAAATAAAATGGAACAAAATAAATTACAATAAACACATTTATATATGTACACAAAATGTGTTTATTGTAAGTTATTTTGCTCCATTTCATTTTTTTTTTTAATTACTGTTATCCCATGCAGTGTACTGATATATAGAGATGTATCTGTAGATATCAGTATATTATACATAGGAAAAATACTGAGAGAAAATCCTACACGTTGCCATAGTTAAGCATGTGGCTCAACTGCTAAGTTTTCTGTCTCCCATACAGCAGATCCTGGTTTCAAGATTCGGCAGCAGATTATCTCGCAAAAATGGGAATAAAACTTTTTAAATGTACAGGGGTGTCCATAAGTACTACATTTATACCAGTGTTAGTTATTTTTCTTGTTCTGTTCCGTTTAGTGTTTAATGAAAATAACAGATGTGCTGAATCCGGTACATAACTGACATGAACGGAGCTGAACAGTCCTTATTAACCATAATGGGGACCGTTTGGGTTCCTGCATGCAAGACTTTTTTGACCACTCTTTTTGATGGAATCTACGATGAAGGCAACAAAAACAGCCTCCAATGCACATGTGAACATGTCCTTAAAATGCTGAAAGCACATCCCTAGCTTAATTTGCGTGTGTGTTTGTTTGTGGGGACATTTGTGGGGACATTTCTGAACTGTGCAATGGCGCTCCATGATTTCTGTGTCGACCCCTGGTGGCTCTGTTTCTCTAATTCCAAACAATCCCTTTAAATAAGATTTGCAACTGCACATAGTGTCCCTTTAAAGAGGATACATCGCATCTCCTGGTATGTAAAGTTTGGCAACTGGTCTTCTTTAAAGACCACTTTACTGTCTAATGACACACACATGTGCCTTTGACTGGGAATAGTCCTGCTTTCTTAGCCTTGACATCACTTTACTTGTTATTGAAGCTCCTAGTGCTCCACAGCCGAAGTTCTGATTGTTACTATGGAAAGCTGTAATCACAAGCAAACACTTTTGAGTTATGGTGAGGAGACTTCTGATCACCTGGTCATCTAATTTCATAAGTGGATAGTGAGTCTGTTTCCTGTGTTTCAGTGGGTGTGGTACCACTATGCCAACCAACAGATTTGGCTTTGTGCTGCACCTAAGGGTGTTATCCTAGCAGACCCCTGGTACTCACCCTTTAACTCCTATACAGGGATCTGGACTTCGCTGCAGGGGAACCACCAGGCCACTACCTCCTGGAGTAGTCTGTATGTGATTGACAGCTGGCCCACGGGGGTCAGAGTATGTGCAGTCTAATAAACAGTCTGAGGTCAGGGCAGGCAGCTCATTCTCAATACAGAGGTCAGGGGGACGTCAGGTCAGCAGCGAAGGGTCAAATCCAGAAAACAGGCAGAGTAGGTGCGCAGGCAGACAAACAAAACAATGGCAGGGAACTAGAAAGCTAGAGAACCTATTGCTCAGGCACCTTCGCACGGGGTAAGGTGCCTTAAGTACCCCAGGATTGCCAGACATTGGCTGTTGAAGAATCTGAAGATTAGGGTGCACGCAGTTGCCCTTTAAGAGCCAGAAAGGAGCCTGTGCCCTATGGGCAGAGGAGGAAAGACAAGCAGGCTGTAGCCTGCATGGTGAGACAGAGCAAGCCTGGTAGAAGAGGGAGACAGCGGGAGGTGGGTCTGGGCTGCTGGGAGAGGTGAGAATACTGATGGCCCTAATATTTCTGCTCTTCAAACACTCTCGGTGATTTCATCCCATAGTAACTACACTGACTGCCTACAAGTTTGCCACATAACGAGGGGGGGGAATAGTTGAGGTGGGAGGCATAGTTTGTGTGCTGTAATAAGTGCGGCAGATGTGATTGCAATCCTATGTAAAACTACAGAGGACACCATACATAGACTGTACCAGTTGACAATCTCAGCCCTGCTACATCTGTCATTTGCTTTTCCATTATTCCTGAGTTACGTCATATCATACATTATTTACAGCCAGGTCTACATTCAAAATTCTGCTAGCTTCCCTTTAGCTCTTTGGCTGACGTTGCATCTCACCGCACCCCCTGCTGTTTCAGTGTCTGTTTGCAGCATTGTGAGAGATGCATTGTTTACAACAAGAACTTTGCCCGGCGATCAAAGGAAATTTCCAAAGCGATGAAAGCTTTGTGGCAATACACAGTAGCAGTGATCGGCATCAATGTATCAAGGGAAAGTCTTTTATTACCCAAAGTCCCTTGCAACACAAACGAGGACGAGCCTATAACGCCGAACCTTGAAATCATGGCTGCTGCATCTGCTAATATGTTTTTAATGACATCGAAAACCCCTATAGAAGCGTCTGGCGATTTTTTATATTGATGACAATATGAACGATCAGAGCGCTCCGTAGGACTTAAACAATTCACTTAGATTCACGGAGTCTGAGACAGAAGTTAATAGGTTGGAAAATGTAAAAGACAGACAAGCAAAAAATGAGAAGAGGTGGGAGCTCATCATGCAGACATAAAAGCCTTGAACAATACCAGATAAACCGCAGTTTTTTTCCGGATGGAACGGATCATGTCTGTACTGTAAACTATTATCACATCATAACCATCCTTAGGCTGGATTCACACATGCAGTTTTTTTAAGCCAATACCAGGAGCGATCCAAAAGCAATGAGAAGGATAAGGGTATGTTCACAGGGCGGATTTTGATGCTGTCAAAATCTACCTCGTACTCCGTGGCAGAAACCGCCTCTGATTCTGTCGGAGTTGTTCACTTTGAAATCCACGGACCTACATGCAGCTTAGCTCTATTGAATGGAACTGAACGCCAGCAGGCACCCGCCATGTCTTTCGGCAGTGTCTGTCCAGACACCACACCAAGAAGGGAAATGCCTGCTCACTGAAGCGCTGCCTCCTATTGAAAACAAGAGGAGGCA
The DNA here is from genome assembly GCA_033119425.1 of Bufotes viridis. Taxonomy (NCBI): domain Eukaryota; kingdom Metazoa; phylum Chordata; class Amphibia; order Anura; family Bufonidae; genus Bufotes; species Bufotes viridis. The sequence goes on along the minus strand of CM065592.1, from coordinate 418,646,574 downwards.
GCCACCACGCAGCCACCACCATACTTTTTGTGCGCATCTTCTGGTCATCCATGTGCAGTACCCCAGGACAGGGAGAATCTGCATATGGTTTGGTTTTATTGTAATGTAATGTTATAAAATATAAATGTATTGTACACCTAGCATGGTATGGTTGGAAGGGACAGGGTTAACCACCTTGTGCTCTCCTCTTGGCAGGAGTGGGCTGGTCCTGCTTCCTGTTTGGAGAGGGAGTTCAAGTCTAGTGAGTGAGGAGTGAGGAAGCAAGTCCCTGCGCTCCTTCTCCTTAGGCCTCAGGATCCAGAGACTAACAGATCTCTGTAAGTTACCGCTTCTGCTACAAAGAGAGCAAGAGAGAGAAAATCAAGAACTTAGAATCCGCATGGTTAAAGCATAGGAGTCAGCAATTTAACCTGAGATTTCAGCTATTACAGACTTTGCTGCTTGTGAGGGACTACAGTTAAGACACCCATCACACTTAACCAAGTCCTGGCCAGACATGCTTCTAAAACCTATATGCCGCAGTGGAGATTACAGCCACAATGCCCGTTTTGACATTGCTAGCCAGAGATTTTAGAGAGAGAGACTTCATCCAGATAGCATACCAAGAATGCTATAACTTGCCCCTTTGCCAGCCTCTACGCCTCGCTGACTGAGAAAAGGATTTGCCCTGTGTACAGATTATTGTTGGATGAACTACAGCTCCTATTTTGCACTCAAATAAAAAAAGAGACATTTATCCTTTTATCTCTGGCCTGGTTTTCTGACTCCTACTCCACCATATGCTGACCATTGCACTAGAAGATCTCCTGCCAGACACCATATAACCAACAACATCAAGGGCAGCTCAAACTACTATCAGGCAGGAGCCCCAACTATAGGGAGAGTTCTGAGGGAAGAAAGGGTGCACCCTTCTCTCACTGCAACGGTCCTAAGGAGCAACTGCCTGTGACACATCCTATAGTCGGAGCAACTACCGCTCGCTGCACACCCACCAGAAAAGCAAATCTATGCTACCTAGGAGCCCACACGACAGTTTCTCGAAAAAATGATAACAAATCCATAATTTTATGGAATGCTGTGCCCCTGCCCTTTAAGCCCTCTTGACTTTTGTGTTGTAAGCTGCATGAAACTCAAAAACTTTCGCACATTTTTGTGCACATTGCTGTTTGTGCAAACATTTGTGACTTTGTACACAAACTGGATAAATTCCCCTCGTAGATTTGGAGCGTGCCTTTTATTGGCAGAAAATTGTGGTGTCTTTTATTACCTAAATCTCCTCCGTTTTATATACTGCACCATGGACTATGTGGGTGCTATATAGATAATGGAAACTAAATAATAGCTACATCTTCCATGATTAGCATATCCCCCTATAGACTTGCACAGCCCACTTACAGCACCGCTATTCCCCAAACTGTAGGACTTTGGAAGGTCAGTCAGGAGTATGGAAAGCCCTCTAGGTGCCCAGGGCAGGATTTCAGGATGTGCCTTCCCTCAGTGCCTTCAAATTCAGCTCTTAGGCTTGTCTTTGTGATTTTTATTTATAGTCAAAAATCTGTTATCCTTGTGTTATGCCTATTACTGACATCATTTTCCACCGCACATTTCATCACTCAGTCCTGTACAGCCCGGTAGGTCCCTGTTTGCCAAGAAGCAGAAGCGCCATCCAAGTCTCTGCTTTCTCAAGCTGTTTCAAGTGCACAGATCCTAAAATAATGGTGGCAGATCAATGACAAGAAGTATCTGCCATGCCAAGTCAGAGAGTGCTCCCACTCCTTTGAATTAAAATAAATCAAGGCGAAAAGAGATAGGACTGAAGCAACGTAGAGTCAATCAGGTGGCGGTGACTAATGGCTGCCAGAATGTAAGAGACTCCATCAAATACATGCCTAGTCCTCGCTTTTACCATGGATGCTTATCAGCGATGTGTCTAGAAGGATTGCTCATGGTCAGTGGCGTACATAGAGAAGTAAGGGCCCCATACCAAGGATCAAACCAGGCCCCCCACACAGGACAGAAGGGTTTCTGCCTAAACCCTTTTCAATAACTCCTGGGCCATTTTTTTAACTGCTTCATTTGCTAAAACTTGTTCGTTTAGAGGGTAGAGTCCTGACTAAGTTTTCACCTCCAGTAGGAGAGGAGTTAGGCCCCTTTCACACTGGCGTGATTTCCGCGCGGGTGCAATGCGTGAGGTGGACGCATTGCACCCGCACTGAATCCAGACCCATTCATTTCTATGGGGCTGTGCAGCTGAGCGGTGATTTTCACGCATCACTTCTGCGTTGCGTGAAAATCGCAGCATGCTCTATATTGTGCGTTTTTCACACAACGCAGGCCCCATAGAAGTGAATAGGGCTGCGGGAAAATCGCAAGCATCCCCAAGCAAGTGCGGATGCAGTGCGATTTTCCCGCAAGGTTGCTAAGAAACGAGACCTAATCTTTATTATTTTCCCTTATAACATGGTTATAAGGGAAAATAATAGCATTCTCACTACAGAATGCTTTGTAAAATGTGGATTAAGGGGTTAAAAATAAAAAAAAATTACTCACCTTATCCACTTGATCACGCAGTTGCCGATCTCTTCTCTCTTCTTCAAGCATTAGCTGCCGGCTAAAGGATCTGTGGTGACGTCACATCACATGGTCCAATCACATGGTCCATCACCATGGTGATGGACTATGTGATTGGACCATGTGATGAGCTCGGTGACGTCATCACAGGTCCTTTAGCCGGCAGCTAATAATTGAAGAAGAGATCGCAACTACGCAATCAAGTGGATAAGGTGAGTTAATTTTTTTTTTTTTAACCCCTCTATCCACATTTTACTAAGAATTCTGTAGTGAGAATGCTATTATTTTCCCTTATAACTAGAGATGAGTGAACTGCACTGTTCACATGACAGTGACGTCACCCCAGGTCCTTCGGCTGTTCAACAGTTCGGGTTGGTGGCAGCCGCCCCTTATGGATTCCATATGCCGCTATAGTGGAATCCATAACGGGATGCGCGACTTACCACAACCCGAACGCCGAACACCGGACTTTTTTTTAAAGTTCGCTCATCTCTACTTATAACCATGTTATAAGGGAAAATAATAAAATCTACAGAATACTCAACCCGAAACCGGACTTCAGTGATGAAGTCCGAGTTCGGGTCTGGGTACCAAACATGCTGATTTTTCCCACGCGCGTGCAAAACGCATTAAAACACTTTGCACTCGCGCGGAAATATTGCGCATTTTTCTGCAACGCACCCGCCTCTAATCCGGGCGTCAAACATGACGCCCGTGTGAAAGGGGCCTTAATCCCCACTAAGACTGACCCCCGTCTTGCCCTGGGCCGCATAACAGTCGCATGGTCTGCCGCTATGGTAGTTACGTGCCTGGTCATGGTTACAAGTAGCTAAACAATGTGATATTCATGAGCCCTTGTACTGACTATTCTCTGTGCCCTATGGAAGAACATCCCAGCACATGCAGAATGCAAGTGGCCTTATGTTATCTCACCTCCTCGGATCTCCATGACTAGCAAATAGTGCATGTATAAGGAGGATGACCAATTATACTAATACACCCATACAGGAATCCTCCTGGCTCTTCTTAAGGAGACTTGCTGTGTCTGGAGAAAGTGGCAATGCACCATGGGAAAATAAAATGCAGAGAAAGAGAACTGTCTCGCTAGTGCCTCCTTCTGGAAATGACTGAGTCAGTGTGGTATTTGGTTTGGCTATTTTCCTTGTCATGTTCCAAGACTTGTTAAAAAGTCAGACATTGACTCATAAGGAGCCACTTCCAGAAGATGGCGCTAGCGAGATGGTTCTCTTTCTGTGGGAGATACTTCTTTACCCATACAGGATTGCACAGCGCCACCCAGTATTCTAATTTATGTGGAAGAACGGATGATTACTTCATGTCCCATATTTAGTTCCGTTGCCCGAAATTCATTATTTTCCTGTGTATTTCTCTTCACACCTTCACACAAATTTGATCTGGCATTTTTTTTATCACTTGCGTTTTTTTTATCCCAGATATATCTTATATGGGGGTTTTTTGTGCCGTTTTTGTGTTAACAGATAGGTGAATGGCATTTTTTCTGGCTTTTTTTCCTAGCAAAGATAAAAAAACAGGCCAACAAATTAAATAGAAAAAAGGCCAAAGTGCAAAAAAAAAAAAGCAAAAAAAAACACCTGTGTCTGGCATTTCATATCTCCCATAGACTTTTAGCTGAGATCTGGAGCTGGTCTTTTTTTAAAATAAAAAATGCAACGTGAATTGTGAACCCATCCTTAAACTGGTATTCTGGTTGCGCGTTATCCTCTACTCACTGATTGGTGAGGGTCTGACTAACCCCCAGTGATCATGAGAACCTGGGTCCCATGCCCATTATTGGAATGGCGTGCCGGTTGTGAATGCACACTGCTTCTCCTGTCATTCTCTATGGAATGCAAAGCTGTCTCTCCCATGGAAAGAGAATCAGCCTGCCAGCGCCACCTTGTGGAAATCTCTTCCAGTCTAAATCTGACCTTTTAGCCCAGTGCAGTACTTGCTCCAGCAGTCCCATAGAGATGAATGGGGCGGCAGCATGCATGCTCGGCCACTGCTCCATTCGTGTAGGGGGGAACGTTTCTGTGATTGGTGGGAATTTCACTGGTCGGACCCGCACAGATCTAGCAGTTATTTCTGTTTGTTACTGGAATAACCCTTTAAGGATACGCAGTCTGTTCAGCCACCCGTCCAGATGGCTTCTGTCCCTCACAAATCTTACTGTATGGCAGTATTACTGCTAGCTCTCTCTAGAACTTCCCCTCCTGGCAGGAATTTGGACAGCCCCCTCCCACCAACAGGGGCGGATTGGCCCTAGACATTACAGGGAAATTTCCCAGGGGGCCGGCCAGTGGAAGTTTTTGGGGATGTATTTTGTGCTGCTGGCAGTGTCTTGTGATGGACTCTGGTATTTGGCTCTGTTGGGGTGGTATAATGTGCCGCAATATGGTATTGCTGGCCCTGCCTTCCATCAGTTTGGAACCAACTACAAAACGGGGCCACTTTTTGCATTTTTTCCAGGGGCCAATTTAAGTTCCCAGTCCGCCCCTGCCCACCAAGAGGCGAGGAATGGCATGGAAATGGGGGAGTGGGAGGAAGGCAGCTATATGAGCACCGGAGGCTGTGCTGCACATGGTCATTGCAGGCAGCGCTCTGCTACATGCCGGGCACATTGTTGTAAGGAAAGCTCCTGATGAAACAGCGAAACTGGTGGTGCTGAAATGCGTTGAGCATTTGAATCTACAATAGACTTTTCTGGCCAAAACTGGGGCAGAAAAACATGATAGCAGAAAATATATATGGTCAAAGGAGAGCGAAAAGTAGTTGGAAAGTTGTACAAAGGTACTGATGCTTACAGTGCATAGCAGACCCTGACGTAGCTTCTCTTTGACCATATGTAACCAGCAATGAATCTGTTGCCCATTTGCAACAATGTATCAAGGGCACAGGCTCTCCTGGTAAATATGACTTTGCGATGGGGAGTAGTGAGAGGATTAGAAGGGTGCTCTATATATGCTTGGCACCCACTAACCAATGACCAGTATAAAAACAAGGATGTTCCCTTAAGATGTTGTGTGTCTAATACAACCTGAGACGCACCAGGGACACGCCCATACTGGTCTGCACACTCCCAAATATGTCACACGTCAGTGTTCCACAGACGTGTGCTGTAGGTGTTCTTCATGGACAGCACTCGTCCCCATTCATTTTAATGTGTGTATTCAGGCACCTGTATTCTTTCAGCACGGATGCATGCTCTATTTTGTCCGTGTTCACATATCCATCACGCCCTTTATAGTCTATGGGCACGCCCATTATAGTGTATGGGTCTGTGAAAACCACGGATCCATCACGGACATCGTCATGAAGGCATCACTGGCCACCTTTTCACGGATTTAAGCACGGACATGGACGTGTAAATGAGGCTTTAGCCTGAGATTTAGGATAGCCACAGGGGGCTTCTTTACCCTTTTATTTTAATACTAGGAAAATAAGAATTTTTTTTTCTTTTGTTTTTACCATTCACTAGAAGGAAACTTTATCTATCTTCATCTGTGATATACATTTACACACAGCAGATATTTCGGCAACTGAAATCAGTCGCCTGCCTTCGCACATCGCTCTCTGCAAATCCTGAAAGATTCAGTAGCAGAAATTTTTGCAACTCGTCCACCGCGTGTGAATAAAACCTAATAAATCTAAAAACGAAATAAATCTTAAGATGTAGAGATGTGACATTCATACTCAACGCGTCCCGTGTCTTCCCAGGGGGGGCGAGTAAAGGATAATTCCTGCAGGGAATATATCATCGTGACCGCTCTTAACACTTTGCCAAATTGTTTTGGAAGGAGAGGAATATTTCAAGGGACAATTACCCAGAGCAACATGTAATGGCCGTGACAGTGGGGGGTTCCCATTTTGTTGGCGCTAATACAGATGCAGCCATGACACATCGTTGATAGCCGGGTGGCGGTAGAATCGCTGCATTATGCCGCCGAGCCGGATAAGATGTTCCATTTTCTCACTCTACTGACCATCACATTAATAAACACTTATGGCTGAAGTTGGGAAATCGTTACTAATGGGACGCACTTTTATTGACAGCGTAGAAAACAATTTCAGCATGCATCAGGAATATTTCTGAGCGGCGGGCTCCATATGACCAGTAATTGCCGATAGTCCTGTTGTCCTTGAACGCTTCCTGAATGCAAATACCGCACTGCTCTGTAACATACCGCAGAAGGGAAACAACAGACACCCCTCTGCTGCTCATACAGTATACCGCATGGGCAAAGGGGTATTCCTGTTAGACCACGTTATCTCCTATCCAATGGTTAGATTCATGGGGGGGGTCGACGCCAAGTGTTGGGATCCCCACTGATCATGAGAACAGGGGATTCATGCCCCCCATTTTAACGGAGCAATGGTCAAGGTCGAGCATGCAAGTTACCACTCAATTTACGGGACGGCTGGAGATAGAGGAGCCCTATAGAAATGAATGGAATGGTGGTGTGCATGCTTAGCCGTCACTCCATTCAAACAGGGGACATGAGTCCCCCCCATTTGTGTGATCGATGGGGGTCCAAGTGGTCTGATCCCTATCCTGTGCATAACTTATTCTAACTGGATAACCCCTTTAAGGAGGAGCTGTCTGCTTCCCTGACACATCTGCTTTAGTAAATAACAATTATCGTTTCTTGGAACACTGGGTTGTGCCTCTGTTATTCCTCCTGGAAACATATGGCTAAGGATGCAACTGGGTGTTACCAATCTATAATGATGTGTCATATCATATCCAATCAGCGCTGACTGTGTCAGACTGTGCAGGGTCATTATGGACAAGGGTATTGTCACAGTCAGTAGCCAGCAGGAATAACAGAGGAACAGCATAATGCAGACCTGTAAGTAAAGATGTTCCGGCATTGTTATTATTATGCACATGAATACTAAAAATAATGGTGTCTTCTAATTTGTATGGGAAGAGGGTTTTACAGGTAGTTATGTAGCGCTCATGGTCGGACTAGTGGGTCCTTCTATTGGACTGAAATCATATCATAGGGTAAGATGGTCTTTAAACTATACAGAACGTAGAGCCACGGTACTTTCCTGCCTGAATTCTGTATAGTGCAAGCCTGTGAATTGCTAATCGTCCTATATTTAATGCATGTGCATTTCAAGTGATTTACCCACAATGCTCTGGAGCACTTTGATCTGTCCCCTATAGTGGTTAGTTACGACCCCGCACATCTTTGTACTTCCTTTTTTTATTTCGGGGGAAAATTCTTCAAAGCCGCCCTGTCAGCTGCCAGTTGTGTCAGACCCTTTATTCCAGGTCTCAGAAGAGTTCAGTGGAAGCGCGGCAGAGTAAATATAATTACCAGTCACTGGCGGAGCTTGGACTTGACATATAGCGGTAGTAAAAGTGCACAGCCAGGCGGTCGACCTTCTCCTGCATTCAGAATTGGACTAACATGCTCAGATCTTGGGGTACTACAAAGTGTTTTTTGTATTATGTTGTGTACTGTACTGTTTGTTTCCTGGCCATTGTTACCAGAAAAGAATGGATGACAAAGGTTGGCAGGAAAAGGGTTAACCACCCTGTTCCTCCCAGCTTGGTAGGAATAGGCTGGTCAAGAAGCAGTGGGGAGAGGAAGCAAATTGCAGAGCTCCTGCTCCTGTTACAGATTTCTCCAGTGAGAACGACTCCGAATTGTCCTCAAGTAAAGCCTTGAAAGTCCAGAGAGCAGAGTGTCCTGCAACTACATCCATCTACAGACAGTGCTGTGAGGGATTATAGCCAAGCCACCCATCACCAAACAACCACTAGGCTAGTACCACCTAAGTGCAGAATTGCCACCAACCAACCAGACCCAAGATCCTAGCTGGTGCTAGAGAGAAGAAATGCACTAAAACCTGCTGCTGTATGTATTTCAAGTTCTACGTTTCAAAAAAGACTTTGTTACGTTGTTCTATAATTTCACTGCACCGATCCCCAGGGACCAGTGGCCTGAGGGAGCACACTGTGACACAACACTACACCATTGACCACTCCAATCTTCTACACCGGCTTCTCAGGGGGTCGCTGCATATCTTCCCTGCTCCCTTCTCCCCTCGGTGCCAAAGTAGTGATCCCATAGTGAAACGGTACAGGCACCATTCATTCATTCATGCCTACTTCTAAGTTCATAGAAATGTATAGCCATATCTCTCTCTAGACAGCGGGGAAGAGAATTGTAGGGGCACTTTATAACATATATATCTTTTGGGCTGTATGTGAGAGACAATTTGCTATGCAGGGGAGGAAATGGTTAACAAGAACTAATTGCAGTGCATCCATGGAGATGCCGGTGCTTGATTGTGTCATGTGGGCTGCTGTCTGCCCCAAACAAAAGGAAGTAAGTCCTACAGATAGGTGAGTAAAAAAAAGAGTTTAAAATTCATGGGGATAATGGATAAGGGAGCATTTACATTTATAATAAGGGGGCAATCCTTGATGGGACAATAAAGGAAGATGATAAACAAATTTGTGGTGGGTTGCGTCATGCGCCTCCTCTTCTAGATTATTTATTGCCCCTCCTGTATAGTGGGCTGTCTTCTTTTCTTAACACCCTCTGGGAAGAAGTGATGTTTTTGTCTCACTGTCCAGCTTTGTTTTGTTTGATGTATGTGGCGTTATTTGTTCTTTTTGCAGTAAAAAAAAAAATAAAAAAATATATATATATATATATACATATATATTTATATCAAACCTTCGAGAGTGGTTCGGTATGGATGTGAAGGTGCAAAGAAATGTGTATATGTTTCCATTTACAGCTGGTGGTTCATCGTTATGTAATGATGGTTTAGGCCATTGGGCATCTCATGAGTTTGAGTTCCTGTATATGGGGTTTTGACCCCCTGGAGAATTTTTGGCTTGCATGTTTTTTAATATCAATAAATAGCGTGCTTACATTAGTTAGATGTGGGCCAGATAAAACTTTTTAAAATAAGGCATCAGAAGCATTGCTCACCTCACTGATTACCCGGTTACCGCCATTTTCCACTTACTGGCGTTAACTGACACACCGAAAATGGCTGGAGATGCCTGCTCAGCCAATCACTGAACACAGCAGCGACCCACCTCAGCCAGTTCTTTGCTGAGCAGGTATTTCAAGCTATTTCCTGTGTGCTGAGACTGGATCAGGAGGCCGAAGCCAACTGGGAGCCAGTAAACATTGGAACAGCAGCAACAGGGAATCAGTGAGGTGAGTAATGCTTCTTAAATTTTTTTAACACATTCTACCCCTTTTTCTAAAAAAAAAAAATGGATTCTGCAGGTTAACTCCTTTAAGGACAGTGCTGTTACTTCCAGTCTAAAAAAGAAGCAGACTCCATTATGTGTTATGGACAATGGTCAGCTAAAAAAGCCACCACAATTTTCCACTGCAGCATCTTGCATGACCTAGGATAAGTCATGAATATTGGATCGGCAGGGATATGACATCCCGCACTGGCTACTGCAATGCTGCGTCCACTGAATTGAATAGGAACATTGCTGCAGTTGTTAAATCCAGAAGAAACCCTATAAATTGTACTAGAAAATCACACTTCCTCCATAGGTGGCTCCTATATTTAATGCATGTGCATTTCAAGTGATTTACCCACAATGCTCTGGAGCACTTTGATCTGTCCCCTATAGTGGTTAGTTACGACCCCGCACATCTTTGTACTTCCTTTTTTTTTTTTCGGGGAAAAATTCTCCATGAAGGGCAGACACAAATGTCTGTAACCTGTGATCTCTTCCTACTGTGAGATACGCTGTGCGCTCTGAGCTAATCAGATGTCACTCCCTGTTGCTCCCCTCCACGCACATTCATACTATTTCAGAGAAACAATGGGTAGAATGTATTAATTAGTCTTAACAATTAGTCTTAATAAATGTATTAATTAGTCTCAATAAGAAAACTTGCTGGTGTTTGATGCCCCACAATTATTAAGAAGTGCGTGTGCAGTGACCCAGCGGATCACTGCTAACAGCTAATCTGATGCTAAAGAGTTAATGGGATTTAGGACTCATGCACACAAACGTATTTTCTTTCCATGTCCATTTTCTTTGCGGACCGTATGTGGAGCCATTCATTTCAATGGGTCCACAAAAAAAAAACGGAAGTTACTCTGTGTGCATTCCGTTTCCACATGTCCATATTTCCCTTCCGCAAAAAAATAGAACATGTCCTATTATTGTCTGCATAACAAACAAGGATAGGGCAGTTATTTTAAGGGCCAGCTGTTCTGTTCTGCAAAATATGGAATGCACACGGAAGTCATCCGTATTTTTTGCGGATCCGTGTTTTGTGGAGCGCATAAGCAATACATATGGTCCTGTGCATGAGCCCTAAGTGTTAAAGTAGTCTCTTCTTTTATTTATGTACTACAACTCCCATCATCTATTCAGTAAAGAGAGAGTCTGTTTATTATAACCAAACGGGCCTGGTGGACTCCACCATCATCCGCCAGCCCCTCCTGTAATTTTACAAATATAGGGCTCATGCACATGACCGCATGTATTTTGCAGTCCACAAAACATGGATCCGCAAAAAAAAAAAAATGGATGATATCAGTGTGATCATTTTTTTGCGGAACCATTCTAACAATGCCTGTCTGCAAAATGGACAAGGATAGGACATGTTTTATTTTTTTGTGAAACGGACATGAGGATAAACGGAGGCGGAATGCACACAGAGTAATTTCCGCAAAAAACGGAATGTAAACGGACAAAAAATATGTTTGTGTGCATGAGCCCATAGCTCACATTTAGGGCCCATTAACACATCCGCAATTCTGTTCCGCATTTTGCGGAACGGAATTGCGGACCCAATTATTTCAATGGGGACAGACGCAATCGCGTTCCCGAAAAAAATAGAACATGTCCTATTCTTGTCCGCAATTGCGGACAAGAAAAGGCATTTTCTATATAGTGCCGGCGATGTGCACACAAATGTTTTTTGTGTTCAGTTTCCGTTTTTTGCTTCCATATACGGACTGTATACGGAACCATTCATTTCAATGGATCTGCAAAAAAACGGAAGGTACTCCGTATGCCTTCCGTTTTTCCGATATTTTATTGCTGTAATCTATCTAAAATGCAAATCAATTTTAAAAAAATCTGTTGATTTTGTGTATGCAGCTCTTATGCAAACCGATGTGTCTCCCTGATTATAGACTGCAAACAAACTTGAATCTGGCAATCATTTTACTCCACTTTCACTACCTTTTCTTTTTCCCTAGGCTACTTTCACACTAGCATTTTTCTTTTACGGCATAGAGTTCCCTCGTCGGGCTCTATGCTGGAAAAAACTGATCAGTCACATCCCCATGCAATCTGAATGGAGAGAAGTCCGTTCAGCATGCATCAGTTCAGTCACTGTCAGTCGTTTTGGATGGAGGAAATAACGCAGCATGCTGCGGTTTTATCTCCGTCCAAAATGCTGGAACACATGCCGGAATGCCAGATCCGGCATTAATTCCCATTGACTTGCATTAGTGAAAAAGTACCCTTAAGGCCTCATGCACACAGGCCTGTCATCTCATACCAGTAGGTAAAACCACCAGCCTCCGTAGATGCACGCTTGTCAGCATATTCTAATGATATTTGTGCCATATCCATATGTGCCGCCAAACTGGAGAAAAGAGCCTTTTTATGTCATGCAAATAAGCCCCTAGGTGCAATGAGGGCGTTGCCATTGCACCCAGAGGCTCAGTTCATCTTCCTTGCTTGCTGCTCCCCCACCACTTTGAATGATATACTCATGTCTGGCCCTGAAGTCTCGCGGCAGCACGTTCGGAACACGCACAGTACAGGGATGGAGATTGCCCATCTGTCCGCCAAGGACTAATTTGCATAACGTAAAACGGAAGGATTTTTTAAATTTTATTTCAGAGGAGCTGCAAAAGAAAAGTGGTTGCACCGGTTGTCTACCAAGACATACACAAAGGGGGATTTATCAAAACTTTATCATGTTAGCCAAACTTGGCAGATTTTTCAGGAATATGGATGTTACATGACCCACTTCCACGTTTGAGCGATTTTCAGATTTTACTCCTTGATCCTTTTCACTAGGGATGAGCGAATCGATTTCGGATGAAACATCTGAAGTTGATTCGCATAAAACTTTGTTTCAATGCCGTATGGAGCGAGCGGAAGTTATTACTTCTTGCGAGACTTTGCTGTTTTTTTACAGCAGAAATCAATTTATGAATTTATTACCTGAAGTCTCGCGAGACTTCGCGAAGTGATAACTTCGTTTCATCCGAAGTCGATTCGCTCATCCCTACTTTTCACAAATAAAATTAAGGGTTAACACTCTATTAAACTGAACACTAAGAAAAAACACAGATAATTATTTTCCCCTCATGAAATCCAATGATCTTCGCTGTAAGGCCTAATTCACACGTCCGTAGTGTGTTTTGCGGAAACACAGAAACACGGATCCGCAAAACACGGACGGCTGCAATGTGCCATCCGCATTTTGCGGACCGCACATTGCTGGCACTATATAGAGAATGCCTTTTCTTGTCCGCAATTGTGGACAAGAATAGGACATGTTCTATTTTTTTGCGGAAATGGAAACGCGGATGCGGAAACACGGATGCGGACATCACATAGTGTGCTGTCCACATCCATTACTGCCCCTTTGAAATTAATGGATCTGCAACCCTTCCGCAAAATTGCGGATGGGATGCAGATCCATTTTGCGGACGTGTGAATGGAGCCTTAAACTTACAACATGGCGTCAAAAGCACCCACAATGCATCTGTAAAGGAAGCGTCTTCCGTGTTCATCCTGCATGGGTAGAAGGCATATCAGATGGTATGGGGCCCAAACACTCAGGGGCCCGTGTCCACCAAGAGGGTGGAGGGCAGTTGTGTACAGAACAGAGGATGAGCGTCCGGTAGATTGTACGGGGCCCATTTCTAGTTCTGCTATGTACACTCATGCTTTCTTGCCCTTCCCCTGCTGTGTCCATATACCTTCATCCCACTGCTTGCAATCTTCCTGCGCTGTGACATCACTGTGTGCATTATACCTGTATGGTGACATCATCATGTGTCTAATTTCCATGCTGTGATGTCTCCATGTGGATGGTGCATTATTCTGCATTATTATTATATCATCCCTGTCCAGTGACATGGCTGTGAGCATTACTCTTGTGCTCGTACATGTAAAATGTATTTTTAGTAAATTGTAAAAAAATTTGTAGCCCCACCCGATTAAGGTCTCATTCACACGAACGTTTTTTGCGTTCCATATACGGGCAGTTTTTTGTAATCGGTATACCGTCTGTATACAGAACCATTCATTTCAATGGGTCCGCTAAAAAATAAACGGAATGTACTCCGTATGCATTCAGCTTCCATATTTACGTTTTTCCGTTCCGCTACATTTAGAATCATGTCCTGTTATTGCCCGCAAATCACTTTCCGTGGCTCCATTCAAGTCAATGGGGCTGTAAAAAAAAATGGAATGCAGCCGTATGTCTTCCGTATCCGTTCTGTTTTTGCGGAAGCATCTATTGAACATTTTATGCCCAGCTTAATTTTCCAATGTACTTGCTGTTAAAACATTATTATATACGGAAACTGAACGGAAATACTACTGAAACCCAAACGGAAAAACTGATCCGTTAAAAACAGACCGCAAAACCATACGGACGGTACGAGCCCTAAAGGTGTTTTTCATGACTCTTCCATAGTATAGGGCATTAATATTTTATCTGTGGGAATCTGACCCTTGGGACCCACACCAGTCAATACAATATAAAGGCTGATGTGTTCCCGCAAGCATACTGTCCCTGTCATTGTATTCAGCTGAATGTCCATATGGAAGGCTGTGCCTCCTACTCCAATTCAGTTGATGAGGGGCCTTTAATATTTTACCCCCAGAAAACCCCTTAAGCGAGGCTCTATAATTAGCAAATGTAAAATCCAGCATTCTCTATAAAGTATCAGCATTATATTTTATCCATTTCTTTTATTTGTCAGTCGTTTTTTACTCTTGGCGGCGTAGAAAAATCTGTTCCTACGTGGAAACCATCATCAGGCAGCTGTTGACAGATCTGTTAGTGGGATGGTGCGGTGTATTGGCTGTGAGTGGACTATTTATAGGTTCGATCTGTCCACGTCGGTCGGCACTGTGTTTGGCGGGTGCGCGGTCTGCTAGTGTGATGATTTTATTTGTCACATATTATACAGTGACGCGTTTTGGGACTAACTCTGCCACGTATTCACCAGTCTGAAGAAGGCACAGTGAGTGCCAAAACACGTCACTGTTATATATATGTAACAAATAAAATCATCACACTAGCTACCTTGGAGTGCCGGTCCTTTATCTTCATGGACTATTTATAGGTCATTGACACCTGCAGGGTGAACTAGCCATATTTATAATAGGCACTAGCAGAAGTCTCTCACCCCTTAACACTGACCCCCCCCCCCCCCACACAGTGCCCCGCCCCTTAAAATGGGACCTCCACAGCAGCCTATCCACTTAACTTTGACCTTCACAGCACCCCACTCCCTTGACAGTGACCACCTCAGGGGCTGGTCCCCTTAACAGTGACCTCCACAGTACCCTGCTGCCTTAACAGTGACCTCCACAGCAGTTGCCCCTTTAATAGTGGCCCCTGCCCCCTTAACAGTGACCTCCACAGTGTCTGCCCCTTTAACAGTGATCGCCACAGCAGCCTGCCCCCTTAACAGTAACATCCACAGTGAACGCCTCTTTAACAGTGACCTCCACAGTGCCCGCCCCTTTAACAGTGACCTCCACAGTGCCCTGCCCCTTTAATGCTAGGGCTACACGACGACATGTGTCATGCAACATTTTGTCTGAACAATTTTTATAATGATAGGCTATTGTGTCCAAGATGGATTTTTCTGCGACTGTCGCAGCATGTCACATGTCGCAGTGCGACACCATACACTATCATTATAAAAAAATGTTGTGCGACATCAATGTTGCGCGACACATGTAGCAGTGCAGTTGTGCCCTATGTGTCGTGAGACTTTTTGTCGTGCGACACATGTCGTCGTGTAGCCCTAGCCTAAAGCTGACCTACAGCAGTGAAGAAAAATGGCTGAGTTGTTGGGGAAACCTGGAGTAAAACTGTGTGCATGTGGAGACTAAGGGCCTGCGAGCTTCTATTGGCTGATAAGGGACATGTGACCGTGTGTATGGCAGTTGGGATATGAAGAGAAAGACTTGCAGGCTTGGCTATAATGCAGGTCATCTTTTGGGAATATCTTGGGAATGGTACGTCCTAGAGAGCTGTGACCCCCACAAGATTTATTTCCAGGTAGCAAGGGATGTGTATACCAAGTTTCGTTGAAATCGATGGTTACGTTCTTGAGTGATCGTGGAATATACATACATATATACGTCCTTATTTATATATATAGAAGATAGAAAAGAAGATACAGTCATAATAAGCATGTTGATGGTTTCCAAGTAACAAACTGGAAAACAAATAAAAACAGTCTAAACAGATAATGGAAATTTATCATAAAGCTCCTAGATTTTGAATTTTCTTACTAAATGTGATGAGGGAGCCAGAGAGGGAACCAAGTTAATGGGTTTTTTACAAGTTTTTTAACTGACTTATCCTCTGTATAGGACATCAGTATCCAATCGGTGGGGGTCGGACACCCGGCACCCCCGCCGATCAGTTGATTGAGAAGGCACTGCAGCCCTTCTCTCAGCTCACCAAGCACAGCTCCGTCCATTGTATAGCGGCTGTGCTTCGTATCACAGCTCAACCCCATTCACTTCAATGGGGCTGAGCTGTTTCTCAAACAATTGATCTGCGGGGGGTCCCAGATGTCGGACCCCCATCTATCAGATACTGATGACCTATCCAGAGGATGAGTCATCAGTAAAAAAATCTCTGAAAACCCCTTTTAAGGAATCAGATTCATAGAAGGGTCCTATTGATGAATGACAACAAGCAGAGATCTTTAAAGAGGATGAGAAAGTAGATTAGAAAAATTGTATGATTTTAATTATTTAATAAATAACCTTGTATGCAATCTGATATCCGCAGATCATGATCGATCGATCCTAATGATTTTCTAGAAATTTCTCTGATTATTTCATCAGGGCTAGCCATTCCTTCTATGTGGAATGAACCTTTCCCTCCAGTCTTGTTGATCTGACCAATACTCATTAATTGGTAATGCAAAGCAATTAAGATTTTTCCAATCACCTATAATCAGCATAAGCACCATCATCCCCCAGTCACTCAGGAGTGTGCAGCCGCTGCTTCCATGCAGTTATCCTTCTCCTTCCTCCGGGGATTTAAGCCTATTGCAGCCGTGATTAGGTTTTTGCAGCCGGACAGTGAAGAATCAGTAGCAGTTATTAGATTATTGGCTAACCTTACCCGCAAACTATCCTGGCTCGGGTTCTGATGGCGAACTACTTTCCATTCCTGCCTTAAAGGGGTCCTGCAGTTTGTTTAAACTGATGATCTATCCTCTGGATAGATCATCAGCATCTGATTGGCGGGAGTCCGACACCTGAGACCCCCGCCGATCAGCTGTTTGAGAGGGCAGCGGCGCTCCTGGAGTGCCGCGGCCTTCTTACTGTTTACCGCAGGACCAGTGATGTCACGACTTGTATCAACTGGCCGTGGCGGGGCTAAGCTCCATTCAAGTGAACAGAGCTTAGCCGCGCCCAGGCCAGTTCATACCGGTCGTGACGTCACTGGGCCGGCAGTAAACAGTGAGAAGGCCGCGGCACTCCTGAAGCGCCGCTGCCTTCTCAAGCAGCTGATCGGTGGGGGTCACGGGTGTCGGACTCTCGGCGATCAGATGCAGAACCCCTTTAACATTTTTGAATATCGACTCTTCGCTGAAATCAGTTGCCAGTATTCATATAGCTTTCTGTGCAATGCTACATACTAGGAGTTCCTGTTACTGTGACTGTCCAGCTGTTGCAATACTACAACTGCCAGTATGCTCTCCACAGACCCCCTTCCCCCCAAGTCGTGGCAAAATGACAACCTAGCAGCTGGAGAACCACAGGTTGGATACCACTTTGTTACTGGAAAACCCGCTAACATCCAATTTTTGGGCAATTAAAGCCTCACAGTTGTCACCCACTTTAAAGGGGTTTTCTAACTATTCCTTAACTAGCAATAACAAGTAGGGCTAAAAATCATGATGGAGACCAACCTTGGACATTTACACACAAGCAGTGCGGTTCACCTTCAGGTTCCTGTGTTTGTAGGAACAGGAGAACCCCCTAATTCACCAGCTGTCTATATGTATCATACGATGGGTGTACGATGGGTGAATGACTGCAATATGCAGCTTTCAGCCATCTCGCCCAGCATTATATGCTCTAAATGAGACCTAATAACTTCATTAACATGAATACAGGCGAGAGGTCTGGCCTGCCTATATCATTTGTATGCAAATTGCTTGAGCATGATAATTTTGTATTAGAAATGTACTAGGATAAAAGACATGCAAAAATGACTGCTGCGTCCGGATATGTAGATTATTCCCATCTCTTCTTTTAATTATATTTTTACTTACTGTAAACAGACTGAGATTTCGCAGGAAGAACATTCATTATTATAAAATAATTATTGCAGCTTGCAAAAAATAACATTAAAAACTAGACATTTATTTCAAGTATTTCGAAAAGAGAACAAAGTCATTAGTTGTGCGCCTTTTCCACCATAAAGTTCTTTAAGACACGTCAATGTGTCCTCCACAGTCCGGTATGATCTTTCTAAAGCCACTTCTATCCAAAGTATCTGAAATGAGAGCTTAGGCCACAATAACCATGCATGGACTACGAGAAGAAGGGAACCAAAACTGACCATACATATTACATTATGGATGTCGGCTGAACCCACCAATTTTGGCGGGACTGGGCAACCAGTCTTGGGGAGATAAGCTGCCACTAGAAGTGTCTGGCAACAGCTTATTCCCATCACTGCATTCTAAATACATGCACACTTGGCGCAAGCCAAACATACATGTGTATGGGGCAGTCAAGAGCAATAGTAGTGGGTCAACCGCTAAAATGTTTGGTCAACTTTAGGCTTTTGCTACGTACTAGGGGCTGAAAAACACAGTATATTTCTATGTATATTTAAACATATCTTATTGTGTTTCATAGATCCGTTTTCCCTTATTTTGTATCCACTAAGTTTTTGGTGGTAGCTTTAAACCATTCAAAAGTGGTTTTTCATAATAAGATTTTTCCCTGGTGGTTGCTTTGAACTGTTCAATCAGTGCTTTTTCTTAACAAGAACTTTTATCTATTGCCATGTTTGTGCTTCATAGATCAGTTTTCCACAATTTGTTCATCTACTAAGTTTCTGGTGGTAGCCTCAAACTGTTCAAAAATGATTGGCTGACAGAGAGGTCTTGGTTTGAGTACTATTTCTCCTTATGGAGAGCGCTGAGCACACATATTTTAAGCCAGTCAATGTTCCTCAGGGTTTCTGAGAAAACGCTATGCAAGTTAGCATATTTTGCATTAGAGACTTAGCTGTCTTTTACTTTTGAAAAGAAAAATAATTTGCATATCCCCCAGAAACTCAAAGGACTGTTGCCCGGCCTATAATATCAAAATCACTGAAAATGGTGCACTACAATGGTAAATGCAATTGACAATATATGTCTAAACCCTCACGCTGATATTCAAATGAGACGGTTCGCCTATAATATGCCACACACATATTAGGCACTCTGCATAAGGAAAAATAGTATCCCCTAAATCTCAACAAATTCAGGTCGAATTCTAAATTGGAATAATCAATGTGCTGAACTATATCCTGTGCCCTTGATTGCTTTTTAGGGGGCTGTCTCTGGATAGGTAACCAGTATCAGATTGGCGAAGGGTCAACACCTGGCACCCATGCCAATCAGCTGTTTGACGAGAATGCAGTGCTTGTACGAACACTGTATTCTCTTCGCTGTTTACCTCAATTCCATTGTTCCCATTAGTTTCAATGGGTCGGTTCTTTCCTATTCACTTGAATGGGACGGCGGTGTTGTAATTACACCTGCTCACCATTGCAATGTTGATGACGAGCAGGTAAACAGAGAAGAGAACACAGCGTTTGTACAATCACTGCATTCTCTTCAAACAGCTGATCAGGGGGGTTGCTGGTTGGTGACCCTTCGCCGATCTGATACTGATACAGATACATCAATATAAAAAAGCAGACAGCTCCTCTAATCTTAAATCCTTTATTTCCATGTCCGAGAATGAGCAAAAACATTTATGTACATCTACTTGTGGATAATATTAGTTTGGACTTTTATGAGTTTAGTACTTGAGGTTTATTGCTTCTTTAAAAGCTCTTCGTAGGTTTCTGTCGGTGCTGCAGTACAATGCAGTGTAGCCTTGACTGCCTCTAATGGGAAATATAACATGAATGCTACAATCTAACGACTGGAGAAACTCATTAATTGTAGGCATTGGACTTTTGGGAAATAAAGTCTTCAGTACAATCAGGTAATAAACAAGAGCAATCATCCCCGTGGTCTCCAATAAGTTTACGTCCTGCATATGATTGGCAAAGCTTGTCCGTTGTAGTAGAGTTTGATAAAAGAAAGGGTATGAAATCGGTTTTCCAGAATTATACATAAGGAAGAATAAAATGTATATAATCCTGTATTACAAATGCATTGCAGTAATCCTTGGCTTTCTGGTCAGAAAAGGTTCTGTGCACAGGACAAATCTATACAAACTCTGTGAGTGCTGCCATATAGTGCCTCCGTTATTCACCAATTTATACCAAAATAGCAGGAAATGTGCATCTGTATAACTAAGCAAAGGAAGGTATCCCTATGACATCTAAGATGCAGTATTACTAGTTTGTAACACATGGAACTATAACATAATATTTTGCATGTGCCTCTACTCCAATAATTAGAGAATATGGACACGTTTGCACTGATTTTTATTATTGTTCATTTTTTTCCTTAAATATAAAATAAAGCAACTTCCGAAATAGAGTTCATTAAAAACTTCTTATCATTTTGCATACGTAGATTGTGTGTAAGTCCTTCACCTAGCTACTGGTGCTGCTGAATCTAGCATTATCCCCTCAGAGCTCTGTTTTTCTTTCTCAAGGCTGTCTCTGTTCTCCTCCTTCTCCCTTTAATTAGTGTTACAGATAGCAGCAGAGAGGAGGAGGATTTTATACACAGCAGATATGTAGGGTGGAGGATATGGATTCAAGAAAAGCAGTTAACATAGGCTGTAGATTTAGAACAAAATAAGCATAAGGCAGTTGGCAGGAGGAACACAGCAGCATCCTGGACACATGGATCTAGCATGTATTACTGGGAAGGACACTGAGTGAATTTCTTGAAATGCATTTGTGTCTGATTTGGCAAATCTTAAAAAAAAAAAACTCAATTTGGGTCGGAACCGATTCTTCCCTATACTTCAATTGCTCTGAAAATTGTTATATAACAGTGTCTAGTCTCTGGACTCAAATAATAAATCAGTCCTGAAAATGAGTGAGATAATGAGAGAGACAAAGAGAGAGAGAGAGATCTTGCATACCTTTGGTTTTTGGGAAAGATATTCTAATTAGCTTTCCTTCCAAAAAGCAAAGAATACTAGCAGATGTAAGATACTAAAAGTTGTATTATTTTTCCCTGAAACGCAGAGCAGTGTTGGCTGGACTACAATACTCCAAGCATACTTGTTGGTCTCCCTAATTAGAAAAAGCACCCCGAAGAGTACTCCCATGGCTACACAGCTAAGCTAACCAAGGACATTTTCTCTTGAGCACTTTGGTCCTTTTGGAAGGAAAACTGGCTTCCAGTGGAATATTATGTGTGGGTCTCATTCACCTGAAACTAATCAGATGATATACAGATTTGTTAGGATTGGATTTTTTTTTTCTTTTTTTAAATTCAGGTTGAATTCCAAATCAATTTGTTCATTTCTAACACATCTAATGAGAAAAGTCTGCAACTAGCAGCAGATTGTAAACGGAGACTTAAGGTAACTTTTTTTTTACCCAAGGAAACCCTAATGTATGTAGAAATCATTTTTCCCATGTCAAAGGTGTCCACAGCCTTTGAAGATCACTTTCACTAAAAGCTTAAAAATGAAAGGCCACCCTCAATAATGTTGCCAAACGCGTCACCTGCCAGAATTTTAAAAGTGACAGACTTGACCTGAAGTGTAGGTGGTCCAGGTGCTAAGGCTAGCTCATGACACTGTAGACCTCTCCAGCCAAGCAACTTTACGGGAGAGGTTTTAGGTCTTGTAAGGTCCCTGTGTCTTCATTTTTACACTGCTGGCAGGAGACACCATCAGCAACATTTGTGAAAGTTCAAATGTATCTATTGTCGGCATTACTGAGACTGACCAGCATTGCCTCTGTTTTTCAGATAGTGTTTCGGAAGATAAGTGATGTCAAAAGAGAGGAAGAAGAATGGATGAAAAGTAAAAATGAAGCCCCTCTGATCCTCCCTCCTGACCATCCAGTCCGAAGACTGTTTCAAAGGTTCCGTCAGCAGAAGGAGGCTCGTCTGGCAGCAGAACGAGGAGGCAGAGACCTTAATGACCGAGATCTAGAGAAAGGCAATATACTGGTGGAGCATTCTGCTCGCAACATAATAAAAGCCAGCCTTGTTACCGTCACCGAAAGCCCTGCCACGCCAGTATCTTACCAAGCGGCGTCTACCTCTGGTGTGTCAGACCGAGCTAAGCTCCACGCTCCAGTATCTGAAACCACTGGAGGTAAAGTGGCCGGGGAGTTGGTGAAAAGGAAAGGGTGGGCAAGGTTTAGAGATGCATGTGGGAAAGGGGAGGATTGGAACAAAGTGTCAAAAGCAGAGTCTATGGAAATATTACCTGACAGAACTAAACCCTCAGGGGAGGCCACATTAAAGAAGACAGATTCCTGTGACAGTGGTATTACAAAAAGTGATTTACGTTTAGACAGTGTTGGGGAGACTAAGAGCCCCCAGGATCGAAGTCCTGTGCAGGCCGAAGTTAAACACACTTTTTATCCCATTCCAGAACAGACTCTGCAAGCTACAGTATTAGAGGTGAAGCATGAGTTAAAGGAAGACATAAAAGCTTTGAATACAAAAATCACAAATATCGAAAAACAGCTCGCCGAAATACTAAGAATATTAGCCTCAAGAAGGTGCTCCCAGTCACCACAAGAGATCTTTGAAATATCTCGGCCCCAGTCTCCAGAATCAGAAAGAGATATATTTGGATCCAGCTAGAACAACCTGAGGACAATAGAGTCATTGTATACATGCCCAGACCACCATGTTTCCAGCACTGCCTCCTATATGGTTTTATACTCTATGGCGGGTAGAAGGATCTCCAACCTTCTGCAAGATGAGCATGTTCTTGAGCGAACATGAACTACATCTCCAAGGTGGGCGACCGACGTGTAAAAGTTATGACATGGGTGGTATTAATTCATTCTATATCTGGATGGACTTGCCCAATACTATGTGAATTTTACACATGTATCTAGAAGCCAGAAGAGGACAAGAACCGAGACACAGATGATGGTGGTTGTATTTATCTCAACCTTTGAAATAGAATTATTAATTACTAACTTTACAACCGACTGAGGAGAGAGGGGCCGATGCACCTTTATATCAGAAAATTGGGAAGTTTGGATATTTCTTCCCAAAGAAAGCATGCCTTATGTGACTGAATTTCACCCTTGTCCAGTTGGGGGGATGGACAAGACGGCCTGTATGACTGAATAAAACATCTGTCATTGCTGCAGCCTTTATAAAAGCTTGCCACCCACTGAATGTCACAATATATCGATGACATTGTGCTCCTAAGGTTCCTTCATGGGGCATTTGATTGAATAGAAAGCTGGGAAATCCCGATATATCTATTTTTATAGGTTCCCTACTGCTTAAGAGAAGAAATTCAGAAACGTTAGGGAAGAAACTGTAAACGTTTTAGGATTACAAGGTGCAGTACCTTCTTGCACCCTGCAGATGTCGCTGTTTTTTTTTCTCTTGAATGTTAATTGAGGCTGGAATCAGAAATAGAATTTTTAGCAATAGCATACAGCGTCGCCTGCAGGTTATAGGGAACTGCATCAAAGCATAAATCTCATAGTAGGTCGTGCCGTTTTGACTGACGAGTCTTCCAATGTGCTAATTATATAATAACTGACCAAATGGATAGCGTTATAAGTGAGCATGAGAACATTTTTGGGGTATATATTGCACGTTTTGTTATATTAAAGGAACACTCCAGACAAAAATGTATACACTGAGTAGCGCTGTGGTTGGTAAATTTGGGGCATTTATTCTCTGCCCCCAAAAACACACAGGACCACCCACTTATGGGCAGGGCTTATACAAGCCCTGCCCATTTCCAGCCCAGGACAGGCCGAATTTGCTTGGACCGTCTCTGAAAATTAGGAGCAGTCCTTGCAAGTTTTGGACTGTTGGCAACTATGGTATAGGGCCTGAGGGGGTGGAGCATGATCAAGGAAATCAAATAATATCCCTTGGTCAAGCACCAACCCCCCCAAGGGATTTTACAGACTGGAGTGTTCTTTTAACACCTAGTACTAGTAATCTCTGGGTTACTACGAGTTGTAGCGTGCTGTCATCCTTCAGTACTCCCCAGTGCTGTTGTTTCAGCTTTTAGATGTGTAATATATTGTGACATTCAGGCGGTATTTTTATGATCCATCTTCATTAACTTTTTTGAAAAGATGCTTATATTTTGATATCTTACGTTCCTAAGTTAAAGAAGCGCTCCCACAAAATTTTTTATTCTATGACCTGCTAGAAAGGTGCATGATGTAACCTGTAGTGAAGGTAATCTTCTTACCAGTGACTGTATTTGTGAGTTATAACCTCCCTTCTGATCCTCACCTTTGTCATGTGACCAGCACTTTGACTTTCCAACTTACAGGGTATCTTATGTGTGGAGAGGAAGTCAGTTTCTCTATGTATTCCTATGGGAGCCTCAATGTCAGTCTCATCGATATGAATAGAAAAGTAACTGACTTCCTGCCCTGTGTCAGCTGGAGATCAGTGTTGGTCACATGACAGCTGAGGCTCAGCAAGGAGGTTATAATGCACAAGTACAGTCACTGGTAAGAAGATTATTTTCACTACAGATTACATTAAGTACCTTTCTAACAGGTATTAGAATAAAAAAATTTGTGATAGTGTTAATTTAATGCACGCCACTAGTTCTCATGTGTCAGCACTGCCGAAAAAAGAAAACCCGGCCTTGTTGCCCATAGCAACCCATCCGAGCTCAACTTTCATTTCTTAAACTGCACTCTGGTTGCTATGGGCAGCAAGGCCAGATTTTGTTCCTTTTAAGTCAGTTTTGATCACTTTGCCTATGTTCTAGAGTTCGGTACATATCCATATCTGTCTATATTTGTCATATATAGTATATAATAGAGATATATTGCATATGGGCCACAATATATGGGGGCAGACTTATGAAAACTGTCTAAAAGTAAAACTTCCTTTTTTTGCTCATAGCAACCAGAGCATTATAAAAAAAAAAATGATGGGTTGCTATGGGCAACAAAGATGAAATTTTTTTTTTTAGACAGCTTTACAGATCTCCCCTGTCATGTCGGTCATGTCACCTAGAGTCCCGCTGGTTGGTGATGATACCACTAAAATAGTAAAAAATATATATAAATAGTATAATCTATTGTTCTAAAGCAGCGGTCCCCAACATAGGGCTCTCCGGCCATGACGAGACTACAACTCCCAGTCGCTGGTTGCCATGGTGTGCTGGGAGTCATAGTTTTACCACGACTGGAGTGCCCCAGGCTGAGGACAACGGATTTTTCTATCAGGGATATGAAATGTGTTTTGCACAGATTAAAGTAGCCAGTACTGTATAGTCTATAATCATTACACGAAGCCTTTGACCTGACAACGCAGTGTGACAAATCGGAAGCCGGAGACGGAAAGTTCTACTTGATATAAATTATTTCTACTGCCGTCCGATAGAGCTGCAGG
The DNA here is from genome assembly GCA_033119425.1 of Bufotes viridis. Classification (NCBI taxonomy): domain Eukaryota; kingdom Metazoa; phylum Chordata; class Amphibia; order Anura; family Bufonidae; genus Bufotes; species Bufotes viridis. The sequence continues at coordinate 418,621,014 of CM065592.1, read as the reverse complement.
GATGTGAAGGATGGCATGACAAATGTTGAGCCTCATTGTGCTTGGCGAGTGGTTTTCCTTTACTGGGGAGAGGAGCATTACCCGTTGGCTTTCAATCAATGGAATTGCTTTTCTTTGACATCTGCTCCTTTCCTCTCCAGAAGACCATCTCGTGTTTCCTCGGAATAACGATTTCTTTTAGCGGATGGCACTGTCCACGATATTGCATCTTCCACAACTTCCTCCTGCAGAGATTTCCATCTTGGGGTTTTCTCTGTCCCCTAGTCATTGCTCCAGTAGATTCATGTACACATTACACGTCCAGGTATGGTCAGGGATAGGTCGGCTGCTCTACTGGTTTATTGGGTCAGAGTTTATTCTGTGTATATTCTTTTCTTTATAGAATTATCATTATTTAAGAATATACCAAAGATCACCTAGGTTATTTCTTTGTTTGGCCGCTTTAAAATGGGCACATTCTTGTCTGTCTATCTATCTACCTATCAGTCTATCTAATTATCTATTATCTATCTCTCTAATATCTATCTATCGATCTATCTAACTAATATCTATCTATCTATCTATCTATCTTTCTATCTCATCATCTATCTATCTCTCTCATATCTTTCTCTCTCTCTCTCTCTCTCTCTCTCTCTCATATCTATCTATCTCATATCTATCTATCTATCTATCTATCTATCTCATATCTATCTCTCTCATATCTATCTATCTATCTATCTATCTATCTATCTATCTATCTATCTATCTATCTGTCTGTCTGTCTATCTATTTATCTATCTATCTATCTGTCTGTCTACCTGTCTTTCTATCTATCTACCTTTCTAGCTAATATCTATCTTTATCTGTCCATACATTTTTCTTTCTATCTATCCCAGTACATGACTAATAAGGCACTATTCAAAAAAACTGTGAAAAACGGGTTGACACCCTTCTCCCGGTCCCGTGAGATGTACACAGTCCATTCTATCACATTTTTTTGTATTGAGTAAATTACAACAAGCAAGCAAACCACTGTATTTCAATCAGAATAAAAGATATAAAATAGTTACGGCCGTATATTGGTTCATAGACCTTGTTTGAGTCACTTTATATATTTGTGCATCAGGCACCAAAAATTAGATTGTAAGCTCTATGGGGCAGGAACTCACAGTGCCTGAAAATATTTTGTTACAGCACTATTCAAGAGTAAATCTATTGTTGAGACTGTATATAATTGTAAATCTCCTGTATAAATCTGTATGGCTATATATTTCTGTAGGGAGGAGATCATATATTGAGGTTTCTGGCCAGTCCGAGCTTGCAATATGCCGTTTTTTAGTGCAGGGACTTTAAGTGGCTTTTTATGAAATACCAAACTGATTTTTCTTGTGCTGTTAAGGCAGCGTGTATCACGTCCCAGAAATGTATGTCTCATTTCCATGTCTTTTTATTGAGGATTAGAAGACTTGAATATTACGCATTTGTATTGTATTCCCTGGTTCCTGTTTGTGTGGTCTTAAATAAGGTCTTGTCTTCAAGATTGTATTTTCCTGTATGTGTGTTACTCTTCACAGTCTGACCAATGGACGTTTGACAAACTTACATTTTTTTCTTAAAAATATTCTGTTGCTGCTCAGCCCATCAATGTCTCTCCTTTCACGAGTCTTCTCTGAATCCAAAATAACCAAAGATGGATTCATGTGAACATCTATAGTTGATATAATCAAGTAATAATGAGCATTTGCCCAGTCTGTACCAAGGCCAATTACCTACCACAGGATTTGATTCACAATGGTGGAGCTCAAGGGCACACAACAGTTGGCACCCAAAGCCTCACCCGTCTACCGTTATCCTTAGACCCACCTCTTACACATCTGACTCTTGGCTTCATAATGGAGGCCAAGATCCTGTGCTCGATCCCTCTTATGACAAACCCTATGGATTGATAATGAGGTCTGTTGAGGTTCAGTTGTAGTCTCCGTTATTTTGATGGCATTAATAGCTCTTCATGGTTCACTATACTTGTCATAAAATGCGACAAAACTGCCAACTATGTGTACATAGCCTTAGTTATTTTTAGAATATATTTTTCTCAATTCCATTGTCCCATTGCTATCAACATAAGATGTAAGGATGACATACGTGAGCCACCCATTAGATTATGCTTCCTTTAGGCTTAGGTCTACTGTGTCAAACCTTTAATCTGCCATCATGTATTACTGTTGCAGTAACAGGTATCAGCTGGAACTGTTCCTGTATCAGCGAGTGCTGTTCTAGTATCAGGTAGTACTGTTCCTGTATCAGCTGGAACTGTTCCAGTATCAGCGAGTGCTGTTCTAATATCAGGTAGTACTGTTCCTGTATCAGCTGGAACTGTTCCTGTATCAGCGAGTGCTGTTCTAGTATCAGGTAGTACTGTTCCTGTATCAGCTGGAACTGTTCCAGTATCAGTGAGTGCTGTTCCAGTATCAGCGAGTGCTGTTCCAGTATCTAGTAGTGGTATTACAGTATCTGCTAGTTTAAACAGTTGTGTTAAAGTATCAGCTAGTACTATTCCAGTATCAGCTAGCGCTGTTTCAGTATCAGCTTACGCTGTTCCAGTATCAGCTGGTGCTGTTCCAGTACTGAGATTTCTTCTGCAGCCCAATGAGGTTATAGGTACACTCAGCAATAGGCACTTATCCTTACCTTCAGCATCTCTTTCAAAGTAGCCATGAAAGCAATAAGCAAGTGATAATAACTGAAAATTCCCAGTAGTAGAAAAGGTGGTGGCCTGGCTGATAAGCACTGATACCTACACCACCTGTGCCCAAGGTATAATGTTGGCATCTCGAATGGTACGTACACGTTCCCAAACCAAAAGGTATTTGTATGCGCTACACATACAGTATAAAGAAGTGCAGGACTTTACGGCTTTCATTTTCCCTTATGGCCACTTAAAACAGTCATACTTGATATATCTTCAGAATTCCACTTTTTCTGCTAAAGAGCACAAAATCAACATCATATTGGTAAAATATAAAATCCTGACTACCTGCAGCCATCACAAGGGGGAGTGTAGGAGCGTTCCGATTACTATTTTACTGCACAGTTTAGTGTATAAACAGTATGCAGTAAGCACCTACACTCCCCCTAGTGGTGGCTGCAAATTCAGGATTTTGTCATCTAAAGATATGACTATGCAGAGGATTTACAGGACAGGGACTGGAAGACCTCAGAAGGAAGCCAGGGAGCCAAACAGAACATTGGGGAGCAAGTGAGTACAGTTTTTTTTAACAGGTCCAGCAGGCTTAGCTGGAAATTTAAAGGGGTTGGCCCATTTTAGACATTGATGGCATATTGCAAGGATATGCCATCAATGTCAGGTAAGTGCAGGTCCCACCTATGGGTCCTGCTCTTATCTAGAGAACGGGGCTCTCGAAGCAAGGCTTTCTCTACGTACAACTCTAAGGGGCTGCCAAATATAGCAGAGCCAGCTATTTTCGGGACTCCCGCAGCGGCGAACTGTGGGTGGCTGGGCATGCACGGTTGCTCTCTGTTCACTTTGGGAGTCCTGTTCTGGAGATAGGTGCAGCTCGCACATCTGGGACCTGCTCCTATCTGACATTGATGGCATATCCTAGTGATACGCCATCAATGTCAGGTAGTAGCAGGTCCCAGATGGGCAAATCCTTTTAAAAGTAGTGCAAAAACTCAGCTTTGTAAGGATATGTTAGAAAAATAGTTCAGTTTCAACCAGCTTTGTCAGCTGCTACCTGACACTGAGTCACACAACCTGTTTTTACAACATGGAGTTACTTTTGATTCATTTGCTTTTAAAATAAATAATAAACTATCAAAAAATGGAAGCTATTAATTAAAACCTACACAATATCTTAGAAATCCTGAGTCTTGCATTGCGCCACTCGGAAGCCTAAATAAATCTCAGCAGAAAGACTTTTGCAATAAAAATGCAGTATTTTGCCGTAAGATTTTTTGGTGAGTGATGGGTTCAAGTCAGTGATTCATCTATTGAGTTCTTGAAGAACAGTCTCACTCTTTACAGCCACCGCCTGGAGTAAAAGTAGTTCTATAGGAAAAGAAATGTCAGAATCCTTTGACTAATGACAGCACATGGAAAGTAATTTCATCTATGTATCGTTTTATTTTCCTTAGTTGATATTTGAGATAAAATTATGATGTTTTAAAGTCGAGACAACATCAATTCAGTCAACATAACTGATTATAACTGGTGGCTTATGTCTTAGTTATTTATTTGGACGCGGAATTGACTACGCTAGACTGAAAGATTGACTTTCAGCATTATTGACTAATAATGCTGAAAGTCAATCTTTCAGTTTAGCGTAGTCAATTCCGTGTCCAAATAAACCCACCCTGCCTCCATTATTGATGTATCTCCAAGAGGCTTCATAGTCGTAGAACTTCCAGTGGTGTAAAGTGGCGTGAATTGGGATGGTCCTCCGTGCACCTACCTACCGGACATGGTGCTTCCATACTTAATGATGTTATGCCTATTAAAATATGTCATTTATTACATTTATGGAAAGGCATTGACCCATCCCAGCGAGAACTTGACACGGGGCCTTTGAAGAGAAGGAGCCAACCATCATATGTTCAGCTCTATGAAATAAATGGCGCTTTAATAATAATAATTACAACACGCCCTTAGCTGACCGGACGCCAGATTTATCGTCAATCCAGCATTTATGGGACCAGCTTGGATGCCGGCTTCCGCAACCTATGACAGGCCCAGCTGTAACATCTTGGGGCAAATGTGCTGCAGGATGCCATACAGGACCTGTATGCCTCCATGTCCAACAGTATCTCTTCTTGAATACAAGATAGAGGCCGTACCTCATCCTATATCAAGGCTAGAGGCTGTATCTCATCTTTTATACAAGTTAGAGGGCGTATCTCATCTTGTATTCAGGCTAGAGGCCGTATCTCATCTTGTATCCAGGCTAGAGGCCGTATTTCATCTTTTATCCAGGCTAGAAGCCGTATCTCATCTTGTGTCCAGGCTAGAGGCTGTATCTCATCTTTTATCCAGGTTAGAAGCCATATCTCATCTTGTATCCAGGCTAGAAGCCATATCTCATCTTGTATCCAGGCTAGAAGCCATATCTCATCTTGTATCCAGGCTAGAGGCTGTATCTTATCTTGTATCCAGGCTAGAGGCTGTATCTCAACTTGTATCCAGGCTAGAGGCCATATCTCATCTTGTGTCCAGGCTAGAGGCCGTATCTCATCTTGTATCCAGGCTAGAGGCTGTGTCTTATCTTGTGTCCAGGATAGAGGCTATATCCCATCTTGTATCCAGGCTAGAGGCCGTATCTCATCTTGTATCCAGGTTAGAGGCCGTATCTCATCTTGTATCCAGGCTAGAGGCCGTATCTCATCTTGTATCCAGGCTAGAGGCCATATCTCATCTTGTATCCAGGCTAGAAGCCGTATCTCATCTTGTATCCAGGCTAGAGGCCATATCTAGTATCCAGGCTATAGGCCGTATCTCATCTTATATCCAGGCTAGAAGCCGTATCTCACCTTGTATCCAGGCTAGAGGCCGTATCTCATCTTTTATCCAAGCTAGAGGCCGTATCTTATCTTGTATCCAGGCTAGAGGCCGTATCTCATCTTGTATCCAGGCTAGAGGCCATATCTAATCTTGTGTCCAGGCTAGAGGCCGAATTTCATCTTGTATCCAAGCTAGAGGCTTTATGTCATCTTGTGTCCAGGCTAGAGGCAGTATCTCATCTTTTATCCAGGTTAGAGGCCGTATCTCATCTTGTGTCCGGGTTAGAGGAGGTTCTAGAGCCTCCTTTTTAATTGTACAGGTTTCCCAATAAACTTTTCGTTTCACAATAATATTGTAATCACTTCCATATATCACCATTACAATCACACACAGAAAGTTTCATTTGATTCCAACAAATCCTCCTTGGTGCGTTATGTTTTTTTGTAAATGAGTGTCATTTTTTTTTAAGTCACTCCTTGTATTTTACTTTCTGTCCTGGCTCTTTAACTTCCTCTTTTTGGTCTTTTAGCACAGAAAACAGCCTTGCCTAACTTTCTCGCTCAGACAATTCACTCTGACCAGAGAAGGGAAGATAATAAGTGACTCCATTAGGGCGTTACACTGATAATGCAATGCTCTTCTGTGGCCATCTTTATCTAGGCCTATCAAGAGATCAATAGAGCTGTCATACTGTCAACCCAATTCTACACCTACTATTATCATAAGAATTACCCTTCATATAACACCTACACCTCACAGCAGGATTATCTGTCTATTTAGGAGGTCTTATCATTTGTGCCGACTGCTACAGAAGGATAATATTTTGAATGTAATTGTCGATGGTATAGTACTGCCGAAAGATAAAAGGAAAAACAAGCAAAAATTCAAAAAAGTTGCTTTCTATGAATATGGAGTTTAAAAAAAATCCCCTTTCTGATGGAAGTGTCCCTTTAAAAAGTAGATTTCAGTCGATGGTTCTTGAGAGACAGTGATATCCAGAGAAAAAGGGCAGCTCTAGAGAAGTCTTTTATGAGCAGTTATATTGAAGATTACTAATGCTTGTCTTAGGCTGAGTTCACATCACGTTTTTGTCTTACGTTTAACATACAGTATATTTTGAGAAACAAAGTATAGGATATGTCCTACCTTTTGGCCACACGGATGAGGAAGCACATGCAGGCCACTCCGCAAAAGATAGAACATGTCTTAAACTTCAACCCAACTGGCGGACTATGGACCCATTATAGTCAATGGTCTGCACTCTGATGTGGCGTGCACAAGGCCGGTATCCGTGTTTTACAGATCCTTGGTTTGCAGACCGCAAAACACTTACGGTCTTGTGAATGCCGCTTTTATCTGTAGAGCCACAGCTGGTCACACCACTCCTAATAAGTCTACCCAATTTTTGTCACTTTTGAAATTGCAGAGAGGTGTGAAAAGTTGCCAAGTATGGCGTAACTATGGCATGGATTGAATTTAGAGAAAAGCAGATGTGCAGATGAGGTCAGCCCCTCCATGTATCATAAGTATCCAATCTATTATTGAATCATTGACAATAACACAAACCGCGTGCATCATATTTCACAACTAAAAATATAAAAGTAACATAAAATCATGAAAACATGAAGTTTACTTTATGAAATATATCAGATTTTGACCATTTTCAAGGCTTTCTATGGACAAGTAACTCACTGTAGGCTATGTACACAAACATTTTCTTGCTCCAATAATGTAAAATAAAAATAAAAGAAGAAGCGATGTTACAAATAATCGACACCTTTATGTAGGGTAACAGAAAGGGACGAAGTTGGAAGACAGTAAAACATAACTGTAGGATATCTTACCATTTTGCATCTATTGTTCCTGTGTATCTCTGTAGTCGGATGCTGCAGTCAATTGTTACTTCTTTCCACTTGCCTTCTCACCTACCATCTGTGGGGTAACAGAAAGGGACGAAGTTGGAAGACAGTAACACATAACTGCAGGATCAGAACCCTAGAGTACGGGCACAAACAAAGGTCGTTTCTGACTCCCGAGTTTCCCCTGCTGATCAGCTGTTTCAAGGGGCCACAGCTCCTTCATAGTATAGCACCAAGCACAGCGCCATACACTGCATAGTGGCTGTGCAGGGGCAGGCTGGGAGCGGAAAGTGGCCCTGGAGAAAGAAAACCTAAAAGTGGCCCTATGTTGTAAGCAGGTCCGAATAGGCGCATACATACCTGAGGGTCCTAGCATTAATTAACACTGACAACATCAGATCAATATGTAACTGGCCAGTGGCTGTGGGGAGGGCTCAGGCAGGCCCCTGGGCATCGGCCCCCCAGGAAATTTCCCTGTAGGGTCTATGGCCAGTCTGCCCCTGGCTGTGCTTGGTATTGCAACTCAATCTAATTCAAATGAGGAGGACTGAACCAAGGCCGTATGACCGATGATGTCACAGGCTGATAGGCAGATGTGCCAAAAACAGCACCGGGCAATCCTTTAAAATAAAAGTAAAGATTATAGAAGAAAGCAGCACTTGAGTATTCTGGTTACAAGTAAGCTAAGCAGCAGAACTCAATGTCAAGCAGCAGCTGCCAAAGCAAACATTTTAGGATACATAGATTTCAGGGTGTAAGGAAGCTAAAACCGGTGATCCCAAGGTAATACTGCCTCTCTATATGTGTGGTCAATACAATGAACTGACACGCCATTTATTTCAGTACTGTACAAAGAACCTGGGACAGTCCTTACATGTGGAAAAAAGATATAATACATGTCAATATCGGAAAGGGGTCTTTAGAGTTACAGTTGTCCAACTATGGACTAGGCGATTAACTATGGACTACTATATGCTATGGACTAGGCTAAAGACTATGGACTACTATATGCTATGGACTACGCTATAGACTATGGACCACTATATGCTATGGACTAGGCTATAGACTATGGACTACTATATGCTATGGACTAGGCTATAGACTATGGACTACTATATGCTATGGTCTATGCTATAGACTATGGACTACTATATGCTATGGACTAGGCTATAGACTATGGACTACTATATGCTATGGACTAGGCGATAGACTATGGACTACTATATGCTATGGACTAGGCGATAGACTATGGACTACTATATGCTATGGACTAGGCTATAGACTATGGACTACGCTATAGACTATGGACTACTATATGCTATGGACTATGCTATAGACTATGGACTACTATATGCTATGGACTCGGCTATAGACTATGGACTACTATATGCTATGGTCTATGCTATAGACTATGGACTACTATATGCTATGGACTAGGCTATAGACTATGGACTACTATATGCTATGGACTAGGCGATAGACTATGGACTACTATATGCTATGGACTAGGCGATAGACTATGGACTACTATATGCTATGGACTAGGCTATAGACTATGGACTACGCTATAGACTATGGACTACTATATGCTATGGACTATGCTATAGACTATGGACTACTATATGCTATGGACTAGGCTATAGACTATGGACTACGCTATAGACTATGGACTACTATATGCTATGGACTATGCTATAGACTATGGACTACTATATGCTATGGACTAGGCTATAGACTATGGACTACGCTATAGACTATGGACTACTATATGCTATGGACTAGGCTATAAACTATGGACTACTATATGCTAAGGACTAGGCTATAGACCATGGACTACTATATGCTATGGCCTACGCTATAGACTATGGACTACTATATGCTATGGACTAGGCTATAGACTATGGACTACTATATGCTATGGACTAGGCTATAGACTATGGACTACTATATACTATAGACTACTATATACTATAGACTAGAGTACTATATACTATAGACTACTATATTCTATTCTATGGACTAGGCTATAGACTATGGACTACTATATTCTATGGACTAGGCTATAGACTATGGACTACTGCAAAGCTGCTTAATTTTTTTAATTGTTCTTTGTAGCTGTTCTGTACTGTAATGAGAGCCCTCAACAGACTTTACCATGGTATGAGCTGAGAATTCCCTAATACCTTATACGAATATAGGTTTTCTAAACCAGACAATCCCTTTAAGAAACAGGTTTTATGTTGGGTTTTGTGGCTGAGCTTCACCTAACTCATTAAATCCGGGAGGCAATTTTCGAGAAGAGCAGCCTAGCAGTGCTGGATGAGTGATATCATACCGAATGTACTATTCAATGTAATCTCGTTAAGCTCGGTGATGCATCTACTTAGCCATAATGACGGAACCACTTTTGACATTTTTGTTCTTGACTATTTTATGTGCGTCAGTCACCTTTTGTGAAGACACCAAACATCTGGCACGGTGCATTATTCTCCAGGGATATTATAACAAGATTGTGAGGTGCGGTGTGGTTAACGTGTTTTGCAGACGAGCTCCCTAGAGCCATGTATTATGTGTTCTGTTTCTGGAGGTTCACACGTGTATATGTCCTATTTCCATGCTGGTATTTTCAAAGAAGCACAAAGAAAATTTGTAAAAAAAAATAAAAATAAACACAAAAACATGATATGAAAAAATAAATAAAAAAAAGTTGGGAAAAAGTTGAATTTTATTTATGATAGTAATAAATTATTTTATACACTAAAGCTGCTTGTGTATTATTGAACATGACTTGAACACTGAAGACTGGTCTTAAGCATGAAGTATCTGTACAAATGTATATAGATCTGCAAAAAGAGCAAATAAATCTTATTTTATACATGAATTGACCTGCTGAAGAAGTCCTTTCTTATTGGGTTACTTTTGTTGTTGTTGTTGTGCTTTATGCTTTTCAATATGGGAAGCACACTATGAGGGTTTAAAGTGTCACAGAGCACGCCCCCGTTCCATCAGAGTAGATGAATAATGTCCTACAAAAGCTGACCACTTTCTTGCATTTGCATCCTCATGACACAAGGTCAGGAGCCAGAGGTGAACGCCCCCACTGTGAGTCTTAGGATACCCCAAAGGCAATACAGCCTTTCGATCTACCTGGATTATTTATGGCTCATGGATGATAAATTTGGTGTATGGCTAGACTCTTCGCACACTTTACATAAAATATTTTTTGGCTTACTTTGCACCAAAATTTTTGCATACTTTGCCACGGCTTGTAAGACCTGATTGCGGGGGTCCGACATGGAGAACTAGCTGTCTGAGGAGGCGGGAGCGCCACAGCCTCCTTACACTTTAACAAGCCCAACGCCGTACATTGTATAGTAGAGGTGCTTGGTATTGCAGCTGAGCCAAACATAGAAAAGGATTCTTCACTGTAATACACAAACATAGAAAAGGATTCTTCACGGTAAGAGCAGTGAGACTATGGAACTCTCTGCCTGAGGAGGTGGTGATGGTGAGTACAATAAAGGAATTCAAGAGGGGCCTGGATTTATTTCTGGAGGGTAATAATATTACAGGCTACAGCTACTAGAGAGGGGTCGTTGATCCAGGGAGTTATTCTGATTGCCTGATTGGAGTCGGGAAGGAATTTTTTTTCCCCTTAAGTGAGGAAAATTGGCTTCTGCCTCACAGGGGTTTTTTGCCTTCCTCTGGATCAACTTGTAGGAAACAGGCCGAACTGGATGGACAAATGTCTTTTTTCGGTCTTATATACTATGTTACTATGAATAGTCTGAGCTGCGCCAAGGCCATGTGTCTGATGAAGGCTTAGGGTAAGCTGCAAGAAGGCTGCAGCGCTCACAGCAGTATCGCAGCCTCCTCATACAGGGGCGGATTGGCCATAGACCCTACATGAAAATTTCCTGGTGGGCCGATGCACCAGGGGGCCGCCCAAATCCTCCTCTCTGCCGCTGACCGGTACATAATAAGCTTTCAACAGTAGTTGTGAGAATCAGGTACCCAAGTACCCAGTCAGCGATTGCGCATGCCCTCCTGAATTCAACTGCTTTGGCCCGCACCTCACCTCCTAAGCCCCCTGCTCCATAGACAACTGGAGGAGGAGGACAGAAGATGGCAGCTATTGATGGCCACCTCAGAGGGACAGCCTTTGGGGCAGTATATTGTGCTACACTGTAATTTGGTTCTGCTGGGACGGTATTTTGCACTATGATGTTGTTGATCCCGCCTACTTGTGATGCCCCGCCTTCTGTTAATATGGACCTGCCTACAAAATGGGGCCACTTTCTATATATCTTTATGATGGCTTGTTTTTTGCGGGATAAGTTGTAGTTTTTAATGGCGCCATTTTGGGGTACACACAACTTTCTGATTAACTTTTACTAAGGCCTAATTCACACGTCTGCAATCTACGTCCGCACCCGTTCCGCAAATTTGCGGAACGGGTGCGGACCCATTCATTTTGAATAGAGACGTGATGGATGCGGAGCGCGCCGCCAATCTTCCGGAAAAATATAGAGCACGTCCTATTCTTGCCCGCAATTGCGGACAAGTATAGGCATCTCTATATTGCTGGTGGCAAGGTGTTTTGCGGATCCGCAAAACACTAAGGACATGTGAATAAGCCTAACTCTTTCTGGGAAGGAGATGGGAAAAAACAGCAATACTGCCACTGCGTTTTTATGTTATAAATTTTACGGCGTTCATTTTTCGGTATAGATAACATAATATCTTTATTCTCTGGGACAGTACGATTACAGTGATACCAAATACATATCTTTTTTTTTACGTTTTACTACTTTTTTGCTATTTTTTTGCATTGCCGCTTCCAAAAACCCATTACTTTTTTATTTTTCTTTCTATGGAGTTGTGTGGGGGTTTGATTTTTGCGGGATGACTTGTATTTTTTATTGGTATTATTTTGGAGTAAATGGTGCTTTTTGATCGCTTGTTATTATGTTTTTTCAGTGGCAACTAAGAATAAATTAGCAATTCTGTCTTTTTTCTTTACAGCGTTCACCGTAGGGGATAATTTATCTGATATTTATTCAGTCCGGATCGTTACGGACATGGCAATACCAAACATACGGGGGAAATTTTTATTGCAATTTTTTTAATTGAAAAGTGTATTTTTAATGGAAAAAAGCGTCATTTTTTAATAGACATTTTTTTATTTAATAAATGTTTGTTTTTTTACCACTTAATAGTCCCGCAAGGGGACTATAACAGACAGTATTTTGATTGCTTTAAAAATGCAATGCATTATCCCTATTGGGCATTGCATTTTAATGGCAATGCTATTCTAACATTGACCAGCAGGCTGCGCCAGTGAGGTGCAGCCTGCTGGAAATTACTGAAGGCTGGTCTGGCGCCTTCATCAGACCCCTGCCAGCCTTCACACACATCGGCGCCATGTGACCGCATTTGCGGGGTGCCGATTGGTGACAGAGGGAGTCCGCTCCCTCTGTCAGCACTTTACATGCGGCGGGGGCACCATTGCCCACGGCATGTAAAGTGTTAAACAACCCGGATTGGCTCTCCTGCTCTCAGACTGTGCCGTCGTAAAAAAGCGGCATCCTCGCCTAAAGCCCCTTAGTGACAAAACAAACAGATGACGTTCCGTGTACATTCCGTATTTTGCAAAAAGGAACAGCTGTCCCCTAATAGAACAGTCCTATCCTTGTCCGTAATGTGGACGATAATAGGACATGTTCTATTTTTTTGCGGAACAGACATGTGAACATACGGAATGCACACGGAGTAGCTTCCGTTTTTTTTGTGGAAATGAATGGTTCCGCATATGATCTGAAAAAAAATGGAACGGACACGGAAAGACAAATATGTTCGTGTGCACGAGCCCTAAAACGGTTGAAAACGCCATATCTTAATCAGGGCCGCCACTGATTTGCCTATATCAGAGCATCGTATCACTGGGGATGGATGCTTTATCCCATGAAAAATATTCTACATTTTTCAAACCAGCACCTGGATGAATGCATTTCAAGCCATTGAGTTATTTTTATAAAAGGTATCTGTATAGCGCCACCTGTTGCCTGTTCTTTTCCTTATTTCTCTGTCCACTTCATTAAAATCGCTGGACGCACATGTTCAGTTCTAGGCAGATTTTATAGGGAGAGAGCTGCAGCAAAACCACCACGCCCCTGAACTGTGATAGGATGAAAGCTGCAGCAAGAAGGACACGCCTACTGAGCTGTGATAAAGAGAAAGCTGTAGCAGAAAGGATGCGCCCCCGTGCTACCAGCTTGAAATAAATCTAAACAAGCAATTGAAGCAAAGAATGGGGAGATCTCTGGACCCATGTGAGGTACAGGGCTGGGTCTAGCTTTCTTAGGGTACTTTCACACTTGCGTTAGGGTGATCCGGCAGGCAGTTCTGTCGTCGGATCCGCCCTTCAGTGTGACAACTGACAGCATTTGTAGACGGATCCGGGTGCTGATCCGTCTACAAATGCATTGCAAGAACGGATCCGTCCCTCCGCTTGTCATGCGGATGGACGGATCCGTCCTGTAGTCTTTTTCACAGTTTTCGCAGACCGGAAGGACGGATCCGTCCTTCAGTTGTTTCTCAATGCCGGATCCGGCACTAATACAAGTCAATATAAATTAATGCGGATCCGGCATTCTGGCGACTAATCAGGCATTTTGGACGGACACAATACCGCAGCTTGCTGCTGTATTATGTCCGGCCAAATCGCCTGACAGTGACTGAACGGAAGGCATACTGATGCAAACTGAACGGATTTCTATCCATTCAGAATGCATTGGGATATGCCTGATCAGTTCTTTTCCGGCATAGAGCCCTTTTGACAGAACTCTATGCCGGAAAAGAATAACGCAAGTGTGAGAGTACCCTTAGAACTATACTATGTACTATATGATGTCTGATTTTCATTTTTTTGGAACCCATTTAAGGGGAGGTTAGAAATACTGCCATTTTCAGAATCATTGCCGTTCAGGGGGCTATTCACACAGCCTTTTTTAATTGAAATTTAATGTTTTTAAACTGATTATGTCACGGCACCGGGAGCGTCGCGTCCTGCAGCCTCCGGCGTGCAGCAATTATTCACAGCGAGTGTTTGTGGTGAGGTCTTTTTTTTATTATCTATACTGGGAGCAGTAATGAGGGGCCTGATCTGTACTAAGGGCAGTATACTGGAGGCACTGGGAGGGCATTATATGTCATGGGAGCACTATATATACAGAGGGCCCTGCAGGGGTTGGAGTAAAAAAAAAAAAATCATTCATTTTTAACAAATGTCAACCTCTTAAAGGGCTTGTGGAAGAATAGGGGAGATGTTGGCAAACCCCCCCACGTTACTGGACTTGTAAAGTAACAATTACTTACCTGCTTCCCGGCGCTGCCTGCTCCTTCTACTCCCGGCCTGAGATGCTCTGCTGGGCTCCCTCGATGTCAACATCCAGTTTGACATCGCCGCAGCCAATCTCTGGCCATGGTGGATAGCGGATAGCTTCTCATAATGTAAGGGGAGACGTGGACAGTTACTGGCTGTACTGTTTTCACTGCCCGGTCCTGTCAATCAAAGTGCAGAGGGCGTGGCAGCTGCAGAGAGAGCAGAGCCTATAGGTGTAATGGTAACGCCCCCGTTGCTCCTAGAGGCTCATTTGCATATATTAAACATCATTTTTCTCAGCAATGCGGGCACATATGAACATGGGACCAACACAGATGTCTTCAGCTGCCAAGCGCACATGTAACAGGTCAGCCAGAGTCATAGGTACAAATCTGCCCTTTAATATTTCAGGCATTTTGAGATGCCTATGATCTTTATTTTTTATTGTTTATTTTTAATATGGGGAAAGGGGGGGTGATTAGAATTTTTATTTTCATTATTTATTAAAGAACTTTATTTTTCACTTTTTTTTTTAAAGTCCCGCCTTGAACATGTCTTCTAGGGCAGTGTTCCTCAACTCCAGTCCTCAGGGCCCACCTGCCGGTCATGTTTTCAGGATTTCCTTAGTATTGGGCAGCTGATATAATTAGTGTCCATCCATCAGGATTTACCACAGGTATTCGTTCTGTGGGATACTCCTAAATCCTGACCGGCAAGTAGGCCCTGAGGTCTGGAGTTGGGGAACCCTGTTCTAGGGAATAAGTCCCATAGGGGATATAAACACCTGATGGCGCCATAGTATTGCCTCTGGGTATCTGCTGTGTAAGACCTCTTGAACACGGTCGTTATGTTCCCGTGGCCATACTGCGGCCCGCATACGGATGGAAGCAGCTGATTGGACCATGTGACCCAGTGACGTCACTGAAGGTCCTTCACCCCCCTCCAGCTGAAGACAGAACAGGAGACCGCGATCAAATGGAGGAGGTGAGGGTTTTTTTTGTTTGTTTTTTAACCCTCTATTGCCCTTTTTACTTTGCATTCTCTATTGAAAATGCTATTATTTTCCTTTATAACTATGTTATAAGGGAAAATAATAAAATATAAAGAATACTCAACCCGAAACCGGACTTCAGTGATGTCCGTCAGCAGTTCCTGAAAGGGTTATATCACATGACATCCAATTTCCATACACCCTACTAGGACAGATGGACGAGCCATGTACATGTGTCAGTTTGACATGAGGTCAAATTATGAATGGTGACAAGAATGTTTCCATTTGCTGACAGCAAGCAGAGATGGCGAGGAATTATAACCACAAGTGCAATCACTGAAACGAACGCTCTTGGTATCCTGCAGAAATGCTCTGACCGCTGACGCCTTTGCGCTCACGTCTGCCGTTCATTATCTCTGTTTCATGTGTTCTACGGGAAAGCAACAAGAAGTATAAAGAACAAGCGCAAATAACCACATGAAACGCTTTCTGTAAACTTTCCTTCTCCTGTTGGCACAGATCAAAGCGGAGACCCGGTGCTGTGCCAGGCGTGAGATCAATGCTTCCAGTCTTGACAGTTCTGAAGAAAGTTTGGATGTTTTTAGGGAAAGCTCACGGTATTTGACAGGGTGAGCAGAGACAGCCGCCGCCACAGCCGCCCCGCATCCATCGCTGGGTTATTGTGTTTCGCTTTACAGCACTGACATCGCATAAAGTGGTTTTATTCCAGCAAGACAGGGGCACAAAACAGACAGGCTGGCAAGCTGACAGCACACCGCAGATTAACCACGGAAGTCTGGAGTGCACAGTGCACAATAGTAAGCGGGAGGAGGATCAATATAGTCTAAACCAGTCGTTCTCAACTTTTTCACGCCAAGTATCACCTAGTGACAAGAAGTCAGTCGAGTCCCCCACGGAGCGGTCAGTGAGAAATGTTGACAAACTATGGCTATTCTCATGTCTCACGTCAGCAGTTCCTTCAGATTTAGGGCTCATGCACACGACCGTATGTATTTTGCAGTCCGCAAAAAATACGGATGACGTCTGTGTGTATTCTGTATTTTGTGGAATGGAACAGCTGGCCCCTAATAGAACAGTTCTATCCTTGTCCGTAATGCGGAACGGACATACGGAAACGAATGCACACGGAGTAACTTCCGTTTTTTCGGGGGGACCCATTGAAATGTATGCTTCCGCATACAGTCCGCAAAAAAACGGAACAGACACGTTTGTAGGCATGAGCTCTTTCTAGAAAGAATATTGCAGCATACAGTTCTAATCTTCCTGCCAAAATGACAAACGCCGCATTTCGATCCATGATGGATGACTATTACTTTTAAATTACATTCCGCACTACCAAACATACAGGAGAATACAGCACTACATACCTCTTACGTCCAGTGATGTTTCCTCTGATTGTAGACATTCTCTTTCTTCATCTTCTCCATTCAGCCCAGACAGCCATGACAACACCTTTCAGCCACATCTTGTCTCACCATCCTCCCCACCTTCTCAACACAAATTTCCCATCCTGATGCCCTCGTACTGTCATCCTGCTAATACTGTGCCCGTTGTACTCCCCGATGCCACCAAATACTATAGAAACAGATAGTCCCCTGAAAATGCTAGTATCACACAGATAGTGTCCTCTTGCCACACAGAGCCTCAAAGATAATTGTTGGCAGAAAATAGTGTCCTTGATTGTGTCACAAACATAGTGTACCTCAAAAATAATGATACCAAGCTGATGCTGTGTCAGTGTACCCCCCAAAGTAATAGTGCTCCCAAAAGTCCCACCAATAGTAAGAATTCTCTCCCAATGCTCTCACTAGTAATAGTGCTCCCAGTATTAATAATTTCCCCCCAGAGCGCCCGATTAGTAGTAGTACCCTTCATTGTGTGTCCAAAAATAATGCCCCATAATGTAGTAGTAATAATGTTCCCCCAGAATGCCCCATTAGAAGTAGTGCCCTCCATAATGTGTTCAATAATGATGTCCCCTGTTGTGTCCCAGTAGTAATAATCCTCCTCTAGTACACCCTAGTAATAGTAAAGCCCACGATAAGGCCTAATTCACACGACCGCAAAATGGATCCGCATCCCTTCCGCAATTTTGCGGAAGGGTTGCAGACCCATTCATTTCATAGGGGCAGGAATGGATGTGGACAGCACACTATGTGATGTCCGCATCCGTGTTTCCGTTTCCGCAAAAAAATAGAACATGTCCTATTCTTGTCCGCAATTGCGGACAAGAAAAGGCATTCTTTCTATAGTGCCAGCAATGTGCGGTCCGCAAAATGCGGAATGCACATTGCAGCCGTCCGTGTTTTGCGGATCCGTGTTTCCGCAAAACACACTACGGACGTGTGAATAAGGCCTAATGCCTTTAGTAATAAAGCCACCATAGTGCCCCCCAGTAGAAAGATTCCCCCTATAGTGCCCCCCAGAAGTACTATATAGTACCCCCAGTAATATTAAATCCCCTATAGCATGCCCCAGTAGTAATAAAGCCCCTATAACATGCCCCAGTAGTAATAGTTCCCCCTATAACATGCCCCAGTAGTAATAATTTCTCCCTATAATGCCCCCAGTAGTACTAATCTGTAGTGTCCCAGATGTAACAAAGCACACCATAGTGACCCCCAGTAGAAATATTGTCTCCTATAGAAGTACTAATGTCCCATATAGTAACCCCAGTAGTAATAAATTCCCTATAGCATGCCCCAGTAGTAATAAATCCCCAATAATGCCCCCAGTAATCAAAAAGCCCCCTATAGTATGCCCCAGTAGTAATAATTCCCCCTATAATACCCCCAGTAATCAAAAAGCCCCCTATAGTATGCCCCAGTAGTAATAATTTCCCCTATAATACCCCCATCAGTACTAATCTGTAGTGCCCCAGAAGTAATGAAGCACACTATAGTGCCCTCGGCAGTAACAAAGCCATCATAGTGTGCCCCAGTAGTAAAATGCCCCTTATAGTGCCCTCAAAATTAATAAAGCCCCTATAGTGCCCCCCATTAAATATAATGACCCCCTATAGTGCCCCACTATTATGTCCTCTCAAAGTGGCAAAGTAACATAAAGTCATATACTTGATGATGTCATCGCACCACCTGTGCCGTCCTCCCATAGGTTCAGGTCTGGTGGCCTATGATATCGAGTGGCGGGTTCTGGTTAGACTCTGGTTAGTATTTAACTGCAGAGCCATCCTGAGGAGTGCGGAGCAGCTTCAGGTCATGAAATATTGCTGGATGCTATGGCAACCCGTGTACCGCAGGTTTGGAAACAGTGGTCTAAACTATTTAAAGGGGTTGTCCAGGATAAGGAAATAGCATCTGTCCATGGGCTTTGTCTGGTTTTGTAGCTCACCTGGTTAAAATGAATGGGGATGAGCTGCAATACCACACACAACCTGAGAATAGCTGTGGCGCTGTTCCTTCAAGTATTATTGAAGTCCATATTCTGGACTTGAATACATCAGATCTGTCAATCTCAGGATCACAATCCAGTAGTCTAAGCCTCATGCACATGGCCATATGTATAGCACCCATAGAATCCCATGCGGCTAATACTTTACTTTTGTGGGTCTTTCATTTGGCGCCATCTGGAGGCTTCCCATACAGTTGCCGTATAAATCCATGGGAATACTTACTGTGGCATGTCAATCATTTACGTTGCTATTCCCCCCAGTATGGCAGCACATGGAGTGACTGCGACTACGCAATATGCACCTGTAGGTCCACATTACATACTTATATTACTTAAAGGGGCGGTCCCATGAAAAATTTCTACTTTTTTCAAACCAGCACCTGGATCTGAATACTTTTGTAATTGCATTTAATTAAAAATGTATTCCAGCTACTGAGTTATTCACTGAAATCTCTATGTATAGCGCCACCTGCTGTTTGCTCTTTTTCTAATTTCTCTGTCCTGCTCTCTGAGACGGATGCACATGCCCAGTTCCATCCTTCAACTGCCACCAGCTGCAGCAGAAAGGACACACCCTCTAAGCTGACAGCTTGAAATAAGTCTAGCAGAACAACTGGAGCAATGACTGGGGAGATCTCTGGATCCTTATGAGGTACAGGGTTTGTTAGAATGAAATTGTCATGACTAGATTATGTAGGATTTTAATTTTTTACACGACTCATGGGGTAACCCCCTTTAAAGAGGACCATCCCATTCACTTACAGCTGCAATACCAACAATAGCTGGCAGACAAGAGTGGCACTGTTTCTGGGAATAAATAATATAGATCCTTTTCACATTTTTTTTTTAAAATCCCTTTAAAGAAGAAATGGTATATTCCATCTATTCTTATGACTCTAGGCTGTGCCATCCCTTTATTATTCCTACCAGAAGTCATGGATGAATTGCTAGCAGTGGCACAATCTGACACTGGCATCACTAATTGCATAGTGTCAGACGATGCAGGGACACACCCCCAACTGGTAACACCCTTCTGGACCTTCATTGCAAACGGCTGGGAATTCATTTATAAAATTCTAGCAGGAATAATAAAGGAATGGCACTACATAGAGTCTTAAAAATAGAGGCTCCAGCATTGTTATTACATGAAGAATGCAAGTAGTTACTACAACAGCCATGTCAGGAGAGGGGACGGGTGCTCTGGAACTCTTTCAGGAGGTCTACCTGCAGTCCTTAGTACTGCCATCACCATGACGTGCCGCTTTCTTCCAGGTATTGTGTTCCTGAAGATCCCGGATGTTGGTAAGAAGCGTCTTACCTCTCGCTTTGTTTCTGTGATGTTCAGGTATAAGATGCTCCTACTTCTGCCTATTGTGTAAGGCGGATTGTCTCACCGAGGAGGACGCACTAAGCCTAAGGCCTCATGCACACGACCGTATGTATTTTCCGGTCCGCAAAAAACGGATCCGCAAAAAATGCGGATGACATCCGTGTCCATTCCGTATTTTGCGGAACGGAACAGCGGGCCCCTAATAGAACAGCGCTATCCTTGTCTGTAACGCCGACAATACCAGGACATGTTCTATTTTTTTGCGGAATGGAAATACGGACACACGGAGTACCTTCGGTTTTTTGGAGGACCCATTGAAATGAATGATTCTGTATACAGTCCGCAAAAAAAAGGAACGGACACGGAATGAAAATACGTTTGTGTGCATGAGGCCTAATGAATAGGAAGGAGAGAGATGATAACAGCGCAGCCGCCTCCTGGGGCCTCAAATCCTCCATTCTATTTTCTCAAGAAAAGCCGCTTTCCGTCAAGGCTGCAATTCTACTTTCAGTCTCAGCCGGAGCCTTGTCGGCAGCAGAAGGATGTCACCCTTTTATGTTCTGTATGTAATGAGTGAGGGGGTGGTCTCACCATATGGTTACCTCATGTAACCTCCAGTAGAGGACAGAATCGGATGGCAGATACACAGCGGGTGATTTACTAAGCAGAATAATGCATAACATTTATTGCTTTATTGTGTCTTTTAGACAGTTTTATGGCAGTAAAAAAAAATAGGGCGTGTCCCCTCTCCTGACATGTCTGTTTTAGTAACTAACTTGCATTCCATATGTAATACCAAATCTATAGCATCTGTTTATAAATGAACTAAATGAACGGATAGCTGGGTACTACCAGTTTGGAGTGTATCTCTTCACAGTCTGACACTGGCTGGATGGTGTCTGACGGTGACACGCCCTTTCCCACAAACAGTTTTGGAATGAGGTCCCTTGGGCCCATCAGAGGAAATGATTCTGAGGGCCCACCCTGTTTTATTAGGAGTTCATTATTGTCAGAGCTTGCACCCACCGGAGGATCCTCAGGTGCTCTGAGGGGGCCGGTCCGACACTGCCCCCAAAGCACTCCCTCCTCCCCATCAATCAGCTGCCTTCTGTAGGTAAACCTGGCAGTAAGCATTTCGTTTCTCTGCAGCGCCACCACAGGCGAAAATATGAATTACACTGCTCCCACTCAAGTGAACGGGAGCCTGTCCGTGTAATGCAGGACGAGACAGGTCCTCCAAAGCGAGGGACGCTCTTTGTGATCACTCTGGTCAAGAGATGAAGATCCCCAACAGAGATAAAGTGGTCGCTGGGTGTCAGTGGTGTGACCATCACTATGTGCCGCACGAAAGTCTAAGAGCACTAAGGCGGCCATATTGGTTTCCATCTGGCTCAGTGAAAGTTTTTACAACTTACCAGTACCGGGCGGCTTTATCTTCTGTCTGAAGAATGTTGACTCACAGTATTTCTATGACAGAACACATTTTTCTTTAATGGGGTTGCGCCCCCATTAAATGTTAGTTTAGTACGCTTCAGCAGGAAAAACTACTTTTGCAATTTACTTTCTGTTACAAAAAACGCTCCAGCTGTGAGATCTCCTCTTTCCTTTCTTTATGATTGGCGCCCTGTATAGTAATGTGAATGCCCACCAGGGGGCGCAGAACATCTGGAGTCTTGCCATTCCTCCAACCACCGGGGCACACTTTTTACATCCGCGCATTTTACACATTAACGTCAGGACTTAAATGCATTATTGACTATAATGATTATACCGCCTAGAGCGCTGCATCATCTGTATGAGGTCTCCTTAATGTCAGAGTCCTACCACAAAGTCCATTCCATCCAGATACAAGTCGCCCTTCTTTAAATAATCGAAAGTCACATTCACTTCCATACAGCATAATATAATATCAGCAGCTGATTATTAAAGAAGCTATAGAGGATTATCTTCCTGAGCTGTGATAGGAAGAGAACTGCAGCAGAAAGGACACCCCCAACCTGTGACAGGGAAAGTGCTGCAGCAAGGACACACTCCCAGGCATGTGATAGGAAGAGAGCTGTAGCAGGAAAATACGCACCCGCCGGAAAGGCCATGCCTACTGAGCTGCCAGCTTGAAATAAATACTGTTAGAAACTGTGACTGTTACAGGGAAAAAGCTGCAAGTTATAAGGACACACCCCGTGAGCAGTGATAGGGAGAGAACTGCAGCAGAAAGAACACCCCCGGAAAGGTCATACACCCTGAGCGGTAATAGGGAGAGAACTGCAGCAGGAAGAACATACACACACAGAAAGGACAAAACCCCTTGAGCTGTAATAGGGAGAGAACTGCAGCAGGAAGGACACCCCCCGACCTGTGATAGGGAAAGAGCTGCAGCAGAAAGGACACACCCCACAGACATGTGCTATGGAGAGTGCTACAGCAGAAAGGACATGCCTGCCAAGAAAGGACATGCTTACTGAGCTGCCAGCTTGAAATAAATACTGTTATAAGCTGTGACAGTTACAGGGAAAAATCTGCAAGTCGTAAGGACACCTACCCTGAGCAGTGACAGGGAGAGAATTGCAGAAGAAAGAGCACACCCTCTGAGAAAGGACACACCTCTGAGTTGTAATAGTGAGAGAAGTGCAGCAGAAAGAACACACCCCCTAAGAAAGTACATTACCCCTAGGCTATGATAGGGAGATAAATAACTGCAGAAGAAAAGCCCCCCCCATCATGTGAATTCCCTAGTAGGGTGTTTTATACGGGACGGTGTTGCGGCTCTCCGCACAGTGGGTGGCTAGCAGAAATGCTGAAGGGATCTTTCTCCCTGGATTTGCAGGGTCGGACCCCCTCCTATCATCACGCTATGACCTATCCTATAGATATGTTATATTATTATATGGAAATACGCCTTTACGGTAAACAGATTTAGACCTGGATCCATGGCATTCTAGTCCGGTCTACGGCATGTAGATTACATAAGAACAAGATAGAAATGTTGCATCTCCTATTTATAATTTCTTGCATTTCTGGATTCTTCTACGTTCCGGAAGTGAAATACGAAGATTCAGCAGAAATCACCAGGAGAACAAATGAAGCCGTTCATTATGTAAATGTTGGCGAGCCAGACAGGTCTCCTAGAAAATGAGCGCTGCAGCATTATAGGGGAAATGATATATGTGCTATATGTTCCACATGGAGTTATCCACTGATACGGCAAACCACGATGGGCGATGCTCACTGCTGAGCACTACACTGGGCCATGTCACAATTGGAACATGGGGGGGGGGGGACGACAAATGCCTGTGGGCTTGTTAAGTTGAATTCTTAAATGGAACTGGCTAGTAAATTTCCAGCGGGTTCATATGACAAGACTGTCTGATTCCTGCAATTCCCATTTGAAAAGAAGTGTCAACTGGAAAAAATGGGTCAATGACCTAGATTACAGGAGGTCTATCAGCAGTTTTGAGCATGCTAAACCGCTGACAACACTTGGTAGGGTCTGGGGAGAGCAGTAGAAACATACTATGTGTGGAGCTTTTATCAGGAGTAGTGTGAATATGAAGTTTTATTCTGCAAGATTTGGCTGCTGCAAGTGCCCAGAGCAAGGCTTTATTATGAAGTGCTCTCTGCAGCTCCTCCTCTCTACTCTGAGTGACAGCTGTAGCATCCAACCACTACAGCTGTCACTCAAAGCAGGGGGGAGAGCCCGTGGAACAGCAGAATCTGGCAAAATAAAACTTCATATTCACACTACTCCTGATAATAAAAGCTATTTTTAGTCTGCTCTACTGGAAGTGCCATAGAGCGGTAGTGCACATGGGATTGGGAGAAAAGGACGCCCATTCTCGTGATTGGTGAGGGTCTTAAAGGTCGGACCCAGTGGTGTGTCTGCGATATAGGCAGACCACGCAACTGCAATGGAGCTGGGGGAGGGGGTAGCGCCGCGGCCTTCTCGCTGTTTACCGCAGACCCAGTGACGTCACGACTAGTATCACTGGCCTGGGTGGGGCTAAGCTCTGTTCACTCGAATGAAGCTTAGCCCCCCCTAGGACAGTGATACTAGTCGCAACGTCACTGGGCTGGCGGTAAACAGCGAGAAGGCATCGGCGCTACTGCCAGTGCCGCTGCCTTCTAAAACAGCTGATCCAAGGGGTCCTGGGTTTCGATGATCCAGAGGATAGATCATCAATTTAAAAGAACCGCAGAACCCCTTTAAATTTCTTCCATATGATTTAAAAAATCAAACAAAAAAAACATAAACTGGTCAGAAATCTGGGGTATTGCACATTGCATTGCCTGGGGGTGATTGACACATGTGCACTGGGAAACTAGGTGCAGGGGGCCCATACTAAGTTTTGCTATGGGGCGCTACGAGATCTGTGTAAGCCCCTGGTCGGACCCCCAGTGATCGTTTAGTAATCCCCTCTGCTGTGGATAGGGGTAACTCCTAAACTTGGCACAACCCCTTTAAACTTTCATTTTACATTTAGCAATGTTGACACTACATCCGTACATACAGAATGGAATAGGGCGTGCCATACCGCCGTATGCCTCCATATGAGACGTACAGAGGACGTGCACCTTTACGGTCGTTTTATTTTGCCTCTGTACAAAGCGGAGCTGTGATATGGCCGTGCGCAGGATCCCTTTGGGGTACGATATCCAGGTGAATATTAGTGAATACTTCAGTATTGAGAGCGATCATCAGATCTTTTCCAGCCGCTTCTTTGTTTCCAGCTTCGTGTGACACTTTCCCGCCGTGTTCTTTACTTAAACAGCCATAAGCCCGTTTCTAATCTCGAGAAACCCCTGATGATTCGGCTTCTGGTGACAGCTGGCTGCAGAATCCGCGCTCAACCGACAGACGTTGCGCGAATGCTAATACCAGTCACTTATGTATAATCACAGGTCAGGCGCAGAATGCTCAGTGAATATTGTTACAGAATGGAGGAGAACAATACATCGCACAGAGCTGGCTCCGTTTATGAAGAAAAACATTTGCTCCCTTAAAGGGATTGTCCCACGAAAAATATTTTACAGTTTTGAAACCATCAGCTGGATCTGAATATTTTTGTAATTGCATGTAACTAAAAATGTGTGATAGTTACCGAGCTATTCAATGAAATCTCTCTGTATAGCGCCACCTGCTGTTTGCTCTTTTTCTAATTTCTCTGTCCTGCCCACTGAGATGGAAGCACATGCTCAGTTCTATCATTCAGCTGCCACCAACTATAGCAGAAAGGACACACCCCCTGAAAAAAGACACCCCTCCCTCCCTCCTAAACGGACAGCTTCAACTAAATTTATTGGACCAATAGAGAGTCCTATAGCTGGGTGTCAATCATATGACCACCATTATTCATCACTATGTGCCATTCGAAAGTCTAAGAGCTCTAAGGCAGCCATATTGGTTTCCATCTGGCTCAGTAGAGATTTTATGACTTACCAGTACCGGGCGGCTTAATTTTCTGGTAAGTTATATGAGGAAATATATGGAAAAAAGATGATTTCGTAGCGGGGTTCTCGCAGTATTTCTATGACATAAGACATTTTTCTTTAATTGGGTTGTGCCACCATTACATTTTATTTTACTATGCTTCAGCATGAAAAACTACTTTTGTAATTTACTTTCTGCTACGAAAATGCTCTAGTTGTGAGATATTCTCTTTGCTTCATTATAATGGTGCACCCTGGTGTCTAATCTGTACACTAATGTACATGTCCATCTAGTGAGGTGGTTGCACATGCTCAGTTCCATTGTACAACTGCCACCAGCCACATCTGCAGTTAGAAGCTGTGGCAGTTACAAGAAGAGAGCTGCAGCAGAAAGGACACACCCCTGAGCTGTGATAAGGAGAGAGGTCCAGCAGAATGGACACACCCTGTGAGCTGTGATAATGAGAGAGCTCCAGCAGAAAGGACAACCCCCTGAGATGTGACAGGAAGAGAGCTGCAATGGAGAGGACATGTCCCCTGAGAAAGGCCACACCCCTGATCTGCTGCAGAATGGACATGCCCCTGAGCTGCCACTTTGAAATAACAGAAAAATTGGAGCGTTGAATCGGGATTGCTCTGGATTCAATTGTGGTGTAGGGCTGAGCAGTGAGCCCCTGAGGAGCCAGTGCAGAAGATGGGAGTAGTAGTGGCCCGAATGTGATGTTGTGTCATGGTGTACTCCCTGAGGCCATTGATCCCTGGGGTTTGGTTCAATGAAAGGTGACTCAGCACTGGATTGGATAAGAGGTGATCCAGTGCTAAGCCACGCCCCCTGCACTGATCACATGACAGTGACATCACCCCAGGTCCTTAGGGTTGTCCAAGGTTTGGGTTCAATGAAGCAGCCCCTTATGGATTCCAAATGGATTCCAAACGGGATGCTACGATTACCCGAACCCGAACTTTGGACGCCGAACTAAAAATAGAAGTTCGCTCATCTCTAATCAGGATGTCTTCCGTTCCGTATGTAAACGTTTTTTAGACGGGGAAAATACCGCAGCATGCTGCAGTATTATCTCCGTCTAAAATTCCAGAACACATGACGGAATGCCGGATCCGGCATTAATTCCTATTGACTTGTAGTGCCGGATCCGGCATTACAAATACCACAACGACGGATCCGTCCTTTAAAACTGTGAAAAAAAATCAAGACGGATCTGTCTCTCCATCTGAAAACAGAGAGACGGATCCGCACTTGCAAAGCATTTGTGAGACAGATCCGCATCCGTCTCCGTCTCCAAATGCTTTCAGTTGTCATGCGGTATGTCGGATCCGGCGGGTAGTTTCGGCGATGGAACTACCTGCCGGATCCTCACACCGCAAGTGTGACAGTAGCCTTAAAGGGGTTTTCCAGGACCCAGCAACCCACCTTTATTGAACATAACACAAACATCCAGGAGAAAGTTTGTAATATACTTAACGTTCCGAAGTTCCATGGATCGGCCTCTTTGGTCACATGGCACTCCTTTTCTTACAATCCAGCTTCCGCCGACGTTGCATCCTTTACCAGGTTTCTGTCCTCCTGGACTATGGACGGGACATCTTTTCCACTGAGGACAGATCCAGAACTATTCCTCTCCTGGCACATGCGCAGATCAGGTGGATTTAGGAGTCTGAGCATGCGCCAGGGAGAGAAATAGTTCTGGACCCGTCCACAGCAGAAGGGATGTCACGCCCATGGCCCAGGCCAGAAACCTGGTAAATGATGTGATGCCGGTGGAAGCTGGATTTTCAGGAGAGCCTCATGTGATCATGATCCTGACTGATCCACACAGCCTCAGAATATTAAGTATATTACAAACTTTCTCCTAAAAGTGTGTTCTGTGCAATTAAGGTGGGTTCTGGAAAAATCCTTTAAGGGCCTAATTTGGTAATAAAATACAGCGTGAACGTAATGCACTAAAATAAGACAAAGACAGTATCACATCTATATTCTGTAAAGGTCTGAAAAGGAAATGTTGAAACATTCATCCTATCACCATGGACGGTATGTATCATCTAGAATATTCATGTGGCTTCTCTATGCCTATAAGAGGTGTGAGTAACAGATATAGCACATAAGGGAATTAAGTGCATTAGGCCGTGAAATTACATTTTTCAGGGCAGGACTGAAGCAGTGCGACATGCCACCAAAAAATCATGTAATAATCATACCAGGGGCTACAGTAGGATAGGAACATCTCAGGAACCGATGACGTAGGGCTGAATAATAGGAAACCCAGAGGAGAGGGATAGGGAGAGAGCAGTGGTGTAACATGGTGGGCAGAGGGGCGGTTGCCCCAGGCGCCAAACTGCAAGGGGTCCGCCGGCTACAACCTGGATGTTACACATCCCGCCATCACTACTCAATGAATGATTCACTGAATGGCGCTGGCGGGATGCGCGCAGGCTGGCTATGGCCCATGGCCGCCGCGTGTGCCACTATCTCAAGGCTTAAACCAGGCTGAGAGGAAAAGCGGGATCGCACAGTCTCCAAGCACCGGTAAGGGACCTATATAGGGATTGTGACAGGCTTAATAATGGAGGATTTATTACTGTGGGGGCTTAAGTGCAGCAGCAAGTAATGCTGTGTGATAGTAAAATCCCTAGGGGCCCGTCATGCAGATGGCACTTAGGCCCCCACAGTAAGGCCTCTTTCACACGAGCGAGTACATTGCGGGAATTGCGCTCCGTGTGCGAGCGTGATCCTCCGTTCTGGAACTTGCAGGAGTGCGGGGCATTATCATGATTTATAATGCTGTGTGCCTCTACTTGACCTTACCTTACAGGGTTCTTTTGAGATGTGGGGGCCACTGCGGTAGGACCCCCACTGATCTAATAGTTATCCCCTATCCTGTGTATAGTGGATAACTTTAACAACCAGAATACCCCTTTAAGCCATTCCGAATCCCCATTTAAGCCCCATGTCCATAGCTAGCCCCCTGGAAGCTGGGAATTTTACTAGTGCTACTTTCAGTAGAGCTGGTCAGAGGCATGGAGCCCCCACCAGGTATTGGTGGAATATCTAGGAGGGAAGACATTTCATGAAGTGACTTGTGACATCCTATTACAGGACCACGCTGGAATTCAGTGAGCTCTTTACAACAAGCCATTCTATCACAAATGTCTGTAAAGGCAGACTGCATGGCTGGATTTTATACACCTGTCGTAACGGCAGACTGCATAGCTAGGGGCTAGATTTCATGATCCTGTGGTAATGGCAGCTTGCATGTCTAGGGCCTGGATTTTATAGACCTGTGGTAATAGCAGACTGCATAGCTAGGGGCTGGATTTTATTCTCCTGTGGTAATGGCAGACTGCATAGCTAGGGGCTAGATTTCACAAGCCTGTGGTAATGGCAGCCTGCATGGCTAGGGCCTGGATTTTATAGACCTGTGGTAATGGCAGACTGCATAGCTAGGGGCTGGATTTTATTCTCCTGTGGTAATGGCAGACTGCATGGCTAGAAGCTGGATTTTATTCTCCTGTGGTAATGGCAGACTGCATAGCTAGGGGCTAGATTTCATTAACCTGTAGTAATAGCAGCCTGCATGGCTAGAACCTGGATTTTATACACCTGTGGTAATTGCAGACTGCGTGGCTAGGACCTGGATTTTATACACCTGTGGTAATGGGACTGAATGAAAGACCTGAATACAAAGATTAAGAGCTGGGGCCCAATCTTTTTCTCCATATGGCGTATCTTGCAAACCTAGAGGTTTCAGTTTAGGTAACTGCTCTGACTATTTCCGAACTCCTCATACGGTAAATGTGCTCCGGTAAGTGCTGTTACAATTGATTAATGACGCAATAATGGCTCTTCATCTCTAACAGAAATCTATCAGTGGAGATGTCGCTGCTTTCTGCTGCCAAGTAACTTTATGTTTGCGACATTAATACTGTGCCTGGCGTTGGTTCAGGAAATAAAATGAAAAGCCGCGGCTCTAGACCTGCTCCGTAGTGGGCCGCGCAATCAATAATCCCGATTCTTGCGCTCGTTGTATTGTATCTGAGGAATGAGAACATCTGTTCACCTTTGGGATTTGTTTTTAAAATAGGAGAAATGTCCATTAATTCCCTGCAGATCTTGTATCTGACTGGAAGAGGATTTTTTTTGGAAAAGCTTACAGCTTTACGACCTTGGTTATTTCCTTCCCATAGGAGAAGTGAAATTAGTGTGGAAGCAGGAATAGGCCGAATTTTCAGCATGGTCTTTTCAGTACGGTAGCTGTTAGGTCCGCCATCAGTCCGGATTCCCTCAGTAATTTCGCACGTCTGGCTCTGCTTTGTAATATCTGATTTATCGTCCAAAGAGAAAAAATGCAGAGCATTTACTTTCCTTGACATCCATCGTCCTCCTTTCCTCAATCGTGCCCCAGGTGGCTGCCCTCTCTGCCTATCCCTCAACCCAGGTCTGGTGATCCATATGGCCAGTGTTTGGGTGCATTGGGCACATCCAGGGGAATGATTCTGAGGGCCCAACTTCCATCTATCCCACAGATTTAATGCAAGTATCTGCCATGTTTGGTTTGTAAAGCAATGTTAGGTTCTGCCGTCCTATGTAATGTTTGCACCGTACACCAACAGGTGAGGTATGGTTGGCATCAGATATGGGGCTTAACACTCCATTCCTCCCCTCGTGGTAGGAGTGAGTTGGTCCTGCTTCCTGTGAAGAGGGGGTGTCTTTGCTAGGACTATTGCTATTGCTCCTGTTTATAGGGCCTTAGGGACCAGAGAACCAACTAATTTGTGAGACCACTACTCCAAAGAGACTAAAGGATCCAAAAGCTACAGTCATCAGAGTGACCAGCTATACAAACCCTGCTGCAGGTGAGGGACTACGGCTCAGACACCCATCACCTAGATCACATCCAGGCCAGCTCATAAAAGCCTGTATTTTCACCAAGTGGACTCCTGCAGCCACAAATACCAGCTTACAGCTTTTAGCAAGAAGTTCAGGAGAGAGACATCAGCATGATAGCATACCAGAGGTGCCATTATCTGCTACTTTGCCAGCCACCATACCTCATCATCTGTGGAGAGAAATTGCACTGTATTCAACTACTGCTGGATGTACTACAACTTCTATTTTGCACTAAGTAAAGAGAGACTTTTATTCTTCTACATCTCGTCTGATATCATTATACCACCTTTCCACTGCACTGATCTCCAGGGAGCAATGGCCTGAGGGAGTACACAGTGGTACATCATCTCATCATGGCCACCACCACTCCCATCCTCTGCTCTGGCTCCTCGTGGGCTTGCTGCACAACTACAAGCAAGCAGACTGATAAGTAGCTATCAGTCAGACCGGAAAGTCAGACGGCAGCAGTACCAGGGGGCAGACGAGACAAAGTCACAGACAAAGCCAAGGGATGAGGTTAGCCAGGGAAATACAGGAACAGGAACCAAGCCTGGAGATCAGGATTCTGGACCACCGGCAGACAGACAGGTAGAGAGTTCTACGAAAAAATGGTGATCATCTGATTGGACTGTAGAGACTGTCGGGGCATCTGAACTTGATCGATGGAGGATTGAAGACAAGTCTAATTTTTTTTATAGTTTTTCTGGTTCTTTTTATTTGTTTTAGAAACTGGATGATCCCTTTAAATGATGAATACTTCATAACCTGGTAATCCTATAATAATATATATTCCCAAAGAAATACACAAATCCCAGCACAATCCCATTAATCACCTGGTCGGTGATAGTTACAGTGTATGAACACAATCATAGATGGAGACTCCATCTATAATAACTTTCCTTGTGGCTGAGGCATCCCTAAAGAAATCAGCCGAGAATCTTACAGATAAATAATTCATCGGTCACTAATAGACTCTTCACAGCTGGAATTTCTGTTATATGATTAGATGTTTCCCCAAGAAATTATTATTTCCATAGCTATAGTGAACTAAATTAGAAATTGTATCTAGTGCAGATATCAGTACCACGGCATGGTGTAACCACGAGGTCTACTAGACATCTATAAGCAAGTACTTGTACAGTATTATAGGTTGGAACTACTTGTGCTGTTGTATGGGGTCCAAGTACATGGTTTTCTGGGGTCATATAAAATGGTAAAGGGTTTTTTCAGAAATGACATTGATGACCTATGCTTAGGTCATCATTATCAGATGGGTGAGGGTCTGATACCCTCACCGATTAGCTATTCTAGACAGCCAGAGGCACCAAGAACTAGACTGTAGGACAGAAGGCTCCATTCATCGTGTCCGGCACTTTCCAGTAGCGTCATACTGCAGCACAGCTTTCTTTCACTCCTTCCACGTATAGCTTCTGACACTGTTGGCTGCCTGAAACAGCTAATAGGTGGGGGTGTCAGATCTGATATTGACCTCTCCTGAGGATAGGCCATTAATATCCAAGTACTGGAAAACCCTTTTAAGTACTGCACTTTGGAATCATAGGATCAATAAAGCATAGGTGACTCAGTCAAAGAACCATTCCCAGACTGAAAATCCACAAATTCCAAGCCGGCTGCCTGGCCTGCCGCTTAGGAATATGGCCTACACTTTCACAACATGCCCCTGTATGGCACAGTGTACAGTAGTCACAATGCACCATACAGGGCCTGCGGTGACTGGTTGCATCCTCTTAAGGGGTTTCGAGAACACAGGGTCCTGGTGCTAGATAAAGAGGAGTGAGGCGAGCAGGCATATTAAACACTCTCTGGGGTCTAAAGTTTTTTGTTTTTCTTTGGCCTAAAGTATGAGGAATTGGTGGTCTGGCCTGAAGAGCTCAGGGGTCTGGTTTCTGATGGATTACGGGGTTAGGTCTGTGGAATTTAGGGGTCTGACCTAAGAGTCTGGTCTGAGGGATTAGGATATGGTTTACAGCAGGGTTGGACAACCTGTGGCCCTTGATACCGTTTTGTGTGGTCCTCAACCATCTGGTAAACAGACATGTATGTCTATGTCTTGTGGCTGCTCACATGTATCTTTCATGTATTCTCTCATTAAATGGGAGTCCTGGGAGTGTAACTAGACATTTATGATATCTACTGTATGTTCAATATGCCATAAATATTACAACACCTGTGTGGTCAAGTGTATGCTACCACTATATAATCACCAATATAATCAATAGTACCACCATACATTGACTAAATAGTGGTCAGACACCAGTTCTATACAGACCACACTACTAATTCTTCAGAACCCCAGACTGGTCCCCTAACTTCCTCAGACTCTAGACCAGAGTTGCACAACTTTTACTGTTTGGGGCCCACGTTGTCAGACTAAACCAATTCCAAGGGCCCGAAAATAAAACAAAGTGGTGTTACCAACTGAAATACAGACGGGCCCAAATAATTTTGTACAAAATGTATTTGCTAAGCATCTCTAATTTACTTAAGCATAGCATTAGCGTTTGGATACTTTTTTGTACTATATTTGGTCTGCAGTGTGCTGTTGCATTGTAGATTTTTTTATTCTATTTATTTAGTGCAAGACTGAACACAAAGTCTATTCTTAGGGAGAAAGTACAGCTCCATTTATATCATAAACCTTTACGGATTATCTGCTGTGTACCTGGAGCTCGTTATCTGCCAATTACAAGGTCGCTGGAGGCCTCTTCATAGAAAATCTACTTCTCAAATATATATACATTGTTTTCATAGAGTCAGTGCATGTAAATGTCACAGATGCAGTCACTAGATGATTGCCTTTTATCGCCAACGCAAATGTTTCCTGCACCGCTCGCTGGTTTCTAAAGACTTTTAATAATGGAGGCTTTTCCTGATGATACTTAATAGAAGAGGCTTATTGCTGATACCTGGAATACTTTGCCTGCTATTGCTGCTAACCTTCATATAAGATTCTGCAGCTAATTTTCTGAACGCAATAGAATATTATCTCCTCAGAGGCATTGGTTAGGAATCCTGGATGACCGTACTGTAGACACATCCGATCTCAAGTTACTGAAGGTAATAATTATAATGCGTTAACAATATTGATTAATTGATTAAAGGGTAAAGGCCATTGAATTGTTTTGTAGGGTTCTTATTCACATTGGAGCTCTGCACTGAGGTCTGGTTAACATTGGGTTGTTATACGAGGTCTAATGAAATTTATTTTTTCTTATCCTCCTCTAAAACCTAGGTGCGTCTTATGGGCAGGTGCGCCTTATATGGTGAAAAATATGATATACATACTATATAAAGTATATAAGGCCAGTTGTAGGGCTATAAAAGATAGGAGAGATGCAGTGGGGGCAGCAGCAGTTCAGTAAACCAAAGACGGGAAGCCCAATGGGCCACTTTAGAGCTATTTTTCTAAAAGAAATGTACTTCAACTAGATAACAAAAAATGGTCATTATCAATGTCCTTACACATTACATAAAAAGGCCCAAAATGAATGGCAGCAAGATTTTAAGAACAAGGTAAAAAGATACGACAGATAAAATTTTGTAGTAATGCAAACCTTTGCTTAAAGGGGTATTCCAGGCCATGAATATCTGATTGGCGCAGTGCCGATCAGCTCTTTGGCAGTAGCTCTGGAACTACGCAGCTTTGTCTATTCTATAGTGCAGGGATCAGCAACCTCCGGCACTCCGGCTGTTGTGAAACTACATTTCCCATCATGCACACTTGCTTGGCTGTTCTCTGAACTCCCACAGAAGTGAAAGGAGCATGCTGGGAGTTGTCGTTTCACAACAGCTGGAGTGCCGAAGGTTGCTGATCCCCTGCTATAGTGGATTCAGTGGGCGCAGCACCAGCTCAGTCTACTACACAATGGATGGAGCGGTGAAATTCCGACACCAACGCTTCTACAGGTGCCGGGGGTGCAGGGTGTTTGACCCCTGCCAATCCCAATGATAGGTCATCAATATAAAAATCATGGAAACCCTTTTAAGTGCTATACACACCACAGTAATGGCAGGTTAGTGATGCCAATACAATACTATAACCACAATGATACTCTCTGATTTTTTTATATTGATGGCCTATCCTCAGGAATGGTCGACAATATCAGATCGGGGGGGTCTGACTTTTTTCTCTGCATTGCCTTAATCGATTTACACAAGATAGGAATCATGTTAATCAGCAGGATCGACCCTATCAGACGGTGTCCCTGGTTTAATGGGGTTAATCCTGCTGATAGGTGCTCTTTTTGCATAAATACAGAACTGTATCTATCATACCTTTTTAACATATGTTTATTGATAGTCTGTTGAAGTGAGGTGCACAAAATCTATTAAAAGGCACAGGAAATCTTGTCAAGATAAAGGGGGGGGGGGTCTATTCAAAGTGGTGGGCTTTGCAGATACAGTACTTTTAATGTATATAAATGGCGATATATTCCTCTTTTTCCGGGGACGGTTTATACTATTGTACAAGTATTCAGGGACGTACATAGAAGCGACTGGGCCGAAAAGCAAAAAAAATGGCGCCTTCTGGTGGAGCTGGTTGATGTCCCTGTCTGGATCTTGTATGCTCCCCTTACTCACCTCCTGCAGAACCTCAGGGACTTGGGGTCCGGCGTTCCCACTCCTTTATTTGCTTCTGCAGACTAGAGTTGAGCAAAGTTTTCAAAAATTTGATTTGGTTGCCTTGCCCAAGTTCACAAAGAATTTTGATTCGTGATAAATTACTTAGTCATAAATTGCATACCATCGCAATGACGGGCAACGGCGATCGCTCAACTGCCCGTCATTGAACCCCTCATATGCCGCATTCAACGCTGATCGTGGCATCTGACAGTCACATTAAGGCCTTTAAGAGGTTAATCAGGGGTTGAAAAAATCCAAAAAACATACCTCATTCATTTGCTCACGGAGAGGCTGTCGCCGCCAATTTGATTGAAGAAAACACGGCTTCAGTGCGAATCGATTTGTTCCTGAAATTCCGAACTAAGTCAATTTGTTTTACTTTGATTCGCTCAACACTATGCACGACAAAGAAAATGGCCGTGTGATGCATGTTTTTTAATGGCTGTTTTCAGAACCGCTGAGGTCTATGGGGCTATTCACATGACTTTATTTTTTAATGGCAAGTGAATAGCGGCCATCAAAAAACAGACCTTTCCTTCGTCATAGCGATCGCTCCTACCCATGCTGCGGAGGAAATCGATGCATATAATAGCAGCTGTATCCTCCGTTAGCTAGCAAGCGATTGCCGGTGTTCTGCCAGATCTCTATAGATTGCCGAAAGTCTATAGCGGAAGTCACATGGTACGCTGGGCAAGCGCACAAGCGCGCTTCCACAAATCATCCGTGCAGCCTCCACTGAAGTACTTCGCCCACCGCGCGTGCGCACAAGAGACCTCTTAAAGTGACAGTCATCTCCAGTAAAATACAGCATCTACATTTATTTGTACCCTCGCTGCGCTCGGCAGTTAGTCAAACTAACTCTGTGCCGCCATTAATAGTAAAGAAGGAAATGGATGGTAAAGAAATTCTTTACCATCCATTTCCTTCTTTACTATCAATGGCGGCATAGAGTTAGTTTTACTAAATGCCGGCGCTAGCAGGCCGAGCCCGATGCGTGGCGAGCGAAGCGAGCCTGCGAGGGTACAAATGAATGTAGATTAATGAGTGCTGGGGGGCGGATCTGTATTTTAATGGGGATTACTGTCACTTTAAGAAGCCTCTATACCCTTAAGTTTGCGCACGCGCGGTGCGCGAACTACTGCAATGGAGCCAGCAGGAGTGATTCGCGGAAGTACGCTTGTGCGCTTGCGCAGCGCGCCACGTGACTTCCGCTATAGACTTTCGGCAAACTATAGAGATCTGGCAGAACACCGGGACAGAACGCTTCCCTCCCGGCGATCGCTTGCTGATCTGCCTGTCTAATACAGGCTTTAGGAGGAGAGACCATAGATCGGAAAACATAGTACTATAAGCTTTACAACCTTCATCACTGCCATGTGGCATGACTGGAATATTAAAAAGTATATATCATAAACCAGATACTGAAAATATTTTTCTAATCTGTTTTTAGCTTTTGATTGTAGATTTTTGTTTTTATTCTACAGTATTTTATGTATACATTTATGGAGGTTGCCATTTTGCCTGAGCTGCTGCTCTTCTCACGGCGGGTCAGATGTATATACGTTACACCAGCCACATGGACATAATGAAGTGGTATCTGGAGACATCTCACTAAATTCTACAGGAGAGTGTTGTGGGCATGCTCTGTGTAGAGGCGGAGGAGGAGAGCTGTGAATGGTGGATCCCAACAGTCGAGAATTTGCCAGAATTGTTCCAAATTTTCAGTGACAATCCAGACTAATTTGTCCTGTCGGATCTGAGATTGGATGGGGTTTATGTGAACCCCGCCCAAATGTGAACATTACGGTGGTGGTTTGAGGGCGTGCCTGTGTGGTGGGGTTTATGTGAACCCCACCCAGATGTGAACCCCACCCAGATGTGGACATTCCGGTGGTGCCTGTGTGGTGGGGCTTAAATATCCTGAATGTACCAATACAGATGATGTTACCTTTCATTGCAATCATGCCTTTGATGATAATGAGATGCTGCTGAGGAAGTGTCAGACTATTATGAGGCTCAGTGGTCCGAATATGCAACTTTTCTGGATTTGTATGCTGGTGGCTGTTGGGACTTTTACTGGTATTTAGAAAAATAAGTAAAAAACAGAACGTACAAAAGCCAAAGCCAATCTAGAAGAAACTTTTAAAACGAATAAAAATGTAATTATTTTATTATAAAAAATAAGAAAAATAAATGCTGTACATCAGTTCAGTACTGGTCCCTGGGCCCATCTCCGTCTTTTTGAATATCCAGTGACTTGCACGAGTTATGAAATCCTCACTTGACTGCCGTGGTTCTTGAGCAAGGAGGAAACTTCCCTTTGTATTTGGGGTACAAAAACAGACTCCATTCAATCCCCACCTGGGCGAAGCAGTAAAAGCAGCCAAACATCACGAGGGGGATCCAGGGCCAACCTGCAAAAATCACCGGAGGAGAACTCATCACAATTTGTCAAGTTTCATTTATCAACAGACTTTTGGAAGGAAAAAGCAGCAATCTGAGTGGCGGCCATAAGCAAGTCCTCGTGTTCCCTAATTTTGATAAATCTCCTGCAATGTGTTTTTGTTTGTGGATTTTTTGCAGAACACAGCACGGCGGCCCTATGTATCAGTGATTGGGGGGAGGCAAAATCACAGATAGATTCCCTTTAAAAACAGACATCCCATAGTACTAGTCATCATCTAGTCTTTCTAAAACTAGTCTTTCTAAAACTTACATCATCTAGTCTTTCTAAAACTAGAACCAGCCCTGTACCTAAGGATCCCTGTACACAGGACGATATTACAGCAGATTGTTGGGGAGGAAGCGTTCCTTCCTGACAGTCTGCTGATCCCTAGCGGAGGAGACCGCTGCATTTACATGCAGCGATCTCCTCCAGAGTATGGGGGGGGGGGGGGGGCGATTACTAATACCATCGCTCTTCCCCATAACGATTTGTTTCCCGGCAGCAGATCTGGTTTACACGGCACAATCTGCTGTCGGGAAACGAGGATTTTTGTGTTCGAGCAAGTGATCCAATTACCCGATGAATGAGCGTTTAGCTTGTTCAAAGGGAATTGGTGGTACATTTACACCGCCCAATCATCGCGTTACTATGAACACTCATTATCGATGATTTATGCGCTTGAGATGCATCCTGAGATCTCCCCATTCATTGCTCCAGTTATCTAGCTAGATTTTTTTAAGGCTGGCATCTCAGAGAGCGTGTCCTGTCTGCTGCAACTGATGCAGGATGGAACTGAGCATGTGCTTCCATCTCAGCGAGCAGGACTGAGAAATTAGAAAAATGGCAAACAGCAGGTGGCGCCATACAGATAGATTTCATTAAATAACTCAGAAGCTATAATACATTTTTAATTACATGCAATTACAAAAGTATTCAGATCCAGGTCCTGGAATATTAGGCAGGCAAGAGATCCGGCAGGCTGTTACAGCTCTCATTGCCGGATGGCACTAGAAGGCCGTTACTGGTCACTACCTGGCAAATATGCAGAGAATAGGTCGGACAAAAAACGCTGCAATTTTTCTGATATTAAGCAGCTTTTTTTTATATTTGATCAAAACTTTTAAAAATAAAAGTGGTCATCCTCTTTAACTCCCCTGTGGCACGAGTCCGGAGACAAATATATATAAAACTATAATAAATATTTGATGGAGAGTCTCAGGTACGTTCAGCCGCGCTCACATTCGTTATAATAATTAAGGATAAATTAATATATATATTCCCTTGACTTGCACACTATCTTGCATGCGAATATCCAGCCCGGAATGGAACGTGACCTCATTTCCACTTGCCCAATATTAAACCTTAATCCTTAAATTGAAATGCAGGTTTTCTTTAACAGTCGTCTCGGAGCTAAAAACGAGTTACATTATTTAACAGGCTGGTTAAGCTCATTACTCCGTCTTCACTAAGCAGATGAAAGGTACAAGATTCGGATCCTCCGCTGTCTCAAGGTGACTTCTATGACGAATATCATCGAGTGGCGTAATGTTCGGTATGAATGACTTTCTCCTCCCGGATTAGAATTGATGTCATGGTGCTTAATTATAGAAATTCTGTCCTGATCTGTAGATCATTTCTTTTATTCTGAGATAATAAAATAAAATCTGACAACGGGAATTTTGGTCTAGTCTAGAGATATCACGTACAAGAGCAGACTAGAATGTATGACCGCCAGTGTTGTATCTGTAGAGGTCATAATGGTTGGTCTTATCAGACTGCCCCACCACCACATCAGGTCCTTCAGGATTTGACCCAGAAGGTCCTCACTAGGCTGGCACCAGAAGCTAGAGGAGCCAGGAGAGGTATGCCTATTTTAGTTGAGATTTATTTTCTCTGATCTGGGGTCTGACTTAGAGGTATGGTCTGTAGTAAGGTGTCCATACACCTTCAATAGTTGTCGCTTGCTCAGCCAACACCTATTCCTCTTGACATCTCCATACACATGTACACTTGTCAATGGTGAGAACAGAGTAAGTCACTGGAAGAGGTTTACCCCAGAAACAGAGGGATAAGGCATTGAAAATCGGCATATACGAAAACCGAGAAATAGTCGGGAGGCTTCATACATAAGATAGCTTGTGGTTTCTTTTGAGGTCTGATGTGTGGAAGTGAGGACCTGCAGGGGCGTAATCACACCTGCTCAGCACTGTCTGGTTACGCCCCTGATGCCCACCCACGAGAACCATAGGACAGTATACACTGATCCCACAGAAGTGAAATCCACTGACAAGAAAACATTGTCTTGTGACAATGGCACCCATCAAGGGGTGGGATACATTAGGGAGGGTTTACACCGCATGATGTTACAGCCGATTGTCGGGAAGGAAGCGTTCCTTCCCGAAAGTTGGCTGCTCGTTCAGTGATGGAGACCATGGTATTTACATGCAACGATCTCCTTCTGGACAAGCGATCATTATTGCGATCCCTTTCTGGGCAGGAGATCATTGTTTAGACGGCACAATCTGCTGCCCAGAAATGATGAAACGACAGGATCACCCGATGAACTAGTGTTTTGCTCGTTCATCAGTTGCACATTTAGATGGGTGTTACTTGCAACAATGGTTGTTTCTGATAATCTGCCTGAAAATCGGGCAGTCTAAATCCAACTTTAGACACCAAGTGAACACATCATTATGACAGTACTCGGGGCCCACCACCGTCCCACCATTCTGGCAGGCATGGGTGCCGCATTTCTCACTCTTCTGCTGCTGAGGTCCTGAGGGTCCATACCTGCAAGTTCTCCGTAGCTTCCTCTCCCTCCTGCTGACAAAGTCCCTCCTCGCTCTGTGCTTAGCACCCTGATCTGTTCCAGCCTATAGCTGGTCACCTGTGGGTATTTAAGGCTCCTTCTCCTGGGGAAGGGTACCTGAGCAATAGTTTGTTCTAGCTGGCTACTTTCTTGCGAAGGTGTGCTATTCTGTGTGTCTATCTGTGTACCGACCTCTGCCTTTTTAGCGACTCTGAACCTCTGCTGTCTGACCTGACTACAGCCTGTGTTCCGTATTGACCCTTAGCTGCCTGTCCTCACATCAGACTTTTTTAATGGATTTGTACGAACTCTGCCTGCCGTGACCTCGGTCTGTTACTAATTACTACTATTTCCTGACCCCTCAGTGCGTTGCAACGGTGCCTCTGAACCCCATGGGTCAGCTGAACTACTCCAAAAGGTAGCAGCTTGATGGCTCCCCTGCAGCAAAGTCCAGATCCCTGTATTGGAGTTAAAGGGTAAATACCAGGGGACTGCCAAGATAATGCCCTTAGGATTAGTCCTAAGACAAAACGGTTGACGCAGTGGTTCCACACCCACTGCTTGTGACACTGATGCTGTTCAAAGCAGGAAATATGAACAAGCCTAAGGACCTGATCCTGCCTCTATTTTACCAGAGCTGCATTTACAATTCTGCAAACATCAGAGCAGAAGGCCGGCTTTAGAGTCAGTCGCACTGCAAATGTTTAGGAAAAATTCTTGATGCTCACTCAATGGTGGCTTCTGACCAAACTGCACAGTACCATATGACCTGTGAAATATTCCCTATAGCTTTCTATGGGAGAATAAACAGGGACTCAAGGCTGCTCTGTCACTGCAAGCAACAGCAAGCACAAAGAGTCAATTTCAGAAGGTACAAATATACTACTGTATCATCGCAAATGTACTCATAATGAACAGATTATTTTGCTATTCTGCACTTTAGAGCTTTATAAAGGAAGACTGGACAATAGGGGCTGTGGAGTCAGTAATACAGTTCCGAGTCTGACGCCACAATTTTTCCACACTCTAACCCAGTTCTATGTCTAGAAATTGCTGATAGATATTTATGGCGCCCCCTGGTGTTCTCTTTTAATGACATACCATAGACCAGTGTTTCCCAACCAGTGTGCCTCCAGCTGTTGCAAAACTACAGCTCCCAGCATGCCCGGACAGCCTTTTGCTGTGCGGGCATGCTGGGAGTTGTAGTTTTGCAACAGCTGGAGGCACACTAGTTGGGAAACACTGCCATAGACTACCTATATACAGTATTACGGCCCTGCCAATCAATAAGACGCAATGTCACCAAACAGCGACTATTAGATAATGTGTGAAGGAATGACTTTTCTGCCTGCGTACAAGAAGATCCAGGAGGTGGGACTCAGCTACTAAGGGTGACAGAGAATTACAGGAACAGCAGGGGGCGCAATATTAAGCCATACAAAAAATTATTTCAGTACAAATATTTTTTATGAGTTATGTGATCTAAGGGACAAAGGTAATATTTAAAGAGGACCCGTCACCTCTCCTGACATGTCTGTTTTAATAGCTACATGCATTCCCCATGTAAAAACAATTTTGGAACATTTATTCTGATAACTGTATGCTGTGCCATTCCTTTATTATTTCTACTAGAAGTTATGAATGAATTGCTAGCAGTCTGTAGTAAGGGTACAGAGGGGTGGTAACCAGTTGGGGGTGTGTACCTGCACAGACTCACTCTATCCAATCAGTGCTGTCATTGTCAGACTGTGCAGGGACACACCTCCAACTGGTTACCACCCCTCTATACCCTTACTGCAGACTGCTAGCAATTCATTCATAACTTCTAGTTGAAATAATAAAATATTAAATACAACATAGAGCCATAAGAATAGAAGCTCCAGAATTGTTATTACATGGGGAATGCATGAAGCTATTAAAACAGACATGTCAGGAGTGGTGAGAGGTCCTCTTCATTTGTGGGACACTCTGTTTACTATTAAAAGGAAACTCTCCATACTTTAAAAAGGCTGCATTTTGAAGGAATTCTAAATTAATAGGGCATTTAAGGGGTTCCTCATTTGAGACTTCTATTAATTAGCAGAAACCTGCACAATTACAAACAGTCTCTCTCTCTGAGTGGGGGTCCCAGCAGCAGGAGAACTGTGATTAGTTTATTTTCAACTGACCTTTCTAAGGGCTCATGCACACGGCCGTTGTGCGGCCATTCCGTGGATTCGGGACAGCATTTGAGGTCCCCAATGCACGGGCAACATTCGTGCGTCGGCCAGGATGGATCGAGGAGACCCATTTAACATCAAT
Organism: Bufotes viridis; assembly: GCA_033119425.1. Taxonomy (NCBI): domain Eukaryota; kingdom Metazoa; phylum Chordata; class Amphibia; order Anura; family Bufonidae; genus Bufotes; species Bufotes viridis. Next base: position 418,577,997 of record CM065592.1, on the reverse strand, counting down.
GGGTCGGTGGTCCTTTTGCACCATAAAAAATAGAACATCTTCAGGTGAATGGTGCACATCTGTCATGCGGGGTGCACGCGGCCGATGCCGAGTATTTTGGACACACCGTATGTGGGCTCCAATACGGCCGCGCCCGGGCAACGGCCGCGTGCATGAGTCCTAACAAAAAGGGATTGTAAAAGGGGCAACCTGTTTTAAATGAAACCCGTCACCTAGTTTGGGGCTACTAAACCACCAGCATGCTGTTACACAGCTGGGATTAAGGTTCCCAAACCAATTCATCCCTGCAAAAGAAAGTGAGAGGTGAATGGAGAGGTTGCTGCACTTGCGCAGTGCACTCTACATTCACTTCTATGGGAGCTCTGAAAATTGCCAAGCAGTTTCTCTCAGCTCTTTTTGGGACTGCCATAGGAGTGAATGGAGAGCATGCTGCACATGCGCAGTGTACTTTGCTTCATTTTGGGGGCTCCATTCGAGAGATAAGTGCAGGTCCCAGAGGGGGGCCCGAATCTCTCTAACATTAATGACATATCCTAGCAATATAGCACAAATCTGTAAGATGTGCCAAACCCCTTAAAGAAATATTTAGTGCATGACCTTTATAGGGGTTTTCCATTAGTACAATATTGATGACCTACCCTCAGCACAGGCCCTCAAAAAGCCCATCACCGGCTATGCTAGGGAGGCTCATTCCAGTCACGGCCTGCTAATGGCTGCGCCCCATCACCAGATGTTTTGATCCGCACGACGGGGAGCTGCAGCGGTGGGCATCAGGAGCGACACGGGTTTCGGGGGGCAAGGTAAGTATAACCTGTGTGAGGAGCCCGGGCATTTTGTGGATAACCCCTTTAGTATCAGATCGGTAGGGGACCGACTCCCAGCACTACCACGATGAGCTATTGGAAGAGGCCACGTCTCTCCGTTAAGCGCTGCCGTGTCTTCCTAGGCCAGTGACGCCATGTTCATCGGTCACATGACCTATGTGCAGCTCAGGCCCATTCAAGTAAATGGACCTGGGCTGCAGTACCAAGCACAGCCACTATACAATGGTAAGCTGGTAGGAGGCCGCAGCACTCACCGAAGCACCGCGGCCTCTTCAAATAGGTGATCGGCCCGGGGTGCCTTGAGTTGGACGCATACCAATTAAATATTGATGACCTGTCCTGAGGATCAGTCATCAATATTGTACTCCTAGAAAAGACCCTTATGAAATTGAGGAACACTGCCATAACATAGGCAGACCCTGCTGACAGTACAGCATAATCTCTTTAGCGGAGTCAATCTGATTTACTGTAAAGACTATTATTACGGCTGCGATGTGGACAGCACAGATAAATAGGGTTGGCGTCAGTCAGTTTGATCACCTTGTTTGTGCTCGTGAATTGACATTTATAGGGGGATAAATCTACTTATTTCTTGATAGGATTAAATCACAAAGTCTAAAGCCATAGAATAAAAGAGATGATTTATTCTGACACCGAATCACGGCCGCGTGGCAACCCGCGGAAGCTCCGGCGGTCAAGTCTGCACCTTCCCGAAGATCTCTCTGTAGTGATGACGAAGACTACGGAGGAAAAAATCCTTCAAGCCCTGCGAAATGATAAATGAAATGCACGGCATCAAGCAGGATTTAAGCTGATCTACTTTAATGAATACTGAATGAGAACTGACACAGGTCACCATGAGACAGTGATACAAGGCTGAACGTGAAGACGGTGGTTTAGTTTTGAGATCTTAAGTCAATTTAAGAGCAATTTCCGCCTAGGAACTGCAGGCAATAACAGAAGGGATAGTCTACAAGAAGTGACAACCGCTCTAGTCGTCACAATTGTCCAGGAGGAGTTAGATGTCACTGTGTGAGCTCAGCAGGCCACATTCAGAATCGTATGGAGTCGGATTGTGCTGCCGCTGTCATATGGATGATGAATGTGAGGACATTATAATTGTTAATCATTTATTTGCCACCATCTTATTCTGTCGCACATAGTACTAGATGGTCCAACAGCAATTCCTAACTCGCCAGTTTTCACATGTGGCTTATCTCTCCTGAGAACAAAGGCTCGGACATGCTGAAATTCAACATAACCAATACTTTCTTCCCCCAAACTATACTAAATTAATTTTGGGTGAGCAGCTCGAATACATTAGATGGTTGGCTGGTCAGCAGGTTTAGATGATTTAAGTCTAAAGTGTACGATCAGTATGATTCAGTATACATACAGTCATGGCCAAAAGTTTAGAGAATTACATAAATATAGGAAATTGGAAAAGTTGCTGCTTAAGTTTTTATAATAGCAATTTGCATATACTCCAGAATGTTAGGAAGAGTGATCAGATGAATTGCATAGTCCTTCTTTGCCATGAAAATTAACTTAATCCCCAAAAAAACTTTCCAATGCATTTCATTGCTGTCATTAAAGGACCTGCTGAGATCATTTCAGTAATCGTCTTGTTAACTCAGGTGAGAATGTTGACGAGCACAAGGCTGGAGATCATTATGTCAGGCTGATTGGGTTAAAATGGCAGACTTGACATGTTAAAAGGAGGATGATGCTTGAAATCATTGTTCTTCCATTGTTAACCATGGTGACCTGCAAAGAAACGCGTACAGCCATCATTGCGTTTCATAAAAATGGCTTCACAGGCAAGGATATTGTAGCTACTAAGATTGCACCTCAATCAACAATTTATAGGATCATCAAGAACTTCAAGGAAAGAGGTTCAATTCTTGTTAAGCAGGCTTCAGGGTGTCCAAGAAAGTCCAGCAAGCGCCAGGATCGTCTCCTAAAGAGGATTCAGCTGCGGGATCGGAGTGCCACCAGTGCAGAGCTTGCTCAGGAATGGCAGCAGGCAGGTGTGAGCGCATCTGCGCGCACAGTGAGGCGGAGACTTTTGGCCTGGTGTCAAGAAGGGCAGCAAAGAAGCCACTTCTCTCAAAAAAAAAAAACATCAGGGACAGATTGATGTTCTGCAGAAAGTATGGTGAATGGACTGCTGAGGACTGGGGCAAAGTCATATTCTCCGATGAAGCCTCTTTCCAATTGTTTGGGGCATCTGGAAAAAGGCTTGTCCGGAGAAGAAAAGGTGAGCGCTACCATCAGTCCTGTGTCATGCCAACCGTAAAGCATCCTGAGACCATTCATGTGTGGGGTTGTTTCTCATCCAAGGGAGTGGGCTCACTCACAATTTTGCCCCAAAACACAGCCATGAATAAAGAATGGCAGCAAAACACCCTCCAACAGCAACTTCTTCCAACAATCCAACAACAGTTTGGTGAAGAACAATGCATTTTCCAGCACGATGGAGCACCGTGCCATAAGGCAAAAGTGATAACCAAGTGGCTTGGGGACCAAAACGTTGACATTTTGGGTCTATGGCCTGGAGACTCCCCAGATCTTAATCCCATTGAGAACTTGTGGTCAATCCTCAAGAGACGGGTGGACAAACAAAAACCCACTAATTCTGACAAACTCCAAGAAGTGATTATGAAAGAATGGGTTGCTATCAGTCAGGAATTGGCCCAGAAGTCGATTGAGAGCATGCCCAGTTGAATTGCAGAGGTCCTGAAAAAGAAGGGCCAACACTGCAAATACTGACTCTTTGCATAAATGTCATGTAATTGTCGATAAAAGCCTTTGAAACGTATGAAGTGCGTGTAATTATATTTCACTACATCACAGAAACAACTGAAACAAAGATCTAAAAGCAGTTTTGCAGCAAACTTTGTGAAAACTAATATTTGTGTCATTCATAAAACTTTTGGCCACGACTGTACATGGGGTCTATCCTTACTCTCCCCCCGGCAGATGTAGGGGGAGATAAGGAGGATCAGTTAAATATAACCCGTCCAATTCTTTTGCTCTCGAGAATACCTGACAGTGGCCTTCTCCCCTCTCCCCATTCACAACAGACACCGGTCTGTATATGGTGGATAAGAAGACATAGCTGTCAACCAAACGAGTATTCTGGAACATTCGCCTAGAAATATCTCATAGGCGTGGTCACCCTTACAAAGAGCCATGCCCATATGAGCTTAAAATCTAAGGCATGGAGCTGTCTGCAATTTATCATACTGAATTTATTTAACAATTTCTGCCAATGAAGTAACCACATTTTTTTCAAACAGCAATATAGTTCGATGCTAACATTCTGGTTGTCTGCAGACTCCACTAGGGGGAGCTTGGGTTATTTTATATGAATTTAGGCATTTGCCATTGAACCACATTTTCAAGAGGCTCTGTTACCAGAATCAACCCGATTAAACCAGGCGTGCTGCCTGGTAGGGCTCATTATGTTAATTAAAACAATGCCTTTCTTTTGTATGTATGTTAAATAGCTGCAGAGTTATCTGCATTTGTATTCCTATGAAAATGAGAAGTTTGAGCACCAGGAGGAAGGGCTGAATCCTCGGAGCACTGCTTGTAACAACCCTAGGCTCTGCACATTCCCCCCTCCCCTTGATTGACAGGGCTAGACATGCTGAGGGCAGAGCTGTGTCCTAGCATGTACATATCATATACTCTATGTACTATAGCTTCACCACACTGAGATCTGTTTAGAAAGCTAAAAAAACATATTACTGCTTTATTCAGAAGCACAATATATGATTATTAAGACACCAGTAATATATGTTAGCTGATAAGCATAGGAAAAAAAACACCTTTTCTATGTGCAAAGGCTACAGCTCAGTAATAAGCGTTTGGTTTTGCGTGTAGAAATTCCAGGTCTGAATCCTGGGAGAAACTTTAAGTTTTTTTTCCTTCAGATATTATTTTTCTTTCACATTTAACCCATAATAAAAGTCTATATTCTTATATTGAGAATGATGTTTTTAGTCTTAGAAAGCTAATAAATATTACTGGTTTCTTTATAGTCATATATTGTGCCTGTGAATAAACCAGTATTAGGTTTTGGGTTTCTAAGCAAAAAAAACAGCAAAAAACCAACAACACAATTCTTGATATAGTAAGGCCTTTTATTGTTATAATATGATTATATGCTATTTATTATAGTATAGCCTTTTTGACAGGTTAGATGAGAGAGAAAAAATAAAAAAAAATGTAAGTGTAAGTTTCTTCTGGGATTTGAATTTAGGATTTCTATATACAAAACTAAGCACTTATCACTAAGCTATAGGATTAGCACATAGAGACTTATCTTTTTCTATAAGTGTGTGTTTCTAATCATATATTGTGCTTGTGAATTAGGGTGACCATGTGTCCCGGATCGCCCGGGACAGTCCCGCATTTGGAAAGTCCGTCCCGGGTCCCGGTCACCCTCATTCTGGGACAATGCAGTGTCCCGGAATGACCTGAGCCACAGGCGCCGACCGCGGCTAATTGCTTTGAGGCAGCAGGCTCCGCCTCCATCACACATTCAGCCCACTTCAATCCCCTGCAGATTAAAACCTGGACACCTGCGGAGTGCGGACAGAAACCTCCAGTGATCTGGCCATCGTGCGTGACGTCACTTGCACGCCGCCGCAGCCCGTATTAGGTCGCCAGCTGAATTGAATTCAGAGGAGATAAGCGCAAGCAGGTAGGTGGCATGGCGCAGTGTGCTGAGGTAACTGGCCAATACTGTTATGTCACGTTTCACTACTTACTGTACAGTTGGACCCATTCATGTTGTGATAGATTATGGGTATAGGGAGGATGAGCCTAAGCCATAGATTACAAGTGGAGTGGAGGTTTATGGAACTGTGATTGTATTATATACTACTAGCAAGAGACACTTTATAGTATATTGTCTGTGTTGCTGGGAAAACCAAACTTTTCCCCAAACTAGTAAAAACTTGTGGAAAAAAAATCCCCCCCTTTCCTGGATAAGGCTGTGTTCTATAGAGCATGTCCTATTCTTGTCCGTTTTGCGGACAAGAATAGGCATTTCTATAATGAGCCGCGTTCCGTTCTGCAAATTGCGGAATGGAACGCGGAGCAGCTTCCGTGTTTTGCGGATCCGCGGTTTGCGGACCGCAAAACACCAACGGTCGTGTGCATGTAGCCTAAGTGTCCCTGAATGGCAGTTAGGAAATGTGGTCACCCTATTGTGAATAAAGCAGTAATATGTTTTTTAGCTTTCTGAGCAGATCTCAGTGTGTTGAAGCTATAGTACATAGAGTATATGATATGTAGATGCTAGGATACATCTCTGCCCTCAGCTTGCTGATATCTAGCTCCGTCAATCAAGGGGGGGGGGGGGAGTGTTCAAAGCACAGGGGGTGTTACAAAGCAGTGCTCCAGGGATTTAGCCCTGCCTCCTGGTGCTCCAACTTCTCATTTGCATATGCATAAAAATGCAGATATCTATGCAGCTGTTTAGCATACAGACAAAAGAAAGGTGTTGTTTTATTCAGCATGATGAGCCCTACTAGGCAGTACCCCTGCTTTAATGGGGTTGATTCTGGTGACAGAGCCTGTTTAAAAGGGTTATCTGGTCGAATGAAGTCATCTCTTAGCCATGGGATAGGGAATTAATTATTAGATCAGTGGCAGTATTGCCACAGGGACCCCACAGATCATGAGAACATACTCCCATACCCCCAAAACTTAGTTAGGTCTAGCACACACACTGCCGCTCCATTCATCTCTATGGGACTGTCTGAGCTCTGTACTCGGCTGTTTCCAGTGGTCCCATGTACGAATAGAGCAGCAAGGGTACATGCTGATGCTCCATTCATTTCAGGGATACATGGTCCCGTTCTTATGATCCGTGAGGGTCCCTAATAGTAATCCACTATCCATGTGATAACCTTCAGCAAACCAAGATACCTCTTTACAGTTGCCTTCAGTAAGCTCCCCCTAGTGGTCGCTGCCGGTAGCCAGAATTTTATCATTTCAGTCTATCCCAAAGTGAAGGCCTGTAACAAAGAACGGAGCTATAAAAATATAGAAGTAATAAGCATTACATTCTGCAACTATTAGACCAGTGGTGGGCAAACTTTTTTGTCAACTGAGCCAAATATCGCCAAAACCACGATTGAAATTTCTTTTGAGAGCCACATTTTTAAATTCATGGATGACGCACTGCTATGTATCTGTGGATGACACTGTTATGGGTGGGATCTCTGATGACACATATATAGCATCTTTTGCTATATATGTGTCATCCACAGATCCCCCCCGATCCCCCCCCCATGACAGTGTCTGTGTAAATAGTAATATAAAATTAGTGGGGATCACACCTAGGATGTAATGGATATTTTAAGCAGGGTTCTCCGCCTTGATGGATACACCCAATCCAAACAGTAGGCAAGAAGTAAGTAATAAAACAGGCGTGCACACCTTGCGCTGGCTCTGCAGACGAGTTTAATAAAAGTAAAAAATTATAAAGATAAAATGAAATAATAATCAAGATCCAAATAAAAGAAAGTACATATAAAAGTATGTAAAAACACACTCTAAGAGCTCATGCCCACGAACGTAAGGGCGCCATGCACGTGCTGCGGACCGCAAATTACGTGGGGCAGCTGCATGAGGATCGCGGACCCATTCTCTTGAATGGGGTTCGTGATCCGCATCCGACTGTCCGCACCGCAAAAAAGTAGCGCATGCACTACTTTTTTGCGGTGCGGAGGCACAGCCAGAAACACCACGGAAGCACTCTGTAGCACTCATATCCCGGATCCTGGACCCATTGAAGTGAATGGATCCGTGATGCAGGCTGCACATGGCCAGTGCCCGTGTATTGCGGACCCACCGTATGCGGTCCGCAATACGGCAACGGCGGGCACACGGTACTAGTACTAGTGACACGCCCTCTCTTGCTTTGCGGAACGCAAATGCGTCCCACAGGCAAGAAGTTTGTAGTGCAGGATGGGTTGGTTTCGCCGTGGGAGCCCGCACCAAAGAGCCGCATTCAAGGGTCTAAAGAGCCACTTGCGAGCCGCGCTTTGCCGACCACTGTATTAGACTAAAACGACATAGTAACCATATTTAAGGGCGTACGTCACGAAAAATGTTCTATACGTTTGAAACCTGCATCTGGATCTGAATACTTTTGTAATTGCATGTAATTAAAAATTTAGTATAGGCAGTGAGTTATTCACTGAAATTTATCTGTATAGCGCCACCTACTGTTTATTATTTTCCTTATTTCCTGTCCACCTCACTAAGGGTCCATTCACACGTCCGTAATTCTGTTCCGCATTTGCGGAACGGAATTGTGGTCCCATTAATTTCAATGGGGACAGACGATGTCCCGGCCGGGTCCGCAATTGCGGATCCGCACTTCCGGATCCGCAATCGCGTTCCCTGAAAAAAATAGAACATGTCCTATTCTTGTCCGCATTTGCGGACAAGAAAAGGCATTTTCTATGGGAGTGCCGGCGATGTGCGGTCCGCAAATTGCGGAACGCACATCGCCGATGTCCGTGTTTTGCGGATCCGCGGATCCGCAAAACACACACGGACGTGTGAATGGACCCTTAGATAGTCGCTGTCAACAGCCATATCGTCTGTTACAAGTTGTGGCAGTTACAGAGAAAGAGAGCTGCAGCAGAAAGGATGCGCCCCCCACCGAGAAAGGACATGCCCCCTGAGAAGGGACACACACCCTGAGCTGCCAGCCTGAAATAAATCTAGCAGTTGGAGCAATGAGTGTGGAGATCTCTGGATCCAGTTCTAGCTTTGTTAGAAAGAGACTTTCATGTATGTATTATATGATGTCTGATTTTAATTTTTTACATCCATCGGGGAATAACCCCTTTAAATAAAAGGCGGCAGTAACTGTGCATACAGACACGTAGGGTGTCAGTTATTAAAACCGGCATTTTAGAGGACAGTTTTAATAAGCTCCTGTGCTGGCGGTGGATCTGCATAACTTTGGCGCATCCACCGCCACTTCTAAATCTACGCTAGCTCCCTTGCTGGCGTAGATTTAGACCACTTTCTATGCCTAAAACAGGCGTAAAAATGATGAATGAGACGGGCCTGCCGGCCCACCCCCTTACCCATCTATGCCATGCCCACTTTCTCAGGCATGAGCGGAGAAAAGTTGCAGAATCTGCCCCAGAAATACCCGTAATATAGACATATTTCTGTTAGTAAATATCCGTTTTTGAATAGTAGGAGCACTCCCGGTGTGCTTGCTGGCAGCTGCGGCATGTGTGATCTCAGCTCGGCAATTGGAGCTCAATGATCACTCAATGAGGTAGAAAAGCTCAGGGTCTGGTAGTTCTCCGCGTCATTACTCCTATCCTGTCGTGAAATGGTTATCTCCTTGTACATGGAACTCACCTCTTAAACTAGCTATACGCTGTGATAGATTCTGCATTTACAGCTCTGCAGTGCTATGTATTGCAGCAGGGCTCACAGACCTTGTAAAAGGCAATGTCCAAACCGCCAATATATACAGAGGATCCGAATATACAGAGGATCCCTGCCATCTTCATCATAGGGCGCAGCGCACCCTGCAGCGATATGTTCAAACACTAACCATTTATCGAATGTCATTCACTGCCGTAGCTATCCAATTACTATGACATTTCAAGTGAATCTCCACCTTTTATTATCACGGTATTTTTGGATCCAAAAGTCTGTACTGATTAAGTGCCTAATACGATTTCATGGTCAGAGCTCCTCGTCTCTGCACAGAAACAGATTGAAAAGATATAAGGCTGTCTGCTTACTGCCACCACTAGAGGGAGCTTACTGCATACTGTGTTATAGTCGAGTTCAATGTGTATACTGTATGCCGTTAGCTCCCTCTACTGGTGGCACCACAAGAATGCCACCGGCAAGTAATTTTAAGAAGTTGGAAATGAAAGCAGAAAATGAAGCGTTTCAGTTCATCTTGTTTTAGCTTCGAGATCCTATATTCTAGATCTTATAAGATAATACATATAAAAACATTTTAAAAAATTATTTTATTACAAATCTACTGCCTCTTCACAATATGGCTGCACCTATACTGCCTCCATCCTCTTGACACAGCTCCATATAGTAGCCACTAAACCTGCTCATATCGGAGATTTAAAGGGAAAAATAGTGTACAGTTTACAAACTAGCCCCCGGATCTGAATACTTTTTAATAATTTTGTATAGCTGCTGAGTTATTCAATAAAATGTATCTGTATAGCGCCACCTGCTGTTTGTTCTTTTCCTTCTTTTTCTCTCCACCTCAGCAACATTGCAGGGGTTGTCACACATGCTCAGTTCTATCCTGCCAATCCTGTTGCCAGCCGTGTCTACTGCAGAAGCTGTGACAGTTACAGGGAGAGAGCTGCAGCAGAAAGGAAACACCCCCTGAGAAAAAACCATAACCCCTGAGCTGTGATAGGTAGAGAGTCGCAGCTTATAGGAGACATCTCCTGAGCTGTGATAGGAAGAGAGCTTCAGCAGAAAGGAAACATCCCTGAAAAAAGACACACCCTGAACCGTGATAGGTAGAAAGTTGCATCAGACAGTACATGCCTCCTGAGCTGTTAAAGGGAGAGAGCTGCAGCGGAAAGGAAACATCCCTGAGAAAAGACATACCCCCTCAGCTGTGATAGGTAGAGAGTGATAGGTGAGAATCGCAGCTTATAGGACACACCTCCTGAGCTGTGATGGGGAGAGAGCTGCAGCAGAAAGGACATGCCCGGGAGCTGCTAGCCTAAAGTAAATGTAGCACTTGGAACAATGAATGGGGAGATCTCTGTATCCATTTGAGGTACAGGGCTGGTTCTAGCTTTGTTAGAGATTGTCAAATACTGTACTATGTCTGAATGCAATTTTTTTTTCTATCAGGCCTCATGCACACAAACGTATTTTCTTTCCGTGTCCATTCCGTGTTTTTTGCTGACCATATGCGGAAACCATTCATTTCAATGGGTCCTTAAGAAAAAACGGAAGGTACTCCGTGTGCATTCCGTTTCCGTATGTCCGTTCCACAAAAAAATAGAGCATGTCCTATTTTTTCTAGTTTGCGGACAAGGATAGGCATTATTACAATGAATCCGCAAAAATAACGGATCCGCAAAAAAAAAAAAAAACAGATTCCCTACGGAACGTCATCCGTTTTTTTTGCGGATCCGCAATACACATACGGTCGTGTGCATGAGGCCTAATCATAGGATAACTCCTTTAAGCTAGTAAGTTGTGAACGTAGCCTATGAGGTCATGTGACCACTCTACGGTGCGGTGTAGGATAAAGGGAAGTGAATGTACTGGCGCAGCCGCGTCTTCTGTTTCCTGAATGTCAAGATGGGAGGTTAGGTCCTCATAATGTCAGATGGGCCCAATCTCTCTGTCAGTGCCATATCCATAACCTACCCCTATCCGCACAAACGGAAGACCCCCTGGAAATAAAGGCTTGGAGTCCGGGCAACGGATTGGACGGCTGATTAAATAATTTAATGTTATCTTTAAAATTATCTTGCAGAATTTTTCTTTTTTAGACATTTCCGTGTCATAAAAATAATGTATAGAAAAGTTGAGCCTCGCGGTAATTAGAAATACATTATTTATTCAACTGTGAGTTATTGCTGCTGAAGCCAGCGCCAAGGGTTTATCCTGGACACCGGCCACGAGACAACCTCCGGCCTACAAGACTTAAAGACTCAAGTTCAATCCTTTAGAAAAGCGTCATAAAACCCCATATTAGAGCAATTCACAGCTCCTTCTAATAAAGACAAATATGTAACGCGCCCGCCAAAAACGAACCCGGCGATAGAAAAATAAATCCGCCGTGCCGAGCGCTAACATCACATTTCAGAGCTGTCAATACGGACTCTCATCATTCATAATTGTGTTAATCAAGACAATTAAGCACTCCTTGTCCTAATTAAAACTAAGCCTAAGCAACTCATTACATTTTAATTGAAATAAAGATGTTTGCCAACCTCGTCATCTGCTGCCCGGGAGCAAAGACAAGCGCAAATTTGGATAAATATAAGTAATAAATCGATATTTTCATGTTCAAATATTCAAATTTATTATTTCATCCTTTTAACCCCCTAGCTTAAACCCCCTTAATGACCAGGCCACTTTTTACAATTCCGCACTACACTACTTTCACCGTTTATTGCTCCGTCATGCAACTTACCGCCCAAATGAATTTTACCTCCTTTTCTTCTCACTAATAGAGCTTTCATTTGGTGGTATTTAATTGCTGCTGACATTTTTACTTTTTTTGCTATTAATCAAAAATGACCGAAATTTTAGCAAAAAAACTACATTTTTCACTTTCTGTTGTAAAATTTTTTTTAAAAAACTACATTTCTATATAAATTTTTCTCTACATTTATTGTTCTACATGTCTTTTATAAAAAAAAAAGTCCAATAAGTGTATATTTATTGGTTTGGGTAAAAGTTATAGCGTTTACAAACTATGGTGCAAAAAAGTGAATTTTGGCATTTTGAAGCAGCTCTGACTTTCTGAGCGCCTGTCATGTATCTTCAGGTGCTAGAATGTCAGGATGGTATAAATACCCCCCAAATGACACCATTTTAGAAAGAAGACACCCCAAAGTATTCACGGAGGGGCATGGTGAGTTCATGTATCATTTCATTTTTTTTCACAAGTTAGCGGAAAATGACACTTTCTGAGAAAAAAATAAAAATAATAAAAGTTTCAATTTCTGCTAACTTCTGGCAAAAAAATAAAAAATCTCAGACGGACTCACTATGCCCCTCAGTGAATACCTTGGGGTGTCTACGTTCCGAAATGGGGTCATTTGTGGGGTGTGTTTACTGTTCTGGCATTTTGGGCGGGGCTAAATTGTGAGCCGCCATGTAAAACCTAAAGGTGCTCGTTGGAATTTGGGCCCCTTTGCGCATCTTGGCTGCAAAAAAGTGTCACACATGTGGTATCGCCGTACTCAGGAGAAGTAGGGCAATGTGTTTTGGGGTGTATTTTTACATATACCCATGTTGGGTGAGAGAAATATCTCTGTAAATTGTCAACTTTGTATAAAAATTTTTAAAAGTTGTCGTTTACAGAGATATTTTTCACACAAAGTATGGGTATATTTAAAATACACCACAAAACACATTGCCCTACTTCTCCTGAATGCGGCGACTACCAATGTGTGACCTTTGCAGCCTGAGTGCGCAAAGGGGCCCTAAAACCAATGAGTACCTTTAGGATTTCACAGGGCATTTTTACGCATTTGGATTCCAGACTTCTTCTCACGCTTTAGGGGCCCCTAAAATGCCAGGACAGTATAAATACATGTGACCCCATTTTGGAAAGAAGACGCCCCAAGGTATTCTGTGAGGGGCATGGCGCGTTCATAGAAGATTTTTTTTTGGCACAAGTTAGCGGAAATTGATTTTTTATTGTTTTTTCTCATAAAGTCTTCCTTTCTGCTAACTTTTGACAAAAAGTTACATTTTTCATGGACTCACTATGCCCCTCAGCGAATACCTTGGGGTGTCTTCTTTCCAAAATGGGGTCACATGTGGTGTGTTTACTGTTCTGGCATTTTGGGCGGGGCTAAATTGTGAGCAGCCCTGTAAAAGCTAAAGGTACTCGTTGGAATTTGGGCCCCTTTGCGCACCCAGGCTGCAAAAAAGTGTCACTCATGTGGTATTGCCGTACTCAGGAGAAGTAGGGCAATGTGTTTTGGGGTGTATTTTTACATATACCCATGCTGGGTGAGAGAAATATCTCTGTAAATTGACAACTTTGAATAACATTTTTTAAAAAGTTGTCGTTTACAGTGATATTTTTCACACACAGTATGGGTATATGTAAAATACACCCCAAACTTGCCCTACTTCTCCTGAGTCGGCGATACCACATGTGTGACACTTTTGCAGCCAAGATAGCAAGGGCCCTAAAACCAATGAGTACCTTTAGAGATTTCACAGGGCATTTTTACGCATTTGGATTCTCACGCTTTAGGGCCCCTAAAATGCCAGGGCAGTATAAATACCCACATGTGACCCCATTGTGGAAAGAAGACACCCCAAGGTATTCCGTGAGGGGTATGGCGAGTTCACAGAAAAAAATTTTGGCACAAGTTAGCGGAAATTGATTTTTTTTTTTTTTTTTTTACAGTCTCATATTCCACTAACTTGTGCCAAAAATAAAATTTTGCATGAACTCACCATACCCCTCACGGAATACCTTGGGGTGTCTTCTTTCCACAATGGGGTCACATGTGAGGTTTTTGTACTGCTCTGGCATTTGAGGGCTTCCGCAATCATTACACGTATGGCCAGCATTAGGAGTTTCTGCGATTCTCCGTATATTGAGCATACGGGTAATGAGATTTTTTTTCCCGTTCAGCCTCTGGGCTGAAAAAAGAAAAAAAATGAACGGCACAGATTTCCTCATTCGCATCGATCAATGTGGATGAATAAATCTCTGCCAAAAAATGTGCAAAAAAAAAAGTAGTAAGGCCCCATTCACACGTCCGCAAAAATGTCCGCAATTCTGCGGAATAGATGCAGACCCATTCAGTGTGAATGGGGCTGGAGGTGATGCGGAGAGCACACTATGTGCTCGCCGCATCAGCATTCTGCGAGCTGCGGCCACAAACTTCCGGTTTCGGCCCCAAACATCCGGCCGCAGCTCCGCAAAACATAGAGCATGTCCTATTCTTGTCCGCAATTGCGGACAAGAAAAGGCATTTTCTATATAGTTCTGGCAATGTGCGGATCCGCAAAATGCGGAAAGCACATTGCCGGTGTCCGTGTTTTGCGGATCCACGGATCCATGGATCCGCAAAACACATACGGACGTCTGAATGAGCCTTACAGGGGGTAATTAGTGTCAGGGGGGTGATCAGGGGTTAATCAGGGGTTAATCAGTGACGGGGGTGGGGGGGATGGATGGGGGTGGGGGGGATGAATGGGGGGGGGGTCTGTGTAGTGATTGGTGCACTTATAAAAGTTTCCTTTGGTGGTCCCAAGCAAATGGGACCACCAAAGGAACGATCAGCAAGCATATCAGACGCTGTTAACAAAACAGCGTCTGATATGCCATTTTTTTTAACTTCTACAGCCTGCCAGCGCATGATCAGCGCTGGCAGGCTGTAGTTTACCTTCTCCCCGACGCGATCCTGTGAACGCGCGCACGCGCATGCGTGCGTTCACAGGAAATCTCGCCTCTCGCGAGATGACGCGCCCGCGCGTCAGAGAGGAACTGACCGACCGCCTGCAGGACGCAATCCTGCGTTAGGCGGTCGGTAAGAAGTTAAAAATTAAAAAAATAACATTTTAAGGGATCCTGTCGCCAGGAAAATCACTGATAAACCAGGAACGCTGTCTTGTAGGGCTAGCTGAGACCTTTCACTTAGCAATCCATTGCTTCATTCTGGAGAAGAAGTACTTTTAATCCATATGCTAATAAGCAGTTAAGTGCACTGAGGGCGGACCCAAGCCACTCTGTGCACTCTTGCTCCTCAAGCTTTCTCTGCCAGCCCCATACGAAATGACCATGCAGGAAACTAGCTCCGCTTCCCAGCAGTGCTGATGACTACTGTGCATGCGCCAGGGGTGTTGCTAGGGTCTCAAAAGATCCGGGGCCCAAGCCCTAATACATATGTGCCATATTCTCAAAGTATCTGCCCTAAATGCACACACAAGCTCGCCCTAGGACTAAAGACATATTTTACTTGCTGCATAGACACTAACAAACATACAGCAGCACATACCTCTCACATCCAGGGCCTGCAGGTGACGTCTCCTCTGATGTAGACGTTTTCTTTCCCCATCTTCTCCGTTCGGGCCAGAGAACTTCTTTCCACAGTGTTTAGTCTCGGCAGAGTTTACCAAACAGTCATCTTAAGTTCCTCACTGTTCTAATATCATCATCCTCCCTACCCTGCTACCCCGACAGTATTATCCTACTGTGCTCCCCAATGCCCCTAAATACTATTCCACAAAAATGATACTGCCATACAGATTAGTCCACCTATAGTAATATAAAAGTCCTACTTATAACAATAATTCCCTCCCAGAGTGTCCTTCTTAGTAATACTGACCTCTACAATGCCCCCGATAATGATACTACTCCCCAAGAGTGCCCCTGTTAGTGATAGTGCCTGTAACGGACCGTTTCTGCAGACAAGGGGTAAAAACCGTTTAGGCGATCGGCCCCCTTTACAGAGATATAGGCACAGCTACTGCAGAACACCAAACTCCCGAACTGGATACAAAATAGCACTCCAACTCCCGTACTGGAACCTCCCAAATAGCTGCTAGCAGACGAACAGGAAAAGCAGACAATCAGCTTACACTCCTGGCAATCAGTCTCTAACAGCATACAGTGAATCCCCCCAAGAACGAGACGAGGCTCCGTATTGAGGGTAAACAGGAATTCTCACCTTTATTAACGGCTACCTGCCTGGTATTTATCCAGGTCTCCCACCTGGTGGACACTCCCCTAGGGGACCAGAAGGAAGACTGCGACACGGGATACAGCAGCCAATCACACACATTGGGACAATACAGACACCCCCAGCATATCCCTCCCCTCTGCCTGTGATACCATCACCCTACATGGGTAATGCAATCATCACAGGCAGACGAATACACAATGTCTTCTGTCCTGGAGACAATTGAGGAGTCATTCAATTATCTCTCAGGACAAAGGAAATCGCCAATACACATGTGGGGACAATAGGACAGACATCACTATTCAATACACAATGTCCCACCCTTTACAATACACACAGACATTTCAGAGACAAGACTCCATTATGCACATGGGGACACAGAACAAGCATTACTGATAAAATACACCAGGTAAGACACATTACATTAAAACTATACATTTAACATATCCCCAGATAGCTCAGGTCTGAGCGCACATTATTAAGTGAATGGCGCTCAGACCACACGAATACAGTTTAATCGCCATGGAGCCAAAGTCTTTACAGTCAGTTTCATACGAATGGGCTCCATGGGATTCCTATCTGGGGTATAACACATTCAACCAAAACTACCGAACCCCAGGCAGAAAAGCACGAATGAAGCTTTTCTGCAGGTAAAAAAGATGTCTTTTAACAGGGGGCCATAGTCCAAAGGCAGCAGGCGAGCAACCAGGTTTCTCCAATGCAATGTGGCGAGATTGGTCTCGTCACAGTGCCCTCCATATTGTGCCCAATAATAATGGCTACCAGAGTGCACCCAGCAGTAATAAGGCTCTCTATAATATTAATAAGGCCCCTCTGTAGTACTTATCCACCATTATAGTGTCCCCAGTAGTTCTAATGTCCCCTATAAGACCCCTAGTGGTTACTGCCTGGTGCCCCCTATAGTGCCCCAGTAGTTTAATGCCCTCCTGTGGTGCCACCAATAGGTATAATACCCTCCTGTCGTGCCCTAGCAGTAAGAAGGCCTTCCTGTGGTGCCTCTATAGGAATAATACCCTCCTGCTGTGCCCCAGTACTAATAATGCCCTCTTGCAGTGCCCCAGTACTAATAATGCCCTCCTGTGGTGCCTCTATAGGAATAATGCCCTCCTGCTGTGCCCCAGTACTAATAATGCCCTCTTGCGGTGCCCCTAATAGGTATAATATCCTACTGTAGTGCCCCAGTAGTAATAAGGCTTTTCTGTGGTGGCCATTATAGGTATAATGCCCTCCTGTAGTGCCCCAGAAGGTATAATGCCCTCCTGTAGTGCCCTAGTAGTAATAAGTCTCTCCTGTGGTGCCCCCAATAGGTATAATATCCTCCTATATGCCCTCCTGTAGTGCCCCAGTAGTAATAAGGCTTTTTTGTGGTGGCCCGTATAGGTACAATGCCCTCCTGTAGTACCCCAGAAGGTATAATGCCCTCCTGTAGTGCCCTAGTAGTAATAAGTTCCTCCTGTGGTACCCCAATAGGTATAATATCCTCCTATAGTGCCCCAGAAGGTATATTACCCCCAACAGTTATAATGGCCCCCACATAAAATGACCTCTTCAGTGTCCCCAGTACTTGCAAAGGCCCCTTGTAGTTATACCCAATGTCCCAGTGGCTCCAGCAGGTATAATGCCAACATTTAGTGCCCATAGCATTCACAAAGCTCCCACAGAAAAATACTCACCTGACTTCCCACCGCCGGAGGTCCAAGTTGCAGGCTTCTGGATTCAGACGGGCATGTTGAAGTCACCGCGCTGTCTGTGTCTTGGTGCAGGTGTGCGTGATGACATCATCACGCCGACTGAGACCTGGAACAGGCAGTTGCTTGGCGACCGCCCGCGCCGTTCTACAAGCAAGCGGCCACAGTAATTTAACTGTTTCGCCATCCTTAGGTCGGCAAGGCAGTTGTATAGCTACCAGCCGTAACATTCGTGGCCTTGGACAAAACATCAGGGGCTCAAGCCCCGAATGTTTTGACCTGGCGACACCCCTGGCATGTGCCAATGACGTCATGCTCCATCCTCACGCAGGGAAGCAGAGCCATAGGCACTGTGCCTGCGCACATAATGTAGACTACAGCACTGGCGTAAGATTACAGGAGCGGGGGCAGTGGTAAGAGTGGCAGGGCGGAGGAGCTCAGGCACTCGGTGCCACGTAAATAAGGTATTGTTTTACCTACCCATAATGCGGCATTATGCCTGTTTATTGGGATTCACATTTTCAGGATTTATGTGCGGAGAAATCGGTAGGTGTTTGCAGGGAAATCCGTGCAAACAATCTGCATCAATTGGTGCGGATTAACATTCGGATTTTCCGTATGCATATTTTCTTTCGCACTCCTCATTGAACTGAATCAGCATCGTGTACATGAGAAGTTCAAATTCTCAAGAATACAATGGACATGACCTATGGTGCAGATTTTCCACACGCAAAGCCGCACACAATCCTGGTGGTGTGCATTTAACCTTAGATGGAGCAATCATAGGTAGCATGCATGCACGTGTGCCCAAACTATCATTAATACGACCCCCTGTCCCCATTCAGATTGCATTTCCCGGCAGCACATTCCTGTTTATCTGAGAGGTCCCGGGCAACAAATCAGCATTTGCTTATCTGTCGGCTGACCTGCGGGCAGGAACGATCCTTCGCAGGAATGTTTGCTCGCCCGATCATCGCCCGATCATCAGTTCTTAAAATCTTAAAATCTTCTGATTTAACCGAAACTCATATTCGCTTTTGCAGCTCCTGCTTGACTTTACCGGGACCTCTGGCAACTCTTGCTTGACCTGACCTCTGTTTTAGGAACTACTGGCACCCCCCTTGTAATACCAATTCTGGAGCGTCTATTCTCATGACTATGTTGTGCTGTTCCTTTTTTATTCCTGCTAGAAGTTATGAATAAATTGCTAGCAATTTGCAATGAAGGGTGTTACCAGTTGGGGGGGGGGGGGGGGTGTCCCTGCACCTTCTGGTAACACCCAGCTGGACCTACCTTGCAGACTGCTGGAAATTCATTTATACACTCTAGATGGAATAACAGGTGATGTGCTCTGCAGAGTTAGGCTACAGTACCCCAGATGGTGGGGATAGACTTTCCCAAGGGAAACACCAGGTCACTACCTCTTGAGGAGGATTGGCACACGAGGCAGCTGGTCCGGGCGGACAAAGGGGTACCTGTGCAAGGTACCAGAGGTACAGACGTAGTCAGCAGACTGGGTCATAACCAGGAGAAACAGTGCAGGACCGAAGGGTGAGGCAGAGGCGAAGTCAAGCAAGCAATAGGTCAGGACAGGCGGCACAGGGACAGGTCAGGCAGTCCGGGTCGGCAACAGGAGTGTCAAGGCAAGCAGGCAGGAATCAAACAGGTAGCAGAGTCCAGGAATACAAGCACGCGTCAGGTACACAGGAACACAAGCAGAGAATTTTTTTTTAAGCCTGAGGAGCGTTCTTTCTCCCAATGCAACAAGATTGTGCAGCCTGCCATACAAAAACGTGCACAAGGTTATGGTCCATCGCAAGCCCTCTCCATAAGAGAAGGGCCCCCCATGAACCTATCCCAGTCCCTCAGGGCCAGAAGGCTCCTGCAAGTGACCAAGACAAAATAAGCAACCCCCAGCCGAGGCCGAGCGTACGCCAAGTCTGTGCTCCGACTTTCACTTAGGCTGCCACCCAAGGTGTCGGCACGGAGCTTCAACAACTAGCTCTGGACTCTCCCCGGAAAGAAAAGCTTAAGGGGTTTTGCAGGGGGTGTGTAGCCGGGATGCCCCCCCCCCCCCCCAAGATCTCTAGGGGGGTACTTGTAAGGGCGCTGCAACCCAAGAAATCCTTGTGACAAACAAACGTGGAAAGTGAACACAAAGTGAACAAAAAAGGAATGCACACGGAGTAAATACCGTTTTTTTTTTTTTGCTGACCCTCTGAAATGAATGGTTCCGCATACGGTCCATAAAAAAAACTGAACGGACATGGAAAAAAAATATGTTCGTGTGCATGAGCCCTAATACAGTACCAACAAAGTATATGACATTAGACAAATCTCCATGTACACTTTGCTTTTTCGTTCCTTGCGGAAAATGAGCTGCCGTGCCGATTCTTATGTCAAGTTTGCAGTAAGTCAATAATATTTGCGATTTTGGTGTGGATTTCAATCTTTTTTAATGGAAGGGTGAGATCTGTGGCAAAACCGCATTAAATCTGCACCAAAAAGCGCAAGTTTTGGTGCTAAAATGTACAGAAATACTCACGGAAATTTATGCGGATCTTCTGCATGTTTAACGGCACCATTCTGTAGGTACCCTCAGAATTATCCAGAAAACATACTTGTCAAACAAAAAGCATCCAAGTGGCGCATACACAGCCTGAGTAACAGCCAGGGGGTGAATAGTCATACATTCTGTTAAATCATTGTAATGGAATGTAAATGACTGTTCATCAAAAGATAGCTGAATGAAATCCACAGTGGATTTAAAAAAAAAAAAAAAACACGTGTCTTTGAAAACCATTATTTTTTTCTGTTTAGTTATTTAAATAGTGTTTGCACCTTTATTCGATGAAATATTGAGCTTTATATTTATGTCATTTTTATTTTGGTATTTTTGGGGTTCTATTTTTTTTTTATAAAAATATTAAAAAAAAGAGTGGTATATTTTCACTTTTTTATTACCACAAAGTGCAACTAGAATACTTTTTTAAAATTAAAAATGGCCATGAAAAATAGATGACTTTTTTTTTTTTTATAAACATCCCAACCCCTGAAGTGCTCTGGGTACACATAATGTCCCCCATACTGGCCACCGTCAGTAATAATATACCTCATAGTGGCCCACATCTGTAATAATATCCCTTATAAGGGCCCCATCAGTAATAATACCCCCCATAGTGTCCCATAATGTCCCCCATAGTGATTCCTGCAGTAATAATGCCCCGCATAGTGGCCTATAATGTCTCCCATAGTCGCCCCCAGCAGTAGGAATGTCTCCCATAGTGGCCCCCAGCAGTAGGAATGCCCCCACTGGTGGCCCATAATGTGCCCCATAGTGACCCCTGCAATAACTATGCCTCCCATAGTGGCCCCCAGCAGTAGTAATGCCCCCACTGGTGGCCCATAATGTGCCCCATAGTGACCCCTGCAATAATTATGCCTCCCATAGTGGCCCCCATGTTTCTGTTTAGAAAAAAAAAAACACCTCATCCCCTTGCACGCACAGAGGCAGTCGCTCCTCTCGATTAAAAAGGACCTGACAAAGGACCTGAGCTCAGTGTGATGAAGTCACCGCGCGCCCAGCATTATCGCGTGGTGACGTGATTGCGATAAGTGCAGGTCCTTCGCCAGGTTCATTTCAGTCAGGAGAGGAGCGACTTCCTCTGCGAATGCAAGTGGATGATGTATTTGTTTTAACCTTTTTAACCCCTAAAACTCCATATTGTCTTAGTGTACTCATTTTTAATGGCTGTTAGACGGGTGCACTCCTGTCTAAGCGGCAGTTAAAAATGGTCTCATTGGCTGTGAAAACAGCCAAAAATAGGACATGTGCTATCTTTTGACGTCTGCTATTCACTGGCCGTTAAAAGTACAACTATGTGAATAGCCTCATAGACCGCAATGATTCTGAAAACGGCTGTCTAATGGCAGTAAAAAAAAGCCTGTTTTCCACTGTCGTGTGCATGTAGCCTCAATCCAGAACTGATCTGGGGCTACTAAGACCCAGCAGCTCAAGCAGATATACGATTCCCAGCGTTCACATGGTCGCTAGGAAAAGAGCAGGTGGTGGTATTGCCGCTTCCTGATCTGTATATACAGCCACCCTCTCATACTAAAAGTTCTTCCAGTAAGGCCCCTTTCACACGGGCGTGATTTCTGCGCGGGTGCAATGTTTGAGGTGAACGCATTGCACCCGCACTGAATCCGGACCCATTCACTTCAATGGGGCTGTGCACATGAGCGGTGATTTTCACGCATCACTTCTGCGTTGCGTGAAAATCGCAGCATGCTCTATATTGTGCGTTATTCACGCAACGCAGGCCCCATAGAAGTGAATGGGGCTGCGGGAAAATCGCAAGCATCTGCAAGCAAGTGCGGATGCAGTGTGATTTTCCTGCAAGGTTGCTAAGAGACGGGACCCGATCTTTATTATTTTCCCTTATAACATGGTTATAAGGGAAAATAATAGCATTCTCAATACAGAATGCTAAGTAAAATGTGGATTAAGGGGCTAAAAATTAATAAATTAACTCACCTTATCCACTTGATCGCGTAGTTGCCAATCTCTTCTCTCTTCTTTAAGCATTAGCTGCCGTCTAAAGGACCTGTGGTGACTTCACATCACATGGTCCATCACCATGGTGATGGACCATGTAATTGGACCATGTGATAAGCTCAGTGATGTCATCACAAGTCCTTTAGCTGGCAGCTAATGATTGAAGAAGAGATCGCAACTACGCAATCAAGTGGATAAGGTGAGTTAATTGTTTTATTTTTAACCTCTCCATTCACATTTTACTAAGCATTCTGTAGTGAGAATGCTATTATTTCCTCTTATAACCAAAAAATCTCCAGAATACTCAACCCGGGTCTGGGTACCAAACATGCTGATTTTTCCCACGTGCGTGCAAAACGCATTAAAACGCTTTGCACTCGCGCAGAAAAATCGCGCATTTTCCCGCAATGCACCCGCCTCTTAGGCCTAAGGCTGACTGTTTTGTTGTAAAACAACTGTGCCTGTGCCATCTACCTGTTGCAACTCCACATTACAATACTCAGTTAGGTAGAACGGCCTCAGTGGGCTTACAACACAAATGGGGTACCTCGTCATTAATTGAAAAACTGAAAATCAACAAACAAAACAAAACTACAACTAGCCCTGTACCGCACACGGATCCTGCGATCTCCCCATGCATTGCTCCATTTGTTCTGCTAGATTAATTTCAAGATGGCAGCCCAATGGACATGACCCTTCTCAGGGGGTGTTTCCTTTATGCTGCATCTCACTCCCTATCACAGTTCAGAGGGCATGTTCTTTCTACTACAGCTATCTCCATATCTCATTTCAGGGAGTATGTCCTTTCTGCTACGACTCTCCTTATCAGATCTCCCTGCATTGCAGTACGATGTGCCTAATATACAGTATTAAGAGGCAAAGACCCCTTAATAAATCAGACGCACCTCTGGCCCTCCACGTGCCAGAAACTCAAATCTATTCCAGCCAGAGGTCTGGCGTAGACTTGAGCTTTAACGTACGCCAGGTTCTGGAGCAAGTGATAGTAATTCAGCCGGGTCGAGATAGGCTCTGTCCCTCCCTCTAAGCCCTGACTCTTTCTCCACCACTTTAGAAAAGTGTCGAGAACCTTAAAAAGTCACAAATTATGGCGTCGCCATAATTTGTGACTTTTTAATTCCACAATAGTGGTGTAAACATATTCTATTTATCCTTTGTCAGAAGGTTAAGAAGTTTTTGTTATCTCGTCTAAGTTTAATGTATGTTTTTATGGACATATATCTCTCGCGATATTTAACATAATGAGTGGACATTAGTGGAGAGAAATAAGGAAAAGAACAAACAGCAGGTGGCGCTATACAGATATGTATTACTGAATAACTCAAAAAGTACAAAACTATTCAGAATATTTTTCAAAGAGGCAATTATATAGCAGTTTCCACTACGCAATTATATAGCAGTTTCCACTAAGATATTTTTTTTCTATAGGTCATTTAGACAACTAGTACTGAAAATGAAATAAATACTGTATACAAATATTTTAAAACATCAGGCGCTGCAGCCTGGAGTAACCAGACAAATTTATTACTCACTTAGGCCTCTTTCACAAGAAGGTATTGGTTCCGTGGCCGCATTGCGGGCCACATACGGCGGTTCTGCAATACACGGGGCACCAGCCGTGTGCATTCCGCATCACGGATGCGGATCCATACACTTGAATGGGTCTGCAAATCCGGAGATGCGGTGCGGAGTGCTTCCGTAAGGTTCCGTTCTATCTTTTTGTGGAACACACGGATCACGGACCCATTCAAGTTGAATGGGTCTGGATCCGTCCCGGCCGCCACACGGATGTTGCCCGTGCACGGAATGGAACCAATACGTTCATGTGAAAGAGGCCTTAGAAGGGGAAAAGAAGATATTTAGTTGTAAAACGTAAAAAAAATTAGAAGTTAAATGTGGGAAAGTGAAATGACATGTATTAAACATTCTGAGCAGTAGCAGATGTTTCACAGAAGATAAGAATATTTGCAAAACATATTCTGTGTATCAGGTGTTCTTGATTTGCATGCGAGCGATTGGTGGGTTTAATGAATATATCCAATTTCAATGGAGGAAATCTAGAAAAGGAAATTGTTGTAACAGAGGCTGTAAAGCAGAGGTATGTAGCTCAAGAGGAAGCCAGAAAACATGGAAGAACCAAACACAGAAGGCTGTGTATATACTTCAATGGGATGTAAAAGTGTCTTTATTGATCAGATCTGTAAAAGTCAAAGATATCAGAAATATTAAAGGGACTGTCTTATGAGCAGGTCAAGTAATATGACATTTCCCAATGGAACTGCCTGTCTGGTCTCATCAGTTTCGTACTGCAAAATCAGCTGTTTGCTGAGACAGAAACTGATTGCCCCAGTGACTCTGATGTAACACTCCCTGATTCATTTATTATGAATCACTATAAAATTTGATATACCCAGCCCAATCTGCCTAATCATATCCTTTTTATTTGGTGGCCCAACCTTGTGAAGGTTTGGAACTGCAGGAGGAGTGTAGGGAGACTGCAGGGAGAGTGTATTGCCATGTACATCACCAAGATTTATAGCTAATCCCTTCTGTTAGCTGTAGATTTACTGTGCGTTAGTATTACAGGTCACTGTTACCATCAGGTCTAATTGATTACCATGGACTTAATTGTGCAGTGCACGAAGATTCAAGTAGTGGCTTCATGACAGAGTGGGGAGGGTGGCAGCAGTAAGGCTGTGTTCACATCGCCGTTTATTTTTCCCTTCTTCTGATCTGTCAGAAAAAAATAAAAATAAATGGATCTTGTATTTTGATCATCTGTAAGGCCTCTATCTAATGGTCAGAATTTGGTTAGTATTTTGCATCAGGATTTGATCAGTATTTGTAAGCCAAAAACAGGAGTGGGTCCAAAACAGGGATAAAATGTAATGGAAACATTTGCATAGCTTCTGTGTTTTGGACCCACTCCTGCTTTTGGCTTACAAATATAGATCAAATGCGGACCAAATACTAAAAATGTGAACGAGGCCTTACGAATGCTCAAAATAAAGACAACAGAACAGATTAGCTATGATAAATTTCGCTCCACTGCAGTTATGTACAGGGCAATAAATTATACCTGTTCATAATATAGTCTTAACATAATGCTACAGCTAACAGAAGGGATTAGCTATTAATGTTGGTGCACTGCACCGTAATGCATACGGCGATATACTGACTGCACGGCATTATGGGTGATCTTGTGTTCCTGGGCTTCTTACTTTCACTTTTGCAACATGTGCAGCCGCCATTTTAGGAAAACCTGATTTGTTACCACGAACCATGAGGAAATTCGGCTTCATTGTAAATCGAAGTTTTCCTAAACTTCGGACCGAATTCTGCTTCGAATGCTTTGCTTCGCTCAACACTACTCAGGATAGGTCATTAATTTCAGATCAGCGGGGGTCCGACCCCTGGCATCCCTGCCGATCAACTCTGCTCTCATTTACCTTATCACTTATCATCGTTTACCTTCCCACATCAACATTACAGCGGCTGCGCAGTTTAACTACAATGGTTCTGACCCATTCTAGTGAAGGTGACAAGGAGGTGAATAGAGAGTGCACCGCACATACACAGCCACCTCTCTATTCACATGACAAAAACGGAGAAAGAGAAATAGGTAGGATCGCACATCCACAAGCTCAGCTTCTGATTTTTAACTGCTTCTCTCTATTCACCACTATAGGACTGCCGGAAATTGCAGAGTCAGTGCTTGGGAAAAGCTCTCTTTTTTGGCAAACAGGGTGCCCAAAGCCAGGGACCTCGTCTATGACATCCATGTGTTCTAATCAGAATGAAAATACTGGCTGGTAAATGTGGACATATCCTTAAAAGGGTTATTCCATGACTAATGTAAAAAAAGAAAATCAGACATCATATAGTACATGACAATCTCTTTCTAACAAAGCTAGAACCAGCCCTGTACCTCACATGGATCCAGAGATCTCCCCATTCATTGCTCTACTAGATATATATCAAGCTAAAAGCTCAAGGGGAGTGTTTTTCTTTTTTTGCTGCAGCTAAGGGGGCGTGTCCCATCTCTCCCTATCACAGGTCAGAAGCATAGGCGTGCGCACGGGGTCTGCCTGGGCACACCCTAATCAAGCCGTGCTCCTGGGTCCGTCGACCCCCCCCCCCCCGCCCTCTGATTTCCCTTTAACGCTGTGAATACTAATCAGCGTCATTTTGGAAGCGCTGATTAGTATAGGAGGACCAGGAAGCGGTGAAGGATCTGTACTCACCGCTTCTGGTTCTCGGCTGTTTGCTGTGCAGGATTGTGCACTGCGTGAGTCGCTCTGTGACGTCACTCTGTGCTCGCCAGCCGATAGCAGGAGGAAGAAGATCTTGGGAGGTGCCGGTGAGGAGCAGCGTCCAGGAGCTGGAGAGGTAAGTGTTTTATTTATTTTATCTGAGGCCGCCAGGGGCAATCGGGACATAATGGCCAGGCTGCTGGGGTCTGAGAGGCATAATATGGGGGGGGGGGGGACTGAGAGGCATAATATGGGCTGAGGGGCATAATATGGGGGGGCTGAGGTATAAATTGGGCTGAGAGGCATAATCAGGGGGCTGAGGCATAATGGGGGGGCTGAGAGGCATAATATGGGGGGTTAGGCATAAATTGGGCTGAGAGGCATAATCGGGGGCTGAGGCATAAATTGGGCTGAGAGGCATCATGGGGGGCTGAGGCATATATTGGGCTAAGAGGGATAATTGGGGGGGGGGGAAGCTGACAGGCATAATATGGGCTGAGAGGCATAATATGGGGGGGCTGAGGCATAAATTGGGCTGAGAGGCATAATGGGGGGGCTGAGGCAAAAATTGGGCTGAGAGGCATAATGGGGGGGGGGGCTGAGGCATAAATTGGTCTGAGAGGCATAATGGGGGGCGCTGAGGCATAAATTGGGCTGAGAGGCATAATGGGGTGGGGAGCTGAGGCATAAATTAGGCTGACTCGGCGAGGCAATGGCATAATGGGGGCTGAGAATCCGGAGAGGCATAATGGGGGCTGAGAGGCATAAGGGCTGATAATGGGGGCTGAGAGGCATATGGGCTAATAATAGGGGCTGACAGGCATAAGGGCTGATTTTGGGGGCTAATGAGAGGCATGGGGGCTGATATGGGGTGATGAGAGGCATGGGGCTCTTATCTGAGGTATGATTGGGGGTCATTTACATTGGGGTCTGAGCTGAGGTCTGATTGGGGGTCTGATCTGAGGTCTTATTAAGATTGGGGGTCTGATTGGGGCTGTCAGCTGAGGTCTGATTAACATTGGGGGTCTCATTGGTGGTCTGACCTGAGATGCAATGAAAAATATTTTTTTTCTTATTGTCCCCCTCTAAAACCTAGTCTTATGGGCCGGTGCGTCTTATAGGTTTCCTTCCTGAACTGCAGAGCAGAGCCCACTTCCAGCCCTGAGTCCAGCTCCCCAGAGCACTGATCCTGAGCCTGCTGGAGTCTTCAGAACTGGAAGGATTTACAGTCATTCACTGTAAGCGATATTATATATTTTACTTGTTTTATGTGAGTAAGGGTGCTGGGTGGTTGGAGAAGGGGGATGGAGGGGTGCATTACTATCTGCACATTGTAAAAAAAAAAAGCACCACATTATTTTCTGTCCGCCGCAACAAATCAATCTGGAAGTGCCCCTCCCGAGACCAGGTTCTGGATCCGCCACTGGCTGTTATGCTGGCGTAATTCACATAGTGGGGGCGGACCCGGTGGAGGCAGAGCCGTGTGTGTAGGCGCAGGCTGGGAGTGGTCCGGTCTGGGCGACAGAGTTTGACGTCACGCTGCGTGCCCCGCCTAGTGAGGTGAGGACAGCGGCGGCGGCGTGATAGTGTTGGAACTTGCCCAGCTGCTCCGATCCGGACTGTCTACAAGAAAAAGTCTGTCACAAGAACTTTGCCTAGTGCCCTGGCTGAGACCCGCTGTATAAGTTATATAACGCATTATAAAAAGGTATGTACCCTGTCCCCACTACAGTGCTAACCCTCCTCAGTTGTCCCGTATATAATGTACCCTGATACCCCTCAGTTATATATTATAACTGAGGGGTATCAAGGTAAATTATACAGGGGGTAACATAACTTTTATTTTTTTTATATTGTTTTATTTTTGGATAATTATGAGTGCGGGTCTATATGTATGCAGTGTGTATTTGTGTATATATATGTGTGTATATAATATATATATATATACATACATACATAGGCGGCGTGTGTGTTTGTGCTTTAGGGTGCACACCCTAATGCAATAGGCTGCGCACGCCTATGCTCAGAAGGCAGTTGAAGGATTAAACTGAGCATGTGCGGCCATCTCAGTGAGCAGGACAAAGAAATAAGCAAAAAAGCAGCAGGCGGCGCTATACAGATACAGTTTACTGAATAATTCAGTGGCTATTGTAAATTTTTAATTACATGCAATTACAAAAGTATTCAGATCCAGCGGTTGGTTTGAAAACTGTACAATATTTTTCCTGGGACAACCCCTTTAAGAGAATTTGACAGTATTAGGCCTATTGAAATCACAGAAAAATTATATATAAGCCATCCTGCACGATATGGTATTAAATGTGCGGATGTGGATGTGAGTGGCACCTTCATGTGTGAATACGCTCCTATACTGGGAGTGATATTCAAGTGCACTTTTGCCCCACCTATCTAACAGGTGACCTTGATTAAGGTGGTACATATAGGTGTGTGTGTCTCTCCTCCCACCGGTTGCTGATGCACATGGAGGTTACAAGAGGCAGCACACCATATGTGCGGGGACTGTGCTCCTGAAAAATGCGCCACAGCATAAATAGGTTAGTATAGTAACCCGCCTGAACTGAGACCACCTTGTCGCCGGTGGGTGGGCTTAGATGTATTTTGATCAAAATGTATTGACCAAGTGTCTCAGATTTTATCTAGTGAGGGCTTAGTCCATATGTTATGCCTGCATCCATTTGTAGAGTGCATTATTTTCTGTGATTTAGTATTAGGCCTATTGCACACGACCGCATCTTGGGGTCCGCAAAAAATACGGATGACGTCCATGTACAAAAGGACTTCATATCTCGGGACAGTAGATAGGGGTGTGGACCTGGTCTTGTTTGATAGCTGGCAATCTAAGCTTTAAAAGAACAATCATAGCATTATCTCCTCTACATCTGGAGATATAGCCATCAGAAATCGGGATCAGTGAGTGAAAGCAGTCTTCAGCTGCTTTCACTCCCGAACTGATTTCTAAAAGCAATATCTCCCGATGTAGAGGTATTAATGCTATGATTTTTGTTTTAAAGCTTGAATTGGTTGCCAGCTTTCAAACAAGGTCATATCTGTATCTTCTACAGAGCCAAAGATATGAAGGGTTAAAACCGCCCCCCCCCCCATTCAGCTGGCTGTGATCTCAGCCTGGCAAGAGGAGGAGAGGGAGAGCAGTGGTGGAGCTGACAGGTTGCAGACAGGAGAGAAAAAACATCCTCCCTCATGATAATAACAAATAGCACTAGAGAGAAATCTAATATATTAACCCTCACACGGTTATGTCATCAGCAAAATAAAAATATGCTGGGTCTTGGAATGCAGTGACACAAAATCAGATTATTTTGTAAAAACACATGTTTTTATTATGTAAGTAGTATAACTCAACACAAACTACCCAAAGTTGGCATCATTGTAATCGTACTGACCCACAAAATAAAGTTATCATGTTATTTATACCACACTGTGAATACTGTAAAAATAAATCACACAAAATAATGTTAAAAATGTTTTTTTTTTTTTACTTCCCCTAAATATAAAATCATAAAAGTACACTTTATGTACCCCAAAATGGTTCCTAAAAAAGATGTCACTGGTCCTTAAAGGCTATGTACACCTTTGGGGGCATTTTTTTATGATTGCATTTTATTCATTTTAGGCTAAAATCATTTTTTATTAAAGATATTGGGCCGTTCTGTCCCAAAGGGTTAAATGCTTTTCTAGTTGTATGTATCCTACTTTCACTTTGTGCTGGTCATCTAATAACCCTTATCTGTAATTTACTAAGAGGTCATAAATACATATTTAAGCCAAATTGTTATCAGTATAATAAGAACTGACAGAGAGAAGAGATAAGGAGCCTGTCAGCTCCCCAACTGACGGAAGAGACAGAAAATTAAGATCCCTCCATTACAGCATCTCAGCCCTGTACAGAAAAAAGGACTCCATACAACACAAGTGGCTTCATAAGTACGACCACGACGCCAGCCACCGTTTGTTCGATAAAACAACAACCCCGGTTTACATGGTATCAGTCCTTAGCGCCGCGAGGAACCGAAAGTAGGTATATTGGAAATGATGTAACTTTTATGTGTTAATGTTTTCGAAAAGAACCATGATGCTTCAAAGCAATGACCGAAAAGTTAAGGCACTTTGAGGATGGTCATAATTAAAAAATCTCCTATCGTTTTGTATCTAAATCTCTTACGCAGGCCTACTGTGTGTGTCTCCATGGTTACAGACTACAAACAAACCTTGTGTAGTCAGACCCTGCAGTCATACTCCTTTTCATCGGTCTGCTACCAAATGAATGTTACCTAAAAGCAGGGGGGCAGCTAGAAGAGAATATAACTGCAGGATCAGACTACACAAGACTTGTTTGCAGTCTGTCACCATGGAGACACAGTTCTGTTTGGATCTATATATGCATAACAGTAGAAGATTTTTTTATTAAGATTATATGCAAAGTTATGTTTTTAAAAAATTTAAGATGCATTGGAGCAATAAAAATGACTGAAAGTAATATTTTGATTGATATTATTATAAAAAATAACATGAACCATGCTGACTTTATATACCGTACATGAAGAGACCTCAACATAATAACGACGGTGTATAAAGAGAAGAAGCAAAGTCAATAACTCATTTCTATCTTTCTATAGGTCTCTCTCTTGGCCGCATGTCAGAGGTCCCCAGAAAATATGCTATCATTGTCCCCATAAGCCTTTTCATGACTATTCAGCTGCTAATCTGCTCGAGAAATGGAATAACTGACGAGTGAAGCCATAAAATGAGTTAACAAACCTTGACTTACACCATCAACTGAGACCAATGAAGGGAGCACGGGCGGAATACCCATAAGGCATTGCTTCTATAGATTCTTATATGTATGTGAGGGGTAGTCCGGCTTATACGTCTCCTATATGGCGGACAGGACGCCTGAGCCCACATCTAGGATGACGTGATTCATAAATCAAATAACGTCCGCCTATATCAACACCACTGGACGGACAATTACCGAACGAGACCGGAACAGAAAAGATTAATTAAGGCGACAGTGGTTAATTACTCAGACAACCCAGACAATTAAATGCAGATTATAATGAAGTTGGGGGGGGGGTTCTGTAAAGTAATTTCTTCTCATTTGTAGATTTTTCTGAACTAATTAGGAAAATAACATGGGGATAAATGTGTCAGATCTGAATGGAGTTTGTATGTGTGACTGCTTTATCAATACCGCCTGGTGACCCTCGAAGAGAAATTTAAAGGGCGGTTTAAGGGTCAAGTGGTTACAAAAAGTATTCAACCATTTCTAAATTATATCCGTTTCTGGAGAAGTTGGAGGTGAACAAATATGGCCCCCGGGAACAAAACTCACGGCGTATTGCAGTACCAGGGGTTATAGGGGTTTTCCAGGCTCTTGATATTGATGGCTTATTCTCAGGATAGGTCATTTATATCCAATCAGTGAGGGTCTGACACCCAACTCCCTTACCGATAAGCTATTCTTTGCAGCCTCCGATACTGGAACTAGCACTGTGAATGTAACAGGAAGCACAGCTCCGTTCATAGTGTAGTGGCTGTGCTAGGTACTGCAATTAACTTACCATAGAAATGAGTAAGAGCTAAGCTGCAATACCCGGCACGGCCACTACACTTTGAACGGAGCTGTGCTTCCTGTTACATTCACAGCATCGGAGGCTGCAAGGAACAGCTGATCGAGGGGGAGCAGGGTGTTGGACCCTCGCTGATCAGATATTAAAGATCTATCCCACCACTTTAGGCATGCTATTCCATAAGAAAACTAGGTGACAGCTCTGATGAGAAGGGATGTCACCCTTAATACAAAAAATTCATGAAATCTGATACATTTATAACGTATTCTGCTGTCTTCACTACAAGACACAGTACAGCAGGCGTATGAACATGAACCTTATGAAACCAGATATAAAGAGAGCTAGGCTGTGCAGGAATAATGTGCTGTTTTGTGTCATGGTCCCTTTAATATTTCATTAAAGGGGCTGTCCTACATTTTGATATTGATGGATTATCCTCAGGATAGGTCATCAATATCTGAGCGGTGCTGGTACGACCCCTGGGACCCCCCGGATCAGCTGTTTGAAGAGGCTGAGGGGCTCCAATGAGTGCTGCAACCTCCTCACAGCTTACCAAGCACAGCGCCGTACATTGTATAGTGGCTGTGCTTGGTATTGCAGCTCAGGCCCATTCACTTGAATAGGAATGAGCTGGGCATAGGCCAAGTGAATGATGTGCGTGATGTTACTGGCCTTCAAACAGCTGATGGACGGGGTGCTGGGAGTCGGTCCCCCATCAATGAGATATTGATGACCTATCAAAATCTCAGACAACCCCTTTAACCTCATGCATTCCATGTTGTCTTCTACTACAATTCATAAATGGTCTTTTCTTGCCATTCCTGTAAGGGGATCCTATAGCTCCTACAGCCCGATGCGACCTAAGATATTGAGTTTTTAGTCTGACTGCTCCTTCCATTAAAATAAACTGAAATCCTTTGAGCCAGTATGCAGAGTAATGACTGCTGAAGTAAAAGGCATACATATATAAGTTCTGACATGGTTTGGAGAGTCAAGAAGGAATCAAATTGTCCATCTATGGTGGAGTCATGGAGTCCTGCTGGACATGGCTGAAAGAGGAGAGCAGATAGATGTTGGTAAAAGCAGGATAGCAGATCTCGATCATGGCAAGGTAATAATTGTGAAGGTAATGTCCTCAGAAAATGTTCTATTTTATAAATCAAGTTTTTATGTGAAATGTATTTTTTGACTATTTTTGATGCTGTCTTTTTCAATTTTCCATATCTAAATGTAATAAAAACCCTAAAATATTGCAGTTTTCCCTCTGACCACAACCAGGGTTGCAAGGACAGCTAACATATCTATATATGGATAACACAGGATTCACGATTCCCAGCAGGTGATGGTCCCAGTTCACCTCCTCCCCCTCCCATCACAATGACCTCTGCACGGGTGACAGAGCATGCTCACAACACTTTCCATTAGACATCAATTAACATGTCTAGTCCAGAGGTTGCCATTGTCCGTGTGGCGGCTGTAAAGTGTATTTCTTTTAAAGGGGTATTTCAGGATTTAAATATTGATGACCTATTCTTGGACGGGGTCCCACTCCTGGCACCCCCACCGATCACTGTGGGAAATGACAGCAACACTTGGATAAGTGCTGAGACCTCTTCTTAGGCCAGTGACATCGGGCCACGCGATATCCAGGGGTGACATGGCCTTTGTGCGGCTAAGTCCCATTTAAGTGAAGGGGATTGAGTTGCAATTCCAGGTACAGCCGTTATGCAATGTATGGTTGGCATACTATGAAGAGGCTGCAGTGCTCGTCCAGATCTCCAATCAGTGCCTTCTCTCCATAATCAGAGCTATTGTAGACCATGGCAGATTGCTCTCCTTGGAAGGGTACCTATGACACTGGCTGACCTGTTCCATGTGCACTTGGCAGCTGAAGGCATCTGTGTTGGTCCCATGTTCATATGTGCCCACATTGCTGAGAAAAATGATGTTTTAATATATGCAACTGAGCCTCTAGGAGCAACGGGGCGTTACTGTTACAACTCTTTCTGCAACTGCTGCGCTCTCTTCACTTTCATTAACACTGGGTTCAGACCTGAGCGTTTCTAAGACGCGCGTTTATCGCGCGTTTTTGTCGCGCGTTTGACGCGCGTTTTTATGCTCGTTTTTTGCAATAGTAAACGCGCGTTTGACGCGCGTTTGTGTGATTGACTGCAGTGTTGTCCAATGACCAAATTTCCCTGTCTATATGAAGTTTGGCCAATCATAGGGCATTGTAGGTGTGAAATTCCATGTGTGTTGGTAGAGAGTGCTGGTTGTAGTCATGGAATGTTATAGACGGCGGCGTGTTGCGGCAGTTGTTGCAGCTATCGAACTGGAGCAGCTTCAGGAGAAGGCGGGACAGCAGGCGGCGTTTCTGGGTCCATCCAGTCATTGCAAATAGACAGGAGAGGGGCCAGTTCTGGGCACTGTATGCAAACCTCCGTGCCCATGAGGACAAGTTTTTGGACTACACCAGGATGTCCATCCACAGGTTAGTACGTATACGTTGTTGCAATGTTTTTCAATGGTTAAGCTAAGTGTTTTGTGCTTTTTGTATTGTTAACCATGAACATTTTATTGTTTCATAGCTTTGACGAGCTCCTGGTGCTGTTGTCCCCTCATTTGCAGCGTCAGGACACCTTTATGCGGGACTGCATCCCACCAGTGGAAAGACTGGTCATTACTTTGCGGTAAGTAGCTTATTATTGTGGCCATTTAATCCATTTGCAGTGTGTTGTGCTAGGATTTGAGTTTCGCCGTGTTTCTCTGGTTGTTTGTGACGCATGAGTGTTTGTGTGGGGGTATGTGATGTGTATGTTGTCAACGTGTGGCATAGATATCCCATACATGCATCATGTATCCTCATTTGGCCATGTTTTACCCCTCACTTTCAAAAAATAGTCCAAACATTTGCTTCAAATTATTTATCTTTGGTGAATGTAATAACATCCTACATTTCCAACTTAAATTTGTTAACTCTGTTTAACAAAGGAGCAATTTTGGTAAACAACATAAAAATATCCTTGAGCCTGAGAATTGCCCTCATAAAATTTTCACAGGGTTTCATATTGCGGCCCTGAAAACTCAACCTCGGGATCCCGCCGTGTCTCTCTGGCTCCGTGAGACTGATTTGCGGGTGGCATTTCAGTGGTGGGGGTGGTGAAGGTGCTTGGGCCCGTGCTTGTTGAGGTATATGGGTATGATGTGTGTTGTGTCTGCCATGTGTCAGGAGGGTGTTGTATGTTACTTT
Source organism: Bufotes viridis (assembly GCA_033119425.1). Taxonomy (NCBI): domain Eukaryota; kingdom Metazoa; phylum Chordata; class Amphibia; order Anura; family Bufonidae; genus Bufotes; species Bufotes viridis. Next base: position 418,542,333 of record CM065592.1, on the reverse strand, counting down.
GTGTGTATGTGTGTGCTGGGTATGTGTGAGGGTGTTGTTGGGGATGTAGTGGCCCATATTGTGGGCCATATTGGGAGCCCATATTGCGGCCCATATTGTGGACCATATTGTTGGCCATATTGTACTGGCTGCAGTGGGGCCTGCTGTGCTGGCTGCAGTGGGGCCTGCTGTGCTGGCTGCAGTGGGGCCTGCAGTGCTGGCTGCAGTGGGGCCTGCAGTGCTGGCTGCAGTGGGGCCTGCAGTGCTGGCTGCAGTGGGGCCTGCAGTGCTGGCTGCAGTGGGGCCTGCTGTGCTGGCTGCAGTGGGGCCTGCAGTGCTGGCTGCAGTGGGGCCTGCAGTGCTGGCTGCAGTGGGGCCTGCTGTGCTGTATGCAGTGGGGCCTGCTGTGGGGCACTAATAGATGTGGGGATTTCATAAGGGATGCAATATTTATCAATGGTCTTAGACAACTCATCCCTTACTTTTGTGACCAGATTTCTGGGCACATGTAGCATTTTCTCCTCTAGACTGAGGAGAAAATGGGCATCACTAGAAAGTTTTGGCACAGGATGTGCCAGGGCATCCAGGCAGCCTATTAGCCTGTCCTCATGCCTCTCTGTTCTCCTCCTTTTATGTCGGGGCTGCCGACTTGCCTCTGGGACAGCTGGGACAGGCTGCGTTGGGCTCACGATACTCGGAGTGGGTGGGGGCCTGGAGGACTCATTGGCCCCATAGATGGTCCGGGCTCACTGTCCATGGTTGTGCCCTCGTCCTCTTCTTCGTCATCTCGCGCCTGGCTGGGTTCCCAGCTACTATCGGTGCTGTGAAGTGGAAAATATAGGTAAGTATGTTCCCCATATGAAATTGAATGTATGTCATGTCATACCACATCCTCTCCTGTGTATGCCCTTGACTCACCTCCGCATTTCCGTGCACGGTATCAAAAATGACATCTGTTGAGCATGCACGTAACTGGAGTGTGCGCTTGGGAAGATCCACTCCTCTGCTCCCTTTCTTTGCGCCTATGGCGGATAAAGGCATCTTTCAGGCTTTTCCATTTGCCTTTGATAGTGTTGACTATGAAAAAATAAAAAAAACATCCGTTAATGTCTCTTTATTTTCTTACATTTGTTTCAGGTATTTAGCGACCGGACAGTCATTGGCCAGTCTACACTTCGCCTTCCTCATCGGCAAGTCCACAGCCAGTATGGTCGTCCGGGAAACCTGCCTGGCAATTTGGGATGTCCTTCATCCAGCTGTGATGGCCCAACCACAGAAGGAGGACTGGCTGCAAATTGCGGATATTTTTTCCAATCCTGCAATTTCCCAAACTGTGTCGGGCGCAATAGACGGCAAGCACATCCGCGTTAAGAAGCCCATCAGGAGCGGGAGTCAATTTTTAATTATAAAAATATTTTTCGTTTGTTCTTTTCGCGGTGTGTGATGCCAACTATTGCTTCAGATACATTGACGTGGGGTCCTACGGCAGCAGCTCAGACTCTGCTGTTTTGGGGCATTCTGCCTTTGGGCAAATGCTCAATAATAATGAGCTGGACCTCCCGGGAACACCACACTGCCTGGGACTACTTATCCGTCGATGCCCTTTGTTTTTGTGGGGGACGAGGCCTTTGCGCTGGGGAGCATCTTATGAGGCCGTACTCCAGCCGGGGTCTCTCCATTGCCAGGCGGGTGTTTAATTACCGGCTGACAAGGGCACGCAGGGTGGTGGAGTGCGCCTTCGGCATTTTAGCTAACAAATGGCGTTTTCTCCATTCTCCTATTCATTTAAAATTGGAGACCGCCATCTCGGCCGTGAAGGCAGCATGTGTTCTGCATAATTTTGTTCGTGTACGGGATGGCTTTAATTTTGAAGATTCCCTCAGCCATTCCTTGGAGAGTCCTAATCCAAGCGGTGTGCGTGGGACCAGACACGGTGCAGCTGTCAGGGACCACTTCACCGCATATTTTTTATCACCACATGGGGCGTTACCATGGCAATTGGAAGCCATCTAAGTTTATGTTAATTTATATTTTGCTGATGAAAAGACTGTTTAAATATGAAGGTTTTATTTCCATTTTGGTTGTTTATTACTATGCCTAAATTACAAAGTGTGAAAAGATCATTTGTGCATTTCTGTTTTTTCACCTATATAGTGCCCCTTGGGGATGCCCCTATAGTGGCCATCAATAGTCGCCCATTAACACTGGTTTAAAATGTGGCCGAAATAATGTGTCCCATTTAAGTGCCCAATACTCGGCCAGTAGAATATAAGCCAATGTGGGTGAAATAACGGATCCCATCATGGTGCCCAATACTGGCACGTTAAAAACAGAAGCACCTAAAATATGCCAGCCCACCCATAGTCCACAAGCAGTCTAATTTGATAAAGTACACCATATCAACAACAACTTAGGCTTCAAATCCCTCACCCCAAAATGCCACTACATTTGCAGATTGAAAGAGCGCAGTCTGGCATAAGACAGTGGAACCACTGCAAATTGAACATACTGGGCCATTGCATTGTACCAGAATGTGGGGAGGGTGAACCAGGACAGTACTAAAAACTAAAGGGGTGAGGGGACACTATACAACATGTAATGGGCATATCATCATTCTTTGTAAACTAAGGCCACTGAGTGCCCATATACAAGAACAGGGATGGTGATGCTGCGTCCCTCTAGCTGTGGCTAAAATCCAACTCCATGCATGCCTGCACACGCTCCAGCAAGTAAAATACAGCCCAGCATTTGTGAAGGTGGCGGTTGACAACAGCTGGAGGGCTGCAGGTAGAGCTGGCCAGGGCTATTACATATAGTTGGTACACCACTGCACACAAGAAGTTTACTTTTCACATTAGAACACACATGGAAATACCTTTTCCTTGTTTGACTGTCTTGCTGTAACTTGCCCAATCTGGCCAGATGGTGTTTGCAATATCCTCCCAGGCCTGCTGCCTGCTCCTCCTGTTTTTGTACTTTGCATCCTGTGTGTCATACAGGCAGCGTTTGGCCTGCACCAGTCTGATGAGTGTCTCGGGGTCACACACACACTCCTCCATGCTGGATTCTGTCCCAAACTGTGCTTTGCACCTGGTGTGCAGCCTTTTCCAGCATGTTGCAAAATCCAAGCGCGTTCGAACGCGCGATTTCAGTGTCCAAAACGCGCAAACAAACAAGCGTTGAGCGTTCCCATTGAAGTCTATGGACCAAAACGCGCGACAAACGCCCAAAAAAAAGCTCAAGTACTTGTTTATGCGTCGGGCGTTTTACAGCGCGTTCAAACGCGCTGTAAAACGCTCAAGTGTGAACCAGGGCCATAGGAAAGCATTGATTTTCATGTGTTGAGCGTTTTACAGCGCGTTTGAACGCGCTGTAAAACGCTCAGGTGTGAACCCAGGGTAAGGGGCAGGTGTTATGATATTTTCACTGCCTGGTCCTGTCAATCAAAGTGCAGAGGGGGAGGTAGTTGCAGAGAGAGCAGAGCCTCTAGGAGTAATGGTAATGCCCTTGTTGCTCCTAGAGGCTCAGTTGCATATATTAAAACATAATTTTTCTCAGCAATGCGGGCACATATGAACATGGGACCAACACAGATGCCTTCAGCTGCCAAGTGCACATGGAACAGGTCAGCCAGTGTCACAGGTACCCTGCCGAGGAGAACAATCTGCCACGGCCAACGAAAGCTCTGGATATGGAGAGTGTCAGTGAGGGGACACGGTACAATTACATTAGCGCAGTCACGCTGATTCAGACAATGTGGTTAAAAAACATAATTAGCTAATCCTTTATACGATGCAGAAAAAAGCCGCTTATCAGAGATGTGGAGAGAATGACAAGTCGCTGCCCGCACTGAAGGTTATCCTTTGCCTTTGTCAAGAGACAGAGATGAAATTGTCCAATGGATATCATATGGGAGATGATTGTCGTCTGGATCACACGCCAGTACTTAACATGCACAGAGTCTCCCGCTGTAAAGCTTTATTCATGCAGTGATTAATCGCAATAACGCCAAGCAGGCTGACAAAGATATTTCTAAACCACCGGGGCCTCCTGGGGGTAGTAGTAATGATTATTAGCTGATTAGGTGCACCCTCAGGGTTAGCTTTAAGACTCTGAGAATTTCATCAGAAAGGGTTACATTTTAAACTATTTTTTTGGCTGTTTTTCTCTTTTATTTCGGCTGTACTATGCCACTGAAAATGAAACAAAAATAGCGCCCTTCTGTAGGAATGCACAAATCCCCAGACCTCTTATAGAGATACGTAGGTAATGCATGGTCAGTTTACTGCTGCTGTGAGAGTAAGATGTTATCTGAAGGATAATCTTCCTGATAATAGTAGATGTAGAATTGCGTTAACAGTATCACAGCTCTAGTGTTTTGTTAATAAGCCTAGATAGAGATGTCCACAGAAGAGCACTGCATTGATTAGTGTAATGTGCGATGCTCTATCTTTCTGGTCTCGGTGATGGTCTGACTGAGAGAGTTTAGACAGGAAGTTAAAGAACCAGGACAGGAAGTAGAATACATGGAGTGATTTTAAAAAATATTATATCCAGAAAACTATCCATCCATTATTGTAGAAAAAAAACCTTATAATATTCACATATAGGCTGTTAATAAAAATTTGACAAGAGGACTTGTCACCATATCTTGCTCTATTAAATATATAAAATATACAGGTCCTCTGAGCCAAACAAGATCTTTTCCTTGCTGCCATAGATTGCTGATTGCAGGTAGGGGTGTAATTTGAAGTCGCTGGGCCTCTACTACTAGATCACTGTGTTACCTGTGGTGTTACATTGGACTGCAGGTTACATCTACTACATGATCTGTACTCAGAGAGTTATCACTGTGTTATCTATGGTGTTACATAGGACTGCAGGTTAAATCTACTACACGATCTGTACTCAGAGAGTTATCACTGTGTTATCTGTGGTGTTACATTGGACTGCAGGAGATATCTACTACATTATCTGTACTCAGAGAGTTATCACTGTGTTATCTATGGTGTTACATAGGACTGCAGGTTACATCTACTACAAGATCTGTACTCAGATAGATCACTGTGCTATTACATAGGACTGCAGGTTACATCTACTTCATGATCTGTACCCATAGAGTTATCATGCATTATTTGAGGTGTTACATAGGAATGGAGGTGACATTTACTACATTGTCTGTACTCATAGAGGTATTGCTGTGTTATCTGTCGTTTTACATAGGGCTGCAGGTGACATCTACTACATGATCAGTACTCAGAGAGATCACTGTATTATCTGCGGTGTAAGATAGGAATGCAGGTAACAACTACCATATGATCTGCACTCACATAAACGCACTGTTTCATCATGGGGGTAGTAGTGCCTGGATTGAACTGCAGTACCTGTGGAAAAGACTGGGATAATACAGTTTGGCCTGATCCTAGGTTCCTGTGGAAATGTTATTAGACGATTAGATGAAGGACCTTTTGTGAAGAACCTGTAATTGATGGTCCTATCATTGTCCTGTCAAATTGCAAGGGTGCTCCTCGCAATTTGCATGGTGGTAAAGACCGTCACTGCATGTCCAATAGAACAAAGATAGCTTCCGTATGCTGTCCGTTTTTTTCAAAAAGACTAGACAAGAGTAGAAGCCGATGCGACTTTTGTGCATCGGGCACACGGATCTGTGAAAAGTACAGATGTGTGCATGGCCCTTCTGAGGTGTATAGGTCAATGTGCTGTTTTAAAATGGTCGTGGGAGTACCCACTTTGTTTATACCAGAGGTATGAGGGATGGGATCAAGGGAAAACCGGAAAAATATCCCAAAATGAACCTTGTTCTTAAAGGGTTAAACGCTATTTCCACCTTTTAAATTATCCTTCCAACGCATCTAAAATACAACTTACACAACTCTGCAAACTGTCTTGATTAAAACTCTTCTACAGTTTTGTGCATACAGGTCCTATGCGTACCTGTGTGTCTCCATGGTTACAGACTACAGACTACAAAGGCTGCAAAATCTGCTTTTTAGATGTACTGCAGCAATAAGAAATTAAATCGCATAGATAGCCCTTACTTTTTCTCTATGGTGGTGAGATCTGCAGTGAAACATTTTAAATCTGACTGTACTATAAGACACTTTTAATATGCAGTAGACACATTCGGCACGCCGGGGTCAGCCAGTCCTAGTCTGTCATCCCTACTTAGGCCAGAAGATATAACCGATACGTTCTCGTGATAGCTTAAATACAAATGTAATTATATGTTGTACAGCGTGCTGGAAGTAATACAGATCCCGAGGCCACAAATACACAGTCCCAGCCAGACACCGCTGACGGCCATGACCAGTAAATCTTGTCCTTTAGAGAGGCTGTGATTGCTCTCGGCGGTTCAGCTGCATTTACATTGCAGGTTATGAAGTATAATCAGAGATTAATTGAAAGGAGTCGTATATGTAATAGGTGATAATAAACCTTCTGTTTTAAGACAATCAACTCTGAGGCTCAGGTTTTAGATGCAGTTTTTGAAGCTAAAATCTGGAGTCGATTGAAAAAAAAAAAAAAAAGAGGCCACATGCTGTGAGTGGTATATTGCTGATTTGCTCTATTTACTTAAAACACCACTGTCATTTTTTTTTCCGTAAATGAGAAGTACGAAACAAACTAAGAAAAAAACTTTGCAATATATCTCATTACAAAAAAATGCCTCTTTTTCCACTTATCAGACTCTCCTGTCTCTTCCCTTCATTGATCATTCACACTCAGGGCACTGCTCAAATCTGTCTTCAGCAAATGTGGGTAGCAGCTCAGTGAGAGGTAAATTTACATAAAAGTCTGGAGATGGAAGGGGAAGGAGCTGCTGGAGAAAGAGACACACACAAAGATGATGCTACTGCTGGTTAGCAAGTGATTTATTATCTTATGTCACCGTTTAGTTTGCATGTAAACTGCTCAGTACTGCTGTATAATATCCTCTATGCTGTTGAGAATGTGCTACATAGAGGCAGGGGAGCAGAATCTCCTGTTTTTCATGTGTGTTGTGTATGGGAGATATCATAGCAGCTAGTCTCCACCAAAGCTAGTTCAAAGAAATCTGACAATTAGAGATGAAAATTGCATGGTTATCATATGTTTTTATGTGAAACTGTTCTTTCTATAGAAATGACTAGAAAAACAGAAAAGTAAGGGGCCACATGCAGGGTTGGACTGGGATTTCTTGGGCCCACAAGTGGAAATGATTCTCAGGACCCAACACCCATGTAATCAATAACGTTAAATAGGTTTAGAGTCAAAGGAATAGATCCTAGTGGCAAGTTACTGGCTCCAAAGGCAGCTCCAAAAAATTTTCTGAAGACCTTTGAGGTCCACCATGGTATTTTGTGCTACATGCAGAAGTAAGAATGTAGGCTTTCTTGAATGGATACTTGATGAAAAACTCCTGGATCGTTTCTTAAAATTGCTGGATTGTTGCTTAAAAGGATATTTATTAGGCACTCAAAACTCAACGCGTTACAAGACTGCAGCAATCTATTCCTCAGGACAATACACAGTACCCTTGTGTGTTAGTCATGGTAGGTGGAGGACAGGGTAACGGTTATGGAGTAAAATATATAATATTAAAGAAGGTAAGAATGGAGTGGAAGGACGCATCGGAGAGTGGGTAATAAACCTGCATGCAGTTGGGTGACCATAGTTGACTGACAATAGTTGAAGCTGTATCTGGAGCATTTACTTCAACAGAAAGTGTAGCATTCATTATATCTGTGGAACTGTATAGTTATCAGGACTCAGTAGTGTGCAGTAGTGTTGAAGAATTGTGTGATTCTCCATTTCCCCTCTGGGGGTGCTGCCGAGAAACTGAACACCGGGTTGCTCCACAGATGACAGGTGATTCTTGGGGGTCTCTGGAGTGGGACATCTTGTGACCATTTTAATGTCTAGGGGGAGTCCTAATAAAAAGGGACTGTCAATAGCTGACCACCCTTTTGAGGACAAATCTATACATTCGGTTTAGGACTTTAAATGAGCTGGTCCCTCAACCCCTTGAAATTCATTTCCCTAGGATTCTATGAAGTGAAGATATCAGGAGTTCTTCCGGTCTTCATTTTTTGGGCTACATTTACCAATTAATATACTATATATCATGGAATTATTGTAGGCCCCAGAGTTAATGGAAACCACGAGACACCTCTCAATTCGATATATTCCACGTACATAAAGTCAACAAGCATTCACAATGACCATACTTGCCAAAAGTCCAATATTTCATGGAACCGTCCCATAAACTGGACCACAAAAGGGTGATCCAATGTAAGCTGTGGTGATCAAAGCATGGATGTCGTGTAATGGTAAGACTATAACAACTTATCATCCTTTTTTTGGGTGCCATGCTTTTTGTAAAACTGAGGAAGGCTTGAAAAATATCCTCTAAACAACATGAGGGCTTGGCAAGAAAAAAAAAAGTGAAAAGGGCCCACGAATGTTAATGCCCAGGGGCCAAACAATTCTCAGTCATCGCCAAAAGCTGGCTGTACACATTTCATTAATGTCGGCCAAACCTACTGATTTTGGTGGGACCAGTTGACTATCTAATGTATATGGGGGCTTTCTGAATCTCCAAGACGGCAGATGTCAGGGGAAAGAAATGTCAGGCATGTTGGACGTTAACATACCAAATCCATTTGTTCCCAAGGTAGATAATCCACTAAGGTGACCTGCAGTGGCTTATTCCCCTTTTGCCATTAAAAATACAAGCACACTCAGCCGAGTCTAGTGTAAATGTGTATGGCGGGGTGAATAGCTGTAGGCCAAATGACAGATATCTGAAGTATATGTCCATCTAAAGACCAGAGCTCTTATTAGAGGTTGGGGAGAGGCGGTCTAGTCCTGGTTACACAGGTTAGCCACATTAAGTCTAGTGGTTACTTTTGGGGATTTCTTCCGAACTACTTATGTCTTGAAAGTAAAGCCTAAATGTATACACCATACAGAGATATAGTAAACCATAGTACCTCATATTTAAAAAGATTTTTTTTCCATTTTTGCAGTAACCAGTAGTAGTGGTTTCCCAAAGTATACCAACATATACCTGCCTAGCAGATGCCAGGAGCAGACTCTATTAGCATCTGCTGGTTCTACAGGGATCTATGGACCTCTTCTGTCGATGGCAGTGGGAAAAATGTGAAAAATTGCTTGCAATACATGTAAGTGTGCGGGGGAGGATTGTGAACTTAAAGTGGCCCTGGAAAAAAAATAAAAACGGCCCCATGTTGAAGGTAGGACTAAGTTGATAGAAGAAGGGCCAACACAAGTAGGCAGGGACAACAGAAGTGAATAGGGGCTGCAGCACAAAGTACTGCCCCAGCAGAACCAATTACCACAGGGCAGCACAAAAATACTGCTGTTCTCTCCACAGTATTCAACTGTATCACCATCATGAGGACGGTAATACAGTTGAGTTCAGGCGGGCAACTGCCGCTGTCAGGGGCGTAACTATAGGGGAAGCAGGGGAAGTGGCTGCTTTGGGGCCCTGACCCAGAAGGGGCCCATCCAAGAGAAGGAGGAGAAGTACTAAAAGATTTTGTTAGGGCCCCTGAACAGTATTACACAATTAAATTATATACAGTGGCAGTATAGACAGTGTAGAAAACGGATGTAACAGCTGCCGGGCCTGGTCTGAGAGAGCGATCTTTGCTAGCCACAGGAAAGGGGGCGGCATGAAAGGAAGGGGTTGTGAAAAAATTACTGGGGCCGGGGGCCCCATTCAAAAATTTGCTGTGGGGCCCAGTCATTTCTAGTTACGCCACTAGCCGATGTTGAGCATCAGATCATTGTGTACCAGGCCTGTGGCCATCAAAAGAGCTTGGGTGGCCCGATGGGCATCGACCCACCAGGAAATTTCCCTGTAGGGTCCATGGACAATCCACCCCGGTAAGTGTGATACTATGATCTGCTCCACAATCTGTGTGTATTCCTCTGTATTCTACCCTCTGATCTACCAACCAGCATAATGTGACCACAAAAGCCTGGTATAGTTCACTGTTTTCTGAGAATTGTTCTCACTAAGGTTTCGGGTGAGTTAAAAAGGTGTAAACATAGAGAAATGGATTATTACAAAGGAGCTGCTTGTAAGGTTGTAGGCATCAGAGCCGCAGGAGGTGATTTGCATTCATTTCTTGATCAATGTTGCAGGAGCGGGGCTGTGTTTGCAGAGTAAATTTAGCATGCTACACTGCAGGCAATCTCTTATTCTTAGATAAAGCTATGGGCTGTTTTCAGAAGGGTCTTAAAAGCAGCAGAGATCAGCATTCCACACTGAGCGTCTCCTCTGGAACAATCACATCGACTCTACTACACATGAATTCTTCCAAAATGGAAATGAATCTATACACTGACCAGTACGTACGGCGGTTTTCATGCTTGTCATCATTAATCACTGAGAGACTGTAGTAACAGAACATTTTTATGATTGTGATACACAATTATCTGTCTCCCCACAAGGCCCTCAGAAAATAGGAAGAATAATGAGTTGTCCTGTTGTTGTGGATAGAGATGAGCGAACATTTAAAAAAAGTCCGTTGTTCGGGGTTCGGGTGGTGGTTAATTGCGCATCCCGTTATGGATTCCACAATAGCGCATATGGAATCCATAAGGGGCGGCTGCCACCAACCCGAACTGTAGAACAGCTGAAGGACCTGGCGTGACGTCACTGTCATGTGATCAGTGCAGGGGGCGTGGCTCAGCACGGGATCAAATCCCGTGCTGAGCCACGCCCCCTGCACTGATCACATGACAGTGACGTCACGCCAGGTCCTTCAGCTGTTCTACAGTTCGGGTTGGTGGCAGCCGCCCCTTATGGATTCCATATGCGCTATTGTGGAATCCATAACGGGATGCGCAATTAACCACCACCCGAACCCCGAACAACTGACTTTTTTTAAATGTTCGCTCATCTCTAGTTGTGGACTATTTGTCGTGGACTATTGTCGTTGTCTATTTGGGGCGTCCATGTGAAACGAGGTATGTATCATCAGAAAACGGCAATTGAAAAATAATAATTTGGCAGCCTTTTAGAAAAAAAAATTGTGACTATCCACATAAAAATCAAAATATTCCACTTCTCACAACGGCCAATAAAGCACACACACTGAGCTGATATCTCCTGTTTTCTGTAGATTACTTGTTAACTTTGCTGTATAGATTGGGAGAAGATAAGCAGAGTCATCTCATTAATACTTGAGGGTGGAGAATTTAATGACAGCTCTGTTGTGTTGCTGGAGGCCTAGATAAAGCAGGATACTAATGCTACACAGATAAGGCTCTGTATGCATCTTCTCTGCTCTCCAGGAGAGGGGGGCTATACTCCATTACATTTCTCAGTTTACTGACTCCCATTTATATTTTATTTTTTGCTGCCAATACAGACAATGCAGGAAGGAAGTGTGTGCCTCCAATATGGCTGCCTGAGAAAAGTTTTAAAAATTTAAAATACTGTGACATCAAACAGTTTATGTAGCACTTAAGTGTGTCGATGGATGGGGATGTGATGCAGTCTATGTCCATAGGTGTGTTTACAAGGTACAACATTCGTATGATGGATTTACATGCTCTGAGGAGCAGCCGCTTCCTTCCCGGCAGCCGGCTGCTGATTTAGTGGCGAAGCACTGCATTTACATACATGCAGTGATCACCTCCACAGTATAAGGGCTCAAGCACATGAATGTGTGTGCCCCGTGCTGTGGTCCACAATGCAGGGGCACGCCATTTGCGGATGCAGACCCATTCACTTGAATGAGTCAGCGTTTCACAAGGGATAGTCTGCACCGCAAAAAAATAGGCATCGAATCCGTGTCTCCACTCCGCACGCTCCGTATCTTGCAGATTGCGGACCCTTTCAAGTCAATGATACAGAGTGCACAGGGCCGGTGCCCGTATATTGCGAACCCACTGTTTGCGGACCGCAATACGGGCATGGGGCACACACGTTCATGTGCATGAGGCCTAAGGATGAGCGATCGCTATTGTGACCGCTAGTCATCATACAGCTACACTGTTTCTGGGAATGATCATTTACTTGCCTGCACGAAGGACTGTTTCGACTGATGAATGAGCATATTGCTGGTTTATCAGGTCATCTATGTCACCTTTAGACAGGCAGATTATTGGAAATGAGCATAGGAACAGTCACCTCCGATAATCTGCCCGCCAATACAAATGCTTCCAAAATTGTCACAACCATAGGATTAATGTTTACACCTTTTCAATTATCATGTGTCACTCCTTCACCTCTTCCTCCCCTCTCACAGCCTGCCATCTAGCATACACACTGAGAGTTACTGCAGCTGCATTTCCCTCCTCCCCCTCATCTATTCATTGTTTTTATAATTGCGATTATTTTATTGAGGAGGTTTCTAAACTTCAGGATGACTGAAAGTAAGAAGGATGCCACTTTCCTCTATAAAGGTAAATATACAGTAGCATAAATACATTTTGATCTATTCACTTACACTGGCATGCAAAAAATAGGTATGAATCTACAAGTGCGCCCTTTAATTTAAACAACATTTTTATTATTTTACTCACTTATATAGCGCTAGCCAGGGGCGTAGCTTAAGGCTCGTGGGCCCTGGTGCAAGAGTTCAGCTTGGGCACCCCTCAGTGCTTTGTGGCCAGGGGCAGGGAGCACATAGCCTTCCTGCTGCCTGAGGCAAAAATTGAAACGGCAAGCCCCCCCCCCCCATGCCAAATTCTTGACCTAACCGCTTCCTTCCAACCAGACGTGTAACTTGACCAGCATGCACTTTCTATAATACCAGTGTCTTCTTATGTGGCACAAGGGTCTTTCGGCCCCCTAAGGCTCCTGGGCCCATAGCTACGCACCTGGCGCTGACATATTCCGCAACGCTTTAGAGCAGGTGTGCACAACCTGCGGCCCTCGATATCATTCTGTGTGGCCCACAACCATCTGGTGACAGACATGTATGTCTATGTCTTGTGGCTGCTCACATGTATTTTTCATGTATTCTCCCAAACCTGGCGGTGTAACCAGACATTTATAGTATATACTGTGTGTACAATATGCAATAAATACAGTATTTCAGTTGGTAATGCCCCTTTAACTTTTATTTTCGGCCCTTGGGATTTCTTTAGTCTGACAATGTGGCCCCAACCAGAAAAGGTTGTTGCACCCCTGCTTTAGAGGCATTATCATCACGCTGTCTCAGATGGAGCTCACAGTCTAAGTTCCCTATCAGTATGTGTTTGGGGTATGGCAGGAAATTGGAGACAACCCATGCAAACACAGGGAGAATAGACAAACTCCTTGCAGATGTTGGCCTTGGTTGGATTTGAATCTAGGACCTCAGTGCTGTAAGGCACCAGTGCTACCCATCGTCCGAAGGGTATGAAGTATGATATGGCTTTATTTAAGCCTGATTACAGCTCTGAGGAATGACACCTATGAGCCACTTTAACTAGAGCGTCTTTATTTACCCGAGCGTACTTACTTGCATTTAGATACCGACTTACGCTAATCTACTTTGCCTACTTGCTAATTTCAATTAAGATAACAAGAATGATAGGAGCTAAATAAACAGTTTACAAGAATGCTCTTATTTGCGTCTTATTAAAGCTCCTTGGCAACAGCTCAGAGTCTGCAGTAAGAAATACAGGTGGGATATGTTAAGCTGCCCGTACACAATGCACCCCGGGAACAGGATCCACGGGCAGATTGTTTCAAACAGCATGTACAGGCGTGGCCCGGCAATTCACGGGGATCCACATGTAGAACCTCATGCTGGACCACATGTATAGGCAGTAAGTAAACAGTCAGTCCTTAAAGTTGATGTGCTGGAAGCAAAATCTGTGTAAATCTAACAAGGGCCACATGGTGATGGCTCTGAAATGGCAGGTCTTGTGGGGTGTTCCCAGTATGTAGTGGGTACAACCTACCAAAAGTGTTCCAAGCAAGGACACCCAATCAACCAGGGTCATAAATGAAAAGTTGAAGCTGGTTGTGATGGAAAGGTCTCAGAATACATAGGGCATTGTAGCTTGCATCATAGCCAAAGACCAGTCCAAGTGACCATGCTGACCCCTGTCCACCACCAAAAGTGAACACGTGAGCATCAGAGCTGGCCTATGGTCTAATAGAAGAAGGCAGCCTGGTCTGATGAGCCATATTTACGTTATGTGGATGGGTAAAGAGATGGCATTTTAACTGAATTTACTGGAGTGCTGGAATCTTTCTTTTTCGGCACCGGGGTGCACTATGGAAAGATCACGGACAGGTGGAGGCAGTGGGATGCTCTGGGCAATGCTCTGCTGGAAAGCCTTGAATGCTGGCATCTTTTATCGAGAAAATTCCCGGCCATGCTGCAAAAAATTGGGTTGAGGAACATGATAAATAGTTTAAGGTGTTGACCTGGCCTCCAAATTATCCAGATCTCAATCTGATTCGTGGAGGCTGCCCCTTATAACCTACACTCCGGACTGCTGCTAATGTCTTGGTAGCACTTGTCTCCATACTGTAGCACCCATTCACTTCTACCAGCATTGTACAGCCTGCACAGCTGTTTCTGTAACCCCTGCCAGCCAACCATTTAATGTGTATGGGGGTGTCCTAACTTTCACCCAATGGCTGATGTTAGGGGTATAAAAGATTGGGCTGTTAGCTTCAACATGCCCAATCCTTTTCATTCCAATGGAGATAAGCCACTGCCAGATGTGTCCCCATGTATTTGCCATTCAGAAACCATATATATTATCTGCCAAGGTAAGCGTGCATGTGGGGGGAGGAGTGCATGTACAGGAAGAAATTATAGACCAAATTGTAACCTTTTGGACTCAAAAATGTTTTTGTTTTTTTACGGTGGGTCCGACGCATCGGACCCCTGCCGATCAGCTGTTTAAGAAGGCACCGGTGCTCCTGTGAGTGCTGCGGCCTTCTCTGTGCTTACCAAGCTTAGCGCCGTCCATTGAATACTGGCTGTACATTCCCTTCTATGGGGCTGAGCTGTGCCTAGACCATGTAACTGATGAACTTGTCGTCACTGCGAGCGCTGTGGCCTTCTCGAATAGGTGATCGGCTGGGGTCCCGGGTGTCGGTCCCCCAGAGGATGGGTCATCAGTATTTAAATCTCGGAAAACCTCTTTAAAGTATTCAAAAGTATCCCCTGGTGAAATGCTCAGCGGACAGCAGTAACGGAGTGTGAACCTAGCCTAAGTTTCAATTATGGTAAATCTCATTATCAAAGTCCTTGGGCGCTATGCATAACGTGGAAGCCGCGGATGACTGACACATTTGAAGAATTGTTCACCTGCATCGTCTCAATCAACGACACACAGGTTTCATGTTTTAAATAGGGCAGAGCGCACACGTGCCCCTGCTGCTCTGATCGAGAGCGGCTGCAAAAGCAGAGCGGCGGACGAAACGGTTTCACTTCAAGACCTTTAAACTGGAGAAACAAGCTGAATAATTAAATAAATTACTGCCGAGTCACTGAAGACAAAGGGAGACGCTTAAAACGTGCTGCATTTTCCCCTGAAGTAAGCAAATGTTAGGCTTCACGTCCCCCAGTGTACATGGCCGTGATTTGCGCGCGGCTCGTTTTAATGTGGAGCAAAAAAAAAGTGAGAGAAGGCATAAAACAGATAATTAGATGATTGATGAAACCGCGAGTGATGACACAGGCGCATTTACTGGATAAAGTCTGGAAACGGCTGGAACAAATGGGAGACAATTACATTTATACTATATTTCGGAAACACACAGATCCTTGGCCTTTGGCAGCAGGCACTTAAAGTATTAGTTCAGAAAGATCTTATGTGGCAGCGGTTGCCATGGAAACATCCCATTAAACTTTTCTAACAACGGGATTTATCGTCAACTACACAAAATTCAAGTAAGGGTTGTTTCACACTCACGTTTTTTCCCCAGTTACTATTTCCTGAAAACTCATAGGCCTAAAGTAAATGTCCACCTTAGAACGAATTAGGTATTTTTTCATGTAAATGGGTTTGAAATTTTCTGCTGATCATCTTTTTAATATATTTTTATAGGAGCTGAGGCTTTGATTTTCTATTACAGAGCTCCAAATCCTCTTCACAGATATAAAGTTAAAAGATGATATGGAGGATCTCTGCAGCTTCCACTAGAGGGAGCTCTGGAGCTTATAAACCAGTCATCAGTAAGATCCCTTGCTCCCTCTAGTGGTGGCGGCAGGTAACCAGCCTGTTATTTTTTAAATGCCTATGCATAAATGTTGTGCATGCTTTCACAGGACACTGAGATTTGTTCTTCTTTTCTATAAAGGGGTTCTCCCAAGACTAATATAAAAAATGGAAATCAGACATCATATAGTACATGACAATCTCTTTCTAACAAAGCTAGAACCAGCCCTGTACCTCTCATGGAACCAGAGATCTGTTTCAAAAAGCTTAAGTTGAAAATTCAGCATTGTATTGAACCCACTGGTTAAAAAAAAAGACACTTAAAAGAAAAAAAAAATCCAAAACGCATAAAAAATTAAAAAAAACATGTTTTTTTTTCACGCAGAAAAATTACACGTGGATTTCGCGCTGATTTTTAAAGCGTGTTTTTCAAAATCAGTTGTGTAAACTGGCCCTAACAGTAGATATGGTTGGTGGCAGCTGAAGGGTAGAACTGAGCATGTGCAACCACCTCAGTGAGGTGGACAGAGAAATAAGGAAAAGAACAAACAGCAGGAAACTAGCATGCTCAGGCACCTTCCCACAGCGGAAGGTGGTACCCCAAGGTTTCCAGCCATAGGTAAACTGGTGATAATTAGGGCCCTTTAAGAGCCAGAGGCAGTATGTGTGCGTATGTGTGCCTGTCCTACAGGCAGAGGAGGAGAGGTCTGCCAGCATGCAGGCCGCTAACTCTGTGGAGGGACAGAGCAAACAAAGTGGGTGGGAAGAGGAGGACAGTAGGAGGCAAGTCTAGGCTGCTGGGACAGGTGAGCAGAGCAGTGGCAGATGCGATCTGCTATGGTAACAGATTGTCTCTAAGAAATCAAGTCCATGGAACAAAGAAGCCCATTTTGGCAGAACTTGGGTCCTTCGGAGGATCTTCTAGTATGCCAACAGGTCAATTTAACTGTGGACCACAGAAGTAGATGTTGAGGGGATCTCGGAATTAGGTAAATACCAAGGCACCAGAATTTGTGAGATGTTTACAATGGAGAGAGAGGCTTATCTGAATACTTCCAAATAAAAAAAAAATTGATTCTTAGAACTAAATGTAAGAAGTTGAAGATGCTGATTGAAATGCTCCTACTTTTTAGTAACTTCGAATTGGCTTCACCAGATCTGCGGCGTTACCACCGGTTCTGTGCACAATTCTCAGCTCTGTGTGGGGGAGGCAGTGATTACATGGACAGGATGATTAGGGAATGCAGGGTGTCTAAGATACACACCGTGACCATCGTGACCTTCATTTCTTCCAAGGACAAAATGGTTATTGGCAGAATAAGCTAATGTCTAGGGCAATAGGAAGACTCTGCCTGATTTGAGGATTGCGAGTCTGTATCTGGAAGCATCACCTACGCAGTTTCTCACTTTTGCATCCAGGTACCTCTCAGTGTGAAGCATCTCTCAATCTGTTTTCTGAAATAAGTTCTGCTTCAAATGTTCCAAACTAACCAAGCATTTTATGACAACTGGTAAGTCAAAGAGAAGGAAAAACACCTTTCTGCCAGGCGTATGATTTAAAGCCCTCGAAATGTGAGAACAGGCACAACTAAAACGAGAAGAGCGTTGTTCCTGAGCGGTAGGAGATATAATGGAAAAAATCAACCTAATGTCTTTGAATCAAAGCCTCGAAGACTCTTGATGAAATTGCAAAATTTAATTCTCGCAGAAGAAAGAAAACGATTGCAAAGACACTTTCGCTTATAAACAGATGAAACGTTGGCTTTTCTGTGGACGCCTGACAAATATGGTCCGAATGCCAGAGAGGGGTTTTCCGTGACTTAGACATTGATGACCTATCCTCACAATAGGTTATCAATGTAAGATCGGTGGGGTCATACCCAGCACACCCACTGATCAGCTGTTTTGGGCAACCAGTGAATATTATACATGGAATGGAAGACTTGGTCCGCTGTGTAGTTTCCCACACCGGCAATTCAGCAACTAGTACCCTGGCATGGCCACTACACAGATTCTGCTTCGGGCTCCGTTCATGGTATAGTTTCTGGTGCTGTGAGATTGCAAAAACTGCAGCACTGTGGGCGCATTGGGTGTTTAACCCTTACTGATCTAATATTGATGACCTATCTCAAGGATAGGTCATAAATATCTACATTCCAGGAAAACCCTTTACTGCTGCCTTGTGCTAATTTTTCCAGGAAAATATGGATGTATCAGGCAGAGGCGTAACCTAAAGTCCTAATGAAACAAGGTGTACTCACATAATAAAGAGGATTTTTTGGGCCACTCAGGCTCCAGGGACCAGGTGTAAATTTACCTCTGCACCCTCTATAGCTAGTCCTTGTGTGGGAAAAGTGAGAAGGCCTCATTTAGTAATATATTTTGCCACTTTTCTATTCCATCTTGATCCCCAAGAACAAAGGAACTCATGTCCATGCTATGTGTCTCCGCGATATCAAGCACAGCCTGTGGACAATGGTGGCACTTTTTCTAGACAAAAGAAGCAGAACTTTTTTTTTTTATCTCATACACCCCCTTTAACACAGTGTATTGATTTTTTTCTATGTAATTGACTGTATTATTATTCCCCCCTCACTATTCAGAACACAGGCATGCACGACCCAAGCAGAGAGTGCATCTGTATGGGGTGGCATTTAGGCTACTTTCACATATGCGTTTTTGTCGGATCCGTCATGAGTTCAGCAAAAATGCATCCGGTATATAATACAACCATTTGCATCTGTTCAGAACGGATCCGGTTGTATTATATCCCAAATGAGCAAGACGGATCCATCACTAAATCCACTGATGTGTCCGAAAAAATGGATCCGTCACCATGGACTTACATTGTGTTTCATGACGATCAGTAGCGCTTTTGTGTAAGTCATGGGAACTCAACGAACGACCTGGAATGCATTCTGGTGCACTCTATTGCGTTCAGTTCAGTATTGTCCCCATTGACAATGAAGGGGGACAAAACTGAAGCGTTTTCCTCTGCTTTTGAGATCCTATGATGGATCTCAATAGCAGAAAGAAAAACGCTGATGTGAAAGTAGCCTTATAGCTGTTAACCGAGTGTTGGACTGAAGTGTACTGCCATATTTAGAGGAAGCATTCCTGCTTATAAGTTGCTAGCTGAATAGAAGCGGAATGCAGTGAAATGGAATCTAAGCGTTAAGAAAGGAATAATAAAGCAAGCCAAATTAAACGTAAAAGCCAAAGAAGAAACTATATCATTAGACAGGAGGCATAGACTCCAGAAGCTGCTGGCACTGAGACAGGACATCCCTAGGGTATTTTTGAAGGACACAGGCTGCCTGTATGAATGGGATAACCCTGGTAACTGGGTCATCAGGGCTGCATTTTCATGTGTTCATCATTATTACAAACACATTATGTAACTTTTGGACTATAAGACACTTTTTTTTGAAAATTACTCTACCGCCAACGACAATTTCCTTAAACTGATTGTCCAGGATTTTTATATTGATGGCCGCTCCTCAAGATAGCCCATCAATATCTACTCAACAGGGGTCCGACACCTCACCCCTGCAGATCCCCTACAGATTGAGCTGCGTAGTTTCGGCACAGCAGCTACTTAAAGGCAAGTGACTGGCAAGCGTGCCGGATGTCGGATCCTCAAACATTACATATGGTTGGCCTATGCGGAGACTATAAATATTAAAATGCTGGATGACCCCTTAATAATCACAGTCGCACTCAAATGTAGAAGTGAACTGTATGGCTCGCTGAGGTGTGTGTGCAGTGCAAGAATGGAAGGTGAGTGCAATGCACATTGGGGCAGATTTACTAAAGTGTCTAAATGAAAAATTGCCTTGTTGTTCATAGCAACCAAATGTAGCGCAGCTTGCACTTTTCAAGAAAAGAATGCAAACTGAAAGCTGTGTGAATTGGCTGCTATGGGTAACAAAGACAGGTATAAAAAAAAAACGGTAACTCTACTTCTACCTTAGACCACCTTAAAACCAATGTTCTACCTACATCAACACGATTAGACCAAGAAAGGAAGCATTCCTGCAGACCATCATGGAATCAAATATTAATCATCCCCATAGACTACAGGAGCTGAAGACATTAACTGCTCAACTACCCTAGACCAACAGGGAAGTCTTAGAAATAGAGAATACAGCATGCAATAGTGCAATAGCCAATTGTAATAATTATGGTTGGTCATGGAGTAGGGATAAACCCTTCCAGTTTAAGCATGTACAGATGAGCAACAGAATGATTACCTGCTGACCTCCTTTTCGTCTTTCAGATGCAGATGTATGGATTCTCAGGCTCTTCTTCTGTCATTCAAGATGGCAACACCGCTTCTCAGACTACTGGATGCATACTGTGCATTTGGTAGCTGCTTTAACGTGAATTCAAAAGAGTTGAGAATAAATAGGCTCACACAGGCTAAGTGATAAAAATATTTACTAAGTGTGATTAAATCTAAGGTAAAACAGACAAATCACATAGAGAATAAATAATCAATCACCTGGCCTACACAATGGGGGAGCTCCAGTCGCCATGCTATCACACATGGCCCACAAGAGAGAGATCGTGACCTACAACATCCAACCTGGATGATGTTCTCAGCAGAGCTCGGTTCTTTTTCTTTGTGCACAAAGGTTTATACCATTCAGCCTCTCTTCTTAAGGAATGTCCAGTGTGCAGTGCGCATGTCTCTGAGATAATCCCTCAGGAATGCAGCCTTCTCAGTACAATGTTTTTTTTTTGAATAGGTTATCTAACTATTCTTAACTCACTACATTTTGAAGAATATTTTCAAAAGAAATATAGAAGGTGATATGATAATTACAGGGGACAGAACAAACCAGTACTAAATTAAGTATTTAAAATACCCTTACAACACAGTAGCCCAAGACACTTCCTGCTTGTCCAGCCCTGTTCTTTGGTTGGCCGACACTGCTCACATGAGGTCAATCTAATGGCAGCAGGAAGTGTCTTGGGCTACCAAAATCACAGTATTCACAGGGTAGTCTGAGAAGGGCTGTTGCCATCTTGGATAGCAGAAAAGAAGCCTTAGAATCAGTGGGTCTACAGCTGAAAAGATGAAATGGAGGGTATCAAGAAAGTGTTCTTTTGACTCCCCAGTTAATGTGGATATTTTTTCTTGTGTGAAATCTGCTCAAGCGGAAGACGTAGGAATATTCAGAAATGGCAGAAGAAGAGGGGCATGATGAACCCGTGGAGGGCAGTGACCACACCTCATGTGTGATTTTGTCATAAGTAAGGTTGGGATAATACACCAGGTAGCCAATCAATTGAAGGCAATAAAATCAGCAGTGTGAACTGATCTTGTGATGTCACTCCCCCATCTTTGGTTTAGGACATTCACAGATTTTACAATACTTTCAGAAAAATTAACTTTTAAGTGTTCTCCCAGCTCGGATCAAACAAAATCTACATTAACATGAGCTTTCCTCTTGCAATCGCCTTTGTTTCTAATTATTTTTATCTTTCAGAATAGATGGCTCCTGTCAGATTTATCTGTCATCTTGTAAGATGACAGATAAAGACTCTCCCTTATCCCTGCTCTGTACAAAACCTTATGATTTCCCTGTATGGAGTAGTAAAAAGTAGGAGAAGAACTTATTTTAGGACATGATAGGATTTGATATGGAAAGGTGATCACTGAATTAGGATCGGCAAATGTTGGTTTCCATCTTAGAGTCTGGACCAGATATGGTCACTGGCAGCTGCCACAAGAGCAAGTTGTCCCAATACAATGGTGAAATCACCACAAGTCATTTATGGTGCCCTCTTTGGGTTGTATGAGATGGATCTTCAGTGAAAAAATAATTTTACTAAAGGCCTCCATAAACACTAGTGTATTATTGGCTGACCCGCCGTTTTAGGTGGGACTGTCCAACAATCTGAAGTGTATGGAAAGCTCCCATTTCTCTCACAACAGATGATGTTGGGGATAACAAGGATCGAGGAATTTAACTTTTTTGCCCGATCCTTTTGTTCACTCGGGAAATAAGCCACCACCAGAGGTGTGAGGCAGCAGCTTTCTCCTTTCTCCCTACTGAAAAAATATATGTTTGGCCAAAATGAGAGTGTATGTGAATGGGGGAGTTGGGAGAGATAGCCTAAAACCAAAGGAGCTGCAAGCTATTGATGGAGTATTGGCACCTTTTAAGTCCCTTTAAGTACAATCTCCAGCGAATTCTGACATTGGGAGTGGAGAGGAGCTAGTGCATGCTGGGCGGCGCTTAATAGGAGTCCACAATACTTTAAAAGCATCATATGGTTGCCTCGACAACTTTACCACCCAAAATGCACTCGTTTTTTTTAGCAAGCCCAATTTTAGTAATTGCAGGCATTTTTAGTAAGTTGCACACAGGAGTCTTCAGAGGACCTGCACTGCACTAGTACAGAACTCTGATTATGCAGATACAATGGCAGTGCCCGAATGATGGAGAGCAAGCTCTAACGATGGAGATATAAATTAATATAAATTAATCATATACCCAAAAAATGATGCCAAAAGAAAGAATAACTTTTTCAGCAAAAAACAAAACCTCATTCAAGTACATTGACCTAAAAGAAGAAAAGTTCTGAATGCTGCAATTATCAGGAGCTGTGTGAAAATGAACTTTTATTCTGCTAGGTTCTGCTTCTGTAAGTACACTGGAGAAGGAACTTCACTGGGAAGTGCTCTCTTTATTGAGCTGCTTCACAGAAACTCCCCACTGCTCTGAATGTGAGATGTAGCATCCAACCAGGATACTACTATAGATGTATCTCCGAGCAGAGGGGAGGGTCTGTGAAGCATCTCAATACAGACAGCACTTCCCAGTAAAGTTCCTTCTCCAGTGTACTTACAGAAGCAGAACCTAGCAGAATAAAAGTTTATTTTCACAGGGTGTGTATGGCGTCCCCATTCACTTCTATGGGACGGCTCTGTCTGATCAAGTGGATAGGACAGAGCAGTGCCATAGAAGTGAATGGGAATGCCATACTTGTAATTACACCTACTCACCACTGCAATTGCTGCGGCGAGCAGGTAAACAGCAGAGAAAGCAGCTCTCATACAAGCACTGCCTTTTCTTCAAACAGCTGATCGGTGGGGGTGCCGGATCCCCACCAATCTGATATTAATGACCTATCCTGAGGATAGGCCATCAATATTAAAAAGCGGACAACCTCCTTTAATCTGTTACACCCAAGGTTTTTAACCTCTGATATGTGTACCCCCAAGGGACACATGTCATGGCTAGGGAGGTACTCACACTGTGCTTTAAAAAGGCAGCACAATACATGGTCATAGGCTTAGGGATGGTTAAAGAGAAAATGTCAGAAGGATCAACTCCATTAAGTCAGACAGACTGTCTGGTAGGGTTGACCCTGCTTGTTAAAATAGTGTTCCTGAGGGAAAAAAACAAATTAAGCTTTATGTAAATTAGGTATTCAGGGCCCTGAGGGGTGTGGCCAGCACTGGAAAGCTGAGGTGCACTAAAGCCACCAAATAGATAAAGAATAAAATGAATAAAAGTTTTTTTCTTGGAAATGTCACAACCGATTTTCACAAGACGTGTACAATTTTAACCGGCAGGATCAACCCTACATGGCAGTTTGTCTGGTTTAATAGGGATTATCCTGCTCACCGCTGCTATTCAAGGATGCCCTGGAAACAGAGTGCTTTGTGCGATGCAGGCCTCTGCTGACCAGACAAAAACTGAGGCAATTCACGGTAAAACCATGTGCGGTTATCGCCAGCACCACCGCTACATGTACAGGCAGCCTTAGACACTGTGTAAGCCAATACAGACCAGATGTCACATTGCATTATTTTACTATAAGTAAAAATCTGTGACGATGTGACGTCAAAATGCTAATTCCAGGAGGGGTCAATGAGTAATTTTTAGTAATTTTTTTACTGATTTTGATGCTACCAACATATTGGGGGGGAGGGGGGTTATAATCATGTATTACTGCAGATTAGTAGACAGGAACAGGCATCATTCATTTTAAGAATTCGGTCCTATAAAGGTGTCTGTTAATTCCTGCGTGTGGTAATGTAGGACTGGCATAGTACAAGACGGGCGTGAGCCATGCCATGGGCTCCCCCTCCTGAAGAGCGCGGGGCTGGAAACAGGAGAGATGGCGGGTGGACAGAGAACATCAGAGCAGGAGAGAAACAGATCTGGTAGAATAAGAAGACCTATAAATAGATGGACCGTAAGACATTACTGGTGAATTAAGGGGGTGGTCTCACTTCAGCAAATGCACCACCGCTACAAGCAGCAGGGTCTCGGTATAAAATAAAGTATGTGCTACACAGCGTTGGTAAGGTGAAGGAGAGTATTACAGGAATAGGCATGCTCAACTGCAGCTTCACTCATATGGGGAGACATCTCACTCCCATTCTCAAGATCAATGGGTATCCCAGCTATCGGACGCCCAACAAAAAGAGTTGTATCCCCTAACCTGTGTATACAGGATGTTTAACATTTTTCATGAAATCTTTGGCACTAGCACACCAACATCATTAGTCTTCCATCTCTCTGTGTTATATCAGGGACCCTTCTGCTCTCAGTAGGCATGGCCACCAGGCCACTCACCCACTTTCTGATGCACCTCTGGCGGTCTGTGTCCTCCACTTTTTCCACGGCAAGCATGGTGCCAGAGTGCTCGGCCTGGGGTCCTGCCAGGCCTGTACATCCCGTTAGCAGCATCAACAGGTCTTCCTAGAAGGTCTCTTAAAGGGCGAGTGCACACACACCACCTGTTGCTCCCAGCCTACGTCAGCCTTCCCTGGGGTAATTAAAGGGAATCTGTCAGCTCCGAACCCCCCCCCCCCAAACTACAGTAAGAGGTACATAGTATCAATGAGTCCAATTATGTCCAATTTTTTCATCACTTGGATTCTAAGACTGTGCTCCCACAAACCAGCAATAAAATGCATGAAGAGGAGCTCTTGCATATCATGGACATGACTCAGAGTCCTCTCAATGCACTTTACTGCTGGTTTGTGGGAGCACAATGTCAGAATGCAAGCCAGTATGAAGATTACAATTCCATAATAGGACTCATTTACAGTATACACTACTTGTACTCGTTCGGGGGTGTTTTGGAGCTGACAGATTTCCTTTAAGGCACCCCCAATGGGGAAGATGCCTGACCACTAGGTTATAATTTGCTAGAGTTAGCTTCTTTCCTCGTTTTGACTCTCACCCTGACCTTTGGACTGTTAACTGGATTGCATGAAGTCTGTCTGCCCTGATATCAGCCTGTCCATGAGTACGGTTTTGCCTGACCTTTTACTGCTCTGCTATGGTGTCTCTTCATCCCTATGGGTCAGTAGCCCCTGAACAGAAACTTCTCTAAGAGGTAGTAAACTGGTGGTTCTCCTGCAGTGAAGTCTAGATCCCTGTACAGAGGTTAGAGGGTGAATACCTGGAAAAGCCACTTAGATAAAGCCCTTAGGAGTAGCCCCAAGTCAAATCTGTTCAGTGGCAAAGCAGATCCAGATCAGCAACACTCGGTACCAATGGTTCTGCTAGTTGGACTGGTAATTACTAATGACTGAGCAGGTGTTACCAGACAAACCTGTGATATTTAAATGCCCTATTGTAACAATTACACGTACTACAATTTACATGATAAAGTAGATTTGTTTTGATGGCAATATGTCTATGAATGTTCAGAATATTTAGTCATTGCCTCTGGCACAGTCGCTGCCTTTTGGGACTGCGGTGACCTATTATTTTGTTGGTTTTAAAAGCCTTTTTTTTGTACTTTTGTGAAAAAGAACAATTTAAGAGTCAAATCTCCGACACAAAAAAGCATTTTATTCTCCAGAAACTCAATCAAATAAGTCTTTCTTTCAAGTGACCTGCTTTTAAAAATAGGTTTGCATTATGCGTGGAATTAAGCGCCCTTTATCAATAGTAATCACTATAATGTAGGAGAGAAGGAGCTGAAATGTTCTGCTTTTCTCCTCGGGACCGCAGCACATTCTGTTCTATTTTTGTTCCAAATAAAAAAAAAATCTAATTTACTCTACAGTTTGGGCAACTGGAGGCAAAAAGATAATTGCTCTATTTCATCGACAATTAGAAATATATTAAAACATGAAAACGGGACTCTGTTTAGCTGGTAAATTTTCATTACTGAATGATGCAATTTCTCTTTTTATTTTTAAATTTCGGCAGTAACTACAGTTTAAAACAAATGACCAGGGTTGTAATGCTGTAATGGATCACTGATCTCCAAAGGGAGTAAACTGCGCATAACTCTTGATGCAACGAAGATCATTACATTATATGCAGTTTAGGCTACTTTCACATCAGCGCTTTTCTTTCCGCTATTGAGATCCATCATAAGATCTCAAAAGCAGAGAAAGACGCTTCAGTTTTGTCCCCCGTCATTGTCAAGGGGGACACTGTAAGTCAATGGTGACGTATCCGTTTTTTTCGCGTCCAGTGCTCATTGACTTACAACGGATTTAGTGATGGATTTGTCTTGTTCATTTAGGACGTAATACAACCGGATCCGTTCTGAACGGATGCAGATGGTTGTATTATATAGTGGATGCGTTTTTGCAGAACCCATGACGGATCCAGCAGATGTGTAAGCATCCTTACTACCTTTGGAGCGATTTTTTTTTTTTTTTTAAAGATGTGATCACGATCAGTGATTTGTAATGCTGTAATGTCCAGCCGACAGCGATTACGGAGAGAGGGAAGCTGATTATCTTCTGCGGGGAAAAGGATCGGGTATTGAAATTTAACACACCCCATTCTTCTTTCCCCGTAATGTGTGCAGTTTGGGAAGACAACACGTAACATTTATTCTGTTGGGGATCCCAAGTACAGGTAAATGCTGGACCCTTACAGGGGTTTTCAAGCATGTTTGTTCCCACATAAAACATGGTAAAATAGCACTCCCCCCTCCATTACATGGACTGTCCACAAACTGCTGGTAACTCAAAATAGGACATGCGCAAGAGATGAGTGTGGTAGGTTGTCTCATGCAGCTCTCCATGTATCAGGCAATTATGCTGTTCTGCAGGACCTCTGGCACCAAAACTACACATCTACTACACAATTTGGTTACTTTAGTATTCCATTGAATGGGAGCAGCACTGCAGTAACCAGCTCTGTCCACTACACAGTAGATGGAGCTGTGTGGTTCCAGAGCCAGAGGTACTATAGAACAGTGGATCGGCAGGGTTGGCGGGAGTTGGGCCACTATCAATCTGATATTGATGACGAATCCTAAGGACAGGCCATGGATATAAAAAGTCCCAGAGGACCCCTTTACAACATCCCATGTAACACAATTGCTGTCTTTTCTGTGATGCCTCCTTCTACTAAAAATTATGTCCTGCATCTGTCAATAAAATGTCCATCTCGGTGACCTGTGAGCCCCGTCTTTCTACATACCTAACTGTAATGGTCTCAGACAATAATTCAAAAGCTGACCTGGGAGAGAACAGAAGCAAAAGAAGTCATGGAAGATGGTTGCTAATCTTGGCAGAGACGGAGAGGCGCTATTCTGGCAGAGATAGAGAGGTGCTATTCTGGCAGAGATGGAGAGGCGCTATTCTGGCAGAGATGGAGAGGTGTTATTTTGGCAGAGATGAAGAGGTGCTATCCTGGCAGAGATGGAGAGGTGCTATTCTAGCAGAGATGGAGAAGCGCTATTCTGGCAGAGATGGAGAGGTGCTAATCTGGCAGAGATGGAGAGGCGCTATCCTGGCAGAGATCGAGAGGCACTATTCCGGCAGAGATCGAGAGGCGCTATTCTGGCAGAGATGAAGAGGTGCTATTCCGGCAGAGATCGAGAGGCACTATTCTGGCAGAGATGGAGAGGTGCTATTCTGGCAGAGAAGAAGAGGTGCTATTCCGGCAGAGATGGAGGGGCGCTATCCTGGCAAAGATCGAGAGACACTATTCCGGCAGAGATGGAGAGGTGCTATTCTGGCAGAGATGGAGAGGCGTTATTCTGACAGAGATGGAGAGGAGTTATCACTTTTTTAAGGTAGAACACCTTTATGTTTATCCAGATCATTGAAATCAAGGTAATTATTGGCTAGTAAATCATTTTTACTCCCATCTTCCTTCTTTCGTTAAAAATCTCCAACTGTTTTGTGTGTTTATAGCTCCTATGTCGATCTATGAGTCTCCATGATTACAGACTACAAACAAACCCAGTGTAGTCTTGTAGCCATACCCTTTTCATCTGTCCACTAATTACTGCTAACAAAAGGTTTTCTCCAGTATGATATTAGCCACAGTGTAATGGGAATTATGAATACCACTAGGGACAAGGACTAATGCGAGAGATGAAGATCTTTGTACAGAGCCTAGGAATGGGTTGGTGCTATATAGGCAAAAGGATATAAATACATTGAAATTACTGGGGAAGATTTACTAACCAAAATGCACAAGATTCCTTATTATGTCAAAAAAGTGCCTGTGCAACATATTTATTAGCTACTAACAGAAGGACCCGGCTTTGCACGGGTATATTTCATCTATTTTATTTAACGTTTGTGTGTCTTGTTAAAGATATCGACAGTATCCACTATAACAGTGACATGCACAGCGGCCTTCCCCCTTAACAGTAACATCCACAGCGCCCTCCCCTTTAACAGTGACCTCCACAGTACCCCGGCTCGTTAACAGTGATTTCCACAATAACTCGCCCCCTTAACAGTGACCTCTACAGAGCTATGTTCCCTTAAAATGTGACCTCCACAACACCCCGTCCCCTTAACAGTGACCTCTACAGAACCCCGCCCCTTAACACTGACCTCTATAGCGGACCATTCCCTTAACTGTGACCTCCAGTTACCTGTCCCTTTAACAGAGCCCTCTAGAGTGCCTGCCCCTTTAACAGTGACCTCAAGAGCATCCCACCCCCTTATCAGTGACCTCCACAGTGGCCCCCCTTTATTAGTGACCTCCACAGTGGCCGCCCCTTTATTAGTGACCTCCACAGTACTTCATCTTCTTAACAATGATTTCCACAACACCCTGTCCCCTTAACAGGGCCCTCTACAGCAATCTGTCCTTTAAAGGGGTTCTGCAGTAATTTTAAACTGATATTCTATCCTCTGGATAGATCATCAGCATATCCCGGGTGTCGGACCCCTGCCGATCAGCTGTTTGAGAAGGCAGCGGCACTGGCAGTAGCGCCGCGGTCTTCTTGCTGTTTACCTCAGGCCCAGTGACGTCACGACTTGTATCACTGGCCAGGGCGGGGCTAAGCTCCGTTCACTCGAATGAAGCTTAGCCCCCCCTAGGCCAGTGATACTAGTCGCAACGTCACTGGGCAGGCGGTAAACAGCGAGAAGGCCTGGAGCTACAGTACTGCCAGTGCCGCTGCCTTCTCAAACAGCTGATCGGCGGGGATTCCGGGTGTCAGACCACTGCCGATCAGATGCTGATGATCTATCCAGAGGATAGAGTTTAAAATTACTGCAGAACCCCTTTAACACTGACCTCCATAGTGGACCGTCCCCTTAACTGTGACCTCCACAGCAGCCTGCCCTAGGGTGGCCAGAGGTCCGGTTTTAGGCCGGACAGCCCGGCTTTCAGACTCCCTGTCCTCTGTCTGGCGCACGGCCTGGACGGACACAGGGATGTTCTTTTGAACAGCTCACTCTCAGACAGAAAGTCATACTCCCTTCCACCCCTGCAGCTGACAGAAGTTGATTTTTACCTTTATTATTTCAATCCCCATCGGCTGCGGAGTGGGGGGCGGGGTTTTTAAGTCCGTTTTTTGAGTGTGGCCTGAATGTCCACCCTACCTGAACTGTGACCTCCACAGCACTCTGCTCCCTTAACAGTGTCATCCACAGCGCCCTGCCCCTTTAAAGTTGACCTGCAGCAGTGAAGAAAAATGGCCGGGTTGTTATGAAAACCTAGTGTAAAACTGTTTGTATGTGGAGACTAAGGACCTGCGAGCTTCTATTGTCTGTTAAGGGACATGTGACCGTGTGTATGGCAGTTGATATAGGAAGAGAAAGACCTGCAGGCTTCTATTGGCTAATGTAGGTCATGTGAAGTGCCATATTTGCATTTTTTTGGGGAATATCTCAGGAACGGTACGTCCTAGAAAGCTGAGACCTGGTCTAAAATCTTCCCAGACACCTGATGTACCTGTGTGGCAAATTTCATGATTGTAAATGCGACGGTGCAGATTCCTTTAGTGCACATACACACATACACTCAGCTTTATATATTAGATTTTAATAATTTTTCTGTCTCACTGACCAGTTGTGAAAAGTGTCTAGAAAGAAGGGTGTGGCTAAAAGGTGGGGGTAAAATGTGCCTTTTAATGGCATTTGCCATAATTTTGGCACAACATATTGTTCTAATGTAACCCAGCCAGTCAAGAGATGGTGTAAGGAAAAAACAATAGGGCAGCTGTACTTATCCAGAAGAGTGCATAAACAAGGACAGGCAGTTCAAAGCTACGCCAAATTTATCACAGTGGCTCATTCTGATAATTTTGCCACATGGTTAGTGTTAGGAATTTACCTAACAAGTGCACGGCTTTTGAAGGTGGGTTACAATGCAGACCAGCTAAGCCCGGGCTGGTCAACGTATCTGCAAGCCTGGAAGCCAAGCCAATTGGATTTATGTCTCCCCCTTTCTTGCTTAGCCATGCCCCTTAGCAAGCTATATGCAGTACATTTTGTAAAATTAGATGCACCAAACTGGAACATTTTACCATAAGGTCTAGGGGCAATCACATTAGTAAATTTAGACCAGTGTGTAACCCGTCTACCACGATGTGCTTCATTATGGCATGGTTTTTGGCTGCCTGGTGTAGTCTTAGCAGTGTTAAATAACCATTCAAAATCAGTTTCATAAAGCAAATTTCCCATATAACTTTTTTGGATGGTCTGGAAGTCTTCTTTAACTATCTACCATATTTTTCAGACTATAACATACTGGAAAGCGGTCATTAGAATGCGGGAGGCATGGGGAGGTGAGGGCAGCTCTGAAGTGGCTGTACTCACCTCCCCTGGTGTTCTTCCAAGACCCAAAAGAAGCGGTGTGGTAAATCCTGGATATGCTGCACCATCCAGAGCAACCAAGGTAAGTTTATTATTATTTTTTTTTTTTTTAAATGTCTGATCTGAGGTCTGATGGGGGCTGGGGGGTGCGATCTGAAGCTAAGTGGGGCTGGGGGTCCAAACAGAGGTTGATATGATCTGATTGGAGATCTGATCTGAGTCTGATGGGGGTTGGGGTGTCTGATGGTAGCTGGGGGGTATGAATTGAGGCTGAGTGGCCTGCTCTGAGGCTGATAGGGTCTGATTGGGGGTCTGATCCGAGGCTGATGGTGGGTGTGGGTCTATCTGAGGCTTTGGGGCTGGGGGTCTGATCCGAGACTGATTAGGGGTCTGATCTGAGTCTTATGGTGGCTGAGGGGTCTGGTCTGCTCTGAGGCCTGATGGAACATATTTTTTATTCTCCTCCAAATCCTCAGTGTGTTTTATAGTCCGAAAAATACAGCAATTCACCTTTTGGTTACAGGTTCACCAACATAATCATCCTCTCTATGCCAAGTGCAAAGATGTGTACAAGATGGCAAAGATGCCTGCATGCATGTACCTTTCTAAACTGCGGCTCACAATAGCCAAAAAAATTTGATTTTTAGCTTCCAACCTAATGCAAATAGGCGCACAATGTGTGCAGGAAACCAAGCGTTTAATCCCTTCCAGCGCTCACATAATGGGCTTTCTGTCTGAAAATAAACATTAGAGAAACACGTAAAGAGAGTATGCACTTCCTAAGACTCTCATAAAAGACAAAATTCGAAGATGAAGCACAAAAGAACCAGTGTCATATGTTTGCCAATCTCATGCAATATGCTTAGCTGTAAATAAAATCTGGCTGAGAAAACAGCTTTATAATTCCTTTTGTTGAATTAATACGGCTGATGCGGGGTTTAAATGTGTGGCAAGTAAAATAACTTTAATAGATTTTAATTAGTTTTCTCCGAGAAAAACATAAAGAAATGATAAATTGAGAAGTGATTCATATTATGTGAATGCCATACAGTAGACAGTGATTTAGGAAACCCATTAACAAATACTCTTTTGGAGAATTCTGAGTTCACAGAGTGGATGGTTCCCATTTAGGACCTTTGTATATAATTTACAGTAGATACAAAGAGCATCTCTCACCCTGGATGACCCAGCTCATCCATACAATAAACAGACTGCCTTTTGATTTCAATGTTAGCAGTACAACGTTTCATTTCTCCTGTTGTGGCCCCACAGGGAAATTGAACACTTGGTGATGGATTTTCCCACATACCGTGAACAACTGATCAGTGAAAGATTATCCAAAGTGGACATCCCCTTTAAAAGAAGACTCGCTATTTTCTATATCTTTGTCTTCTGGAGTGGAGCTTAGCCGTTTCACAACTGTGTGGATCTGCAACACGCTACTTAGGTTATGATGGGAAAATAACATAAGGGGTTGAATATGACTCATTTTTGGTCAGCAGGAAAATAGAAGTCAAAGTGAAACAGCCAAAAGCTAGTACAATGTAATAGAAGTGTAACAGAGTACAATAAACACAAAGACTTTACAATATGTAGTTTCTATATCTCATGCATAAAACACTATGAAATTTTAGATCTGAGAAATAATTAAAAACGTCTCTGATAGGTCTCCCCGAATAGGAAAGCATATGATAGAGTAGGAGAGGCTGACCCCAGGGATATAACATATACAGTTTTCTAAGATTTAATTCCATATTATAATGTAAAAAGCTGTTTAAATTCTCCCAGAACTCTGGAAAAGCCTGCAAGTTCAGTTTCCCCAGCCCACTCATAAAGAAAGTCTATGAGTCCTGCTTCTCCATTCATACAGAAATCCTGTGAGTTCAGTTCCTCCAGCCAACTTGAGAAAGCCTGTGTGTCCTGCTCCTCCAGACAACTATAGAGAAAGCTTGTGTGTCCTGCTCCTCCAGACAACTATAGAGAAAGCCTGTGTGTCCTGCTCCTGCAGCCAACTATAGAGAAAGTCTGTGTGTCCTACTTCTACAGCCAACTATAGAGAAAACTTGTGTGTCCTGCTCCTCCAGCCAACTATCGAGAAAGCCTGTGTGTCCTACTCCTCCAGCCAACTATAGAGAAAGCCTGTGTGTCCTGCTTCCCCAGCCAACTATAGAGAAAGCTTGTGTGTCCTGCTCCCCCAGCCAACTATAGAGAAGGCCTGTGTCCTGTTCCTCCAGACAACTATAGAGAAAGCCTGTGTGCCCTGCTCCTGCAGCCAACTATAGAGAAAGCCTGTGTGTCCTGCTCCTCCAGCCAACTATAGAGAAGTCCTGTGTCCTGCTCCTCCAGCCAACTATATTGAAGTCCTGTGTGTCCTGCTCCTCCAGCCAACTATAGAGAAAGCCTGTGTGTCCTGCTCCTCCAGACAACTATAGAGAAAGCCTGTGTGTCCTGCTCCTCCAGCCAACTATATTGAAGGCCTGTGTGTTCTGCTCCTCCAGCCAACTATAGAGAAAGCCTGTGTCCTGTTCCTCCAGCCAACTAGAGAAAGCCTGTGTCCTGTTCCTCCAGCCAACTAGAGAAAGCCTGTGTGTCCTGTTCCTCCAGCCAACTAGAGAAAGCCTGTGTGTCCTACTCCTCCAGCCAACTATAGAGAAAGCCTGTGTCCTCCTCCTCCAGCCAACTATAGAGAAGGCCTGTGTCCTGTTCCTCCAGCCAACTATAGAGAAAGCCTGTGTCCTGTTCCTCCAGCCAACTATAGAGAAGGCCTGTGTGTCCTGCTCCTCCAGCCAACTATAGAGAAAGCCTGTGTGTCCTGCTCCTCCAGCAAACTATATTGAAGGCCTGTGTGTCCTGCTCCTCCAGCCAACTATACAGAAAGCCTGTGTCCTGTTCCTCCAGCCAACTATAGAGAAAGCCTGTGTGTCCTACTCCTCCAGCCAACTATTGAGAAGGCCTGTGAGTCCTGCTCCTCCAGCCAAATAGAGAAAGCTTATGTGTCCTGCTCCTCCAGCCATATTAGAGAAAGCCTGTATAACCTGCTCCTCCCACTCATACAGAAAACCTGTGAGTCCAAATCCTCCACCCACTCATAAAGAAAGCCTGTGAGTCCTGCTCCCCTACTCACTCATAGAGAAAGTCTCTGAATCCTGTCCCCCCTCCCACTCATAATCAAAGATTGTGTTCTATTCCTCTACTCACTCTTAAAGAAAGCCTGTGATTCATTCTTCCCTACTAACTCAAAGAGAATGCCTGTGAGTCTTGCTTCTTCATAGCGAAATCCCGAGAGTCCTGCTTTTTCCACCACCTCAAAGAGAAAGCCTGTGAGTCCTGCTTTCCCACCAAGCATAGAGAAAGCCTGTGAGTCTTGCTTCTTCAACCCACTCATAGCGAAATCCCGAGAGTCCTGCTTCTTCCACCACCTCATAGAGAAAGCCTGTGAGTCCTGCTTCTTCCACCACCTCATAGAGAAAGCCTGTGAGTCCTGCTTCTTCCACCACCTCATAGAGAAAGCCTGTGAGTCCTGTTTATTACACCAACTCATAGAGAAAGCCTATGAGTCCCGCTTCTTCCACCCACTCATAGAGAAATATTTTCAGTCCTGTTTTCGCTCCCACTCATAGACAAAGACTGAGTCCTATTCCTCCAGCCACGCGAAAAAAATCCTGTGACTTCTGCTCCTCCACCCATAAAGAGTGACTGAAAGCTCTTTGTGTATGAGCTTGTTTGCAGGGAAAGCTGTCCATCATATGGTAAGGGTGGGAACTACAGTCCTACAGGCTTTCTCAATAGATGGGCATGGAAATAAAGATTCACTGGCTTTCACTATTAGCCCTGAATCCATTCTAAAGCTTTATACATAAAAATACAGAATCAAATACTAGAAAACTACTTATCCTCAACCTCAGTGCCCCCCCCCCCCTTCCCCTCAGATAGGTCTACTGAATAGTTTGCAAATATAAATAAGCTGAACGAAGGAAAGCGAAGTAATGATATAACTAGTGATACCCTCGGGAAGACCTAAGTTGTTATTACAATTATCTCATATTTCTAAACTCCCAACATGTTACAGTTTTAATTAAATACTTGGAATAACCCGGCACCAAAAGCCCATTGGCTCTGTACCAAGGAATAAGCCAGAAAAAAGTAGGGCAGTCTGTATCGCCTGGGGTGGAACAAATATAATCATGTAAAGTAACTTCCCTTTCACATAGCAACTTTCCCTCAGAGTAAAAGACAACCCTAGAAACGTGGTTTTTACTTTTGAAAATCCTAAAGCCTTGAAATATTCATACTGCTAATCCTGATGTTCCAGATAAAGTCGGAAAACTGACCAAATATGTGCAGGCGTAACTAACTGATTGTAACATGAAGAAGGGTATACACAGATCTCGTAGGGGCCCATAGCAAAACTTAGTATGGACCATCCTGCACCCGTATTTCCCAGTATACTTGCATCAAACATTCCCCGGTAATGCGGAAGGCAACATGCAATGCCCAAGATTTACGATGAATTTAAGATCTTCTTTATAAAGTAGAAGAAATTTAATTAAAAAAGTTTTAACAAAAAAGTTGCCCTCGGTCTCCCCCACTTCTATGTAGGAAAAAGTGGAACGGGTACTTCAAAACTATAGCTCTCATTCTGAACACCACTTTTCAATGTATTTATACCAGACAACTGATATAATAATACACTGATAAATCTACTTCACATATTACAAAGCTGTCTGCCTGCAGGCACCACTAGGGGGAGCTCTAGTACCGCTGTCTTTAATAGAAGCTGTAATCAACTCTTTTTTTCTAATCAAGGACAGAAGAAGGAGTCCTCGTCCGGGCCCCATAGAGGGGGAGGTACCTCCATTGAAGGTATGCCACTGGGAATGAATAACAATTCACTACTTAAAATGAGTCAGTCACCTCCAAAATCAGTTTCAAAGTAAACATACTTCCACGTGCCCCTTAATATAACCATACCCTTCCAGTAAAAATGTAATATTGAAAATGGGTCCACCGTAATTGCTGTGGTTCCATTATGGATAGAAGCCATGATGTTACCTGGGTTCTACATATGCATGAGCACAGAGAACCAACAATAAGCAGAACATATTTGGTTTTTCTTAGCAACAATGTTTTCCACGTAAGATCTGTGTCATATCTCGAGTCTTAAACCTAATGGAACAGATCTTTCAACTGCCTGGCCTTCAGCAAGACATAAAGTATCAACTTCAAGACAATTCTGCAATCCCTAAAGCCACAAAGCTATAATAGAATAAACATTTGTGCTCATTCTATCGGCTGTAGCTTTTTTTTTTAAGTGTCATAAATTGCAGTATTCCAAAGCTTTAAATGAAGTCAATTGAGCACAAGTTCACGGTAGGCCGGCCGTCACTAAAGGCAGCCATTAGATATTACTAAAACCTGCTCTGACCAATGACTCCTACCCTGCTGGGGCCACCACCGCACACCAGGAAAATAGGAAGACAAAAATAACAGAAAATGCAAGTATATAGTGAGAACTCAGACTCATAAAAAATAGGAAAAAATTCCAAATGCATCATTGTGCCTGCTTTATAGTTCTTCATAAATATTCAACATAAGCACTGAGGGGGTCATTTATTAACCTGAAATACGCCTATATTAGGCGTATTTCAGGCGCAGATTGCGGCTCAACTGTTAGTTGCGACTTTTCCCCACTCACGTCAGGTCTAAAAAAGGAGGCATGGAGTGGGCAGTGAAGCGGAGAGGCTGGCAGCCCCGTCTGATTCATTATTTTCTAAAACGCTGGTCTTAATAAATGACCCCCTGAGTGTCATACTGGCCCAGCCCAGAACTAACAATAATCACTCAATTATCAGGTTTCATATATACAAAATATATTTTAAAAATTATGAAAACACCAGTTCATGTTTCCAAATTGTTACAAAAAAAAAGTTTGCACACTGTGTACGCATATATTGGAATAGGTAAGTCTTTTTTACTGTACCTCTAGAGTTCGACTATCGAGGTGGATGACTACCAATGAAATAGCGCATTAATATTCACCACCTTATTAGCTACTGATACAAAGTGCACAGAATAAAGCACTGAGTAATACGGTACTTCACAAACACCAGCGCAGGTGAAGAATCAGCAGGTTTGAACTGGAAATGTACACAGTACATGGCATATATTGATGCACTCTCCCTTCTATGTTAAAGGGAATGTCAGCAGAAAATGACATATTGTTTACATCACATTTCTATGTCAACCATATTTTGAAAGAATTTTTGATGATGTTGTGTTTAATTTTCCATGTCAATAACTATATGTAAACAAAAACCATAAAATCCTGCAGATTTTACGCTGGTCACTAAGGGTACTTTCAAACTAGCTGCAAGGAACTCCAGCGGGTGAACAGCCTGTCGGATCTGTGCTGCCGCTAGTGCACGCGTGCCCCCGGACCACCGCTCTGGCCCCATTGGCTATAATGGGGAGGGGCCGGAGTTCCGCAGGCAGCATGGCAAACATGCCGAGAGGCAGCCGGGGTAAAAGTGCGACAAGTAAATGGGCCTGAACTGCAATATCAAATACAGCCACTATACAATGGATGGCGCTGCGCTTGGTAAGCTGTGAGAAGGCCACAGCGTTCAATAGAGAACCACAACCTCTTCAAACTGCTGATCGATGGTGGTACCGGTTGTCGGACCCTCACCAATCAGATATTGAAGACCTATTTTGAAAACAGGTCAACAATAATCTACTCCAAGAAAACCTCTTTAAAAGTCACTGGAATAAAACTCATGTAAAAAAAGAATATTATTTATATATATATATATATGTATAATGTAGAAACGCAGGACGCAGCACTCTAGCACTTTAGTAGTTGGGTTCAATTCAGTAGAAGAAGTAAAAGCCAGCAGCACTCCGTTGTAGTCAAAACGTAATCGTGGTTTATTCACCCAGTGTCAAATAGCAGCGACGTTTCAACCGCTTGTTGCGATCTTTCTCAAGCTTGAGAAATAGCTTGAGAAAGACCGCAACAAGCGGTTGAAACGTCGCTGCCATTTGACACTGGGTGAATAAACCACAATTATGCTTTGACTACAACGGAGTGCTGCTGGCTTTTTACTTATTCTATATATATATATATATATATATATATATATATATAGAAAATAGTAATTCAGGCAGCACTCAAGATGATAAAAAAATGGATCCCTTTATTCACCTTCTTGCAACGTTTCAATCGCTCATTGCGATCTTTCTCGCTCATCGCTCATGAGCGATTGAAACGCTGCAAGAAGGTGAATAAAGGGATCCATTTTTTTATCATCTGGAGTGCTGCCTGAATTACTATTTTCTACATTTGGACCCATATCCAAGGGTAACAGGAATTGCACCCACCATTACTTTTTTGGAGTGCTGCTACCACTTTATTTTTTCATATATATATATATATATATCTATATATATATCTACTTCTGGAGAATACAATTCAGAGCAGCACTCCCTTTGAGTGGCAGCGGTATAATCCAACCAAGACTTAGACCATATTAAAAAAGAAAAAACCGCAGCACTTCCGATGTGGTGATAGAAACGTGGGATCCTTTATTCACTCGTGCTATATATATATATATTTCATTTATTGTATATACAGTGATCCCTCAAGATACAATGGCCTCGGGATACAATATTTTCAACTTACAATGGTCTTTCCTGGGCCATCATAACTTGAAACTAGACCCAACATACAATGCCTCAGGCTAAAACCCAAGCAATCATTATAGCCATTTATAGTGCGGTACTACATGTCTGTCTGTACCAGGATTAGCGCCTCCTTTGGACATCAGGTGATGGTGGCTCCGTTTTATTTTTCTGGTACTCTATGTGCTATACAGGTCCCCTGAAGAAGCTCCTGTCCTCATCATAGAAAGTGATTTACAGCTTCTAGCATCTATTCCTGACTGTACTATCTAAGAACTTGCTTTATCTCTCTTAGTTATCTGCTTATTTTTCTTAAATTTTCATTTTCTCTTATCTTGGGATGACATATTGGGGCTTTGGAACCAATTACTTGTTTTCCATAGAGTTATAGACTCAAGTTACAATGGTTTCTTCTACATACAGTGGTTGCCCTGGAACCAATTAATATTGAAGGTCGCGGGACCACTGTATACCAGTTGAACAGCCGTTCGTGTGAATGTACAGGATCAATCGCTGCTTTGCCGTTGATCACATCTTTGATTTGAACATATAAAATATTTGTTTGGTTGATAGAACTTGGCGCCATGTAAAGAGTATGTGGATGACCATTTTCCGCATATATATTCACAATAATTGCTACATATAAATGGAAGTAAATGATAGATGACTGACTTGCTATATTGTCGATCGGCATTTTTACGAGAAGATTATCTGCCTGTGTAAATAGGGTCTTAGTAGCTTTATAAAAACTTTGGAGCATATCCTTTTCACACTGAGCACTGAGACACCCGGCTGGCCTCTACAAAAGTACCTCTTATAAATAATGACATGATTCTAAAAACTGATTTCGGCTGGTTTGATGGTCATTTTGTAAGCTTGGCAACCCGGTATATCCCTGAACATTCTCTCAGGTATTAGTTTAACTTTAGAAGTTAAACTCCACTTTTGGCAATTTTTTTCTTAATTTGACTTTGTTGCCACTGGTTTATTTAGTCTGCATTGTTGATGGCATTATTTATACAATGCATTCGGGAAGGCATCAGACCCTTTCACTTTTTTTTTTTTTTTTACATTTAATTAGCTTTCCCAATCATTCTGCACTCAATGACAAAAAGACATACAGAATAAAATAAAAAAGAAAATTAATAAAAAAGGAAAAACTAAAAACAAAAATTTTCTATGGACATAAGTATGTTGTTATGACACTTGAAATTTAGCTCTCTGTGCCTCCCATTTAACTTGATCATCTTTGAGGTGTTTCTACACCTTGATTGGAGTCCACCTTCAGTGGATTGGACATGATTTGGAAAGACACAGCCCTGTCTGTATAAGGTCTTACAGCTGACAATGCACATCGGAGCAAAAACCAAGCTGTGAGGAGGAAAGAACTGCCTGTAGAGCTTATAGACAGGATTGTGTGGAGGCACAGATCTGGAGAAGTAGACAAAAAAAAATCCAGCTGCACTGAATGTTCCAGAGAGCACAATGGCCTCCATAATTCTTAAATGGAAGAGGTTTGGGACAAAGAGGACTCTATCTAAAGTAGGCTGCCCCATCAAACTAAGCAATCGAGAGAAATGGGTCTTGGTAAGAGAGGTGACCAAGAATCCAGTGGTCACTCTGGCAGAGCTCCAGATGAGAGAACATTTCAGAAGGTCAACCATTACTGTAGCACTCCACCAATCTAGGATTTATGGCAGACTGGCCATAAAGAAGCCTCTCCTCAGTAAAAGACACATGAAAGCCACCTGTAGTTTGAAAAAAAGCACCTAAAGGACTCTCAGACAGTGAGAAACAAGATTCTCTAGGTGGATGAAACCAAGATTGAAGTTTTTAGTCTTAATTCTAAGTGCCATATCTAGAGGAAACCAGACACTGCTCATCACTTGCCCAATACCATCCCTACAGTGAAGCATGGTGGTGGCGGCATCATTCTGTGGGGATGTTTTTCAGCAGCTTGGACAGGGAGACTGGTCAGGATTGAGGGAATGCTGAATAGAGCAAAGTACAGAGATATCCTTAATTAAAACCTGATCCAGAGT
Organism: Bufotes viridis; assembly: GCA_033119425.1. Lineage (NCBI taxonomy): Eukaryota > Metazoa > Chordata > Amphibia > Anura > Bufonidae > Bufotes > Bufotes viridis. The sequence goes on along the minus strand of CM065592.1, from coordinate 418,501,467 downwards.
GCTCTGGACCTCAGGCTAGGACAACGGTTCACATTCTAACACGACAATGACCCTTAAGCACACACCCAAGACAACACAGGAGTGGTTTAGGGACAACTCTTTGAATGTCCTTGAGTGGCCCAGCCAGAGCACTGATTCGAACATCTCTGGAGAGACTTGAAAATGGCTGTCGAATGACCGTCTGCATCCAACCTGACAGACATTGAGAGGATCTGCAGAGAAGAATGGCAGAAAAATCCCAGCACCACCACCGATCATTTGTTCTTCAGTAACTCCAACGCTGGAACTACACGGATCTGTCCACAGTCTAGTGAATGGAGCTGGTAACTGCTGCATTGCTCCCGTTGAAGTGAATGGGAGCAGCATTGCCGTACCTTCTCCGTCCAATACACAATGGACGGAGCTGAAGTTCCGATCTGATACTGATGATCTATCCTAAGGATCAGCTATCAATGTAAAAGTCCTGGACAAATCCTTATAGATGCTTAGGGAAAGCAAGGCAGGCAAAAATCTGTGTTACATGCCCTACACAAAGATTTTTTTTCTGAGGCTGAAACAGGAACCAGGGTTCCTTTGGAATTGGATCTGAACCATATTTCAGGGGGTTCTGCATGGTAATAAGGTTGATAATCACTACTGTGTGGTATGTATACCCATTATAATTCAGAATCAATAGCTACAAAAAAAAAAAATGAGGTTGAAAATTTTTGGCCAACATGATTACACCACAACAGTTTTTCTACATGTTCCTGTGTGCACAGAAAAGGCAACGGGCGATGACGGGTATCTCTTATCAAGAACAAAACCTTTCGAAACAAAAGTAATTCACGCATGAGTTGCCGCCGCTGAACCAGCACTGATGCGCTTTCATTTATTTTTCCGTTTGTTTCCAGTACTGATCTGCAATTATAGAAAATGAGCCACATGGTAGGAAATGTGCTCTCTTTTCTTCTTCCCAACACAAACACATCTAAGATCCTCAAACAACCCAGCTGTCCCCATCGTCTGAGAATTACATAAAACAAGCGATGGCGAGCGCGAGGTCTGTGTTTCGGTGATAAGTCCCTGTCTGTCGAGCGCTGACTTATGTTCTCTATCACAAAACATTTCAACTGTGGCCTTCATTCATCTTCTCGTATTTATCAGTGTTAACCTGGCCTGTGCTTTTGGGAGGTTATTTCAGCTGTTTTATTAAAATTCAGACTAGTTTTACATGTAAACCTGATAAGCATTCCTAACCGCTGCAATGTCTGTAAATATGTTGAGCAACGCAGCTCGGTTGTAAAGTCTCTTAGTCCCAAAATGGGCAAGCGGCCTAGCCCATCACTTTGACAGTCCGCTAAAAAATGATGTTGCGAGAACAGCGCCACTAAATGCCCAAAGGCTGCATCTGGCATTGCAGCTCTGGCCAATTCACTAAAACCTGGCAGCCTACAGCAAGTCACAGCTAGAATACAGTGTAGATTAAACATTTTATATTTTGCAATATAATGATTTCTGCTGCCCTATCTGAGAGCAGGATATGACAGAGGAAGGAAAGCTGAACTGTGATCTATAGGTTTATATGATCTGGAGCTGAATTTCTTAGTAAAAAGCAACGAAAATCCCATCAGGACTCCCAGGAGACAGAAAGAGTCCTGATTACTCCACCCACTCACGATGATGGAATGTTTTTAACAATGTTTCAAACAGACTTCCCAGTCCTTCTGATGTTAATCACTGAATGAACCCATCCCAGTTTTATTGTATTTTGATAAATGTAGCAGCTTTTTTACAATGTGCAAATTGGCCCTGCCCCTTTTTGGGTGTGTATAGCGCAAATTTTAAAAACATGATACATGTATATAGATGCGTTTGATCCCTGCTACAAGTATGCCCAGTATTTGAGAAAAGAGCAGGTTTCCGAAACGAGTCATTTGGATGTTTCACTCTGTCATTTGCACCAATAAAAGAAGTTTGAATAGGAAAGTGCTGGTCCAGGATTCTTTTTTGTTTTGTTTTCTTCACTCATGATGATTGACAGCAGACATGAGCGAATTTAATTTGGCAGCTTTGCTGAATTTTACAATTCGTCACAAATTGCATTTCTTTGTAAGTTGTAGGTGCAATGACAGGGAGCGGCGATTGCACCGCTCTCCGTCATTGTACCCTCTCAGATGCCGCGTTCATAGCTGATCGTGGCATCTGATATAAATATAAAAAATTAAAAAAAATAAATAAATATAAATCATACTTACCTGATCGATTTGCTCGCGACCGGCCAGCCGCCACCATCTTGCTTGAAGATTTGGCCGGTGACATCATATAAGTCACTGTGAATGGGATTTCGGGTGCAATCTTCAAGCAAGATGGCGGTGGCCTGTCCATTGCGAGCAAATGGATCAAATAAGTATGATTGTTTTTGTTTTTTAAACTATTTCAGGTTAAATCGATTTGCTATCATGAAGCACGAGGAAATTCGGCTTCGTGGCGAATTGAATTTATCCTGAAATTCGGATCGAAGACCACTTCATGGACTTTGTTTATGCTCAACACTAATTGACAGCCTTCTGTGTACACACATTGATGCAGGAAAAAATATCAATCATTTTGTGTGGGGTAATCAGAAATCTCACTGTCTCTCTGTGCTGATAAATCTTTTAACATATCTTTAAAGGGTTCAGAGCTCAGTTTTTGTTTTTTATACAGAGTTCCAAACCCTGTCCATATGACCTATTAGGGTATATGGACCATCACTGTGTAAGAATAGACACCATATAACACTATACTTTCTTAGCAATGGCTGCTGCAGGAGAAATTACTGGTTAGATGTATCCTCCCCCAGTAGAATCCGCTGTTTATGTGGGATGCTGTGATAAGAAAACCTCTTTCAATGAAAAAATTCTGGCTGCCTGCAGCCACCACTAGAGGGAGTGTAAGAGCTGTCTGCATACCGTGTTATTATGGAACTCAGTGCATAAACAGTATGCAGTTAGCTCGCATGCTCCCCCTAGTGGTGGCAGCAGTCAAGCAGAATTTTATGATTTGACTATAGTTATACGGGGGATTTGAAGCTCTGCATGAGAAAAATGAAGCTCTGACTGATATATTATGAAAACAACAAAAAATTGTGAACCTATTTAGACTGGCCGAACAGTCAATTTAAAGTTTTCAGTACTTGGTTTATTTATCCAACAATTATATTAAACTTGCGGCAGTTTTGCGGCTTCCAGTTCTACAACAGTAAATAAACAGTTTCTATGATTCCCACTTCTGTCTCATCTACTCACACGAACAAAAAAGCAGATCAAATACAACCAAAAAAGACTGTAAAAGTGCACATGAAGAAGTACGACTGTCAAACCAAAGAAACTTTTGTAATCATGATGTTGAGCTCACATTAAGGTGACAAAAGTGTTAACAATTGCTAAATTATAGCTTGAGTAACACTGGCAGTCATCCACCCGGGAAAAAGACCACAAAGAGAGTCCAAATAAACAAGAAGAGTTTAGCTGGCACAATCCGCTGGAACAACAGTTAGCACTTGCTGAGCCCTGATTTTGCAAAGTGGCTCAGAAGCTTGCCAAGACTGCACCTGCCAGGAGCTGACGACTGCCTCCGCTGCACTGGAAACCGACAGCAACAAAGCAAAGAAGGTGAAGTGATACGGAACATTTTAACCTGGATAATATAAAATAATAAGATTGTTGACCTAGTCTACTCGAATGATAAATCAACTGTCCAAGAGCTGAGATTTCAAGAAGTATGTATTAACCACTTGTGATTTTAAGCCTGCAAGGCCAGCCACGATAAATATTGTTTGGTCTGATAAGGATTTAAGATACCTAAAACTTTTTGAATGGATGAAAATAGTCAACCAAGCCAACGGTGTTCCAAAATTACTTTAGAGTAAGGTTCCTTGGGATCATCAGAGAAAGTGATCCTGAGAGGTCCATCCTCCATCTATACAGAACCTGGGCAATTCCATGTTTAGTTGCAGTTCTCTTTGTACACACAAGACATCTCGTTCATAAGATCTAATAGGTTATTTGTGACTCATCCCATGAAAAAAATACTCTAGTGGTAAGTAATTGGCTCTAAAGTCAGCACCAAATGGGATTCTCTTCTGCTGGGTCTCTGAAGCACTTATATGGTTAAAGTCTGGACCCACTGGATGATCTTCTAGTGACCGGGTGGGCCAGTGCAACCTGACTACTTACACTTTTTAGCTGATACTAATGTTGAATAATATCTTCATATCTGAGGTGCCAAATAATTAGGCCTCTTTCACACAGGCGTCACGTTTGACGCACGGATAGAATGCGGGTGCGTTGCGGGAATATGCGTGATTTTTTCGCACGTGTGCAAACTTTTGTAATGCGTTTTGCACGCGCTTTGGAAAAATCGCCATGTTTGGTACCCAGACCCGAAGCCGGACTTCCTCACTGAAGTCCGGTTTCGGGTTGAGTATTCTGGAGATTTTATTATTTTCCCTTATACCATGGTTATAAGGGAGAATAATAGCATTCTCACTACAGAATGCCTTGTAGAATGTGGATTAAGGGGTTAAAAAGAATAAACTTAACTTACCTTAGCCACTTGATCGCGTAGTTTGCGTTAGCTGCCATCTAAAGGACATCACATAACATGGTCCAATCACATGGTCCATCACGGACCCGTCGCTTAGCAACCATACGGGAAAATCGCACTGCATCCGCACTTGCTTGCGGATGCTTGCGATTTTCCCGCAGTCCCATTCACTTCTATGGGGCCTGCGTTGCGTGAAAAATGCAGAATATAGAGCATGCTGTGATTTTCATGCAACGCAGAAGTGATGCGTGAAAATCACCGCTCATGTGCACAGCCCCATAGAAATGAATGGGTCCGGATTCAGTGCGGGTGCAATGCGTCCACCTTACGCATTGCACCCAAGCGGAAAACTCGCCCGTGTGAAAGGGGCCTTAAAGGGGTTATCCACAAGTAAGACAGACCTCGCAGGGTGGCCGACCCATGGTGGAGATCGGAAATACCTGGTCCCCGCTGCTGGCTTTGGCATCTGAAGCTCCAGGGCTGGCTCTAACGCTACATGCCTTACTGAAATTAACATCCATCGAGGTTGGGACATGTGATCGCTGCAGCCAATCGAAGGACAACGTGACTAGTTGTCGTAAGTTAAGTGGAACAGGTCACCACTGCAGCGGTCACATGCCACCTCATCAACGGATTTTTATTTCAGTGAAGCAGGAAGAGGAAGAAATGGCCCGGGAGAGTCAGACACCGAACCCAGCAGCGAGGACCAGGTAAGTATGATTTACACCGCAGGTTGTCCATTCTGGGAGGTTTATATTATTCTTGGATAACCCCTTTAAAGGCTATGGGGAATTATTGCTCCCATGCAACTATCCAAACTTGATTAAATATATCCTACCATTTTGTGTCTACAGCTCCTATGCAGACCTATGTGTCTTCATGGTTACAGACTACAAACAAACCCTGTGTAGTCTGATCCTGCAGTCACATGTCATTCCACTGTCCCTGGCATCTCTTCTACTACCTGTATGAAGAAGAGGTTCTACTGGTAGTTGAGAAGGCATTGGTGCTCCTCTGAGTGCTGCTGCCTTCTCAGAGCCCACCAAGCACAGCGCCGCTCATTGTATAGTGGCTGTGGTTGGTATTACAGCTCAGCCCCATTCACTTAAATGGGGCTGAGCTGCTCCTAGACCACGTGATCAATGAAAGTAAAGTCACTGGCCTATAAAATGCAGAAAGAAGGCCGCAGTGCTCACAATATTGATCAAAATATATTTGCCAAGTACCTTATATTAATTTTATATAGTGAATATAGTATTAGACCATATATTCTATGTTTGCAGAGTGCTGTTGCATTGTGTTTGCTTTTACTATTGTAGTTTCAGCCATGGTGACGCACACCTGCGCATTTACTTCATTTTGCAGGAGGTGCAACTTTTGTCTTTGCAATATGCATCTGGAGCTGTGGTTGTCTTCATTTTAGTGGGGCACTCCTAACTAACCCATCCTTTCCACAGGCTGTTTTAAATTAGTGCAGTATATATAGCTGTAGTCTGCTTTCCCTAAATTTAGAGGCCTGATGGCACAGAGAGAGGTAACAAATGGAGCACACATAGTATACATGTGCAGTCTGCTTACCCTGAATTAGGGCTGGCACAGAGAGAGGTGTCGTGGAGTAGGTTCCCATCCAGACTGAGGTCACATGATTTTGAACAAAATATATTTTCTAACTAACTCATATTCATTTTATAGTAGTGAATATAACATAACTTCATATATTCTATGTTTGCAGAGTGCTGTTGTATTGCGTTTGCTTTTACTTTTGTTCTTTTAGCCATGGTGATGTGCATTTGGTGAATTTTGACTCACGCGTTCTAAACATCGTTTAGATGTACTATATGGTTCCTTCTATTACCTGCTAGTTTGGGTGCAGAACTAGTGGAGCAAGGTACTATCTCTCCTTGGGAAGAGAGAGCGCTTTAGTCGGCCTAAGGAGACTTATAGGCCATACATGCTCCTCTCAAATTCTGGGAAGAAGGGGATGCAAATTAACAAGCTCTGCCTCTAATACCGCCAGATGTAAGGCAGCTATCCTCATCCAAGTCAATGTGCGACCCTTTAAATAGGCCTTGAGACATGAAGAGCTCATTGGCATCCTTTTCTCCCTAAAATGGAAAAGACACAGTTCTTCAGCCAGCGTACTTCCTTGGAGTAATATTTTTGAATGATACATAACTATGCGTTTCAGGACCAATTGACCTGATGAAAGGACAGGGGGGCTCCTAAAAAGCACAGTCACATCTCAATAACAAAAATATTATATTTGTGTCTTTTCCATGTTCAAGTTGGTGTCCAGATGACCCAGAATTATCCAACATCAATGATAGTCGCAGTCCAGATACTAGTAGTGATGAAATATCGGTCCACAGTTGCAGTCCAGCAGCGAGAGCCATCCACACAATTGTGCTCATATCTACAACAATGTGAGCTGATATCGTTTGGTACCTCAATAGATATCGAAGAGTTGTGCCATTTTTTTCTCTTTTCTATAATAATTTATGCCATTAACATTGTGTGCACAGGTCATACCAGTAAGAAATTATAACAGGTTACTTGTGAATCCATATGAAATAGACCCTAGTGGCAAGCGATTGGCTCCAAATCAGCTTCAAACGAGGTTGTCTTCTGATTGACCTTTTGGTCCATCTTCTTATTAATGGCTGGGCACCCTGGCCGATCCTCTAGTGGGGAATCTGACCCTGGTTTTGGATGCTTTTAGGTAAATTCTTAACACCTTGAAGCTTTCATAACATGTTCATAACCTGTTCATGTCAAGCCTTAGCACCTATTATAATAGAAAGATTGCATAAAAGAAATATAACCGGCAATGTTGAAATCAGTCCTGAAATAACGACAAAGGGTCTCGACTACACTGGGCTTTATCTGCAGGTTAACTAGTAACAAATAACCTGTTTCTGGCTCCTCAGTGATGGATAAAAACTAATTACAAGAAGGCAATAAGAGTATTCTGGCTGATGATACTTATTACAAAAGCGTTGGCAGATGTCTCCTGGAATTGGCTTTGCACATGTTTGTTTATCTGGAAATGCCGGGATTTAGGAGTCATCTGGCAGCTGTCTGATGAATAATGTCTAGAGTGTATAAGACAGGAGTGAGTGTAAATATGGGCGACTTCTGGAGTCTCGAGGTAAAAGACTAGCGTTAAACAATGAGTACTTAATACTGCACCGTGTATACATTAATGCCAATCGAATGTGCCGATTTTGGTGGGACTGGCCACCATCTAATGTGTATGGGGGTGTCCTGACTTTCCTAAGACAGTAGATGTTGGGGAAGTAAGAGTCAGGCAGTTGGATTTCCACTTTCAAGAAGTGTCTGGCAGCGGCTTTGTCCCCTATTAGCCGAGCTGTGCTTGCATGTATGTGTTATTGATAGCTGTCGATAGCTGTTGGAAGTATCGGGCCAGATTCAATTTAAAAGGATAATTACATTTTTTGTGTTTTGTTGCACTCTACATTACCTATACAGCTGGTATATATGGGCATATACACATAACATATACTACAGAAACAGAGTTTCCAAGTACCAGTTCATTCCAGGAATAGGTCGTTGACACCCCCCACCACCCACTAAACCCAGAATACCACAAGCCTATACTAGTATAATCTAGGAAAAAGCTTAAAAGTCAGAGTCCGGTCCATTCATTTGAAGAGCAGCTGTCACAGATGGATAATGTGCAGGTAGGTTCATATGAAGAACTTTGCCGTGTGTGGTGTAGGTTCTGCCGTGGGCTTTCATGCACACCCGCTATAGGTTAAGCTCCAATGAATGGAGCTAAACCAGGAGCAGGCTCATGCTGTGGCTTTACGAGGGGTCAGCGCAGTAACCGCACCACAAATGGATCCGTACATTGTTGGTGTAGCCTTGAAAAATTCGTGGCAAAAACCCTCGGCTGCATGAAGTGCTAAATCGGAAAATACCCTAAGACAAAGCTTCCTTATCCAATGCTGGACCCTAAAGGACACCTATCAGCTGGGTCAAACCTATTAAATGAAATCTGTTTTATGAAAATATGTTGCGGTGTTTCTAAGGAAAAAGTCTTTTATTCTCTATGCAAATGAGGGCCTCAGTGCACCGAAGGGTGGAGCCTAGTCCTTATGTGCACCTCAGTTTTCCAGTGATGGCCACGCCCCTCAGTGTACTGAAACCCTAATTTGGGCAAAGAATAAAGATCTTTTTACTCTGTAAATATGCAACCGATTTTCACAAGACAGGTATCATTCTAATCAGCATGATCAACCCTACCAGTGATTGGTTGCTACCATTTAACAGGGGGGGAGGGGGTTGTGAGAAGATGAAAGAAACCCACAAATTAATGGGTAGAACATCTAAGCTTGATAACTTGTGCTTTGGCTAGAATAAAACCGTGGACCCTACAGTTGTAAGGCAGTAGTGGTATTAGCAAATTGACATGGGATGTCCACCGAGCACAGGAACAGGTCATCCATTTGAGTGGAGAAGCTATGGATTTTTGACTCCCAAAATCTTACCTCTTTCTGGCCACCAATGCCCGATTTTTGACCATCTTACGCCTAATCATCTTGTGAGCTTCAATAGACAAACAGACCTGGAGGTTTTACATGAATTTTACCCAGAATATTTTCTAATTTCATTGCTTGAAAAATCAATGGACTATGAAGAATTAATACTAAGGTAATTTATGTTTCGCTCTCTGTTCTTTATTGGCTTTTGTGAAATAAAAATGTTCTAACCTTTACCAGATTGGTGAGCGTAGCTCAAGGATAAAAACTGAATGTAAATGAGTAGCGACCACATTGTGAATATTTTAGATTTTAATTGGCGTCATGTCCGTTACTCACTAAGTATAGGAGAAGGAAAGAATGCATTTTAACATAAACCCTGGTAATTACGTCATGCCTTACTACACAACTGAAGCTGATTCTGTGCTTTAAATGTGACATCTGAGCAAACGAGTGTGTTATTAAAGCCGCTAGTAAATAAGTGTCAAGAAGCCACATTCAGGTTCAAGAGGTCGACGTCTACCTGAAGCACCAGGTTCTCAAGATTATGACTGTAGTGCAGGAAAATCTTAGTTCACACAAGAATATTTACTGGAAAAACTGTATTCGTTTTCAGTAACATTTAACGCATGTTTGTCAAGTCTCTTCGAACGTGCTCAAACAATGCATCAAAAAGTTGGAGGTATGGCATAGAGAGGAGGGTGGCCACCTATAAAGAGGCATGGTCGTGGTGGGGAGAATGTATCATGTCCTGCACTCCAGAATTCTGGCTGAGAAAAGTCACAACATGGGGCTTTGTGACTTTGAGTCCATTGTTCAAAAATTTAGCAACATTTTACATTCATATACCCCTCATTCCAGTTTTAAAAAGTGGGTGGTAAATCTGTAAAGAATAAATCAAGGCAACTGGACTTGCTTTAGATTTCTTGAAAACGTTTCACTCGTTCTTCCGACGAGCTTTCTCAGAATTAATTACCAGATGTTGATTCAGTTACATATTTATTCCCAGAGAATTCTTGTACAAGTCACTCAGAATTGAGAAAGCTCGTTGGAAGAACGAGTGAAACGTTTTCAAGAAATCTACAGCAAGTCCAGTTGCCTTGATTTATTCTTTACAGATATACCATGACCTGGAAAATGAGAACCTTCACAGACAGTGGGTGGTAAAGTTGTTAAAGGGAGTCTTTCACCTAATCTGAGTTTTAGACCGCTCAGATCAGGTTACAGACTCTTTGCCCCTCATTACTATGGTGCCTTTCTTTTATTTGTCCGTGGTCCAGATGATGAAAAAGAGACTTAAAAGTCTCCAGCCGAGCGGCAGAACATCGGTGGGACGGATGTCTTTAGTTGGCCGGCGCATGTGCACTCCTCTGCCCATTGTGGGCAGAGGAACAGCTTTTCATATTGCACATGCGCCGGGCCAACTATAGACATCCGTCCTGCCGCTCGGCTGAAGGAGGTAATAGGACAGAGGGCAGAAGAGGCGTGTTTTTCTGGGCACATCGCCCAGTAACGCCGCCCCTGGGCACCTTCAGCGGCTGATTTACATATGGTTTAAAAGTCTCTTTTTCATCATCTAGAACACGGACAAATAAAAGAAAGGTACTATAGTAATGAGGGGCAAAGAGTCGGTAACCTGATCTGAGCGGTCTAAAACGTTCAGATTAGGTGAAAGACTCCCTTTAATGTGTTTTACTCCAGATTTATCCATGAGACTTTCGGGGTACCCTAAGCGCTGGTGCCCGATACTTTTCTCCGTACGGTGTATGTCATGACTGAAGGATGTCCTGGAGGTAGAAATTCACTCACACTAGTTGTGTATTTGACAAATCACATGACAATATCAGTGAAAGTCACGCAAACACTGAAGATGAATGATACACTATCGTAATGTCTGCTGCTGTCTCCCTTGTAGACTATGAGCCTGCATTTGTGGTAGGTCAGACATGGTTTTTTGTAGGGAATGGTAGATTTATCAAAACTGGTGTAAAGGAAAACTGGCTTAGATGCCCATAGCCACCAACCAGATTCCACCTTTTATTCTTCAGAGCTCCTTTGAAAAATAAAAGCTGGATTCTGATTGATTGCTATGAGCAACTAAGACAGTTTTCCTTTGCACCAGTTTTGATAAATCAGGGCCAATATCTTGTAAGCTTTAGATGCAGCTGACTGGCACTGTATGGTAAATGTCTGCTTCTGGTTGCTAATCATATCTTCAGTTCTTCTTCTCATCTAAGTTACACAGTAAAGTGCTGTGAAAAATACACATTTCCCTTGATTTCTGCATAGTTGTCACACTTTGGCTTCCTTCACATAAAGGGGGAGATTTATCAAACTGGAATGAAGTAGAATTGGCTTAGTTGCCCATAGCAACCAATCAGATTCCACCTTTTATTTTCCAAAGGAGCTCTGAAAAATAAAGGTGGAATCTGATTGGTTGCTATGGACAACTAAGCCAGTTCTACTTTACACCAGTTTGGATACTGTAAATCTACCCCATAGTTCTTTTTATCACAGTTTTTAGACTTTTTAAAACCTTTACTACCCCTTTAATAAGATTCTAAACTTAATATGAGACAACCTAAGAAATTACAAAATCGAGAGAAGGGCAAATACTTTTTTGGCGGTAAATGTCATGCGTCTTTTGGGGCAAAACTATATATAACCTTACTTTTCTCAAGGCTGAACGCCATCCATCTGCCAGCTTGCTGCCCATTCAGCCAATTTATCCACCGCTCATGCTGTCTTTTATGCAAATCAGGACTACAGCTAATGATTATGTCAGCAAAACAAAGGGCAACCAAGCAATGTATTCACAGGAGTCTATACCGAGCCCTGTCCCAAATGTATGAAATGCCAGCAACCATTGTAAATAAGAAAACCTAAGCATTACCGTGAAATATGGACGCTGCCTTTACATGAGCTATAAAGGTTTAAAGAGAACGCCCTCTTATGTCCCGTATGTCCACCTTTATAATCCGTTTTTATTATTCCCTGTAAGCTAGAAAATTAGGAAACATTTTAAATTAATATATCGTATCGTCTTGTGTCTATGGCGCCTATTCAGACCCCTGTGTCTCCATGGTAACAGACTACAAACAAAACCTGTCCTGCAGTCATACTCCCCACTTCAACCCCTTATTAACCCCTTAGTGACCAGCCTGTTTTGGTCCTTACTGACCAAGCGTTTTTCTTCCTTTTTTCATCGTCGCGTTCCAAGAGCTCTAACTTTTTTATTTTTCTGTCTATATAGCTTTATGAGGGCTTGTTTTTTGCAGGAAAAGTTGTAGTCTTTAATGGCGCCATGTTGGGGTACACACAACTTTCTAATTAACTTTTATTAACTCTTTCTTGGAGGGAGATGGGAATAACAGCAATACTGCCACTTTACGTTATACATTTTACAGCGTTCATTTTTCGGTATAAATAACATAATATCTTATTCTCTGGGTCAGTACGATTACAGTGATACCAAATATGTATAGTTTTTTTTAGGTTTTACTACTTTTTTGCAATAAAACCCCCTTTTTTAAAAGAAAAAAATGTTTTCACATTGCCGCTTCCCCAACCCATAACTTTTTTATTTTTCTTTCTATGGAGTTGCATGAGGGCTTGATTTTTGCGGGACGACTTGTAATTTTCATTGATATCATTTTGGAGTAAATGGGGCTTTTTGATCACTTGTTATTATGTTTTTTCGGTGGCAACTAAAAATAAATTAGCAATTGTCTTTTTTTACCGAAGGGGGTAATTTATGTGATAGTTATGTAGTCTGGGTAGTTACGGACGCGGCAATACAAAATATATGGGGAAGATTTTTTTTTTTGCAATTTTTTTTTATTGAAAAGCGTATTTTTAATGGAAAACAAAGTGTCATTTTTTTAATGGTATGTCTTTATTTAATAAATGTGTTTTTTTTTCGTTTTTTTTTACCACTTATTAGTCCCACAAGGGAACTATAACAGACAGTATTCTGATTGCTTTTAAAATGCAATGTATTATCCCTATTAATGCATTGCATTTTAATAGCAATGCTATTTTAAAATTGACCAGCAGGCTGCGCCAGAGAGGCGCAGCCTGCTGGAAATTACTACAGCCAGGACCAGGGCCTTAAACAGATGCCAGGTAGCCTTCAAACACATCAGCACTCCGCGATCGCATTTGCGGGGTGCCGATGGGAGGACAGAGGGAGTCCACTGCTTTACATGCGGCGTGCGCCATCTCATGTGAGAGCTGAGTCCCCGCTCCACCGGGGACCCGTGCAGCGCTTAGACTGGACCGCCGTAAAAAAGCGGAGGCGCAGCCTAAAGGCCCCTTAGTGACTGCCGTATAAACAAGTATGGATAGTCACTAAGGGGTTAAAGGGGTAGTCTCACTTCAGCAAAAGGCATTTATCATGTAGAGAACTAATGCACTGTTATTATCCATATTGCTTACTTTGCTGGCTGGATTCATTTTTCCATCACATTATACACTGCTCGTTTCCATGGTTATGACCACCCTGCAATCCATCAGTGGTGGCCGTGCTTGCACACTATAGGAAAAAAGGCCGGCCTCTCTAGTTTGCTGGGACCGTGGGAGCTCACGTAGGCTGGTGCATTTTTCTATAGTGTGCAAACATGGAAACAAACAGTGTATAATGTGATGGAAAAATGAATCCAGCCAGCATAGGAGGCAACATGAACAATCACAATACATTAGTAAGTGCCTTGTATTAACTTTCTCTACATGATAAAGGCCATATGCTGAAGTGAGAGGAACTCTTTAACATTCGGTCAGTTAGCAAGAAGTAGAAGACTAATAAAAGTGCATAGGACGGCAAAATCAGACTACACAGGGTTTGTATGAAGTCTGTTACCATGGAAAGGCTTGGTTTGAACTGGAGCGGTCTACAGAAAATGGTAGGAGACTTTCATTTCCACTATTTTTAAGGTTGCTTCATTTTTCATTTTCTGATGCCATAAAAATGTTTGCAAAAATGGACATACCCTTTATATTGTTTTTTTCCCCTATTAAACACTACTTAGGCCATATTCACATAACAGTAATTAAAGGGGTTGTCAGAGATATGAAAAAAATATATAGTGCTGTAAATCTGATGGGCAGCAATATATAACTGAGCTAAGCAAGTTTTAGGTTAAAAAAAATTATATTTCCTAATTTTCCTGGTTCTCTTGTGGCCCCCTGTTTACCGACAATAACAACAATATCTCCCCCCCCCCCCCTGCTCTGCAAAGGGAGTAAATAAGTCTGACTACTGGGATACTCAGCAGCATGTTATATGTGTAGGACTACAAGTCCCAACTGTACAATGACACTGCTGATACACACAGGATCTTCTCCCTACCTGTTCTTGTGCAATGCTCTGCAGAACTCCTCTAGTCTGTAAGCTCCTGTGCCCAGCATTTGTCTCCTCACTGCCTACTCAGTGAGACTTTTAGCCCTGAGTCTGTGCTCCTGAAGGGATTAATCTTTTCTGAAGTATCCAGTGGGAGGCTGACACAGGGCAGACAGCAGCAGACGGCAGAGCAGGTAGGTGTGGCCAGCAAGTGACATGTCGTGTACAGACACACATCTGCTCTCTCAGACTTGTGCATCTTCAGAGCAGGGAGAGAGGCTGACATCATAGGTCATGTGACCCTTAGTAAAATCTGAGAAAGGAGCAACTACAGATGCAGTAAGTACATGGTAGAGCTGTTACATTTGACTAGTTAGAAACATACAAAGAACATAAAAATAACTCGGACAACCCATTTAAAGTCTATGGGGCTATTCACATGGCCATTTTTTTTTACCGGCCAGTGAATATTGGTCATCAAAACATAGGACATATACGGCCATACGGACCCTACTGAAATCAACTGGCCGGTCGTATAGACAGTAGTGTCCCCGCCGAACAGCTGTTAAACAATGGCTACAAGGGTCATTCAGGGGTTGAAAGGGTTTTCCGAGGCTTTACAACTGATGACCTATCCCTCAGTGGGTCCTTGACACTTGGGACCCCCAACGATTAGCTGTTTGAGAAGGCAGTGGCAAAGCGACGCACATTGAATAGTGGCTGTGCTTGGTATTACAGCCTAGGCCCATTCACTTCAATAGGGCTGAGCTGAGCCTAGGTCATGTGAATGAAGAATGTGATGTTACATGGCCTAGGCTACACTACAGGGGTTGGAGCATGAACTTAAAAACCCAATGAAAATCATCAGTTTTCAATGCCCTTTTTTCATAGTCATTAAAAATGGATGCAAAAAGGCCATTAATGATGGCCAGAAAACGGATGCACAAATGGTTGAAAAACTGTAGCCTGACTGTAAGCAATGTGTCGAGTCTTTCTTTAAAATATTGTTACAGAGTGGAAGAGAAGCCCATGAAATAAAACTCCTATAACATCTCTAAACTATTTTTTACAGGTAAGAAAGTGCAAGAGGGCTTTTATCACAGTCCAGTACCTGACTAATTTATTGGAAATCTCATCTGATGCGACTCGTGCTAGTCCTGACATTTTAACGTGGTTAGAAAAGACATTGCTCAGGATAGTAAGAAAACGTATGCGCAGCCATTAATAAAACTGCTTAGACAGAGATTCTGCTAATTTCCTGCACCGAGAGAAGCATCTGAATATAAACGATTACAGTTATGAGCCACTTACCTTGTACAAACAGTCGTTGCCAGTATATCTTTCCAACCTGCTCCCCTCCAAGGAACACGAGGTTGGTAAGAATCAACAGAGCGGTGGAAACAGATGCCAGAGCAGCGTGAAGTCGGCGATACGTCTTCGGTGACAAACCTTGATCCTGTTAATACATAGAAAGGATGAAGCGGGATATGAGCTGTTATCTGGAGCCGTGGCTTTTCACGTCTCGAGAGGTAAATAGACGGGATAGCATCTGTGCGATAATGCACGAGGCATGCAGGGAATGGTTGAAAAACTGGATAGAGAGCTATGACGAGTGAATAACGGTTAGTGCAACATGGCTGCAGCCGGCTTAAAGTGAGTCTCCACCATTAACACCTTGCCATCTTATAGCAGTCCGAGTTCTCCGATACAGAGCTCCGGATCCTTTACATAGATATAGATGTAATGAAAAAGTAATCTGACTGTCACCACTAGGGGGAGCTCACTGCAGACTGTTCTATTCAGTTCAATGTATAACAGTGTGCAGCTCATAAGCTCCCCCTAGAGGTCACTGCAAGCAAAATGTTATCATTTAGCCCTATGTCTATGCAGGGGATTTGGAGCTCTGAATCAGAATAAAAGAGTTCCGCTAGCTACTCTCTGACTACATATTAACAATTTTTAAACCATTTACTTAAAATAATAATAATAAATCAAGCTGGACATCCACATAAGCTCATACAGTTTTCACATTTTTCCTGGCATATCTAGCTGTGCAATTTGTTATTAATGACGGAGTCCCTTCAATCATCGACTATTGCTCCCCCTGTAGTATACCACGACCTGATCCAGAACCTCACTCAGGCTCCACAATTATATCCACATAATCCACTCAGTCGTATTAGTCTTATTCAAAAGGTTATTCGTCAGGTACAGATAATACTCACTCATTTGAAGCTTTGCTTGTATTTTTCAGTACTTTTATTTTTCATATAAATAAATGGCTATAATGCATAGTAATCCTGAGAGCGCTGAACTGATTGCTACCCTATGCTGCACTCTCGGCTCTGTCCACTGTTTACTTTCCATTGCTGGTGGCTGCCAAAAACAGCGGATGGGTGTGCCAGGTGTCGGATCCTCACTGATCTGATACTGATGGAATATCCTGAAGATAATTCATCAATATCAAAAGTGTGCAAGACCCTTTTAAGGAACTATAGCGCGTACGGCATCCGGAAAAATGCATTTGTGGACTAACTGCTCTGGTATGTTACAGTACCCTAATACAGCCTTTCACTTTAAAGGGGTTGTCTCATATCAGATAATGGGGGCATATCGCTAGGATATGTACCCATTGTCTTATAGGTGGAGGGCACACTGCGTATGCACAGCCGCCCTCCATTCATTTTCTGTGGGGCTGACGAAAATAGACGAGTGCTGGCTCGGCTATTTCCGTCGGGCCTATAGAAGTGATTGGGAGCGTTGGCCGGTCACGCGCAGTGCGCTCCCATTCACTTCTATGGGGAGAGCACTTGCTGGTGACCGGACCGGAGTCCTCCAGCCACCACCTTGCGGGATTCAGTTCCTAATATAGGTGCATTTCCCAGCAGTGGGACCCTCACCTATAAGGCAATGGGGGCATATCCTAGCAAAATACCCCCATGGTCTGAGATGAGACAATCCCCTTAACTTTCATAAGCTATCTTAAAGGGGTTGCCAATTTTTAAATTCCTCTCCCCAGCTCAGCAGAGCCTGTGAAGAGATCTATACTAACCTTCTCTGTTCCTCTCGGGCTGCCTTCACTGCACCTCTGGTCCCTGCCTATCAACTTCTGCATGCACGGGGTCATGTGCACTGCCTCAGAGGTGACGTGTCCACAAGTGGCATGTAACCCAACAGTGATGCGACCTTTAGGGATGCATCACTGCTGAGGCCAGTCAATTCCTGCCATGGTTTACGTGACTCTGTCTGTGCAGAAGTTGATAGGCAGGAATCGAAAGATAAGTGAATATAGCAGGGGATCCAAGGAGCTGGAACAGAGCAGGTAAGTATATCGTACTGTTGGGGGAGGGAGGAATAAAAAAAAAAAAACAACATCTTGGACAACCCCTTTAAAGGGGTTCTGCAGTTTGTTACCACTGATGATCTATCCTCAGGATAGATCATCAGCATGTGATCGGCCGGGGTCCGACACCCGGGACCCCCGCCGATCAGCTGTTTGAGAAGGCCGCGGCGCTGCAGGAGTGCCGCGCCCCTCTCACTGTTTACTGCTTAGCCCCGCCCACACCACTTGATACAAGTCGTGACGTCACTGGGCAGGGCGCTAGCAGCAGTAAACAGTGAGAAGGCCGCGGCGCTGATCGGCGGGGGTCCTGGGTGTCGGACCCCGGCCGATCACATGCTGATGATCTATCCTGAGGATAGATCATCAGTGGTAACAAACTGCAGAACCCCTTTAAGAATAGATTGGGATGCTGCTCCTTCAAGTAAATTATAAACATATTTACTTTATATTACGGATAATTTACATCCATTCCATCTATATGGTTGCTTCTTCATATGTTTGCCTTCAGGCCAGAAACTCTAGTTGGTTCCTTCATGCTTATTCTTACGCTTTTAGTTGAGCGATGGAACTGAGCATGTGCGTCCACCTCAGCCAGGTGGATAGCGAAATAGGAAAAAGAAAAAACAGCAGATGGCGCTATTCAGATACATTTTGTTGAATAAGTCAGTAGTGATACAAAATTTTTAATTACATGCAATTACAAAAGTATTCAGATCCAGGCGCTGGTTTGAAAAGCGGTGAATATTTTTTGTGGGGCGACCTCTTTAACCGCTTCAGGACCGCCGTACGCAGGATTGCGTCCTGCGGGCGGTCCTGTTCTTCTGATCGGACGCGCCGGGGCGTCATCTCGCGAGACGCGAGACTTCCTGTGAACGCGCGCGCGCGCTCACAGCGCCTGGCGCCTGAAGAGTTGTACTAGCAGCCTGCCAGCGATGATCAATCGCTGGCAGGCTGTAGATGCGATATAAATCGCATCAAACAGTTATATCAGACGCTGTTTTATGAACAGCGTCTGATATAGCTGCTACCTGGTCCTCTGGTGGTCCCATTTTCTGGGATCGACCACCAGAGGACCAGGTAACACAGTAAAGTTGCACCAAACACTACACTAACCCCCCCACCCCCTCACCTATTAACCCCTTGATCACCCCATCTAGACCCCTGATCACCCCCTGTCATTGATCACACCCCTTGTAAGGCTCCATTCAGACGCCCATATGTGTTTTGCGGATCCGTGGATTCACAGATCCGTGGATTCACGGATCCGCGGATCCGATCCGCGGATCCGATCCGCAGATCCTCAAAACACGGACACCGGCAATGTGCTTTCCGCATTTTGCAGATCCGCACATTGCCAGAACTATATAGAAAATGCTTTTCTTGTCCGCAATTGCGGACAAGAATAGGACATGTTCTATATTTTTGCGGAACGGAAGTGCAGACTCGGAAGCGCGGATCCGTAATTCCGATCCGAGCGGGACAAAGTCTGTCCCCATAGAAATGAATGGGTCCGCAATTCCGCTCCGCAAACAGAATTGCGGACGTGTGAATGGGGCATAAGGGTCCCCTATCACCACCAGTTAGTTAGCTACTTGTTAGGTAGCTAGCGCCCAGCCCACCGCACCGCAGTCACTGATTTTGGCAGAGATTTATTCATCCACATTGATCGATGCGAATGAAGAAATCTGTGCCGCTCATTTTTTTTTTTTTCAGCGCAGAGGCTGAACGGAAAAAATCTCATTACCCGTATGCTCAATATACGGAGAATCGCAGAAACTCCTAATGCTGGCCATACGTGTAATGATTACGGAGACCCTCAAATGCCAGAGCAGTACAAAAACCCCACATGTGACCCCATTTTAGAAAGAAGACACCCCAAGGTATTCCGTGAGGGGTATGGTGAGTTCATGCAAAATTTTATTTTTTGTCACAAGTTAGTGGAATATGAGACTGTAAAAAAAAAAAAAAAAACAATTTCCGCTAACTTGTGCCAAATTTTTTTTTCTGTGAACTCGCCATGCCCCTCACGGAATACCTTGGGGTGTCTTCTTTCCACAATGGGGTCACATGTGGGGTATTTATACTGCCCTGGCATTTTAGGGGTGCTAAAGCGTGAGAATCCAAATGCGTAAAATGGCCTGTAAAATCCTAAAGGTACTCATTGGTTTTAGGGCCTTTGCATCTTGGCTGCAAAGTGTCACCATGTGGTATCGCCGCATCAGGAGAAGTAGGGCAAGTTTGGGGTGTATTTTTACATATACCCATGCTGGGTGTGAGAAATATCGCTGTAAACGACAACTTTTACATTTTTTATTCAAAGTTGTCAATATACAGAGATATTTCTCTCACCCAGCATGGGTATATGTAAAAATACACCCCAAAACACATTGCCCTACTTCTCCTGAGTACGGCGATACCACATGTGTGACACTTTTTTGCAGCCAAGATGCGCAAAGGGGCCCAAATTCCAACGAGTACCTTTTAGGAGGGTATTTTTACGCATTTTTCTTCTCACGCTTTAGGGCCCCTAAAATGCCAGGGCAGTATAAATACCCCACATGTGACCCCATTTTGGAAAGAAGACACCCCAAGGTATTCGCTGAGGGGCATAATGAGTTCATGAAAAATTAAACTTTTTGTCAAAAGTTAGCGGAAAGGAGACTTTGTGAGAAAAACAATAAAAATCAATTTCCACTAACTTGTGCCAAAAAAATATTCTATGAACTCGCCATGCCCCTCATGGAATACCTTGGGGTGTCTTCTTTCCAAAATGGGGTCACATGTGGGGTATTTATACTGCCCTGGCATTTTAGGGGCCCTAAAGCGTGAGAAGAAAAATGCGTAAAATGCCCTCCTAAAGGTACTCATTGAATTTAGGCCTTTGCATCTTGGCTGCAAAAGTGTCACACATGTGGTATCGCTGTACTCAGGAGAAGTAGGGCAATGTGTTTGGGGTGTATTTACATATACCCATGCTGGGTGAGAGAAATATCTCTGTAAACTGACAACTTTGAATAAAAAATGTAAAAAGTTGTCGCTTACAGCGATATTTCTCACACGCAGCATGGGTATATGTAAAAATACACCCCAAAACACATTGCCCTACTTCTCCTGAGTACGGCGATACCACATGAGTGACACTTTTTGCAGCCAAGATGCGCAAAGGGGCCCTAAAACCAATGAGTACCTTTAGGATTTCACAGGGCATTTTTATGCATTTGGATTCTCACACTTTAGGGGCCCCTAAAATGCCAGGTGAGTATAAATACCCCACATGTGACCCCATTTTGGAAAGAAGACACCCCAAGGTATTCCGTGAGGGGCATGGTGAGTCCACAGAATTTTTATTTTTTGCCACAAGTCAGCGGAAATAGTTTTTTTATTTTTTTTTATTTTGTTTTTTACAAAGTCTCATATTCCACTAACTTGTGACAAAAATAAAATTTTACATGAACTCACCATACCCCTCACAGAATACCTTGGGGTGTCTTCTTTCCAAAATGGGGTCACATGTGGGGTATTTATACTGTCCTGGCATTTTAGGGGCCCCTAAAGCGTGAGAAGAAGTCTGGAATCCAAATGCGTAAAAATGCCCTGTGAAATCTTAAAGGTACTCATTGTTTTAGGCCTTTTGCACTCAGGCTGCAAAGTGGCACACATGTGTATCGTCGTATCAGGAGAAGTAGGGCATCAGTTTGGGGTGTATTTTTATATATACCTATACTGTGTGTGAAAATATCTCTGTAAACGACAACTTTTAAAAATTTTATACAAAGTTGTCAGTTTACAGAGATATTTCTCTCACCCAACATGGGTATATGTAAAAATACACCCTAAAACACATTGCCCTACTTCTCCTGAGTACGGCGATACCACATGTGTGACACTTTTTGCAGCCTGGGTGCGCAAAGGGCCCAAATTCCAACGAGTACCTTTAGATTTTACATGGCGGCTCACAATTTAGCCCCGCCCAAAATGCCAGAACAGTAAACACACCCCACAAATGACCCCTTTCGGAAAGTAGACACCCCGAGGTATTCACTGAGGGGCATAGTGAGTCCGTCTGAGATTTCTTTTTTTGCCAGAAGTTAGCAGAAATTGAAACTTTTTATTTATTTATTTTTCTCAGAAAGTGTCATTTTCCGCTAACTTGTGAAAAAAATGAAATGATACATGAACTCACCATGCCCCCCGCGAATACTTTGGGGTGTCTTCTTTCTAAAATGGTGTGATTTGGGGGTATTTATACTATCCTGACATTCTAGCACCTGAAGAAACATGACAGGCGCTCAGAAAGTCAGAGCTGCTTCAAAATGCCGAAATTCACTTTTTTGCACCATAGTTTGTAAACGCTATAACTTTTACCCAAACCAATAAATATACACTTATTGGACTTTTTTTATCAAAGACATGTAGAACAATAAATTTAGAGAAAAATTTATATAGAAATGTAGTTTTTTTAAAAAATTTTACAACAGAAAGTGAAAAATGTCATTTTTTGTAAAAATTTCGGTAATTTTTGATTAATAGCAAAAAAAGTAAAAATGTCAGCAGCAATGAAATACCACCAAATGAAAGCTCTATTAGTGAGAAGAAAAGGAGGTAAAATTCATTTGGGTGGTAAGTTGCATGACGGAGCAATAAACGGGTAAAGTAGTGTAGTGCGGAATTGTAAAAAGTGGCCTGGTCTTTAAGGGGGTTTAAGCTAGGGGGGCTGATGTGGTTAATGAGGCAATTTCATCACAGCTTCAATACTGTAAACAGGCCACGGGAAGAAAGTAAGTGTATTATATTATTATGTTAACGTCTTTATCCCGCTGACCTGGGAATGTACAATTTGTCTCTGCACTTCTCAGGAACTGTCTTATCTGTGCGGTAATTATGAAGTTAGGCAGATCTGACCGGTCTCTCCTGTACTCTACAGAAAAAAGCTAATTAAACGCTTTCATTGGCACGGTAAGGGACGTGCCAGGAACAAGCAACCTCGATCAGACAGGGGCTGCTAAGCCACAAGATAACTGAACACCACCTCTGCATACAATATGGAGTAAGGGTGCAAGTATTAGTCTTTACTTATCTTCCACTGATCTTGGCTTATATCGAGTCTGATTATCGAGTCACATCCAGAGAAGCTGGCTTCCCAAGATACAGAACCTCATGTTTCCTGGACGCCCCCTGCTGATTTAGGGTCTGCAGAGTTGTTTTCCTTCACCCAAGGCAATGAATGATCAGAGAGGTGTAACTTGAAGTTCCTGGGCCCTAATGCGAAATCTATAACACTTATTGCATGCCATTTATTATCCAGGTGCCTTCTTACGTGGTAGAGGGGTCTTGAGTCCCCTGTGGCACCAACCCTATGGCACGCATGCCACCTACTGCTCCACTATCTATCACTACTTCTATAGTCATGCCCTTGGAAAAAATTACATTTGTTTCCCTAGTCCTGACCTCGGGAGAGTGGCTTGTTAGTGTCCGTCTGGCACCCAACATCCGGGACACCAGCACCCCTAGCTATGACCTTGAGTGTTTGCACCCTAGATGATCTTCTATGGTACACTTTGGAAAATATGGGAGATAATTCTTGATTTTGTTAGATGTGCCAAAATTATTAAGAGGTGCACGTTTCTTAATAATTCTGGCAGGTCTGTCTGTGTACCACAATCTGAAATCTGCACCAGCTAGGAGCTGGCAGAAAACTGGCACAAGTAATGGTCAATGTATCAGGCTGCTTAAGTTCCACCCCTTCACAAAAGTCACAAATGTTTGCCAGAAATGGGGCTTGTGGCATCAAAATGTCTCACATTTTTGTTCAAGTAAGGCACTGAGGCTAGATAAATCTCCCTGACTGTGTCAATAACTAAAGAATTTGAGAGTAAAAAAACAAGGGTTTGCCTACTTTTCTGAAACAGTGCCACCCTTATCCAAGGGCTGTATCTGGTACTGCAGTTAAGCCCAGTTTGAATTTGAAGCTCATTGCCAAAAGTAGTGCTGTCACTTTTTTATAATCTCAGACGACCGTTTGAAAGTAGAGGATGAACTTGAAGTCACGTTTAGATGAGCACCAGCCGGCACTGGCACGATTATGGAGGATGCATTATGGCTGTTTCCACCTTTCCAAAGAAAATAATGCAGCACATACTGCACGTGGACCTCTAGAGATTGGATCCAGATCTCATGTTAATGTCTTACAACATACAGCAAACATTTCTCGAGGCCCCAGATCAATAGCAAATGTTTGATCTCCAATGTTAACCTTAGAAAGTCCATTTGTAGCGTCGCTGGCCTGCTGCCTTTATATGTCACTCTGCTTCTACAGAAAACAATTACAAGATCTTTCATCTGTAGTCTTACAGCTACAATATACATCAAAAAGATGTCTAAACCCCCACAACAAGAAGAGGCAGTATATTGAACGTGGTCGGCTGTATGTTCACTGGTTCATGTCTTCACCCATCTTCTGCACAACTATCAATAACCAAGACAAATTCTGAGTGATCCTCCACTTCTTGTACCAGGAGATTATGTGGCTCCAGCAAATACGAGGATTCATTTAGAAATCAATAGGATTTACAAATGTACATTCGATTCTGCTTATTCTCATTGAAGAATTCCAAAAGTATATGGAGATGTACAAGCAATGCTCTCTGAGGAAAAAAGTGTGCAAACTAACTCTCCTCCAGAAGGGAGAATATTACCTCATCCCAGCCAAACGAAAAACTCCTGGTACGGCTCAGTGAGTGTGGACACCCTCTACCACCTAACTGCTTTGGATTGGGCTAAACCGTAAGCTTGTTTTTCCGGCGCTCCACTCGATTCACCATTTAAAGCAGGGATACTCAACCTGCGGCCCTCCAGCTGTTGCAAAACTACAACTCCCAGCATGTCCTAATATCTGTAGGCAACCCAGGCATGCTGGGAGTTGTAGTTTTGCAATCGCTGGAGGGCGGAAGGTTGGGCAAGCCAGCTTTAAAGGCTATGTACACCCTTGGGGGCTATTTATTTTTTAATTATTACATTGTAATCAATTTGAACTAAAAATCATTTTTTCAATTGGTCTTTAAAAATATTGAGCCCTTTTCTCTGTACAGCCTTGAGATTTTCTAGTAGCAGCCTGTGGATTTTCTCTCTTTTCCATCAGTTGGAAAGATAAGGGGCTCCTTATCTCTGCTTTCTGACATCACAAACACTCATTATAGCTCCTGTCTTATCTTTCTGATAGGAATGTGGCTTAACCCCTTAAGGACCCGGGCCATACGGCGCTGGTGGACATGACTTAAGGACCAGCGCTGTACATGTACGGCAGGCTGATCGGGCGGGTACAGGAGCTGCGCCCGCCTGGTCAGTGGCAGGGGTCCTGCAGTCACTGATAGACGGATCCCTGATGTATGTGTTTTCACCGATGCCGGCGCATTAACCCTCACACTGCCGTGGTCAGCGCTGACCGCGGCACATGCGGGATCGTGCCGTGTGGCTATCGGGTCCCCGCGCTGCTGTAACAGGGACCCGATGGCAGGGAAGGCAGCCAGATGCCTTCCTTAGGCATCGTGGTTGCCTTCCATGACAGCCTGTGAGATCCAGCCCCCTGTTTTTTTTTGTGATTTCTTCATTGACACAATAATTCAACCCCTTAAAGACGACCACTCTTAAGAACAGAGGTTCATTCAAGTGTTTTCGATCAGGTATTGAAAACCCCTGTGGATGTCAAGGAGCAGCAATCAAGCAGAATAAGCACCAATTAGGCAGATGTAAAATGACTGTGATACTCAGCTCCTTCTAGACATTTACTGGTGTGTTTACAGACATGGTGAAGTCAAGAGAATGGTCCAGGAAGACAAGAGAAGAGGTGATTTCTCTTCACAGGAAGGGCAATGGCTATAAGAAGATTGCAAAGATGTTAAACATACCAAGAGACACCATAGGAAGCATCATTCGCAAATTCAAGGCAAAGGGCACTGTTGAAACGCTACCTGGTCGTGGCAGAAAGAAGATGCTGACTCGACTGCTGTGCGCTACCTGAAGCGCAAAGTGGAGAAAAGTCCCCGTGTGACTGCTGAGGAACTGAAAAAAGATTTGTCAGATGCGGGTACTGAAGTTTCAGCTCAGACAATAAGGTGCACACTGCGTAATGAAGGCCCCCATGCCAGAACTCCCAGGCGCACCCCCTTGCTGTCTCAAAAGAATAAGAAGAGTCGACGGCAGTATGCCAAAAGTCATGTGGACAAACCACAAAAGTTTTGGGATAGTGTTCTGTGGACTGATGAAACAAAATTAGAACTGTTTGGGCCCATGGATCAACGCTATGTTTGGAGGAGGAAGAACAAGGCCTATGAAGGAAAGAACACCTTGTCTACTGTGAAGCATGGCGGGGGGTCAATCATGCTTTGGGGCTGTTTTGCTTCTACAGGTACAGGGAAGCTTCAGCGTTTTCAAGGTACCATGAATTCTCTTCAGTACCAGGAGATATTGGATGAAAATGTGATGCAGTCCGTCACAAACCTGAGGCATGGGAGACGTTGGACCTTTCAACAGGACAATGATCCCAAGCATACCTCCAAGTCCACTAGAGCATGGTTGCAGATTAAAGGCTGGAACATTTTGAAGTGGCCATCGCAGTAACCAGACTTAAATCCGATTGAGAACCTCTGGTGGGACTTAAAGAAAGCAGTTGCAGCGCGCAAGCCTAAGAATGTGACTGAACTGGAGGCTTTTGCCCATGAAGAATAGGCGAAGATACTCGTAGATCGCTGCAAGACACTTGTGTCAAGCTATGCATCACGTTTAAAAGCTGTTATAACTGGAAAAGGATGTTGTACTAAGTACTAAGATTGAATGTCACTTGGGGGTTGAATAAAACTGATAATGATGTGAGCACAGAAAAGACATTTGTGGTTATTTCATCATAAATGTTATGTTATATTTGTCTGACTTACAAGTGCCTCTTTGATTTAATTGCAAACAAGATGACTGAAATGATCAAAATCAATGTCAAACTGGCCAAAACACTCAATTTCAGTGGGGGTTGGATAATTTTGAACAGAACTGTATATGCCCCCCAAAATAGTACCAATCTAACCGTCACCTCATCCTGCAAAAAATGATTCCCTACCTAAGACAATCGCCCAAAAAAAACAAAAACTATGGCTCTCAGACTATGGAGACACTAAAACATGATTTTTTTTTTTGGGCTTCAACATGCTTTTATTGTGTTAAATGTAAAAAAGATAAAATAAAGTATACATATTAGGTATCACCGCGTCCGTAAGAACCTGCTGTATAAAAATATCACATAAAGTAACCCCTCAGGTGAACACCGTAAAAAAAAAAAAAACAGTGTAAAAAAAAGAAATTTTTTTGTCACCTTACATCACAAAAAGTGTAATAGTAAGCGATCAAAAAGCCATACGCACCCCAAAATTGTACCAATCAAACTGTCATCTCATCGTGCAAAAAAAGGGGACCCTACATAAGACAGTCGCCCAACAAATAAAAAAAACTATGGCTTTCAGAATACGGAGAAACTAAAAAATTATTTTTTTCAAAAATGCATTATGTAAAACTGAAACAAACAACTAAAAAAAAGTCATATTTGATATTGTCGCTTCCATAACAACCGGTTCTATAAAAATACCACATGATCTAACTTGTCAGGTAAACATTGTAAATAACAAAAAATAAAAACGGTGCCAAAACAGCTATTTTTTGTTACCTTGCCTCAAAATCATATGTACCCTAAAATAGTACCAATAAAACTGCCACCTTATCCCGTAGTTTCCAAAATGGTGTAATTTTTTTGAATTTCTACTCTAGGCGTGCATCAGGGGGTCTTCAAATGTGACATGGCAACTTCAAATTTTTTCCCCAGTGAAATCTGCCTTCCAAAAACCATATGGCGTTCCTTTCCTTCTGCGCCCTGCCGTGTGCCCGTACAGCAGTTTATGACCACATATGGGGTGTTTCTGTAAACTACAGAATCAGGGCAATAAATATTGAGTTTTGTTTGGCTGTTAACTTGCTTTGTTACTGGAAAAAATGGATTAAAATGAAAATCTGCCAAAAAAGTGAAATTCTGAAAGGGTTAAAATAGTTTGGAAAATCAATTTTAAATACCTTGAAGGGTGTAGTTTCTAAAATAGGGCCATTTATGGGTGGTTTCTATTATGTAAGCCTCACAAAGTGACTTCAGACCTGAACTGGTCCTTATAAATTGGGTTTTGGAAATTTTCTGAAAAATTTCAAGATTTGCTTCTAAACTTCTAACGTCCCAAAAAAAGAAAATGTAATTTACAAAATGATTCAAACATGAAGTAGACATATGGGAAATGTAAAGTACCAGTAATAACAATTTTAGGAGGTATCACTATCTGTTTTAAAAGCTGAGAAATTGAAATTTTAAAATTGCGATTTGTTTTCAAAATTTTGGGTACATTTTTTATTTTTTTTTATAAGTAAAAATGAAATATTTTGACTCAAATTTACCACTGTCATGAAGTACAATATGTGACGAGAAAACTATTTCAGAATGGCTTGGATAAGTAAAAGCGTTTTCAAGTGATCACCACATAAAGTGACACTGGTCAGATTTGCAAAAAATGGCCTGGTCCTTAAGGTGAAAAATGCAAGGGTCCTTAAGGGGTTAAATTAGTGCTTATGACTCCTCAGCAGTTTAGAGATAAGGTTTAATAGATGATGGCACAAAGTGCAAGTACCAGTCACACAGTTAGAAAAACAGTTAACCCTTTGTGACAGAACGGTTCAATATTTTTAATAAAGGCCAACTGAAAATATGATTTTTAGCCATAAATGAGTAAAATACAATCATAAACAAAAATTGCCTCCGAAGGTGTACATAGCCTTTAATCTCTGTACAGGGATCTGGACTTTATTGCAGAGGAGCAACTAGACCGCTACTCCCAGTATAGTTGGCAGCTGAACCACTGGGGCCAGGGACTATGTTGCAAGCACCAGAAGCTCTAGGCACAGAAAACGCACCGAAACACTTACACTGATTATGTGGTTTTTGACAGAACCTGACTGTAGGAAACTTGGCTGGATGGCTAAGACTCAGGGAAATCGCACCACAATAGCAGAGGCAATCAGTACAGTCTCTAAGGGTAGTATGACAGTAGTTTTAAAGCAGTTTTCCACTTTAAAAATCAACTACTGAAATTATTCAACAAAATCAGACTACGGCTCATTGGAGCCCATATATTTTAATGCTGTACAGAGATGATTCTCCGTACAGCATTAACTCGAAGTTTTGAACAAAGCGACTTCGAATGTAGCATCCGAAGCTCATTTCGCTCATCACTACTTGCTGACACATTAGTTCCTCAGGAAAGGGTCGTTCCACTAAGGCCTTATTCACACACTCAGGCCATGATTTATCATACCTTCACTCCAGAATTCTGGCATCAAAAGTCCCAAAATAGGGCATTTGCGACTTTTCACACTCATTTGCACATAATTTTGCAACTTTTTTTACATGTGTACACCACTCACTCCAGTTTTGTTTTGTTTACTGAAGGATGAACTGCTGCCATCAAACCACATTGATCACAGTATTAAAGGACCATTCATAAATCTGACTTTAAATAGACAATAAATAGCCAAAAGTGACTTTGGACTTATGTGAAATTGAAGTAAGATGGAAGTGTAATGATAAATCTGGCCCTCAGTGTTTAGTCAGTGATTTTGAGCCAAAACCAGGTGTGGTCTAAAACACAGAACCGATGCAGCCAGTGTTATCCAATACATTCCAGAACTGTAAGGGTTACATAGCATCATAAATCAATGCTATGTGATCCCTAGCAGTGCTGGAAGGTCAGGCCGGGAGCTCCGTTGCGGACTCGCTCCGGGAGGAACTCTCGTCTGCAAGGCCCCTATGTCTGTGGAGGCTCGAATCCTAATTTTGGATCAAAATCATTGATGGAAATTACTGACCAGCAGTGACGTGTGAACAAAGCCTTAAAGGGGTATTCCCATCTCAATGATCACTGTTAAATCTCTTAATGATTTAACAGTGATCATTTTCTGCCAGTCAGCCTTGGTTTTCTGTAGCAGATATTTTCAAAGTGCCATGTGAATATGCCCTAAGAGAAGGCAGGTGGAGCAACTGATGGGAGCATAAACCTTCTGCACAGCCAAACATGTTTATGTTAACTATTAGTATAATGCAAATATTACGTCTACATATATATCAGAGCCCACAGGTTGCTGCGGCATGTTTCTGTTTGCTTGCTTCTGCAAACAAGCTCCCCCTAGTGGTGGCTGCAAGAAGCCAGAATTTCATCATTCAACTCTGTCTCTGAGCAAGAGTTTTGGAGCTCTGTATGAGATGTATTAAGAAACTAATCGGCACAAAGTTTTAAAATCCTGGAGTGGAGCCTTGCACACCAAGTGTTTCGCAGGCGACAGGCTTGAAGCTATAAACCAGTTACTGCCTGGAATATCAACGTGACACAAATCCTTTCCGCTGTCTTTATATCATTTACACTTACCTGAGTGACAGCTTTAATGTTCTTCTGCTTTGTCTACTAGAAGTCTTCCATCAAATGCTCTCAGAAGACGTAAGATGTAGTGTATTATTACTATAGTTTTATATAATACTCAGACTTTTCAGTTACAAGGGTTCTACAGGATTTTTATCCTCAGAATAGGTCATCAATGTGAGAACGATGGGAATCCGACACCTGGCCTCCTCGCCAAGGAATCTGCTGCACTCATCAGAGCGACGAGATCTCCTGACAGCTTACCAGGCACAACGCCATACATTGGATAGTGGTAGTGCTTGGTGTCGTAGCTCAGACCCATTCACATGGATGAGTCTCAGTTGCTCCTAGATAATGTGATTGATGAATGTGATGTCATCAGCCTAGGGAGAGATTGATGACATCACGTTAGCACTAAGCCATCTTCATACAGCTGATCAGCAGGGATGCTGGGAGTTGGACCCCACCGATCTGATATCAATGAACAATCCTGAGAATAGAGCAACAGTATCAAAATCCCGGAGAACCCTTTTAATAAACGTTATAATCATGTTATACATGAAATAATATACTGAACAATGAAAAGTAAAAAAGGAGACTATTTAAAGGGGTTCAGTGATTTTTCTACATCTTCCAAACATGTGGTGTGGCCTTCGGAAGGTGCCGCATCTTTGCACACATTCGTCTATACGGCTGTGGCACACCCCACCCACTTCAAAGACAGACCTCCAACAATGGTGGCCAGAATTTATAGACAAGAGATCTGGATTCTATGGACAAAAACATCTACACCAGGAATGTACAAATAATTCATAGTCAACATAGAGCTCAGAATGGGCCAAAAGTTGAGAAAAAATATTACGCAGGAGAAAAAAAACGTATCTCAAAAGTGTCAAGGCTTCCCTCCATACGTGGATGAGTTAGATGGTAAAGTTTTGGCTAAAGTCCCCGGCATCTCAATAAGTCAGTTAATCTTAGAAAGTCCATTTGTAGCGTCGCTGGCCTGCTGCCTTTATATGTCACTCTGCTTCTACAGAAAACAATTACAAGATCTTTCATCTGTAGTCTTACAGCTACAATATACATCAAAAAGATGTCTAAACCCCCACAACAAGAAGCGGCAGTATATTGAACGTGGTCGGTTGTATGTTCACTGGTTCATGTCTTCACCCATCTTCTGCACAACTATCAATAACCAAGACAAATTCTAAGGAATCCTCCACTTCTTGTATCAGAAGATTATGTGGCTCCAGTAAATATGAGGATTCAAATGTACATTCCATTCTACTCATTCTCATTGAAGAATTCCAAAAGTGTATGGAGATGTACCAGCAATGCTCCCTGGGGGAAAAAAGTGTGCAAAAGGAGAATATTACCTCATCCCAGCCAAATGAAAAACTCCTGGCACGGCTCAGTGAGTGTGGACTCACATTGAACTCACTGGCATCTCAAGAGGTCTGTATACATTGAGCTCCCCCTAGTGGGGAAATTTAGTGCGAAGTGAAGCAGAGAGGCCAGGAACTATCTGGAATCCCTCTCACTACGCATAGTCCACTGCTCCGATGGATGCAGCCCTGATCTTCACTCCCAGTTCTCTAATACTTACAATTCTTACTTGAAGACATGGTAAAGCAAGGAGCTTTTTCAGTCCATATTCCACAGTGATTCCAGTCCAGTTGAGTGCTGCCCAGTACCAGAGATATTCATGGCCTCCATGCCAGTAGCTTACGAATATAAAGGTTGATGCCGTGGAGAGCAGCATTCCTCCAAGCCCTGAGTGGGAGCCTCCCATTGGGATGTAAATGTACCTGCCGAAAGACATAATGGGGTCATTCCTTCTAGTAGGACAAACTAAAATTTTAGGTTTTCAAAAAATCTTTTTATTTTTGAATTCAGTGCAGCAGGTCTGAAAAGTGAACCTGTCGCACTGAACATGGTGTCTGAGCTGCAGGCAGCATGTTATAGATCAGGAGGAGCTGAGCAAATTGATGTATTGTTTTATAGGAAAAGATTCCATAGAACTTGTATTTTATTTATTTAAATTGCTGCTCATTCTGGGCTTAGGGGTCCAGTGGGCGGTCCTACCAGTGACTGACAGCTGTCAATCACTGATAGACCTGCCTCTTTGAGGCATGTCAATTAATATAATACAGGTTCTAGTGAGTCTTTTCCCATAAAACTATATATCAGGCTGCTCAGCTCCTTCTGCTCTATAACATGGTGCAGACTGCACTGCATTTTCATGGTGCCAGGTCCCCATACACTTTTAGTAGATGCTGGGTGGACAGCTATTCTGCCAGCTTCCCTCATACCCAAGGACCCTCATCTCACCCAAATGTGTATGAGTAATGGTAGAGGTCTCTGGAAGCAGCTTTTGTCCCTTGAGTACAAAAAATTTGGGTGTTGACATGCAGCATGCTCACATGATGTCCGGAGAGAGTTGGCACACCCCCATGACATCAAGTCCCTGCAAAATTGTCCTATTTGGCTGACTTTACTCTTACGTTTATGGGCACCTCTAGTCAAGCTGTAAGGGTCGTGTCTGTCACCACCGCGCTGACTAATACCAAGTAGCAACCAGACAAATTACTTTGAAAGAGAAGAAAGAGAGAGTAAGGCCCCATGAACACAACCGCATCCGTTTTGCAATCCGTAAATTGCAGATCCTCAAAATACAGATGTGGTCCATGTGCAGTCCGTATTTTTTTGTGGACCCATTGTTTTCAATGTGTTTGTGTTCCACCGTTATCTTTTTTGCAGAACGGACATACGAATGCAGAAAGCAGACGAGTGATCCATGTGCAGTCCGCATCTATATGTCCATGCCGCAAAAAGATAAAACATGTCCACAAAATGCAGACCCATTGGGTCTGCAAAAAACACGGATTCGACACGGAACGCATCTGTATTTTCTGGATCTATGAATTGCGCAGAGCAAAACGGTTTGTGTCCGGTCATAAAAACTGAAAAAAATGGATCCGGCACTGAGAAGAATGTAAGTCAATATGGACAGATTTGTTTTTTTTTTGGAGCCTAAGAAACTCGTACACCCATTGACTTTCAATGTATTTAGTGATTGATCCATTTTTTCGGTTTTGATTTCACATAACCGCATCCTAATGGAACAGACGCATCCTGATGTGCAAAAAATGTAGATGCCTGCAGACCATTATGGCATTGGCGTAGCTTTTATTATTTGTGTGGCTACAAGTTTCATACATACTTGACTGATTTATGCACAAATAATCAAGTAAATCCATATATACCAGAGAACTGAGTGCCCCTCAGAGGTGTGTTTTTATACGATTTGGGTGAGTCGAGAGGTGCGCATCTAATCATATTCGATCAAGTGGGTGTAGACACTCTATTCTGCAAATATTTTTGAATCTGCTCCTCTGGAACATCGCGTGCCATGATTTGTATGTTTGCCTTACTAATCTGAACCTGGAGAGGCATCAGTTTATGAAGTAATCATATGTCATGTCCCTTAGGGAAGGCTTCAAGTCTGATCTTCTTGAACATCCTTCTATGACAACACACAATAGAATAAAAAAAAGTAAAAAGTTGAGAAATATCCCAAACTAATGAGCATTGCTTATAAATTGCTTGATTAACTTTCCCACGAAACTTGACCATTAATGAGAGACAGCACAGATTATTGTGATTAGATTTTAATAACCCGGTACACCGCCGAGTGCTCGGGGAAATGGAGTATTCAGACGCTGTCTATTATTTGTTGTTTCCGCCCGCCATACTCTTCAGTTTTGGAATCTGTTTCTGAAGAGCCTCTGTAAAATCTGCATTTCCCTGTGCACCCGCCAGCTTCTAATTAAATGCACCGAACTTAATTCTAATTAAAA
Source organism: Bufotes viridis (assembly GCA_033119425.1). Lineage (NCBI taxonomy): Eukaryota > Metazoa > Chordata > Amphibia > Anura > Bufonidae > Bufotes > Bufotes viridis. The sequence goes on along the minus strand of CM065592.1, from coordinate 418,467,367 downwards.
GATGAACTTGTCTTGTCTCCTGAACTTCTCTATCTTGTTCCAAGTAAACATTTTCCAAAAAATGTTATTGTTTCCGGAAATGGTCTTTCTTTAGAACTCCTGAACTATGGGGGGGCCCAAAGAAATAGATCAGAATGTAGGGGGTACAGCAACATAAACCCATCATAGTAAAGGTTGATGCTAGTGCTGGACCGCCATGATGATAGATATCCGGCCAAAGGAAAATACTACCATATAGTGCCCGGATAACACTGCCATATAATATGGACACACAAACATAGGGGCTCATTCATCAATCTGGTGCAAAGTAGAACTGGCTTAGTTACCCTTAGCAGTCAATCAGAGTCCAAATTTCATTTTTCAGCGATCCTTTGGAAGATGAAAGGTGGAATCTGATTGGTTATTATAGACAAGTAAGCCAGTTTTCCGTTGCACCAGTTTGATAAATCTCCCCCCATAATTTTGATACACTGGCCTTATGCATTCTGTGCTGTTCCTCATCTGATCTATGTATGTAGTATGTAGTGTCCTTCATAGAACAGTCATGTGATCTTAGCGGGCAACTGACATATGGCACTTGGACGATTTGGCCCTGTGTCATGCAGCAGCGATTAGCTGCAAAGAATCAATATGGTATGATAAGCACCGTATATCACAAATGTGACAGCTGCTGCTGGGTGTCAGCTCTGCTCTCCTCCACCCTGGGATAGTTACTGCTGGGTGTCAGCTCTGCTCTCCTCCACCCTGGGATAGTTACTGCTGGGTGTCAGCTCTGCTCTCCTCCACCCTGGGATAGTTACTGCTGGGTGTCAGCTCTGCTCTCCTCCACCCTGGGATAGTTACTGCTGGGTGTCAGCTCTGCTCTCCTCCACCCTGGGACCGTTGCTGCTGGGTGGCAGCTCTGCTCTCCTCCACCCTGGGACCGTTGCTGCTGCGTGGCAGTTCTGCTCTCCTCCACCCTGGGACCGTTGCTGCTGCGTGGCAGTTCTGCTCTCCTCCACCCTGGGACAGTTGCTGCTGGGTGGCAGTTCTGCTCTCCTCCACCCTGGGACAGTTGCTGCTGGGTGGCAGTTCTGCTCTCCTCCACCCTGGGACCGTTGCTGCTGGGTGGCAGCTCTGCTCTCCTCCACCCTGGGACAGTTGCTGCTGGGTGGCAGTTCTGCTCTCCTCCACCCTGGGACAGTTGCTGCTGGGTGGCAGTTCTGCTCTCCTCCACCCTGGGACAGTTGCTGCTGGATGGCAGCTCTGCTCTCCTCCACCCTGTGATAGTTGCTGCTTTGTGGTTGCTGCTGGGTGGCAGCTCTGCTCTTCTCCCCCTATAAAGTCAGTCTACTGCCTATATAGTAACTACCACCAGTATTTCTAAACTTTATTAATAACTCCTGCTTTCAGGACCTTTGCCCCCTCCTCCAGATACACTATGTTAACACGTTTGACAGTTGCTTCAAAAAAAGACCCCTGGTAGGAATTAAAATAACATATACACCTATTTCACCCTGTGCTGTTACTGCCAGCATTGCTGCTCCAATAGTCTCTGCTCCTGTAGCCATGACATCATCATCCGCTGCAGCAGTAACGTGCCTGTATAGCTGAGACACTGCTGCAGCCAGTTACCGGTCTCAGCAGCCAGTGATTGGCAGCAGTGGTCATGTGGAGTACGCTGGCACATCATTAACAAAGCTTGGCGGGAAGGATCAGGTGAGAGATAAAATAGGTGAGTATATATTTTATTTTATGACCAAGAGGCAAGAGGGTTTCCAAGCCCAAAAATAGCTAGTAATAATAAAAAAAATATATATAATACAAGTACTATATATTAGTGTCCCTCAAACGTGTCGCTGCAGCAAGTCCAAGAAGTGCAGTGGGTAGTTCACATGTAGCAGTTTATAACAGATACGGACCGCGCACTGTTCATATATTCTCCCTTAAGCTTATACAGATGACCCACGGGTTAACAAGGGTTTCCACACGATCTTTCTCCCTCCTCCTGACCTGTGGAATAATCGTAGTATGCCGATAGTGAAGTTCCGTTTACAACCACGCCACAATAGCTAAAGATCTACTTACAAGCGATTCCAAATGTTTGAGCCTTTAGATGTTGGTATGGCCGCGTGTGCAGTCTTTCCACCTCTCCTCACCTCCTCTGGTCACCCTTGGCAATTACAAGCAGTTTCATGTATTCAGATCTTTGGGTGTTATTATAGCCACGTGTGCAGTCTTCCGACCTCTCCACACCTCCTGTGATCACCCTTGGCAACTATAAGTGAGATGCTTCCAATAGCGTAATACTGCAGCAACAGTTGGGTTTAAAAGGGTTTATTGTACTTACAAAAGTCGCGTAAAAATTCACATAAAATACATCAAGCCCGACCCGGGTTTCACGCCACTTCGCTTCGTCAGGGGCGTTTACCCATAATGCCATTTTCTTCCCTTTTATAGGTTCCATACCAACTCTCACTGTTTTTAACTATTGTACTATAATGACAAATACCGGTCTCTCCTTTTTATATCAGCTCCAGCATGCACATAATACATATAACCACATTCTTTCCTTTTTCTCCTCTTGTGTTTATATGGTCCTCCGATGTTCCTCCCTCCTTACTGCACGTAATGCCTAAACTAAAGAGAAGTAACCAAAAGATTGAGAAAATACAACAGATACTTATTCCACACAAAGAAAGTAAGGAATACGATACTTTTAGTAACAAGTGCAAAGAGAATTTGTTACAGCTCGAGAAAGAAATCAAGAGCAAAAAACAAAAAAAGTATCGAAAGGTAGTAGAGGATTATCAGAATAAAAAAATCTTTAAGTGGCAAGGGAAACCCAATAGTCAAAACAATAAGAGCTATAAAGGAGATGGGGATGAAAACAACAAAAGAGAGGAACAGAGTGACCCAAAGAGTCTGCCCCAAAGGGGCAAGAGCAAGGTTAATGGCGTAGTTACCCAGACAAAAGGAAAAAGTGAGGTGGATGGGAGGACTAATAGTGTGAATACCGCAAACAATGGATGGGGGTTCCAGAGACCGAATGATTTTAGAGAAGAACGATGGTATCCAGAACAGGGAGGTTACCATTATGGGAGAGTGCACCACTATGGTGGATACCCCCGGGATACCCCTCATTATTATGGCCCACAGCACCAGAACAGAGGGAGGTGGCAAAATGAAAGGGGTTGGCATAATGGATATAGAAGAACCAATTATGGAAATAGGAGTTGGGAGAAAAACGGCAATCAGTGGAGAAATAACCCGGCTATAGGAAACAGTATGACCACGGCAAAGAAAGACACAAAAATAGCGGAAGGAACCACAAATAAAGAACAAATGGATGGCATGCAAAATTTTCCGCACCAGTCAATAAAAGGAGTACAGAGAACAGTGGGATTAGTGGAGGGATACAACAGGACACCACAAGAAAGGGACCCTATAGAGGGAAGAAAGGAGGAAATAAACATCGAACCCAGACAACAAAGAAGCAGGGAGCAGTGACGGGCATCTTCAATCTGAGTTCACATGTCCTTACTGAAAATGAAAAAAAGGTTCTAGGAAAAGGTCTAAAGTTTGCCCCCACAAAAAGTGTCAACAAATTTGAACTATATTTGGATGTACATAAATATATCCGTAAAATTAATATAGCCAAATATTTTTTGAATGTACCGAGAGCACTCCCCAAAAAAGATGAGACTACAGAGGGAATCATACATACACAATTGAGAGAGAAATCTCGTTTTTTTCCCAAAAATAAGGACAACAAATGCATAGAGGCATTCAAGAGAGGGGTATTGAAGGAATTGGAAAAAATGGAAACTAATGACCGACATCAAAATCTAACTAGGGAAGAAAGGCAGGCATTGAAGGACTTGGAGGACAATCGAGAGTTAATAATAAAACCTGGGGATAAAGGCGGGGGAGTAGTTGTGATGGATCTTGTTAAATATAAAGGACTTGGAGGACAATCGAGAGTTAATAATAAAACCTGGGGATAAAGGCGGGGGAGTAGTTGTGATGGATCTTGTTAAATATAAAGAAGAAATGAATAGACTCCTCTCAGACACAACCACCTACCAAATGTTGAAGGCAAATCCGCTACTTGCATATAAGAGCGAATTGACCATAATATTGAAGAAGGGATTAGATAGTGGCATTATTAACAAGAGGGAATGGGAATATTTAAATATCAAAAACCCGATCACCCCTGTAATATATCACCTCCCCAAGGTGCATAAAGATGCCCTGAACCCCCCTGGACGCCCCATCGTGTCGGGGATAAATTCCCTGACCTCCAGGATAACCGAATTGCTAACTTTGGGAAATTTGAGGAAGATATGTGGATGGCGACGGTTGACGTCAATTCACTGTACACGATAATCCCAAAAGAGTTAGGTCTGTGTGCTATAGAGGAGGCATTACGGACAGATCCCGACATGTCTAAACAGCAGGCAGACTTTGTTCTAAAATTGGTTGACTTCTGCCTCAGCCGAAATTATTTCTGGTTTGAGCAGAGGTTTTACCTTCAGAGGGTTGGAACAGCGATGGGAGCTAAATTCGCCCCCAGTTTCGCAAATATCTTCATGTCCAAGTGGGAAAAAGAATACATACAACCGCAACTTGAAAATGGGCACCTATTATTGTGGCGCAGATACATCGACGATTGTTTGATGTTCTGGAGGGGTGATCGTGGTGAGCTCGAACAGTTTATTTTGGGCCTGAATAACGAAGCATGGAATCTCAAATTCACCGGCACAATTAGTTCTGAATCGGTGAACTTTCTGGACTTGGTCATTCTCGCCCAGAATGGAACTTTAAAGAGTAAAACATACTTCAAGGAAACAGATGTTAATGGCATTATAGAAAAGACCAGTTGCCATTATCTACCATGGATAAAAAATATCCCAAAAGGCCAACTAAATCGTGTATATCGGAATTGTACTGAGATTGGAGATTACAGGGTTCAAAGTAAAATAATACGAGATAGATTCGAAGAAAAAGTATATGACAGCAAAGAAATAGCCGAGTTGAGTGAACAGGTAGAAAAGGAAGGAAAAAGAGGGAAGGAAGAAAATACCAATAATAAAAAAATACAGAAGGAATATCGTTTTGCCTTTCTGACCCAATATAGCAGTAAGGCCAGCGCTGTAAAAAATATCATCCGGAAAAACTGGTCGGTATTAAAAAATGACCCGGTATTGGGCGATTTGATTCCAGCAAAACTGGATTTCATCTTTAGAAAAGCGCCCAGTGTGAATATGAGACTTGTACACAGTGCGATTCCGGTAGGGAAGAAAAAGACTAAAACAGAGGGTTTCCATTGGTGTGGTTTGTGCATCCCGTGCAGAAATAGGGGCAAAGAGGATAAACTGTCCAAACAAGGGACAATACATTCAGTACAACGAGACAGAGATTATAAAATTAAGGGATCCCTTTCTTGTGACAGTATGCGAGTGGTGTATGTATTGGAGTGCCCTTGTGGCCTCCAATATGTGGGGAGGACGGTGAGGAAATTGAAAACTAGGGTGCAGGAACACATTCGCAATATAAAAAAAGGTTTGGAAACACACGGAGTGTCACTTCATTTTAAACAGGTACATCAGAAAAACCCTAAGGGATTAAAATTTAGAGCAGTGGAATTAGTGGAAGAAAACTGGAGGGGAGGAGATCTAATAGAAAAAATCAATAAACAAGAGGTACGCTGGATTTACGATCTCCAAACCGTACAACCACACGGTCTTAATGTCGAATTTGACCTCAAGCCATGCTTGGTATAAAGGAAAATAGGACCTTTTGGTTGCTCACTTTCTCAAATGCGGTACAGAAGGTACCCCATAGGAAGAGAGCCGAGGCCCCTCCTGAACAGGGTCTAACAATTCACTTACGACCAGTATAGGAATTGATCGGAGGTGTCACTTTCATGTGGATAATCCTCATGACCATTTGCATAAAGAAGGTGAAGCTAGTACTCAAAGTGTCGTGGATAGTTTGATAGAAGGATAGTTTGTGAATGAACACGTAGTGGTTTTCTATTGGTTAGCAGGGTCAGCTGATTTGAAACGTCACCCCAAGTTGGAGTGTTCGGGGTGTTTTATGAATGAAAACCCTAGGGAACCAGCAGGGACCGGTGTGACAGGTGATTGGAGGCATTACGTGCAGTAAGGAGGGAGGAACATCGGAGGACCATATAAACACAAGAGGAGAAAAAGGAAAGAATGTGGTTATATGTATTATGTGCATGCTGGAGCTGATATAAAAAGGAGAGACCGGTATTTGTCATTATAGTACAATAGTTAAAAACAGTGGGAGTTGGTATGGAAACTATAAAAGGGAAGAAAATGGCATTATGGGTAAACGCCCCTGACGAAGCGAAGTGGCGCGAAACCCGGGTCGGGCTTGATGTATTTTATGTGAATTTTTACGCGACTTTTGTAAGTACAATAAACCCTTTTAAACCCAACTGTTGCTGCGGTATTACACCATTGGAAGCATCTCACTTATAGTTGCCAAAAATAGCTAAAATTCTGCATCACCCTGTGGCGCCACTCAAACATGCTGGATGCCTTATCATTGCGCTGCGCCGCCAGTAGCCAAATTGACTTTTAGGGGTCAGAAAGGTCCTCGACAATGGGGTAGTGTGATGACTTGAGTGTGGTTCTCCGTATTATCTGGCCATCTTCCATCCTGCTGGGAGTCGTAGTTATTAGATGCAACATGCACATAAAACCCGAGCTGCCTGTTTCCAAACTGGTTACCGCCAACCACACTTGCACTCCAATGGATCTAACAGCTTAGCATTTGTATGGAAATCCTCTCATCGGCAGCCATGATGTAAAAAAGGATAATCCTATCAAAATGCTTGCGGGAGCTTTGAGAGTCGTAATGAAAAATAATTAAGAAGGAAAAATTCCAATCAATACTAATCTGACTCAGCTGCTGCGTCTCCCTTCACCGTGCTCCTATAATATGCTCTAGTCTATTGTGCGACGGGTGGGCGCCAGCGCAGGCGCACTGAGGCGAGCGGCCTAATGAAGCAGACAACACAAGTAATTAGTTTTGTCACGGCTCCAAACAGAATTCGCAGTGCCACAATTTCTATTTCTTCGACAATTATGCTAGATTAATCTGCGTCCAAATATGAAAAGCAGAAGAGTGCAGGGCATATTAACGAGTCTGCGGAGACACAGCAGGGTGAGAGACGAGCGCAGCGCAGGAGGCCAAGTGGCGCCGTTTATTGTGGTGCCAGCTTGTGCTATATTTTATAAGTAGTGATCCAGTAACAGATGATTTTGTACTAATGTTATTATACTGTATTATGTCGCTTTAGTCTCTGTTTTTGGCAGTGGAAATTATTTTTTTCATCTGCAAATAGGTACAATGCAGAAATGTACTGGGTCCAAAATCTGAATGTGTCAGTGTATAGTAACTACTTAACCCCTTAAGGACCCTGCCATATTTCACCTCAAGGACCAGGCCATTTTTTGCAAATCTGACCAGTGTCACTTTATGTGGTGATAACATTTAAAACGCTTTTTCTTATCCAGGCCATTCTGAGAATGTTTTTTCGTCACATATTGTACTTCATGACACTGGTAAAATGAAGTCGAAAATTTTTTCCAAGTTTCAATTTCTCTACTTCTATAATACAGTTGTGTTCAAAGTTATTCAACCCCCAATGCTGTAAAGGGTTTTAGGGAATTTAGTGTACATTTGTAATTGTGTTCAGAATGAAATCTTACAAGGACTTTTTAAAGAACCAAATGCAACTAAAATGACAAAAAAAAGTAAAGTGACAAAAAAATGGCTTTTTGACAAAGTTTGTATTTCATTTTTTTTACAGTGTTTACTTGACGGGTTAGGTCATGTGATATTTTTATGGAGCAGATTCTTACGGACATGAAGATACCCAATATGTCTACTTTTTATGTTTTTTTTTTACATTTAACACTAAAAAGCATTTTTGAAACAAAAAAAATCATGTTTTAGTCTGAGAGGCATAGTTTTTTTATTTTTTGGCCAATTGTTTTAGGTAGGGGCTCAATTTTTGCGGGATGAGATGGCGGTTTGATTGGTACTATTTTAGGAGGCATACGCCTTTTTGATCGCTTTGTATTACACTTTTAGTGATGTAAGGTGCCAAAAATGGCTTATTCACACCATTTATTAATTTATTTATTTTTTTATGGCGTTCACCTGAGGAGTTCAGTCATGTGATATTTTTGTAGAGCAGGTTTTTACGGACGCGGCGATACCTAATATGTGTAGTGTATTTTTTTTTTTTTTTCAGTGATATGTTTTTTTTTTTCATTTTTTTACATTTTTTTTTTGACCCAGACCCACTTGGTTCTTGTAGATCCAGTGGATCTGGTGTCTGTATAATACAGTACAGTACACTATATAGTGCACTGTGCTGTATTTTTTACTTTACAAAGTCTAAATAGACCTTTAGCAGGTCTATTCAGACTTTCAGCACCATGGAGAGCAGGACACTTCTGAAAGCGTCCTGCTTCCATGGCAACCATCACCTGCTGCCATAAGAGGTAGCTGCTGAATGGTTTCAGCAGGTACCTTGTTCAGATCACTGCCGGCTGAGCAGCAGTGATCGGAACTACTCATGACGTTCCGGTACGTCATGCGTCCTTAAGGGGTTAAAGGGCGACTGTCATGTTTTCATAAAGAAATTAATTTTAGCATATGTTACTGCTGCAGCAGCATTATGTATGAAACAATCTTTAGTTTCTTCACGGCTGTTTTAAATCCTACAATATGAGGATCTTCTCAAGATGGCTCCTCTGCCAGTTCTCTGAGGCCAAAACTGCTTTCCATCACTTCACATACACACTTACTTTATCCAGCAGGGTCCTGACAGCCAATCAGATTGGATTACTGAGAGACACGCCTCCTCACTCTGTCTTCTGTTTACACTTAAAGGGGTTGTCTCTCTTTAGTAAGTTGCATTTATAATGTAGAGAAAGTTAATACAAGCCACTCACTAATGTATTATTATTGTCCATATTGTTTCCTTTGCTGTCTGGATTAATTTTCCCATCACATTATACACTGCTCGTTTCCATTGCAATCCATCAGCGGTGGTCGTGCTTGCACACTATAGGAAAAAGTGCTGGCTTCGCTGGTGTCCCGGACCGTGGGAGCGCACCTAGGCTGGTGCTTTTTCCTATATTGTGCAAACACGGCCACCACTGATCGATTGCAGGGTGGTCATAACCATGGAAACGAGCAGTGTATAATGTGATGGAAAATGGAATCCAGCCAGTAAAGGAAGCAATATGGAGAATCACAATACATTAGTAAGTGGCTTGGATTAACTCTCTCTACATGATAAATGCTATTTGCTGAAGTGAGAACCCCTTTAAGGGAAGACAGACAAGCCCTATCAATGGTCTTTTAAGGGATCAGTGGAAAGGGACAGGGGGACATTAATGAAAGCTATTTATATAAGATAATTACAGATCTTTTGACAATCATTAACAGACTAACTCAAGTAATCATGCCTAGCTCTAATAAAGTCGAAAATAAAAAAAAATATGACAGTTACACTTTAAAGGCGTTGTCCCATGAACAATATTCATTTTTCAAACAAGTACCTGGATCTGAATACTTTTGTAATTCCATGTTATTTACTGAAATCTATCTGTATAGCGCCACCTGCTGTTTGTTTGTCTCTAATTTCTCCGTCCTGCTCACTGAGATAAAAGCACATGCACCCTCCAACTGCTACTAGCTGCAGTATAAAAGGACACGCCCCCTGAGCTGCCAGCTGGAAATAAATGTAGCAGAACAATGAATGTGGAGATCTCTGGATCCATGTGAGGTACAGGGCTGGTTCTAGCTTTGTTTGAAAGAGACTCATGCACCATATGATGTCTGTTTTTCATTTTTTACGTTAATCATGGGATAACCCCATTAACACAGACCGGGACCCCTTTAACACGCTAATCCAATTTTATCTCCTAGGCCTCACCACTCAGACCATAGTGACCTCTATGACTCTCTCCAGTGCTCAGATGTCCAGGCGCTTGCTCTCCAGGGCGCTGTCTCCGTTAGCCATCCATGTCCACAGGATATAATAGACGCTCAATTATATATTCACAATGACTTGCATGAAATCAAAGTTTTGATAAACAGATTAAAAAAATTGATTGAAGACACCAGGCCTTCTTTGTCTGAACAGAGGTGAAGAGAGACCTCAAAGTGCATTTGACGCTGATTGTAGTGGTTGATACAGAATATTGGTCGTAATTTGCACTGTGGCTCCCTCCAGTGGTCGACATCCATAGAGAAAATCCACACTGTTATAAATTGCATAAAAAATATATCATGAGAACATGCCACATGGATGGTCACAGCAAAGTCAGTCTACGAGTTTCAACCTGAAAGTTCTTAATCGTGCCGGTCATAATTAGAAACTTTCAGTTCGACACGCGTAGACCAGCTTTGCAGTGATCATTTTTAACGCATTTTATTACAGTGTAGATTTTATCTGGAGATTTCCAAGTGCTGGATTTTCCTCTTTGCAACAATTGTGGCCTGCTCCAGGATCTGTACACAGACTTTCTAGTTAGTTATTTTTTGTCTGATCTAAGGTGTGGTCTGATATTGGGGGTCTAATCTGAGGTCTGATATTGGACTCTGACATGGGGGTCTGATCTGAGGTCTGATATGGGGGTCTGATCTGAGGTCTGATCAGAGATATATGGATGTCTGATCTGAGGTCTGATATGGGGGTCTGTTCTGAGGTCTGATATGGAGGTCTGATATGGAGGTCTAATCAGAGGTATGATATGGGGTTCTGATCTGAGGTCTGATATGAGGGTCTGATATTGGGGGTCTAATCTGAGGTTTGATATTGGAATCTGACATGGGGGTCTGATCTGAGGTCTGATATGGGGGTCTGATCTGAGGTCTGATCAGAGATATATGGATGTCTGATCTGAGGTCTGATATGGGGGTCTGTTCTGAGGTCTGATATGGGGGTCTAATCTGAGGTCTGATATGGAGGTCTAATCAGAGGTATGATATGGGGTTCTGATCTGAGGTCTGATGTGGAGGTCTAATCAGAGGTATGATATGAGGGTCTGATCTGAGGATCTAATATGGGGTCTGATGTGGGTGTCTGAGGTCTGATATGGAGGTCTAATCAGAGGTCTGATCTGATCTGCGGTCTCATATGGGGGTCTGATCTGAGGTCTGATGTGGGTGTCTGAGGTCTGATATGGAGGTCTAATCAGAGGTCTGATCTGAGGTCTGATATGGGGTCTGTTCTGAGGTCTGATGTGGGTGTCTGAGGTCTGATATGGAGGTCTAATCAGAGGTCTGATATGGGGATATGAACTGAGGTCTGATATGGGGGTCTGATCTGAGGTCTGGTGAAGATTGGGGATCTAATGAAAAATATTATTTTTTCAGATTTTCCTCCTTTAAAAGCTAAAATACAGTATTCTTTTTTTAGTTAATACATTCTGTCCCTTTAAAAACAAGTAACCACCCCGCCATAGACAACCTCTTAAATGGGGTGTCAGCAGCTTAGTATTTAATGCAGTATCCTCTACTTGTGTGAACAATGGGCCTTTGGGGGGTAAGTGGCTTTTGTTTGTGTCTTCTGAACCCTGTTCTAGAAAAGCAGAACATAACAGAAAAGCTCTAAAAAGCTCTAAATGCAAAATCCATATATAGACTGATAACACATTTGATATGATAAGTAAATGTGAGGTTCTTAGCAAATACATTTTGATCAAAAAAATATCCGAACCCCGACTGTTATAGGAAGTTTGCCCCCTACTGTCCTCCTTTACATCACTGAGCACAGATATCGGCTCTCGCTGCAGCTTGCAGCATAGTTTCGTTGAGTCCTTCATTTCTATCACAGCAAGATATAGACGGATTGATCCCTATTGGATCTTTAGTTACATTCTGCATTTGTTATTACAATTTTAATGACAGAATATGTATTATCGTATTATAGGAATCTTACCATAACTGTGCAGTCCCTTCCAGTTTTACTGTATGTCGTATGAATGACTGAGATTTAATGTTTTATGGTTGCTTACTTATGTAATTGGCTAAAAAACATTGCTGCCTGGGGCGCCTACAAGTATAATTTGCACAGACAGCAGGGCTCTGATCTCTATAGAAATGTTTAAAATTAAGATAACTCCTAGTACTGGAGGAGAGGACCCCCCTCTATGCTTATAGAGACTTGCCTTGTATTCTCCCCAGTACCCCGCTCGTAATGGATAGTGAAGAACAAAGTCCAGGACATTAGCATTTTGTACTTGTGGAATCCCATAGACCAGCGGTCCCCAACCACGGGGCCAGTACCGGGCGGTGGATCATCTGGAACTGGTCCACGGGAAGCGCCGGAGTTGAATAGTGAGGACAGGAACTATTGGCTCCTGCGCCCTGCTGTTTAGCCTCATAGGCCGCTAGACATTATTGCGATCTCCTGCGCCAGGTCATAGGTGGCGTGACAACGTCATCACACCACCAGAGCCCACCAGAGACTGGCTATATGTAAAGAGGCACTTGTGGGGAAGGGGGCATATTTAAAGAGACTGCTACGGGGGTGGGGAAGGATATGTTTAAAAAGGCCATAACGGGGGGGGGGGGGCACTTTTTGTAAAGACGTCCCCTACTGGGGCTGCTATTTTTATTTATTTTACTCACTTATATAGCGCTGACATATTCCACAGTGCTTTATAAACATTTTCATCACTCGCTTTCCCCAATGGGGATCACAATCTAATTTCCCTATCAGTATGTCTTTAGAGTGGGGAAGGAAATACAGGGAGAATACTTAAACCCCATGCAGATGTTGTCCTTGGTTGGATTTGAACCTAGGACCCCAGCTGTCCACCACTTTATGTGAAGAGGGCAATACTGGGGTGCATTATGTATGTAAAGAGGCCGCTACTGAGGGGCATTATATGTGAAGAGGGCACTACTGTGGGGGCATCATATATAAAGAGGGAACTACTAAAGGAGAATTATATGTAAAGAGGCCGCTACTGGGTACATTATATGTGAAGAGGGCACTACTGGGGGACATAATATGTACATAGAGCACTACTGAGGGGGGGGGGCATTATATCTACTGGGGCCTAAATGGGGATGATTACTAAGTAGGGGCATAAAAGGCAGCATCAATACTATATAGATGACTTCAATTATGCAGAAAGAAGTTGTGGTCAGGAGACATCATTAGAGTGAGCTGTAGAGAACTGAGAAAAAAGGAACGAGAACGACTTCAGTTAGAGGAGACATACCCTGCAAAGGTCCTTTTACACATGACGACAGAGCAGCAGATAGTCGGGAAGGAAGCGTTCCTTCCCGGCAATCGTCTGCTCGCTGGTGGAGGAGACCGTTGGTCCACAGGAAAATTATTTTGCTTGGAAGGTTGGGGACTACTGATATAGACTTCAGAACCTATATCAATGACTAATGGTAATTACAGACCAGGTAAGTGTTTGCTCTCATCATGCTATATAAGGATGCTAAGTGCCCCAACACAGCCAAGAGGAGGTACAGACATTCCTTTTAAAACCAGGCATACTGCCTAGTATGGGTTGGTTATGGTGAGTGCAACATGCCCTTTCTTGCTTCAAAATTCACTGCAGAGAAACTCACACTCTTATTAATATGTTAATAGAGTGCTCACAGCACAAAGGGGCTAGCCTAAACCCTCAGAGCACTACTTCACCTACTCCTCCGTCCCAATGATTCACTGGACCAGGACAATCACTCCCAGGAAAACTGAACAAGAATCATTAGAGGCTGTAAATGCTTCTCAATAAGGACAATATGAAGAACGGCACACCGGATATGACCACTCGAGTAAACATCATATCTAATTTTAAGTTGTTAAATACAGCGAAGGCCAGGAACTAACAATCGCTGACTGGATGAATATCAGAGAGAATCTTCTCAGATATTAAAGTGGTTGTCAGGTCGGAAAATGTTATTTTTGTGTGAGTCTATTATCCCCTTGTCAAGCCTTTTTTAGTGTTTTTTGCATATTCTACATTTGGGGGGATAAAAGGGCACCTTGTGCTGGATATTTATTAGGATTTCAGTGTTGACCCTCCATTTTTTCCTCTTTGAAGGGCACTGGATAATCTGTTACATATGCGCTTGGCAGCTTTAGGCATCTGTGTTGGTCCCATGTTCATATGTGCCCGCATTGCTGAGAAAAATGATGTTTTACTATATACAAATGAGCCTCTTGGAGCAACGGGGGCGTTGCTGTTACACTAGGAGGCTCTGCTCTCTCTGCAACTGCCGCTCCCTCTGCACATTGATTGACAGGGCCAGACATGATAATGTTTACATGTCAATCAGAGTGTAGAGGACGCAGAGAGCTGCAGAGAGAGCAGAGCCTCTAGGTGTAACTGCTCCCAGAGGCTCATATGCATATAGTTTTAACTTTTGGATTAAAAATTATGTTTTATTAGCTTTTTCCCCGCAAATGCGGCGCTTCAATTGGAGACAAAGAAAATTTCTGAAAACTCTTTTTAGTGCCTTGGGAGACCTCCATAGTCTCTGCCTTGGCCTGTGACTTCACATCCTTTGGTCACATGACCTTTGTGCAGTTCAGTCCCATTCAGGTGAATGAGACTGAGCTGCAATACCAAGCGCAGCCACTATAGAATGTACGGCGCTGTGTCTGGTTTACAAAAAAGCTTGTCCAAGTGCTGCTATCCCTTCAAACTGATGATCGGCAGGGATGTCGGGAGTCGGATCCCCACCAATCAGTCACTGATGACCTATCCTGAGAATAAGTCCACAGTATTCAAATCCAAGCCATTTAAGACCTACCCTGGAGTCATGGGAAAACGGGCTAATTGGTTTAACTATTTCAATAAACATAAAAATTAATTTACTGAAGAAATTCTAAGAGAAAGAGGGAAAGGAAGGGTAATGTCTCCTCTGTGAGAATGGAGCGGGAGCAGGAAATGTCATGTGTGCTATCTGATCACAGCACATTTAGTCTACATAGACACAAGAGTCCCACTAATTAGAGCCCGACGTTTTATCTTGTTTATCGCTGAGAACCCGAGCCGTGATTCTTCTTTACTGAACGGGGACTAATCCGAAACTGATACTACTTTTTAAAGTCTCTTTGAGAAGAGGGAATCTGAGGAAGTGAAATGCATTAGTCACGGCTGTGATAGCGATACATACAAACAGTTGAAATTATACTAGCATCAAAGCTGCTGCCTGTTAATTAAAGCTGTTACTTATAACGTATGGGCTTGGTTCTACTAACCAAAGGGAATTTTTTGGGTTGGGTTGATGGGCTAAAGGGGCCTTTTCGGTATACGCCATAGGAGTGTGGCAGTGCTACTGCAGCTTAACCACCCTCATGTGCAGTAGCAGGACCAACCACACTTGTCCAAGTGGTTGTCCAAGTTCTGGTGGGACACCCAATGATCGTACATTAATGGTCTATCCTAAATAATATCTCAAAAAAACATATAAACTAATAAAGAGATTGTTCAGGATAAGAAAAACGTGGAAGATTTCTTTCAAAACCAGAGCCACACCTGACCACAGGTTGTGTGTGGTACTGAAGCTCAGCCATGGACAGGTACAGTGCTGTTTTAGGACGAAAGCAGCCAGCACCTCCATAAATATATAAAGCGGGGCTTCATTCATGAAAATCCATACATAAGTGGTTTCCTACGCGTTTTGGACAGCTTCGCCACGAGTAAGGACACGGAAGCTTTCTGGATGTGTAGGCATTGTTTGGATCTTTTTGCAACCACGTGTTATAGATTTTAAGACACATTTTTGGATTCTGAGATACTGGACTATTTGCTACTTCAGTTTTCTGCGTTTCCATGTGGAGTCCATGCAGCACAGATCCTGGGAGCACGAGAAAGTGTGAGTGGGCTACAAACTCTTTTTAATCTCCAAAGATCAATATCTTTATACTTTTTCATTTGAAGGGGACACTATTATCAAAATGTTTTCATTGCATATTAACAGCCTATATGTAAATATTCTGGTTTTATTTTTGTTAGTTCTTTTTACAAAAAACGTATGGATGTTTTTTGGGAAATTATTTTTTGAAGTCACTCCAAGTATTCTACTCCATGTCCTGGCTCTTTCACTTCCTCCTTTATTTGAAGTGTTTGCACAGCCAACTGCCTTGCTAGACTTTCTCAGTCAGACCATTCACTGAGACCAGAGAGGGAAGGAAGATGAGTGACTCCATTAGAGCATCACACGTTACACTAATCAATGCAATGTTCTTCTGTCGTAATTTCAATCTAGATCTGTTAAGCGAACAATAGAGCTGTCACACTGTTATCCCAATTCTACATCTACTATTCTAATGAGTAGTACCATTCAGAAAACATCTTCCCCTCACAGCAGCAGTAAACTGACAATGGGTTCCCATCAATATAGGAGTTTTACCTCTCTGTGCTCACTGCTACAGAAGGACCACATTTTGTATTTAATTTGCAATGGCATAGTACTGCCGAAATGAAAAAGAAAAAAAAAAAAAGGTGTATTGAGTAAAAAAAAAATATTAGAGGATGGCACAAAGTAAAAGTACCAGCCATACCGCTAGAAAAACAGTTAACCCTTTGTGACGACAGAATAGCTCAATATTTTCAATAAAGACCAACTGAAAAAAAATATTTTTAGCCCAAAATAAGTAAAATGCAATCATAATTTTTTTTTTGCCTCTAACCCCTTATGTCTGTTTCTGTTCTCTTTTATTCTTGCTAGAAATGTATGAAAAAATTAACAACTGGGTTTTACTATTCTACTTATCAGAGGGGTGTGTTAGTAGGGTTAGTCTGTAGGGACATGTTAGTCTGAGCAGGAGTCTCCCTCAGGCCTTAATACAAATGACAGGGAAATGCAACACAAAGAAGTCAAACAAAATACAAAAAGGGAACAGAAAGACTTAACTTCAAAGGAGCAATGGAAGCACCAGCAACTCCGCCGAGATCCACATACCGGCAATCCACAACTCAAACTGAAGCTATAAACAGCACAGCATAGTGGTAGAAGCAACTATAAATAAGGAAGGTTAAATGACCACATTGGCAACACCTGAGGCAAGGGGTATGGCCATTATCAGAAACAGCACAGACGCCTATTGATCAACAAGGAAAACCTGTCAGATCAAACCACGTGTTGCCAGTCTCACAGATCTCCTGCCACCTGTCGCGGGAACATCCGTGACAGGTTCTTCCAAATAATTATCAAATATAAGGATACAAAATAGTCTTAGAAGAAAATGCAGGCACAAAAGAATACAGAAATCTTCACTTCTTGTAGTGACAAATTATTTTCCATGGCACGAGAATATTATCTTCTAGTTTGCACTTGCATGATTTTCCACAAGCAGGGCTCTAATTACAGCACTTTGTATAGGAAATTGAATTAGTTTCCACTGGGTTCATAAGATTTCTAATTTTAGATGTTAAATAATGCTCTCGGTTCCTTACGTAAGCCACACAAGAATCTCCAGGTCATCCTTCTTCTGGATTATCGTCTCTGAAGAAGTCGGGGCTGTAAAAATGATACTACAAAAAGAACTTAGTAATAAAAGTTCTTATGGAGTTGCTCAGGCCGATAGTTCAGAGGGGGAGATGGGATGACGCACAAAAAATATAACAAATTTATTACAGAACGTCTTCTTTTTATACTAGACGTAGTAAAATTTAGCTTCAATTTAACAAGGACTTGATATCTACATTGTGCTGGGGCTTTCAAATCTACAGACCATAAGAACACAGGCATATGTATCATACCGGTAAACCATACAGCTACTTTGGGGTTCTTGAAGTCTTCTGGTGGCCCCCTGGTTGATAAGAAGCTCAACGAGGCGAGGAGTCCACTGTGGAGATCACTGCCCAATATGTCTCTACCTGCCACCAACTGAGAGGAAGACAAGATACCATCGACTGTTATGCCCCAATACTGTCCCTACAACCGCACCCCTTTACTGCCCACTATATGTTGAGACACTATGGACTATTATACCCTCTTATACTGCCCCTTTAATTCCCACATCAAACCCTTCCTCCACAATACCTATTATTCGCTTAAATGTTTTACTACGATGTGCCAATAAAGCTTTTTTGAAGTTGAATTTGACTTCCCTAGATAGAGGAATACTGGTTCAAGAGCAATGAAAAGTGTGAGAAGAGGGGAAACAAACATCAGATCCTTCGGCACCATAAAACTAGCATTCACCTCGCCCGGCTTCAGCATCGTGTCCCGACAAGTGGTGAACTGGACGCCTCCACTGTCATTACCAATGTTGGCCGTGTCCTCCATGTGCCCAACTGTGATCCTTTTGTCTATTGCCAGCATTGCATGGTCAGCCAACCAGCGCCTGCCGATGACATCAGGCCCAGGGCAACCAGCTTCCTGGCTGCTGATTCAGGTTCATTACTAGTCCTGTCTCTTGTTCTCTGTGTTATTGTTACTGATTATGACTTCTTATTGACCCTGATTCTAGCCTCAGCCTTGATCTTGGATTTCGCTCCTGCCCTTCAGAGTGCTCACCTGGTACCTGTTGTTCTACTCCTAGCTCTGATTCTTGCATCTCTTCCTGATGATGCTCCTGTCTCGTACTTTGGCCTGCCTCACCTTGAACCTTCTCCTTGTGATGACCCTTGGCTCCGTTCCTGACTACGCCACCACTGCTTCAGCACTGCTACCACGAATCCTCCTGCAGCAAAGTCCATTCTTACATGTGGAGGAGAGATGAGCGAATTATTAAAAAATTCGATTCGGCTGCTTCGCCGAATTTTACAAAAATTTTACAAAAAAATTTGCTTTGTGACGAATTACTTTGTCATGAAGCGCATTTCTTTGTAAGTAGTGGGTGAAATAACAGGGAGCGGCAATTGCGCAGCTCCCCGTCATTGTACCTTTCAGATGCTGCTTTTATACATTTTTTTTTACACTATTTCAGGTAAAATTGTTTCGCTACCACGAAGCATGTGGAAATTCAGCTTCGCATTTATTCGAATTTATCGTGGAATTCGGATCGAAGCCCACTTTGTGGACTTTGATTCGCTCAATGCTAATGTGGAGGTTAAAGGTGGAGAGCAGGAGATCTCTAGACTTTGCATCCCAGACTAGCCAGTGCCAAATGGATTATGGCATAGGAAATCTCTGGTACACGACTGTAAAACAATGAGACTAAAAAAGACATGCCCCTGTCCACAAAAGCTTACAATCTAAATAGAAATGGGGGAAGTGACACAATAGGTGCATGGAATGAATTTTAACCACCCTGTTTGTGGAATTTTCTATCTTATTGTTTATTGGTTGAAATTTGGATGGAAAAGACACAGTCCATCTAATGGCCGCTACTATTAATGTGGCGGAACTTAATTGCAAAAAAAACTGATAAAAAATAAAAACAGTCCTGAATTTTTCCTACACTCCAAACACCTTAAACTCTTCTGGTATGAAATATAGTAATTAGCACCAATTTCACGATTCCATTACAGGAGATTGCAGACCTGCTGATATCTGCACAGGAAAGGCATTTCTCAGACATCCAGCTGATGTGGGCATTAAAATAACAGTCTCATCCTTCAAAGTACTCTGCTGGTGCGACAAATGCGATGACTACTGGGGGGAAGAGAAAACACAATGAACCCCAGAGTGCCTGATGATATGGTACCTCTCTAAGTTCTCAGTTTAAAGGGCAACATAAATCCAGGCTTAAATCTGACATGATTCCTTCCTGCGCCTATTCTATTAGTAGAGGAAGTACAAGTACTCCAGAAAATGATCGAAATAACAGTGTACTATGCCATGTACCAGTAATCCCATGCTGCTGTGAGCACACACATGTACCAGACACCCTATGCTGCTGTGATCACACACATGTACAAGACAACCCATGCTGCTGGGAGCACCCACATGCACCAGACAAATACGATGACTACCGACAGGAAGAGAAAACACAATGAATCAAAGAGCACCTGATAATATGGTACCTCTGTAAGTATTCAGCTTATAAACAAAAGGCAGCATAAATCAAGCCTTTAATCTGATATGATTCCTTCCTGTGCCTGTTCTCCAGAAAATGATCTAGGCAGCATTGTACTGTGCCACCTAATGCATATGCAACGGATGCACGTTAACCAGAACAAGTACCATACACCCCATGCTGCTGTGAGCACCTACATGTACCAGACATCCCATTCTGCTGTGTTCACCTGCATTTACCAGATACCCCATGTTGCTGTGAGTACCCACATTTATCAGACACCCCATGCTGCTGTGAGCACCCACATTTACCAGACACCCCATGTTGCTGTGAGCACCCACATTTACCAGACACCCCATGCTGCTGTGAGCACCCAATTTATTAAGAACATTATTTAGGTGGACTGTACAGTGCAGCCCTAATGGGGTTGCCCCATAAAGACAACACCTTTTCTAAAGACAGTCAACCCAGCAAACAGGGGTTTTCACAAGTATGGTTCTTGGAGCCCACATCAGCCGACCATGATCAAATAGGTTGCCTAAGTGGGAGATGCTCTTACTTACTTAGTGGTTTCGCTTTCTGGCCTATAAAGAGGAGATGCTCCATATGGCATATTCGAGCAAATAGACAGGAGCTGTTTGACAGAGATAAACACTATATGGACTTGTAGATGGCATATCTGTAGCCACCGAAAGGCAGGTCTTTTCTCATGCTGCCTCATCTAGCTGAAAAATCTCTCCAACAGGTGAACGCAATGTGCACGCCATAGGCTCTGGTTCCTGGAGGCCTGTATTGTAGGCACCCTCAGCACACACTTACTAAGTGTTTTTCTCAAGATAAGGATTGTCCAGGAGTATATACAAGAAACGCACTGTGTTATGGCGCAGTATTGTAACTGAAGGACAATTACGTCTTTTAAGGGTTATTCCCATTTCAGACAATGGGGGCATATCGCTAGGATATGCCCCCTTGACTGATAGGTGCAGGTCCCACCGCTGGGACCCGCACCTACAACGAGAACGAAGCGGGGACCGCTGTGGCCGGAGGACCCCGGATTTTCTAGGGTCCGTACACCACCAAGCGCTGCTCCCATAGAAGTGAATGGGAGCGCACCGCGCATGCGCGGCCCATGCTCCCATTCATTTCTATTGGGCAGACGGAAAAAGCCAAGCCAGTGCTCGGCTATTTTCGGAGGCCCCATAGAAATGAATGGAGTGCGGCTGCGCATGCACAGTACGCCCTCCGTTCATTTCCCCGCTCCGTTCTCATTGTAGGCGCGGGTCCCAGCGGTGGGACCAGCACCTATCAGACAATGAGGACATATCCTAGTGATGCCCCCATTGTCTGAGATGGGAAAACCCCTTTAAGCTTAAAGAGGATCTTTCATCAGGGTAAAAAACGTGTACTAAGTATGCTGACATGTAGAGCGGCGCCCAGGGATCTCCCTGCACTTACAATTATCCCTGGGCGCCGCTCCGTTCGCCCGGGATAGGCTCCGGTATCTTAGAGCCTAGTGTCACTTGGTTATAGTAGGCATATCCCAGGCTGTATCGCTGGCCAATCGCAGCGCTCAGCTCACAGCCTGGGAGAAAAAAAAACTCCCAGGATATGAGCTGTGCGCTGCGATTGGCCAGCACTACAGCCTGGGATATGCCTACTATAACCAAGTGTACTAGGCTCCGCCTAGTATAACCAAGTCCCAGAAGATACTGGAGCCTATACCGGGAGAACGGAGCGGCGCCCAGGGATAATAGTAAGTGCAGGGAGATCCCTGGGTGCCACTCTACATGTCAGCATACTTAGTACACATTTTTTACCCTGATGAAAGGTCCTCTTTAAATAGTCATTTATTCTTCTGGACACTGGTGTATGTGGGGTGTGCACACAGCTCGAAGGGCCTTATAAAAAAAAATGCATAATGGGCCCTGCTTACCAATGAGAGCTCTGCCAAAGGTACTATGTCTTCATTTCCCAGACTTTTATACTCATGACCTACCATCTGGATAGGTTATTAATATCTGATCGGTGGGGGTCCGACACCTGAGACACTCGCCAATCAGCAGTTTAAGAAGGCAGTGGTGCTCACAGTAGTGCCGCAACCTTCTTCCAGCTTTTTCTAGGCCACATGACGTCACGTTCATCGGTCACATGGCCTAGGAGCAGCTCAGCCCAATTGAAGTGAATGGGTCTGAGCTGTGATATCAAGCACATCTGCTATCCAATGTACGGCGCTGTTCTTGGTGAGCAGAGAGAAGGACGCAGACGATCAGATACTGATGATCTATCCTGAGGATAGGTCAGTATAAAAGTCTTGGAAAACCCCTTTAAGGGGGTATTTGGGTCACATTGTTATTCCCTATCCACAGAATAGGGAATAACTATTACAATAGCGAGGGTCCAACCACTATGACCCCCACTGATCACTAGGGCATAGGCACCGGTCCCTGTGGAAACTCTGAGATGAACGGAGCGACGGGCTGAGCATGCGCACTCCAGCTTCATACATCTCTACAGGACTGTTGGAAATAGCTGAGCACTTTCCCTTTAAGTTTAATCGCCTCCATTTTCAGGTCCATGATATTCTGCCTAATTCCAGAATATATCTTTATATGGAAACCTATTTTTTCTAACTTGATAAATTATATAATTCTGCCTGCCTACAGCCACCACTAGGGGGGGCTAACGGCATACAGATTTATATAGATAGACTTGAATTCAATGGCAGCTATATAAATCTGTATTGCAGGGAACTGACTGCTGGTCATCCTCTCGCTACAGGCCCCATTGACACGTACTCTGCCTGGATGGTACATTGGGTCTAAGGTCACAGACTGGTTCCGATGCTCTCATAGTCCATCAGCACAAGATGAGATACGGCAGACCTTTCTTCTTCCACCCACTGACTGGTCAGCTCCCCTGGATACCACAGATTAAAGGGGTATTTCCAACTCAGACACTACTGTTCCAAAACTGTCAATGTAGGTGAAGAAACGGTCTAAAACGTGTCATGAATTTGGCTCAGGCCCAGTAGTTCACTGTTTGGCCTTATTTATGACTGAATTCTGACGGATGTCTTGCATGTGCTTTCTACTTCCGTTCCGCAAGCTATAGAACATGTCCTCTTCTTGGATGCAAATGCAGCCCACGGACCCATGCAAGTCTGCAAAAACAAACAAACAGATGCAACGCGTCACATGGGCGTCATCCGTATACGGTCGTGTGAATGCCCCCTCAGGCAGTGCTTTTATTTCCAACAAACTGAAGGCAGGAGAAGTCCGTTCACATACGGGTATTCTGTGCAGCAATCCGCGTCCTATTGTGTTCAAGGCAAAGCTGCGCTGATGTTCATACGGAATTTTTCCTTGCAGATTTCAGGTCCAGGTCAAGAAATCACATGTCATTTCTTGATGCAGATTCCATGCAGAAAGCACAGCGGGTTTACCAGACATGTCTGGACCTGGTGCAATTCAAACTGCAAATCCGGATCTCCGCTGCATATTTTGCGTCGGATATTCCCACACAATGGATAACGTTGTGTGAACACAGCCTTAGGTCACCTGCACACATTGCACGTTTTCCGTGAGGAATTGTATGCAGCATGAGTCATCGCCGGCTACGTAGAGAACATTTCAAAAATCTCATCTAGAGTTTGTGAAAATTTTCCATCAGTAAATTGATCCACGGGGCAGATTTTGATATCCACGGCATGTCAATTCTTTCGGCGAATTTTCATCCTACACAAGGCAAAGGGTGAATTCTGGGACGGATCCGCAGCCAAATCCAAGAAAACATTTGCATGTAACACAATGTGTGTGAATTTCTTGCCGAAATGCAGTAAAATCTGCGTGCAAATCTGTGTGAACATCCGAATAAAACACACTGGCCTTACAGCATAGACTGTGCAGAAAAAAAGCTCTTTACTCGGGTGGCCCCTTTACCTCTGGAGTTCATGGGGTCTCTCTAATCAGACATTAAAGGGGTCCTCTCACTTCAGTAAGTGGCATTTATTATGTAGAGCAAGGTAATACCAGGCACTTACTAATGTATTGTGATTCTCCATATTGCCTCCTTTGCTGGCTGGATTCATTTTTCCATCACATTATACACTGCTCGTTTCCAGGGGTTATGGCCACTGCTGCAGCACAGATATGAGGTCATCGGGACGGGAGCTGCTGCGTATGCGGGGCCTATGTGCGCTCCAATGTTCCCAGCCACCAGAGAAGCTGGCACTTTTTCCTATATTGTGCAAGCATGACCACCACTGCTGGATTGTAGGGTGGTCGTAATCTGTGTAAGCACGGCCACCGATGCTGGGTTGCAGGGTGGTCGTGAACCCTGGATACGAGCAATGTATAATGTGTTGGAAAAATGAATCCAGGAAGCAATATAGAGAATCACAGTACATTAGTAAGTGCCTTGTATTCACTTTCTCTACATGATAAATACCACTTGCTGAAGTGAGAGGACCCCTTTAACGGCGCACCGCTCCACAGGCCATGAATTTCATTGGTAGGAAAGCCCTTGCAACTGGCTAGAAATCATCCCCAGCAGCTGCCGGCTGCAGATATGTAAAGTATCTACTGAGGGAATCCATGAAGTGGCTTCATAAAAATGGATCAGTCTAGTGGTGTGAATCGTAGCGTGCGCTAATTCCTGACTAGACAAATAGACCCGATCCATATTCATGCGCTGCGCCGGCGCCGCGGCTCTGTTGTCGAGGTGTGTGATGACAATTAGACAGTGATTGTTCTGCGATACATTTTTACTTCGGAGTTTGGCATCAGACTGTGACTGCTGCTTGGATAATGATACATCAAGGAGATTATCTGTTTCATTGTGTCCGTGCACAGAGCGAGGCAGGAGCCCGTTTCCTGCAGTCAGTTTATCAAGTCAGGTCCATTTAAAGGGCCCTGGACCCTAAACATTTTCTGTGAGGATTTTGCACAGGAAAATCTCCAGCACTGGCCACGCGGATGAGATTTTAACGAATCTTTGCTACTGTGGAGCATGTCCTGCAGAAACTGATCCATGGTGAGGAGTCAAGGGGTGCGGCTTAGGCTACTTTCACATCTGCGCTTTCCCTTTCCGCTATTGAGATCCGTCCTAGGATCTCAATAGCAGGGGAAAATGCTTCCATTTTGTGCATATTCATTGTCAATGGGGACAAAACTGAACTGAAGGGAGTAGAGTGAGCCAGAATGCATTCCGCCTGGTTGCGTCCCCATCGCGGACGGAATAAAACTGCAAGCAGCGTTTTTTTGTCAGCTATGTGGTACAGAGCAAGACGGATCCGTCATGACTCACAATGTAAGTCAATGGAGACGGATCCGTTTTCTCGGACACAAAAGAAAACTGATCTATCCCCTATTGACTTACAATGGTTTTAGAGACGGATCCGTCTTGGCTATTTTAGAGATAATACAACCGGATCCGTTAATGCAGACGGTTGTATTATTATTACGGAAGCGTTTTTTGATGATCCATGACGGATCCACCAAAAACGCTGGTGTGAAAGTAGCCTTAGCAGGGCATGGCTTATTGGAAAGGGATGAGACATCATGCACCAAAAATAGGTAAACTAAGCCAAAAGATGCAAACTTAGGCGAGACATTTATTATCCAGCATCAGCCACTGTCAAAAATCTTGCGCAGTTTAAAGAGGACCCGTCCCCTCTCCTGACATGTCTGCTTTAGAGACTACTGGTATTCCCCATGTAATTATAATTCTGAACTGTCTATTCCTATGACTCTACAGTATGTAGTGTCATTCTCTCTTATTCCTCCTAGAAGTTAACAAATTGATTGCCAGCAGTTTGCAATAAATGACCAGCTTGGAGTTACCAGTTGAGGGCATGTCCCTGCACAGTCTGGCAGTATCCAGTCAGTGCTGCCAGTATCAGACTGTGCAGGGAAAAAATACATGGATGTAGAGTCGCACACGGCTGATCTCGAGGTGCACCGGAATGCATCAGCCCATCCAGAGCCAAGGATCCTCACCGGCTCCCACAGACATAGCAAACAGAGACAAACATAGGCAGCATGTCCAGTGTTTTCCCCTTTATTTGGAACCGTACCAAGGAACACGTGTAAACACAGCAAGCTTTGTTGTGTTTACACGTGTTCCTTGGTACGGTTGCAAATAAAGGGGAAGACACTGGACATGCTATGCATCAGGGGGGCTTCAAATGGGACATGGCATTTTTGAATAAAATGATTTTTTTAGTGTCTCCACATTCTGAAAGCCATATTTTTTTTTTTTTTGGGAGACTGTCTTATGTAGGGGCTCATTTTTTGCGGGATGAGATGTCGGTTTGATTGGCACTATCTTGGGGTGCATATGTCATTTTGGTCGCTTGCTATTACACTTTTTGTGATTTGAGGTGACAAAAATGTTTTTTTTTACACTTTTATTGTGTAATGTTTTTATTAATTATTTTTTACGGTATTTACCTGAGGGGTCAGGTCATGTGATATGTTTATAGAGCAGGTTTTTACAGATGCGGCGATACCTAATATGTATACTTTTTATTATTTATTTTACTTTAACACAATAACAGCATTTTAGTCTGAGAGACATATTTATTTATTTTTTTGGGCAATTCTGCTATGTAGGGGCTCATTTTTTGCGGGATGAGGTAGGGGTTTGATTTGTGCTATTTTGGGAGGCATACGCCTTTTTGATCGCTTAGTATTACACTTTTTGTGATGTAAGGTGACAAAAAAATTGCTTTTTTTACACCATTTTTATTTTTTTAATGGTGTTCACCTGAGGGGTTAGGTCATGTGATATTTTTATAGAGCAAGTTTTTACGGACGTGGCAATACCTAATATGTGTAGTGTATTTAATTTTTTTAATTTTCATACAGTGATAAATATGTTTTTTTTTTTTTCCTTTTTTTACATTTTTTGACCCAGACCCACTTGGTTCTTGAAGATCCAGTGGGTCTGATGTCTGTATAATACAGTACAGTACACTATATAGTGTACTGTACTGTATTTTTTACTTTACCAAGTCTGATCAGACTTCTGCCATTAGCAGAAGTCTGATCACAGTTACCATTACCATGGCAAGCAGGATGCCTGTAAAGGCATCCTGTTGCCGTGGTAGCCATCACCCGCTACCAGAACAGAGCAGCGGCTGATGCGGAGGGAGGCTGGCCATACGGACCGCGGAATGGAAGGGGTTAAATGGCTGACATCACAGCACAGATGTCAGCAGTTTATAGCAGTGTGTCAGCAATGTGCTGACACTCTGCTATACCCACTGGCCACCAATGATTATATTAGAGAGGAGGCGGGCGGGGGATCAGAAACTTCAGAAAGCGCTGCAAACTGCAGGTCTGAATTGACCTGCGGTTTGCAGTGATCACCGATATGGGGGTGGGGGGCAAAAGGAACCCCCACGGCATTGTAACAAGGTACCTGCGGAATGATTTCAGCAGGTACCTTGTTCCGATCACCGCACAGTGCACAGCGGTGATCGGAAATACACAGGGCGTACATGTACGTCCTGTGTCCTTAAGTACAAGGACATCAGGGCGAACCTGTACACCATGTGTCCCTAAGAGGTTAAAGGGAACCTGTCACATTGAAAATTCAATTCAATCTGTGGGCGGCAGGTTATAGAACAGAAGGAGCTGAGCAGATAGATATATATATATATATATATATACAAAAAGTTACGATAATTTGGTTTTCCAGTGAAATTTATGGAAAGCGTAAAAAGTTCACACTGCAGTGATATTATATCATAAAAGTAGGGCATTTAAGTAGAAGTGCTGGGTATACCCCAACAAAAAAGTCAATATCTCAATAACTTGTCATGTGGCCTTCAGCATCAATTACAGCTTGACAACCACGTCTCCTGCTGTTCACAAGTCGGCTTATTGTCTGCTGTGGCATGGCATCCCACTCTTCTTGAAGGGCAGCCCTCAGGTCATTGAGGTTCTGGGGTACAAAGTTACGAGCCTCTACACGGCGACATGGGATTAAGGTCTGGAGAAAGTGCAGGCCGCTCTATTTTAGGTCCCCCAGTTTCCAGCAGCCGTTCCCTAATGATGCGACCTCGATAAGCTGGCGCATTGTCATCCATGAAGATGAAATTAGGCCTGTGGTGTTGATGCAGAGGCACAATGTCTGGATTAATGATGTTATTCAAGTAGTATGGGCTTGTCACTGTACCATTCACAAAGTGTAGGGCAGTTCTGTATTGACTAGACACACCTGCCCACACTGTAACACCACCACCAAAGGCTCGTCTGGTGACAACAGTGGCTGATGCATAGCACTCTTTTTGACGTCTCCAGCATTGTTGGAAGCCATAATTTCTGCAATGCCTCAATCGACTGTCATCAGTGAACAGCACTGATGCCCACTGGTCCCTCATCCAGCGTAGATGCTCCCTGTCCCATGCAAGACGATGACGCCCGTGCCTGGTGGTGTAGTCAGGTACCCTTGCATGTCGTCTATCACGCAGACCAAGCTAATGTAAACGGTTTAGAATGGTCTGACGTGACACTTGGTGCCTCTCACCTCCCTTAAATGTGCCTGGAGTTGTGTGGCATTCATCATCCGATTCCGCAGAACATTGTTCACAATGAAGCAGTCATCAGGGTGGGATGTGGCCGAAGGTCGTCCACTTCTATGTCTTTCTGTGACATTTCCAGTCCCTCTGTATCTCTGATACATCCTGCTGATGACACTCTGTGACACACTAAGCTCAGCGGCCACTTACGTCTGAGAACATCCTGCTTCACGCCTCACAATGGCGAAGTACTTTTGATTAATTGTTAGGTGTCGTCTTGGTCTCATGATATCAAAATGTGAACAGCATGATGAGGAGGACTGTTTAAATACCAATTCTAATTGAACCAGGACATTTATTGGGTGATTCATGGATCAAACACCTGTTGTGAATTTTGGCATTAAGCTCCTTGTTAGACAACAGCAAGTTATGCAAAAAGTACTGAAACATTGAACAGTTGGACATGTGCGTTCAGAAGTTTAGAGAAGGTCCCATTAAGTTCAGCTGTAAAAGTTAGAGTTCATTTTAGGTTCATCCTGAAATGTCACCCACAAGCAAAATATCCCTAACTTTTTGTGAGTAGTGTATATTTATTCAGTAAAAGTTTCAGTATAACTTGTGTATCATTAACTGATATTTCTACTCATTTGGCTTAGGAGTCCAGTGGGCGGTCCTAATCTGTGATCTACAGATTCCCCTGTATGACAATACATAAAGAAATACTGTAACTTTCAACCACTGTATCTGTATTTCTTCCTTTAGGCTTACCTCACGAGAAAACGGTGAAGGCCGACATCGAAACACCTGTAAATAAAAAGAATAAGAAAATAAGCATCAGGATCAAACAAAGTTGTTATAGACATAAAGAAACCAACATGAAAAGCAAAACTGATCCATGCGTCGGACACAGTATACTTTATACAGAAGAAAACAGGAATCTCATTTTAGGATTTACTGAAAGTCTTAATTTTGGTGGGACAGACACCCAGTGGTCTCCAAGCAAATGGAGAGTCACAGGTTGGAAACCACTGTTTGGCTAACTACACGCAGTGCACTTTCCACATGTTTTTTTTCGCGAGGATTCTCTTGTAACAAAGTGTATGAGATTTCACAAATCTCATGTACACTTTGCTTCTTCATTCCAGAGGATAGGTAATCAGTTAAAAAATCTCTGAATACTCTTTTAGCCTTCTCTCAGATTGCCCTACTGCCACCTGCCCTGACTTCAGCCTGTTTTGTATACGTTAGTATGCTGCTGCCCTGACTTCAGCCTGTTTCCTGACTATGGATATTCCGTGACCCCTCGGGGCCTCGGTATACTGGAACTATTCCAGGAGGTAGCAGTCTGGTTGGTTCCCTGCAGCAAAGTCCAAACCCGGTATAGAGGTTAGAGGGTGACTACCAGGAGACCACCAGGACAATGTCTTTAGCTTTATCCCAAAGCCAAACCAGTTAGTTGGTACAGTGGGTCCATACTCACTGTCTGTAACAGTATTCATGAAGTAATGCAATTCAAAAATTTCTTGTTCACACCTTGTAATATAATAAATAAATGGTTGACCCAGCTGCAGAATAGTGACTATGTACAACAGGCCGACTTATAGCAGTGCCCATATCAACAAGATTAAAACAGGTTGTAGTTTAGAGACGGCTCACTTTAGCAGGTTGTCAGATTAAAGGACCTGTAATCTGACAGCCTGACTAGCTGATTGTCAACTGGCAGATGAAGGAGTAGAGTACCGACTGAAATAATCAGGACCATTCTTTCTTAATCCCTAGAACTCCTGGCAATTTTTGACCTTAAATATAGGTATAGATCAGGGATCAGCAACCTCCGGCACTCCAGATGTTTGTATGCTGGGAGTTGTAGTTTCACAGCAGCTGGAGTGCCTAAGATTGCTGATCCCTTGTATAGATCATGTCACAGGGAATGCTTGTGGCATGTTCGAAGGTGGGTCCTTCCTTTGCATTTCCACTGTATGCTGCAACCTGCTTTCATCACGGCATGCAAAGCGTTAGCCGGAAGAAATTAGAGGTTTCTCTAATTTTTGGAGCTACAGCAGGACCACAACTGTGTCTCACTGATCCTGATTGCCCAGTCACAATGGCAGTGTTCACCTGATCAGGGTACCAAAACACACCCTAGGCCCCCTACTGCCTACATTCTACTATTACATCACAGGTCCTTAAAGGATTAATGGACTCACATGGTCCCATCAGCATTGAATGTAATATCATCTCGCTAACTAAAAGAGGTACCAAGAAAGAATCCCAATCTACATTTACATTTTGCCCAAACCATTGGCCTTCTATACTCTATTGTCTCTCTGGATGAGTCCCCCGCACATTTAGTCCATGTACTAGTCCCTAAATGTCTGATAGATAAAACTGATGAGTTTGATACATCATAAATGAGGATAGGAAGAAGTATATGAGCTGGAATACATGATAACGTTATGAGCAGTGACAAATGATGAGCGGGAATGAGAAATAGGTTTTTGATGATATGTCACCATGTCATGTTTCATGTATCCTTATATCAGGGCTCGACAAATCCCAGGCGCCAGGTCGCCATGGCGACCAGGAATTTGGTCCTGGCGCCTGGGTATTTGTCAGCCCATTCTCCCAGGTGTCAGGGCGCAGGGCCGGCGCGGACTAGGAGCCTCTTGCTGCAGCCGCCCGAGCGCTCTGTACAGAGCCTCAGGCGGCTGCAGCACTGCCCCGGCTGGCGCGTCCATGTGGGCGCACCGCCCGGGCGCAGCATGAAGAGAGGGACTGACAGGAGGGAAGCGCTTAGCGCTCCCTCCTGTCAGTTCCTCATTGTAGCGTGGCCGAGCCTACCCTGGTCCTCGGTACAGGAGCATCTGTCTCCTGTACCCGGCCGGACTGACAGGAAGTACACACATAGTGTGCACTTCCTGTCAGTCCGCCCGGTACAGGAAACTAAAGCTCCTGTACCCGTGGAGCATAAAGAGCTCGGCCACGCTACATTACAGGCAGGGGAGGATGACAAGATGGGGAAAGACAATGACAAGGGGGAAAGATAATGACAAGGGAGGGAGATAATGACAAGGGTGGGGGAGAAAGAGAGAGAGAGAATGACAAGGGGGGAGAAAGTGAATGACAAGGGGAGTGAAAGTGAATGACAAGGGGGGAAGTGAATGACAAGGGGGGAGAGTGAATGACAAGGGGGAGAGTGAATGACAAGGGGGAGAGTGAATGACAAGGGGGGAGTGAATGACAAGGGGGAGTGAATGACAAGGGGGAAAGATAATGACAAGGGGGGAGTGAATGACAAGGGGGAAAGTGAATGACAAGAGGGGAAAGAGAATGACATTGGGGGAGAGAGAATGACAAGAGGGGGAAAGAGCTGGGCGTTGTAGTGATGCGGGGACTGAGCGCCAGCTGGGGGTTGTAGTGCTCAGTAAAATGTCATGGTGCCCGCTGTGCAGACCCCTCTGCCCTCCCCTGCGGACCCCTCTGCCCTCCCCTGCGGACCCCTCTGCCCTCCCCTGCGGACCCCTCTGCCCTCCCCTGCGGGCCCCTCTGCCCTCCCCTGCGGACCCTCTGCCCTCTCCTCCGGACCCTGTAATCCTTGTAAGGGTTTCCACATGTCATGGCGGACGCAAGGGGCGATCACTTGGACGCTGGCAGCATCTGACGTGTCATATAACCTATTGAAGAGGGGGCATTATG
Source organism: Bufotes viridis (assembly GCA_033119425.1). Taxonomy (NCBI): domain Eukaryota; kingdom Metazoa; phylum Chordata; class Amphibia; order Anura; family Bufonidae; genus Bufotes; species Bufotes viridis. The sequence continues at coordinate 418,435,166 of CM065592.1, read as the reverse complement.
GGGGGCACTATATACTCGCACATTATGGGGGCACTATGGAGAACAGGGAAGGAATACTATGGGGGCATCTACTGGGGCCCTATGTACTGGCATGCATTATTGTGGGGCTCTATGGAGAAGTGGGGGGGGGGAGCACTATGGGGGCATCTATTGGGGGCTTTACGCCTGGCTCCTAACTTTTTTAGCTGGCTCCTAGATTCCAACGAAATTTGTCAAGCCCTGCCTTATATACATTTTTAATGGAGCATAAAATGACAAAAAAATGGGAAAAAACGCCTTATACACTCATTGATAAAGAAAATAAGACACCAAGATCTAGTTGAATATAATGAAACTTTCTATGTATACAGTATATGTAATGATGATATATGGAATAGAAGTAATTACAATATTAGTGAAACGATAAACTGTAAAGTTGAAATGAGGCTCTAAGACTCTGTTGGCGGCCTACAGCCTCGATACAAGATGAGAGATGAGATACGGCCTCTACTCTGGATACAAGATGAAATACGGCCTCTACTCTGGATACAAGATAAGATACGACCTGTAGCCTGGATACAAGATGAGATACAGCCTCTACTCTGGATACAAGATGATATACGGCCTCTACTCTGGATACAAGATGATATATGGCCTCTAGCCTAGATACAAGATGAGATACAGTTGGGTATGTAGGTATACAGGTTCCGTATGGTATCCTGCGGTACATTTCTCCACAGATGTTACAGCTGGGCCTGTAGATCCTGCACACTTGTAGGTTGCTAAAGCTGGCGTCCAGCTGGTCCCATAAATTTTGGATTGGTGATAAATCTAGTGACCGGGCAGCCAAGGACCTGTTGTAATCTGGTGGAGACATTCCTGGGAAGCATTATCCTGCTGAAAAATGCCCGTTGGAAGCCCTGCCATGAGGAGCACATGTGGTGACAGGACGTCCTGCACATATCACTGAGCTGTTAGTGTCCCTCGTATCACTACTAGGGGTCACCGACTGTTGTATGCGATGGCTCCCCTGATCATCACACCAGCATTTGGTGCAGTTTGTCGCTCTACAGCAAAGGCAGGGTTGAAGCTTTCACCACCAAGCCTCCATACTCGAATTCGTTCATCATCAGATCCCAACAGATCCTGGATTTGTTGCTAAAGACAATACAGTTCCAGGCAATAGCAGTCCAAGGAGATGGTGGCTGGCTGTCAATGGCAGGACATGTAAGCGGTTAGCAGTGTGTGCTTGCTCTCATGTAACCACTGCTCCCAACACCACCTAATAGATAGATGGTGGACAATTCATCAAAACGGCCAACCTGCTTCTTTCTATTCAGTGATGCACCCCCTCTCAAAGTTTGCTAACTGGACAAAATGTGTTTGAGTGCATTGTAGAGGCATGTCTAACAATCAACAATCTCTCAACCTTAGGTACACTACCCAAAAGTAGCCTCTGAGAGCCTTTAGATAGAGCAGCAAGGGAAGCACTTTTATGCCCTCGTGTGGCAAGACCCAGTATCTATTCAGACCACATCTGTAATCATTTACACATCTGCCTGAGACTGCATGCCGACATTTCTATCTGGGTGCATAATTTTTTTAAAATTTTTTACTTTTGTCAATGAGCGTATATTAGGCTAGAGCTAGACACTGCTATTTGTTCTGTAGCACTAAACATCTGTCTCGATGGACAGGAATATACAATATAGGCGATTGGTATAGGCCTTTTATTGAGTGAAATTTCACATGCTGAGTTTTTTCTTGTTCTCTGTCTGAACCTTTGACTGCATGCGCCATAAGTCCGTAACCCGGAGCCTTGTCTGCTGAGCCACTGATTTACCATTATGCTTCATAGATTTCACTCTCCGATATATAAGCCCTCAAGAAATGCTCCAAGGTGAAGCTTATTCACCATTCCATAGAAGTCTTATTGTACTCAATAGAGGTGAACAGAAGTCACATATAATGATAAATGAATGTAATCTCCACTGAAGACTAGGAGTGGGCCAATATTTATTGAACCGGTACAAGTCCACGCATTTATATCTCTTAAAACTCCCATACACATTGGTGTATTGTTGGCCAAAACTACCAAGAACTGTGTTTTCAGCTGATCGTCTAATATGTATGGAGAGAAAAATGTTAAAAGGGTTGTCCAACGAAAAATATTCTACAGTTTTTAAACCAGCCAATGGATCTGATTTATTTTGTAATTGCATGTAATTAAAAATTTAACATAGCCACTGAGAAATTCAATAAAATCTATCTATATGGCGCCATGTGTTGTTTGTTTCTTTTCTTATTTCTTTGTCCTGCTCACTGAGGTGGCCGCACATGCTCAGTTTTATCTCTCAACTGCCTCCTGAGTTGTGATAGGTAGAGCATGGACACGCCCCCTGAGCTGTGATAGGTAGAGCATGGACTCGCCCCCTGAGCTGTGATAGGTAGAGCATGGACATGCCCCCTGAGCTGTGATAGGTAGAGCATGGACAAGGCCCCCTGAGCTGTGATAGGTAGCGCATGGACACGTCCCCTGAGTTCCAGCAGAAAAGACACTCCCCTTGAGCTGTCAACGTGATATAAATCTATGAATAGGGAGATCTCTGGATCCATGTGAGGTACAGGGCTGGTTCTAGCTTTGTTAGAAAGCCATGTACTATATGATCTCTGATTTTTATTTTTTACATTAGTGCTGGGACAACCCCTTTAAGGAAGAGGAAAATCGGGCAAACTTTTCCTTTTGTTCTCCTAGGAGATAATAGCTTATCTCCTTTATAGTTTTAGGATTTATAGTTTAGTTTTGTTAGGGCAGAGCTATGATCTGTGACTACAGTTTAGCAACACTGCCTACAGGGGTGCTGAGGTAGTCTGAGACACACCTCCTGCCTCTTCCTGCTCTCTCCTCCCCCTGCAGCTCTGCCTCCTCTGATTGGCTGCTGTGTATATACAAAAGTCCATTACAGGCTGACCAGGGAGTCAGTGTATGAAGAGCTGATTTCCATTACAGGCAGGAGCAGAATGATTACAACTACATATTACTAAACCACCAGAGTGAAAAGGGTCATCACGTAATTGCAACACACAGACGAAAGCAAATGAGCTTTAGTGATGACGAGCCAGGAGGGTAATTTTCATTAAATTACTTATCCTCTGACATCCTATACAGAAGATTCTGATTTGTGAGATGGAACTCCCAGATATCTCGAGAATTAAAGGACCCTGATAAAATACAAAAAAAACTCCATTGAGAGTCTAAAACATATAAAGCTTTGACCAGCAAAAAGGCAGTAATCTGTCCAGTTTAGGAACTGGATTCATTGATCACCAATTTTAAAAAATAAAAAATTGCAAGTCTTGTTTATACGTAGTCAAAAAAGGGGCCCATTTGCACTTAGTCTACTCCAAATGAAATAGCTGGAGGGGAATAGATGATGGGCTGATACTTGGCCTGTCTGAAAACCCACTGCAGACAGAGCAGAGGAGGATCTTGCTACATCAAGCTGCCTCTCAGCCTGGGACTGGTCTGATGTGAAGAGAATACAGAACAAGCATATATAGATTTTTTTTTGCCTTAAAAGGCTCTGGTAACATAATTAATTTTTATTATTTGCCTAGTGTACCCTGAGCATTGCATATTTTTGCCCCAAATACCTGTTTTTCATGTCAGAACTTTCCTTCCCCAGTTCTCTGCATCACTTCATCCTGGCAGGATGTTAACATGCAGAACTTCCTGTTTTCATCAGCTTCCTGTTAGGTTTCCTAACCAATCTCAGCATGCTTTGCTCTGAAATGTCTCCTAACCTCCCCTTTACATGTTAGCTAGGTGGAGCAAGCCCAGTGAAAGTGACTTGTCAGGAAGCTGATGAAAACAGGAAGTTCTGCATGTAAACATCCTGCCAAGATGCAGTGATGCCGAGAACAGGGGAAGAAAAGTGCTGACATGAACAACAGGTGTATGAGTCAAACATATACAGGATTTGAGAGACTTAGGGCAGATAAAAAATGTTGAAATGATTGGAAAACCCCATTTAAGATTATTAAATGGCACAGAACAGGGTCAAATAAGAAAAAAAACTGGATTTCTTAACATTGGATCATGGTTGTTGTTGTTTTTTTTTTGTTTTAAATACATGTACTGTCCGTTTAAATAGATGTCACATTTAAGGAATCTTTTGCCTTTTCATAATTTCTGCACTAAAAATAAATTTCTAGCATTTTTTTTTTTACTTCAATTAGTATGAACCAGAGTTGAATTCTCAGTTCCCTGGATTGGAAGCTTCAACATAAAAGATATATCAACCTGCCAATTACTTAAGACCACCAGAGGAATAACAGCAAGGTGGAGGCTAGTGGAGGGTGAAATAGGATGTAAGAAACAAGGAGCCCTCAGAAACTGGAGTCACATAATTGTGCACCTTCAGGTCTATCTATATTTCACACACTTTGTCCATGAATTGAAAACACCAAGCCTGTGACATTTATTAAAATGATAAGACATAACCCCAGGCAACCAACCTTTCCTCCAATAGGAGGCCATCACTGGACCTCAATTGTGCCCTGTTTGGTACAATATATTGGGGATTTTTAAAACATATGATTTCTCTATATGTTGTTAAAGGGGTTGTCTCATCTCAGACAATGGGGGCATATCGCTAGCAATGCCCCCATTGTCTTATAGGTGCGGGTTCCACCTGTGAAATGGAGCCCCACAGGGTGGTCAGCGCTCGGCTATTTTCGGAGGCCGAGTAGAAAATGAACGGAGGGTGGCTGCGCATGCGCAGTGCGGTCTCCACCGCCTCCGAGACGCCGTTTCAGCGGTGGGACCCACACCTATCAGACAATGGGAGCATATCCTAGCGATATGCCCCCATCGTCTGTGATGAGACAACCCCTTTAACAGAAAATGTTCTTATAATCTGTAAGGCTCCAAAAATAACGCAGGACTGCATGAGAAAAGGGCAGGCAGATACGCCATGTTTTGGCCAGAGTGGACAGTGGGTACAAAGGTCATCTCTCGCTCTGGAAGACCTGTCCTATATTGCACACACAACACATTGAGTGCAATGAGAACCATGTAATGCGTTATATTCCCTGTGGTGGCGCTGCAGGGAGATTGAACATTTACTGGCAGGCTTCCCCAGAGATCACAGCTGATCGCTGGGGTCTCAGCAGGAGGACACTTTGTGAATATCTTATTGTCAAGGGACCCGTCTGTGAAATACAGATTGTCCATGGTGGAGAAAACAATCACAGGTCCATCTAGTTCGACCTGCTACTGATTCAGGGAAAGGAAAATAACCCAAACTACCTAGTGAATATGTATATTTGGGTGAAGGATCTGGTCTGTCCGATATAGACCTGTGAGTGACCATATTACAGTGATTCAGACCATTGAGTAAGTCTTGGGAGCTTTGATGGTTGACTGCTGTAGACAGCTACTTCCTGTCGAAGAAACAAGGTGGTATCTCCCAAGGGTTTTCCTGGGAAGCAAGGTCCCTGCAGTAAGTGTGACTCAGGTGCCACCTGCCAATCCAACCGCCCTAGTAAATGTCACATCTCATGTAATATCAGGTTATCAGTAAAGGAACTTTAAATAGATTGGGGGAATACAGTGCCGGGCGATCTGAGGCACCTCTTTAAAGGGTATGTGTCATCAAATAATGGCCTATAGTTTAAATCACGCTTTTATATATATTTTTTCATTTTAGGGGAGTTTATTTACATTTTTCCATGTCACTATGTTTAAAAAAATGTATATAATCCTGCAGTTTTCCCACTGGCCACTAGGCCTAAAATATGTTAATATTTCCTGTCTTTTGAAAGCAGCTACACGGGCCATAGACACCATGAACGCTACGGACTTCTATGGGAGAGTTTTCTAGGCTTCTTCCGTCACCGATGCAGGAGGAAGTAGATAAGCTGGGATATCACCCATTGTGAATGGTGGATCCTGTGTTATCTATGCAGAGGTGATATCTGTCATTGTAATTCTGCATGGCTACTGAACAGTTACCTGCATGAGAGCAGAAAATCATGACCTATTATTAGGCTTAGTGGCCGGTGAGAAAATTGCAGGATTATTGTACATTTTTTAAAATACAGTGACCTGGAAAAAAAAGTTACAAAAAGTTCTAATAAAAAATATGTTTAACATAAAAACATGATTTAATTGGGTCGTAAAAATTCAATATAGGGCACTTACTAAATATATTAGTGCCTCATTTTCCTGTTAGGTCTCCTCTCTCCCCTCTTTTTTACTGCTTGCTTTCAGGGGTTACACAGTGGTGGCCACGCTTATGATGATTTCACCTCAGTCTAGTGGCCAGGAACGTGGGAGTGTGCATAATCGCGCAAGCGCAGAAGCTCCCAATCCAGCCAATGCTCTGCAGTGCCTCAGATCTTGCTGTTCAATCCAGCGATGCAGATAATAGTGTGCATTAGGAGCAAGCACACACAGGCAAGCGGTGCTATGACATCACCGCAGTCGTAACTGGGCTAGGATCACATGCCGAATGTACAGCACGTGATCCAGGAAGTTGTCGCAACCTATTTACACCGACGAGCTCAGCGCTGGCCCAGTAGGAATATTTTCGGCATCATCACTGTTAAGCAGATTTGTACACTGGCTGACCTGTTGCATGTGCGCTTGGCAGCTGAAGGCATCTGTGTTGGTCCCATGTTCATATGTGCCCGCATTGCTGAGAAAAATGAGCCTCTAGGAGCAATGGGGACGTTGCTATTACACCTAGAGGTTCTGCTCTCTTTGCAACTGTCACGCCCCCTGCACTTTGATCGACAGGGCCAGGCGTTTACGTTTACACTATCTGGTCCTGTCAATCAAAGTGCAGAGGGCGCAGCAGTTGCAGAGAGAGCAGAGACTCTAGGTGTAATGGTAACGCCCCCATTGCTCCTAGAGGCTCATTTTTCTCAGTAATGCAGACACATATGAACATGGGACCAACACAGATGCCTTCAGCTGCCAAGTGCACATGTAACAGGTCAGCCAGTGTCATAGGTACAAATCTGCTGACAGATGCCACATGAAGGAAGGGGCATTACAAAAAACATTTGTGTTTAACCTCTTTAAGCCTGGGCCCAAAGAGAAGCTCTTCTAAGTAACTCAATCAGCGTATCATCTAGTAATCCCCCAGCAGAGACGCTCCAGTGTCATCAATGCAGAAAACGCTGAACACTCTACTTAAACAATGTCTTTTCTCCCTCCGCTTTCACAGAGAAAGCAATGAGACTCATCCCAGTAAATATTATCTGCCAGAAGAATCCAAGTCAATTGATTTTCCGCACGATGCACATCATTGAAAAATTTTCCTTTCATTTGCAAACAGACACGGAATAAATATTTCAGCCAGGGAAATCCGTAATCATGTTATCAGAGGCTTCTTAACCCTGATATAGATACGCCTCTCAGAGACGAGAAAACTTCATTGAAAATTCAATTGCTTTTCATCGATTCAATAAAATCTCCAAATTCAGACTGTAAGAACAGCAGAGAGTTCATCGTACGCGTTTGTTTTATCACTTTCATAACGTCTCCAGTCAATGCCAAAAATGGTTTTCAGCTCGAGCGGAGGAGCAGGGCTCTTCGTCGTTCTCGGCGTCCTCATGTTTAATTCTGCAATTGGGTGATAATAGCCCGTAATGCTGCCCGACACTGTGCTCCCAACAATACAAATAATGCACGGATCTGAGGTGTACACTGCGCTCTAAAGGCAAGCCTATGCAAACAGAGACCAGGAGAAAGCACTTGGATCAGGAAAGGTTTTTGTACTGGAGGAAAAAAAAATTATGAAAGTGCAAAAATGTATGTATATGTTCTAATTAAATAAAGTGTGGACATCAGAATAATCTCCCGTGGAGGGTCCAAGGAAACCTAGTCTGTCTGGGTAAATATGTAGCAACCAGTTTGCCAACTAACAAAATCACATGGTTAGATAGGTCACTGTCTTCCACAAAAACAGCACACTCTTCTTCTGCTGTTGTTCCCCTCAAATGATTGGCTACATGCACCTCTGTCTCCACTATCATAATGGAAAGTGGTCACTGCGTTATATAAGTTTACATAACACGTCTCCTGCCGTTATATATAGGATATATAGTGTAGTATTCCCTCCCACAAAATTCAGCCCTCTCCTATAATAATTCTATGAGTGAACAGGTCACTGCCTCCCACAGGATAAGCACACTCTTCTCATGCTGGCATTATTCCTTTGATCTGATTGGATACACAGCGGGGAAGATTCTGGCACGAGTTGGATCAAAAAGGTGGAGAACATGTCGTGCCTTAAGCTTACTAGTTGTCTTGGAAACTTTTTGGTGTTGATAGCTTTGAAAAGTTAAAAAAGGGACGTGAGTAAAAGTACTGGTAAAATGCACCAGTTTTTGAGCAAACGTCTGGTGCAACGTAGTCCAACTATGAGGTGGAAAACAGTCTAACAAGTCTACAAAGTGGTACCAAATCTAAAATACTGCATGCACTATTTTAATAGATTTGGGCCATTTGAGCCATTTCTCCAGGCAAAATGACACAAAAATACTGAAAAACTGCCCCCAGTGTTCTGCTCAACACTAAACAATTGAGTTCACTAATGAAATCTGTCGAGTAGAAAGGTCACTGTCTCCTATAAGATCAGCACACTCCACTCCTGCTGCTGTCCTCATACCTATGAACTGAATGGCTAACGTGTGTTCTGTTCTCGCCATGAAATTGGTCCTTTTACATACAGTCCTGCCCTAACATGAGAGGGCAGGTCAGTGCTTTCTACAAGGTCAGCACACTCCTCTCCTGCTGCTGTAATCATCCCTATGAACTGAATGGCTAAAGGGTGTTCTGTTCCCACCAGGCAATTGGCCTTTTACATACAGCACTGCCCTAACACGAGAGGACAGGTCACTGCTTTCTCCAAGATCAGCACACTCTTCTTTTGCTGCTGTCATCATCCTTATGAACTGAATGGCTAAAGGGTGTTCTGATCCCACCATGAAATTGTCTATTTAACATACTGTCCTACCGTAACATGAGAGGGCAGGTCACTGCTTCCTACAAGGTCAGCACACTCCTCTCCTGCTGCCATCATCATTCCTAGGAAACCAATCAGGAAATTGATTCTTTTACATACAGCCCTACCCTAACATGAGGGCAGGTCACTGCTTTCTACAAGGTCAGCACACTCTTCACTCTTCTCCTGCTGCTACCATCATCCCTAGGATCTGAGTGGTTTAAGGGTGTTCTGATCCCGCCATGAAATTGACCGTTTTATATACAACTCTGCCCTAACGCAAGAGGACAGGTCACTGCTTTTTAAAATATAAGCACACTCCTCTCCTGCTGCTGTTCTCACCCCTATAATCTCAATGTCTAAGGGTACTTTCACAGTTGCGTTGAAGTTTTCCGGTATAGAGTTCCAACCTAGGGGCTCAATACCGGAAAAAAAATCATCAGTTTTATCCTAATGCATTCTGAATGGAGAGCAATCAGTTCAGTATGCATCAGGATGTCTTCAATTCAGTCACTCTTACGGTATATAAATAAATGCCGGTTCCGTTTTTCCGGATGACACCAGAGAGACGGATCCGTCTACAAATGCTTTCCGTTTGCACACGGATTTCCGGATCCGGCAGGCGGATCCTCACAACGCAAGTGTGAAAGTACCCTAAAGAGTGCTTTATAATCAATTCCTGACAAGATCGCTATCACATCAGCCCTGACCTCATTAACATAGTATAATCTCATAAGAAGACGAGTCACTGCCTCCCACAAGATCAGCACACCCTCTCCTACTGCTGTAACCTTTCTCTTCATGTTGGACAACCAAAAATGCAGAAATATTCAATACCAGAGATTAGTAAACACTATAATGGATGATCTCCATGAAGAATGTCCCAGGAGATGACCGTCAGTGTGAGTTACTGCTTAATGTAAGAAGTGAAATAGGAAAACTGATCAAATCACAAACACAATCAAAATAAGTCACTTCATAAACATGTCTTCAGGGCGATGTTCAGCGGTCAATAAGGCTACTTTCACACTAGCGTTTTTTGCGGATCCATCATGGATCTGCAAAAACACTTCCATTGCAATAATACAACCGCATGCATCCGTCATGAACGGATCCGGTTGTATTATGTCTTCTATAGCCATGACGGATCTGGTCTTGAACAATGGGGACGGTCCGTTTTCTATTGTGCTAGATTGTTTCAGAGAAAACTGATCCGTCCCCATTGACTTACATTGTGCGCCAGGACGGATCCGTTTGGCTCCGCTTCGTCAGGCGGACAGCAAAACGCTGCAGGCAGCCTCCAGAGAGGAATGGTGACTGAACGGAGGCAAACTGATGCATTCTGAGCGGATCCTTTTCCATTCAGAATGCATTAGGGCAAAACTGATCCGTTTTGGACCGCTTGTGAGAGCCCTGAACGGATCTCAGAAACGGAAAGCCAAAACGCTAGTGTGAAAGTAGCCTAACATGCAATGTTTTCTGTAGAGATCTTTATTACAAGAAATGCTGATGTCCGCCTGTATCATCAGTCTTATATCATTATTTTTCATCTAGCCAAGCTTGATATACACATCTTTGGTAGAAAATGAGAATCTGGTCAGGTTTCCATCCCAGACACTGACGTTCCACCAGCAGAACTTCTCACTGGTCACCTTCAGTGACAGGTTTCACCCAGATCTCACCTTTTTGTTCCAGAACTGACCCATCTGCCTCGATATATAAGACTGCCCATATGCATGAGATTAAGGCAGACCTCCTGACTGTCTCCTGGTAGCTAATATCAGGAGAAATGGGAAACGGTTATGTTGGATTTCAACATACATGAGCATTTTGTCAGGAGTCACATAAAGCAGATACTACTCTAAGAGGTAGCAGCCTGGTGGTTCCCCTGCAGTGAATTCCAAATCACTGCATAGGGGTTAAAGGGTAAAGACCGGAGGAAGGGGGCACTTAGATAATGTCCTTACGACTAGCCCTAAGCCAAATCTATTCAAGTGACACAGCAGATCCTCCTCTTTAGCAGATCTTTCTTTCACATGATCTGACAGGGTAATTCAATACTTGTTTGAGGGATCACCCCATGATGTCTTAATTGCAAGCCATGTGGCCAAGTGTGGTATTGCAAGTAAAGGGAAAACATGACTGAATAACAGAGTTCAAAATTCTTTTATTCAGGTGCACATAATACAAGTGCCATCTAGTGGGTAAAATATTTAGTGCACTAATTCATCTATTTTTTGTTTTCTACAAATGTCATAAGCAAATATCCTAGCACACGGATCAGCAACCTCCGGCACTCCGGCTGTTTTGAAACTACAATTTCCAGAATCCTCCTTTTACTTCTATGGGAGTTACATGGACAGACAAATAAGTGTGCATGCTAGGAGTTGTAGTTTCACAGCAGCTGGAGTGCCCAAGGTTGAGGATCCCTGTGCTAGCAGGTGATATTCACTAAAAAAGCAATCAGCTATTGGCCACTCACTGTGCATTAAGATGTTAGAAAATATGTAACATTTGTCTTACCAGGTCATGTGGATATCATATACAGATAAGGGTCCTCCACTTGGGATCAGAGTTCTTGGGCCCTAATCCAAAAACGGTAACAAGGCTCCATACTTACTATCACATTTCTACACTTGCATCATGCCGGAGCACTAATCCTCTCTTCCACCGATGTACCAATACAAATAATGGCACATGGTGTGGGCCCTGTTATGTGGCCATAACTGGGGGCAATTGTCAGACGGCCCAATTCTGCTCTTCTTTATCGGAATAAGTGCTGTCCTCCCCATTTATGATACTGGTGTCTTACAGCAGTTCTGAGCAGGGTAGCTGTGAATCCAGTAACGGGATGATACAGAATACTTATCCAAGCCAAAAACAGGGTCTTTGTGTGTCTGTGCCTCTGTCTTACTATAGCAGCTCACTCCTCCCCTTCTCCATAGACTTTTATAGGCAGCATGTCACCTGATTTGTCACTGAGCTGATAATCCACCTCATTTCTCAAGATGGATTTTAGCAGTGAAAGATTATTTCAGAATGTGGGAAGAAGAAGTGGTCCATAACTGGAGAAAGTGGCATTTTCTCCAATAAGATATATTACAAAATTTCTTCGCTTGTACTACTGATTCACGCATAGTTTTTTCAGTCGATGGACCATAGTTGAAGAAAGTCAACAAAAGAAGTAAGGGGTGCCTCAGCTTGTGCATAAGAGCATAGGCACAAAAACTTGCCAGTTGTAGTTGTGCATTACACATCATAAATTTATACCTAAGCGTGCTAACAGCGTATTGTTTGGTGGAATGACGGTTTATTATGATAATCAGTAAGCCCTGTAATCAATCACTGTATTAACCTTCCAGCTCCAGATCTCATTAGGTTAATAACGAACAATTAAACGGCTTTGGATTTTAAATCTGTTGGTGGAATATGATATAACATATGGTTAGAGGAAAACCGGCAGAGTGAAGCCCTTCCTCTATACGGTCGTCTTCATCTCACGCTTTATGTATCCAGATACAAATTGTACTTTATTTTTTTAATTAAGCAGAGCTCGTTTCGAGGTACCGCTCATTAATATTTCAGCTTTAAAGAGAAGAGAGTAGATGGATGGTTTACAGATTCTGCAGAAGAACATGAATGAGCATTTGAAGCCAGGCATCTGTGCCACACTATGTGTCTGCCAATGGACTCCAGCAACAGATGGTTTGGGAGAATGATTACCACCACTGCTAGTTATGGAACCAAAATATAATTCAATTATGTTGTCCAATATAAGACAATAGGAATCACATTCTAATGGAGAGAAGAGCAATACTGTATTATAACAAAAATACCTTATGATACCAAGGATGACTAGAAAATATACGGTTTATAACCAGCAGATACTTAAGTGGGTAGACCTATATATTAGGCAGGATCCTTCCCCGTCCCATTGCTTTTAGAAGAGTGTATTATAAGGGTATTTCTAAGTAATCATTGGTTCTGTCCCTTTAATTCTGTTCCCTTTTATTATTATCTGTGTAATGATGTGCCTTGTAAATGTAGTACCCATCACCCATTGTGCTGATAAGAACACATTCCTGAGTGATCTCAGAGACATGTGTGATGCACACTGGAGGAGGGGCTGATGGGAATAACTGTGGTCTGCACTAACAATTAATTGGGATTCCACCAGGCACTTCATCATAGGTAGGATGTAAGTATTAATTTGCCCTATCTCTTGTACACCCTGGGGTGTCAGTCATGTGTTGACTTGGTAGACAGCGATGTGTTATAGCATGACCGACCAGATCCAAACCCCATATTTAGGATAGCGGTGTTTATTTACTTTTTTTTATTCAGTATGAATTTGTTTGTGTTTTGTATATTTAATCACACTTAGTAAATATATGTAGTCACTTAGCCTGCGTAAGCTTATTCTCAAATCTTTTGAATTCACGTTACATTACAAAGAGTCTAATTTCTCAACGGCCTGGATTTAAAAAGATGCAGGAGATGACTATGGTCTATTTTACTGACATGGTAACATCCTGCAATTGGTACACCTTAGTCTGCTGATCATTCCTGCTGAAGTTCTCTCACTCTAGCACATCATTAAAGTACTGTATTGGGTTAAGATTTGGGAATTTTGTAGGCATTAAAATACAGTGAAGTCACCATCATGTTCATGAAATCAGCTTGAGATGAAATGGACTTGGCACATTAGACTGGGAAACCAAGGTGATCAAGGGATGCAAAACAAGGTCGTTGGTGGCAGCTCCTTAGTTGAAATTACGGGGCCACCACTATCAGTCTGAACTTTTGGCACATGGTGGATCCATGGATTTCTAAAGTTCATTCCAAATTCTGACTATTAGTTTGGTGCAGTGGAAATTCTAGATTTGACAAGATAGTTAATGTAACTTGATATCCTGTCCTTCATGTTCGTGAGCTTGTGCCCACTCCCACATAAGTAGGACAAAGTTTGAACTTCTGCTGCTATAGATCATTTACTTTAAAAGGGTTTTTTCGAGATCTGGATAGGCCATCATTATATGATCGGTGGGAGTCTGACATCCAGGATCCCCGCTGATCACTTGTGTAAAAAGGCAAAGGCACAATAAGTGCCTTCTCGCAACTTTGTCTAGGCCAGGCATGCTCAACCTGCGGCCCTCCAGCTGTTGTAAAACTACAACTCCCACAATGCCTTGCTGTAGGCTGATAGCTGTAAGCTGTTCGGGCATGCTGATAGTTGCAGTTTTGCAACAGCTGGAGGGACGCAGGTTGAGCGTGCCTGGTCTAGGCCATGCGATGTCACATTGAAGTGAATGGGACTGAGTGCGATACCAAGCACAGCCGCTATACAATGTACTGCATTGTGTTTGGAGAGCTGAGAGAAGGCTGCGGCTCTACTGTGAGTAGCAGTGCCTTCTCAAACAACTGATCGGAGGGGGTCCCAGGTGTCGGAACCCCACCGATCAGATACTGATGACCTATCCAGAAACTCCTTTGAGATTTGATGTAGACTTCAACTTTTCGATAAAATCTGGAAATGTACTGGACCAGGGGTCGGCACTGGACATATTTAAGCTAGAAACCTAGTATAATACTCGCAGAGGGGTCTTACTAGTAAAATGCACCAATTAAAATGTGATCTGTGTCAGGTAATCAAGGAGATCCACATACCACACGTGCTCAGAACTTGAAAAACCTTCTTAACATGACTTGTCATACATGTAACCTGATGCGCTGGCCCCTAATGCAACATCTGTAACAGAGCCTTCCACTATCACTAGTTTGTTCTTATGTAGCTTAGATGCTTTAGGGCCCCCTCAGGCACCAGGATTCGGATTGGACTGCTACCCTGTATAGAACACAACTTTCCAGACGAAGAGAAATGAAATAGTTTAGACACAAGTATGGTTTTACATAAGTACACGGAACTTAGTAACATAGATAATTTACAATCATTTAGTTGCTGGACGAATGCACACATGAGAGAGAGGTCAACAATAGAAGGTTTCTCTATTTTGGATATTCTTTAATTTCTTTCACAGTAAGCAGGTTGCTAAAGACCCCCCTGGCTGACCCCCAGCAATTCGATAGAAACTGTTGGTAAACCTCGCAGCGCCACACCAGCGGAAAGTAAGCATTACACAGTGTCCATTCAAATCAATGGGTGACCTCTGTAGGACAGGACAGGTCTTCCAGAGCGAGAGACGCTCTTTGTACCTGCTCTCCATTTTGGTGAAGAGATGAGGCCCCCTTATTAAGGGCTCATGTACAAGGCCGTTGCCGCTGTTGCAGTCTGTAAATTCGGATCTGCGAAACACAGACACCGGCCGTATGTGTTCCGTATTTTGCAGGGAACATAACGTCCGCCCATCTACAGAACTGCCCTATCCTTGTCCTTAAAACAGACAAGAATAGGACTATTTTTTGGCGGGCCTGTGGACAAGACATAGAGAGGAGGACAGCACAGGGGTATGCTGTCCGCATCTTTTGCGGCCCCATTGAAGTCAATGGGTCTGCATTCCGCTGAGAAAAAAACGGGGATCGGATGTCGACCAAACATACATTCGTGTGCATGAGCCCTAACTCAGAATCTATGTTATAAAGTTGACAAACTCTTAGTAAAACTAAAGTGCAGCTTAATTCCTCAGGATACAGAAAGAATGACAGGGACAAGACGCAGAATTTGTATGGTCAGCACAGGACACCTCGGCTGAGCACTATCCACAGAGCATTAATAAAATATAGCTCTTAATAATTTAGGATTAAAATGTATCAGGGCACATATATTTTAATGCTAAATTATTAAGGGCTATTATTTATTCACAAGTAGTTTGGCTGGTGGGTTCATCTTTGGCCTTCCGTCAGGACTTTATGAGAGTTCTTGGCTTAGATGGGACAAAACTTTGTGTGAAGTTGATGGGAAGCCAGGTCTCGAAGGTGGGACCTAGAGGAATGAGGCAGATGAAAACAGGGTGCTAATTACCTTGCCCATCACAGTGGGCTTATGGTACGTTTCGTAGGGACAACATAACGCCACCTCTTCCCGCGTATTGTCACGGTGACTCTTCACCCCAGTCTGCTACTGGTGAAGTCATCAGTATTTCTGTGGTTTGAGACTTCCAGAACTATGGTCAAAAGGTTCATTTCAGTTTTTTGGTGAGGCTACGTGATCCCTCTCGGCATGTCTTCTAAGTAAGGGATCTTTAAAACCTGAGAAAATCTTAGCAGCAAAAGGGGCCCTTGGCCAGAAAGAACGTCATGAGAGTTTACTCCGACAGCTTGGCATCACATGCCCATATTGACTTACGGCACTGACGGAAGCATCGATCTTATCAATGCCAGAAAATAAAGAACCCTGGCTTATAACAGATTCTCTTTAAAGGGAACCTGTCAGTATGAAAATTACTTTTAAACCAGGTACACATCTTGTAGCGCTAGTTAAGCTGAGTGTAATGACACCTTTCTCCTAGCGATCCGTTGCTTCATTCTGGAGAAAAAGTATTTTTAAACCTTATGCAAATGAGCTGTTAGGTGCACCAAGGGCGGACCCGAGCCACTCTGTGCACCCTTGCTCCTCCTGCTCCCTCTGCCAGCCCCTCTCCCTCTCTTCCTTAATGGACAAGGCCAGGAAAGATGATTATGGCCCTGGCACACAGCACAGCAGACACTGAAACAGAAGGGGTCTGCATGTCATAGTGACGTCGGGCAGCATAACAAAGGGTAACTCAGCAGCATTTTGAATACAAATCTTGGAGTGACTGGTGTATAAAGGGTGTAGTAGACTGCCGGATTTTCTGCCCGATAATTGCCACTGAGCGCTCCTATAAATGCTCGCTAGCGATCATCTGGCAGTTTAATACTGCCTCTAAATGCTCGTTCATGCTAAAAGATCCGGATTTGCCGGCGGCAGATCTCGCTGTCTAATAGCGATCTGGCGCTGGCACACTGCTGCCCTGCATGGGGACGAGCGATGGCATAGCGATCACTCCTTCCCATGTTGCAGAGGACATGGCTGCATATAATAGCAGCGGTGTCCTCTGCTAGCGAGCAGGCGATTGCCGGGACAGAACGCTTCCCTCCCAACAATCGCAAACAGCATCGAGGGTGTCTAATACACCCTTAACACACGATGTCATGTAAATCAGGTACCAGCTCATTGTAAACCTTTCCAGGTCTTCCAGGCAGCAGAAGGCAAATGAATCTTTTGCCCAGATGGCATTTTTCTTGTTTACTGTACTTTTGCCATCTCGCTAAGGATCATTTTCGCCCGTGCCAGCATTTCTTTTAAAAGGCTTAGGTGCATCGCATTTTACATTGTGATTTATTTCTGCATACACAAACTGTGTCACATTATAAATGGAGATACAAATGTGACTGTCAACATGGTGCATTAATAAACGGGTTTATGGACGAGGCGCTGGCTGTTCGGCGTCCGGAGGAAAGGGATTCTCTAAATGCTGCTCCTGAATTGAGGACAACTGTATAGGCAAGGTAGATCTGCAGATTTACGGGAGCCATGGAGACAGAAAATACCTGCTGATTTTAATTATAGAAAAGGAATAAGCTACATGGAAACGAGTGCTCTGTGATAATGACAATTTGTCACTTCTTTATCTCTTCTTGTAAAAAAAAAAAAACACACAATGCGATAAACTTCTGTACGGTTCTGAAAGTGACCTTCATTATCAAATCCTATCTATACCTCAAAGGACCCGGGCTCAAGAATAAGACCTGGACAGGAATAAGAACAAGTTCCATCCATATGTCCTATTAAAGCATATGGATGTCCTCCGCTTGGGATCCCCTCTATGAGCCACAGTCACTGAAAGGGGTCATCCCATGATTAATGTAAAAAATTAAAATCAGACATCATAAAGGACATGACCACCTCGTTCTAATAAAGCTAGAACCGGCCCTGTACCTCACATGGATTCAGAGATCTTCCTATTCATTGCTCTGCTAGATTTATATCAATCTGACAGCTCAATGGGAGTGTCCTTTCTGCTTCAGCTCTCTCCCTATCACAGATCAAGAGGCAGTTGAAGGATGAAACTGAGCATGTGCGGCTTTCTCAGCGAGTCAGACAAAGAAATAAGAAAAATAAACAGCAGGTAGCGCTATACAGATACATTTTATTGTATAACTCATTGGCTATACTAAATTTTAATTACATCCAATTACAAAAGTCAGATCCAGGTGCTGGTTTTAAAAAAAACGTAGGATATTTTTTGTAGGACGGCCCCTTTAACAAGCAGCGGACCTCATTCTGCCCAGCAATGTATTGCATAAACAGCCATTCATCTAAATGGTCGCCATATGCTACTACATGTATAGTGAAAAGAATAGTCAGCCGCATCATCCAACAGCTGTTCCTCAAGGGTCTTGCAAACCCTGTGATGAGACAATTCCTTAACCACCTAAGGCCCCTTTCACACGGGCGAGTTTTCCGCGCGGGTGCAATGCGTGATGTGAACGCATTGCACCCGCACTGAATCCTGACCCATTCATTTCTATGGGGCTGTGTACATGAGCGTTTTTTTTCACGCATCACTTGTGCGTTGCATGAAAATCGCAGCATGTTCTATATTCTGCGTTTTTCACGCAGCCCTAGCCCCATAGAAGTGAATGGGGCTGCGTGAAAAACGCATTGCATCCGCAAGCAAGTGCGGGTGCGTTGCGTTTTTCACTGATGGTTGCTAGGAAATGTTGTTTGTAAACCTTCAGTTTTTTATCACGCGCGTGAAAAACGCATCAAAACGCATTGCACCCGCGCGGAAAAAACTGAACAACTGAACGCAATCGCAGGCAAAACTGAATGGCTTTGCCTGTGAAATCGCACAGTTTTCACTGAACGCATCCGCAACGCATCCGGACCTAATCCGGACACGCTCGTGTGAAAGAGGCCTAACTGTTTTGCCCGAGTTCCGCTCGGGCAGTGGGAAAAGTAGCTAACTGAAAGGGGGAGGGCTGCTTTAGATGCTACTATCTCGTGAATGGTAGCAGCTAGACACATGCAACTGGTGTTGTTTGAAAGCTGATATTCCAAAATGACAGCAATACGTTCGGGACAGGGGATGATATCACTGATAGAAATCGAGATGCTGTGAATGCAGCTGAAAGTGAAAGTAACAGCAGGTTTTACCCGCAGTTATTCCCAACTTGAATTCTAACAGTGATGTCTCAGTGAATAATGGCGAGTAAAATCTGCTGTTACCTTCATTTTCAGCTGCATTTACAGTATCCCGATTTCTATCAGTGATATCTTCCCCTGTCCTGAACATATTTCTTTCATTTTGGAATGTCAGCTTTCAAACAATACCAGTTGCTACCGTTCACAAGATAGTGGCATCTAAAGCAGCCCTCCCCCTTCAGTTAGCTACTTTTCCCACTGCTGGAGCTGGACTCCAGCAAAACAGTTAAAGTGTTGTCCTGGATTTCACATGTGATGGCCTATCCTCAGGACAGCACCCAGAGTCCTCTCTGCAATACACATTGGAGGCCATTGCTGCGCTGTCATTATGACAGCACAACAGTGGCAGCAGGGGCCTGCAATCTGTACTGAGGAGAGAGCTCCAGCCCTGCGCCGCTATTATTATATGTATGAAGTGAGGCCAGGCGCCAGAGACCCATCAGAGTCTGCAACCTATAATGTGTACTACAGAGAGAGTTATAATGCCATGTTTAATGTAAAAAATGAAAATCAGACATCATATAGGACATGACAACCTCTTTCTAAGGGCTCTTTCACACTAGCGTTTTTGTTTTCCGGCATAGAGATCCGTCGTCGGGGCTCTATGCCGGAAAAATCCTGATCAGGATTATCCCAATGCATTCTGAATGGAGAGAAATCCGTTCAGCATGCATCAGGATGTCTTCAGTTCAGGACCGGAATGTTTTTTGGCCGGAGAAAATACCGCAGCATGCTGCGCTTTTTGCTCCGGCCAAAAATCATGAACACTTGCCGCAAGGCCGGATCCGGAATTAATGCCCATTGAAAGGCATTAATCCAGATCCGGCCTTAAGCTAAACGTGGTTTCGGCGCATCGCCGGATCCGACATTTAGCTTTTTCTGACTGGTTACCATGGCAGCCAGGACGCTAAAGTCCTGGTTGCCATAGTAAAGTGTAGTGGGGAGCGGGGGAGCAGTAAACTTACCGTCCGCGCAGCTCCCGGGGTGCTCCAGAGTGACGTCAGGGCGCCCCACGCGAATAAATCACGTGATCCATGCGCATGGGGCGCTCTAACGTCATTCTGAAGCCCCGGGAGCTGCACGGACTGTAAGTATACCGCTCCCCCGCTCCCCACTACTACTATGGCAACCAGGACTTTAATAGCATCCTGGCTGCCATAGTAACCTCAAAGCATTTCGAAGACTGATCAGGATCATGATCAGTCTTCTAATACTTTCAGGCGACTTGCGTTCTGACGGATCCGGCGGGACGGAAGTGCCTGCCGGATCCTCAGAACGCAAGTGTGAAAGAGGCCTTACACAGCTAGAACCAGCCCTGTACCTCACATGGATCCAGAGATCTCCACATTCATTGCTCTACTAGATTTATAACCAACTGGCAGCTCAGGGGGCGTGTCTCAGCTCTCCCTATCACAGCTCAGGAAGCAGTTCAAAGATGAAACTGAGCATGTGCGGCCTTCTCAGTAAGTAGGACAAAGAAATAAATAAAAAACAGCAGGTGGCGCTATACAGATACATTTTATTGAATAACTCAGTGGCTATACTAAATCTTTAATTACATGCAATTATAAAAGTATTCAGATCCAGGGGCTGGTTTTAAAACTGCAGACTATTTTTCATGGGACAACCCCTCTAATTACCAGTTCATCCTCTGGGTGCTAAAAGACCTTAGTCACCTGACACTGTAAAAGGTTCCAGTTGTGTTGCGGTTGCAATGCTGCCATGCTCTGGTCAAGTTCCTTGTGGCTGTACGGGCTCTAATTAAACTAATGAAAACAGCACACTGTGTAGTCCAGGGCTGGCCAACCTGCGGCTCTCCAGCTGTTGTAAAACTACAAATCCCACCATGCCCTGCTGTAGGCTGTCTGGGCATTCTGGGAGTTGTAGTTTTGCAACAGCTGGAGAGCCGTAGGTTGGCCATCCCTGGTATGGTCAGTCTGCATTGTTAATGGCCACGCGTTACTGAAGATACAATGCAGATTGACAAATCATAGCGGTCATTATTAGTGCAATTAAAGCCCGCTGCGGCCCACACGGTACTCAACCACAGTGCAAGTTACGTAACTATCATAGCGTGGCCCATTGGCTGTGCTGGCGCTTAGTTTCATCTCACTGTATATGTCACCAGTGCCACCAGTGTCTCACCTCCACAGTAGGGATCATACTGTTTTTTTTATACCCTTAGTGACCACCAATGCGCCTTTTTAATACGCCTTCATTTAATACATGGCAAAGTCCTCCTAAATAAAACGAGCCCAGCAGTAGTTAAATGTTACATCAGGTTTAATTGGCTGTCAGCGATTCTTCCAAGGATATCAAAGTCAATTTGGTAATTTAGGAACCTGAGGCTGATGAAATGTAAAACTGCAGCAAACAAGTTAATTAAGCAGATTCACGACTTACTGTAGGCTGATCAATACATAAGTGGGTGACACATCCATGAGGTCCACAAAGTACACCTGGCCGTCATATTGCTGCACTATAGTAACCATATAATGCAAGGGGAAGCAGCGGCTGTGGGGCTACAGTACTAACCTCTGACAAAACTGTGCCAGGATGTAGGTGGCAAACCATGAAGGGGTGCTCTCATCCAAAACAAAGCAAGAACCAGCCCTGTACCCCACATGGACCCAGAGCTACCCCCAATTAATTGCTCCAATTGTACTGCTACATTCTCTTCAGGCTGGCAGCTCAGGGGTGTGTCCTTTCACAGAGGGTATGTCATTTCTGCTGCAACAATTACTCTGTAACTGTAACATATGGATGGTGGCAGTTGAAGATTTAGAAGATTTCAACTGAGCGTGTGCGACCAACTCAGTGAGGTGGACAGGAAATAAGAAAAAGAACAAACAGCAGGTGGCGCTATACAGATACATTTTTATTGAATAGCTCAGTGGATATACCAAATTTTACATGCAAATTACAAAAGAATGACACCTCCAGGAGTTGTGCCTATCGGGGGAATGGCATGGCCGGCAGCGGATGCATACCGCCTCAGATTGACACAAGCTTGCCCAGCGCTATTCATAGCTCCTATTGACTACAGTCTGTGGCGGGATATGGCTGCCTCAACAGGTAGACAACATGTGGAAGCCATACATGTCTAAGACCAGAAAACACTTTTCAGTACCCTCTCATCATCAACTTTAAAGGTATTGTCTGATCTCAGACAATGGGGGCATATTGTTAGGATATGCCCCCATTTTCTTATTGGTGCGGGTCCCACCGCTGGGATCCGCACTTATATCAGGAACGGAGCCCCGCAAAGTGGTAGCACGGAGGACTCCGGTCCGGCCACCACCAAGTGCTCTCCCCATAGAAGTGAATGGCAGGCCACCACGCATGACGGGCCACCGCTCCTATTTACTTCTATGGGCCGGACGGAAATAGCGCTCGGCTATTTTTGGTGGCCCCATAGAAAATGAAAGGAGGCCGCTGCGCATGCGCAGTGCGCCCTCCACCACTTCCGGGGCTCCATTTGCAATATAGCGATATGTCCCCATTCTCTGAGATGAGACAACCCCCTTTGAAGGCTATGGACCCCTTTGGGGGCAATTGTTTTATCACTCTCATCCTTGATGGCCCTTCAAATCTTTATAGAAGCTTCTGTGTTGACACTTGTGATGAGGCAGAAGAAGATGAGGGACAGATAGGACCCATGGGAAGGAGATGGAAGCTCCAAGTAAGAAATCACACTGCACTTAATGTCAAAACTGATCGTCTTAAAATGATAAAGCAATGATATTAATGGGGTTGGTTGTCTAGTCAAGAAAATCCATTTTCACACACCCTATTGGACCCTCCCATCTTGGAAAGGGTGGCTACAAAGAGCGTCTCTCCATCTGGAGGACCTGTCTTGTCCTCCTTTACACAGACAGCCCATAGATTTGAATAGAAAGTGCGCAATGCTTTATTCCCCCTGTGGTGGCGCTGCAGGGAAAATGAGCGCTTACTTCCAGGTTTAGCCACAGATTACAGCTGATCGCTGGGGGTCCAAGCTGGGGGGCACTTTGTGAACAACCTCCTTCAATACTAGCTCCCAAAGACAGAGAGCTCACGCACATAACACATTCGCCAAAATGCTCTCTAACCCAACACATCAGTATCTCCAGCTCCTCGGTGTCTACCAAAAGTTGTGCATAGATAGGGATGCGCAATCCTGCTGACAGGTCCACTTAAAAAAACAAAAAAAAACAAAGAAAGTGTGAATTTTGCATGGGGTTTAAAGGGGTCCTGTATCCTTTTCAATACTTAGATGAATGCCATCTCCCTTGTAGAGGCGGTGCAGTGTAAATATTCCTTCCTCTTTCATTCACTTGAATGGGATAAGCAGCTGTCTCTTTCTAACAAAGCCAGACTAGCCCTGTACTTCACATGGACCCAGAGCTCCCCCTTCAGGCTGTCAGCTCAGGGGTGTGTCCTTTCTCAGAAGACATGTCCTTTCTGCTGCAGCTTTTACCGTGACACAGCTTCTAACAAAACATGGCTGGTGGCAGTGGAAGATTTAAACCGAGCATGTGCGACCAGCGAGGTGGTCAAGAAATAAGAAAAACAACAGGCGGCACTATACAAATACATGTTATCGAATAACTTAGTGGCTATACTAAATTTTTAATGGCATGCAATAACATATCCTGTAAGAATTCACATCCTCATGTTGGTTTGAAAAATGTAGACTATGTTTTGTGGCACAACCCCTTTAAGGATTTTATATTAAAGAAAAAAAAATGCCATAGAAAAACATGCTTCATGTTGGGTTTTCTAATCAATCTTTTTTTGCTTTGTATTGTTTCACAGGGCTTGCTCCGCCTGGACAACTTGGAGAGGGGGGACTTAGGGGGCGTGACAACTGCAGAGGAAACAGTGTGGCAGGCGGGGAAAGCCCTGTGAAACATTAACGAGCAAAGCATGCTGGGATTGGTTAGAAAACCCAGTAGGAAGCTGATGAAAACAGGAAGTTCTGCTTGTAAACATCCTGCCAGGATGCACTGATGCCGAGAACAGGGGAAAGGAAGTGCTGGCAAGAAAAACAGGTATATGGGGCAAGAAGTATGCAGTATCTGAGGTACTCTGGGCGAATGAAAAAATATTTAATTTTGTAACTGGAGAACCCCATTAAACACACTGCAATTAAAGGAGTTGTCTCACTTCAGAAAATGGCATTTATCATGTAGACAAAGTTAATACAAGGCACTTACTAATATCTTGTGATTGTCCTTATTGCCTCCTTTGCTTGCTTCATTCATTTTTCCATTGCTTGTTTCCATGGTTACGACCACCACTCCAGCGCAGATATGAGGTGGCTGGGACAGGAGATACTGCTCCATGGGTGCCTATGCACGCTCCCATGTTCCCGGCTACTATAGAGGCCGGTACTTTTTTCTATAGTGTGCAAGCATGCTGGATTGTAGGGTGGTTGTAATCGGTGTAAGGACGGCCACCGCTGCCGGATTATAGGGTGGTCGTAACCACAGATACAAGCAGTGTATAATGTGATGGAAAAATGAATCCACCCAGCAAAGGAAGCAATATGGATAATAACAATACATTAGTAAGTGCCTGGTATTAACTTTATCTATATGATAAATGCCATTTGCTGAAGTGACACAACCCCTTTAAGAACATGTTAACAGAAGCACTATACACCTGGTCCCTGGGTATGGTGAACATATATAACACAAGGGCATGGTCCCTCACAATTCAGATCCCAGTGGACCTTTATCGTTATAAGCAGTGCAGGACACTGATGGTGGATGTACTGTCTTATGTATAATTTATCATCCCTCACTCACTGCTGTTTACTGCTTCGGTAAAAGGCTTTTTGCTGGATTAAAAATGACCAAACTGTAGTACTGTGCAGGTAAGGTAAACAGCTTCATCGTGTGTAAAAATCCACCTATTAATTATTTAGGAGTAATACCGCTGGTCTTGTAAAACAGGAGGCTTTTATACAGTAAAAGGTTAAGGAGGAGTGTCGGTTCTCCTGAGATGTCTGTTCTAGTAAATATCAATATTCCCAAAAAATAACAATGCTGCAGCATCTTTTCTTATAACTCAGCATTGCGCTGTTTCTCCTGAAAATGTATGAATATATTACAAGGTTTTCTGACCTTACACAGCAATACAGAAAAGCATTTCATTGTATCTGAATGCTCAACAAGAAGTAATTTTTATTTTATTTAATAATCTTGATCATCCCTATGCAGCACAGTTGTTTTCATGCTGGCAGGGCTTGCTGTGGGATTATTAATGTAAATGACAGCAGATTCTACCACCTTCTTACAGATATCGCCTCTCTCTTTACCGCCTGCATACTCCTTTATTCCAAAATAAGGCAGCCCTATAATTTCTTCCCGTCTTCGCAGGCCAAACACATTCTGCTACTCAGACTGCATGATCTGCTGCCCAGCATGTGAAACACTCCCCAGAGAGCCATGGAGGTAGTAGACAGAGAAGAGGACAGGATGTGTGAAATCCTACACTACATGGAAGGAGAGAATGGAGACACATGATCGGAGTACTGGATGTCCCACATGCAGAAGCATGGGGATGTGACTACATATGGCACTGGCTACAGAGGCATCTCGGCTACACAATATACATTAGTAAGTGACTAATTATACTGCTTGTAAACCAGTGTTTAAGAATTGGGAAACGCCTTTAATAACTGGGGGTTACCACTCCCTTTTGTCACTGGATCATGTCCCTACACATACTCTGACACCGGATAGTCAGGGCAGACATTGCAGACTGTGTGGGAACATGTCCCTCTGACAAGAGGTAAAAAGACAGTAGGTATGGGTAAAATTCGCTTGCATGGATGTTTAGTGGAGACTACTGCAAGATGGGAGCTTTCCAAAAGGAAGTCTTTCAGGGGCGGACCCGGAACTTAAAGTGGTCCTGGAAAAACCTAAATGTGCCTTCATGCTGTAGGTGGATCCAAACTGATAGAAAGCAGGACCAAAACTAGTAGGCAGAGACAATAGAAGTAGGCGGGGCCAGCAATACAGTAGTGCAGCACATAATACCGCCCCAGCAGAACCAAATACCACAGTGCAGCACTGTATTGCTGTCCTTCAGTTAAATTCAGGAAGACACCAGTGGCCTCCAGCCAAGGGCATAAGTACCTGATGCTTCTAGCATTAATTAATGTTAAGAGCATCAGATCATTAAATACCCGGCCAGCGGCAGTGAGGAGGGCTCTGGCAGACCCCTGGGCATCAGCCCACCAGGAAATTTCCTTGTAGGGCCTATGGCCAGTCCACCCCTGGTTGCTTTTGTGCATATACATATATAAGTTCAATAGTGTAGAGATGCATTTTATAGGCAAATTATGGAGGAGGCAGAGAAGGTGGTCCCAAGAGGACCACGTATACTGAGATATCAGGAGATTAAGGCAGACATGTATAGATGGAACTGTCAGTGTACTGTCTTTTTCTATATTCATGCATCTTTATCCTATTTACTTCTTCCATGAGTTCTTCAAGTTTCTGAGTGTAGCCTTTTTCATCCTCCTTTTTCTTTTTAATCAAGAAGTTATCAAGTATTAGAAAAACTTTCTGATAGCGCCACATTTGCTTGCAGATTGTATGTGGTACTGCAACTCAGTCCAATTCACTACAATGGAGCTGAGTTGCAAAACCAGAAACCCACAGGTAGGTGTGGTGCTATTTCTGGAAGAGATCAGGCGGTCCTGCTTTTTACAGATTTCCAGGGTAATTCAAAAATTTGGCAATTCGGCAAGGTCCGTTCAAGAAGGATTATTGGCATATTACTGTCACTAGGGAGTAGTATTATTATCTACTCTGCTATAGGATGTTAGGGGATGTTGGCTACTTATCATCACAGGATTTCTATGTTTTTTACCGCTTTTTTAATCCGATTTTTGCAGAATGAGTGCTATCCATTAGTTATTTATTTGAAAAATAATTACAGATTGATAGATTACAGTACTTTCCTCATCCACTCGGGGGTTTAATGCCAATTTCCCTGCTGTGAATCATCACAATTCTATCACACACTGGAGATGGCAATCTAATGCTGATGACCTTGATAAATGACACAATTATTAATAATGTAGACATAAGTGGGATACTTAAAGGCAAGGCTTCAAATAATCAGTCAATGTTTACCACTTTGTTTTTTTTTTTTTTTCATTTAGATAGGCCATCAATATCACATCTGTGGGGCTTCGACTCTTGCCACCCCACTGATCACTGATTGCAACGTCTCCTTTTCATGGTTTATCAGGCACAGCCCCAAAGGTATGGCGCTATGGCTAATAAGCGATAAAGAGGAAGCTACACTCAGTGATAAGTGTGGGTGTCGGGAGCTGTACAATCTGCATAGAGAAGAAAAAGCACAAGGTCTCTCTGATCACTAGAGCAAGATATAAGGGCACCAGCAGTGCAAAAGACCAGCAGTGCAAAAGACAGGCACAACTTTGGGATAGAGCGTATCACAGGTAGGAAGTAGCAGCTGCCAGCTCCGGAACTGTAAGTGAAGACTTCTGCGTAAGTAATGGAGGAGAGGCGAAAAAATGCAGGAGCAGGGTCGCTTGCAGGGTGGGAAGTACAAGTCTGTAATGCACGGTTAATAGGTGAGGGAAATTGCTTTATTTGGCAATAAATTCCCTCGCCTATTAACACGTGTATTACTGGCTTGTACTTCCTATCCGGCATGCACTCCTGCTTCTGCATATTTTTCCTCTCCTCCATTACTCACACAGGAGTTATACAATAGCTCCCTTTCTGTAATGTAGTATTTTAGACGCTGGTCATAATAAACCCTGTATCCGCCAAAGTTATGTCAAGACGCCGGTCTCTACATAATTTCTGCGCATCCACCGCTGGTCTCAATCTACGCCAACCACTTTGCTGGCGTAGATTTAGAACATTTTCTATGCCTAAAACAGGCGTAGAAAACGATAAATGAGACGAGCCACCTTCCCCGCCCTCTTTTTTTAGACCGCACAAGTAGGGAAAATCTGCAACAGATATACGCCAAAAAGCTGGCGTATATAAGTTGATAAATGACCCCCAAAAGTCTTTTTTTTTTTACGACAGCACAGACATCCCATGTTGACAATGTAAACCGCGTAATCAAATAGAAAGCACTGTGTCTTCAAGATCCCTTGAGAAATGCAAAGACTGACAGTTAAACGGCGTCCTCCGGGATATACTACTTTGCATTTCATGTTTATTGACAATGATGCCTTGGTCTGGCTGAGCTGTCCATTGTCCCTTGACAGTTTTGTCAGACGTGCACCATCAAAACAAAACCGGAAAAGTGAGTCCTTGTCCAAACTTCAGCAGTCGGCAACAAGGAGAGACGGGTTTTGTTTACAGATGTCCGGGGTAAACTTCAGGCCAATGAGAGAAGAAAGCAAAAATATTCGATTTGTGCTATTTTTTTTATTCATTTTTTGTTACAATATAAAACACCAAATAGATCTGGTAAATGATTTCTAAATTATAACAGCTTGTCAACACTGGTACAGACACGATTTCTTCCCTGATCTTCCCTGGAACTTTTTGGGATATAAGGGATCACATTTCGTTTAGGCCCCATGTGTTTTGTGTTCCGTAAACCTTGGATCCTCAAAATACGGATCCCGGGATGGTGCACGCTGCAATTTTCTGTAGAAATGTCCTATCCTTGTCCACAAAACGGACAAGAATAGGACATGTTCTATATTTTATGCGGGCCGACGGAATGGAAAAACGGATACGGTCAGCACACAATGTGCTGCCTCATCTTTTGCAGCCCCACTGAAATAAACAGATCCGGATCCGATCCTCAAAAGATGCGGATAGGATGTGGACCGAAAAATACGGTCATGTGCATGGGGCCTTAGACGTGAGGTGTGAATATAAAGATCTACTCTTTCCGGTATGGATTAAAGAGGCCGAACATACTGATACAAAGGCAAGTCAACATCTTAAAGCTGTATCAGATTAGCGGGGGTCCAACTCTGGGCACCTCTACTGATCAACTGATTAAGGGGGTCCTCAGCATTTGGGCTAGGGCCACATCTTCTTCCTTGACCTGTGATGTCATATCCATTGGTCACATGGCCTTTTTGAAGCTCTGTCCTATTCAAGTAAATTGAATTGGGCCGCAATACCAAGCACAGACGCTATAAAACGCACGGTGCTGTGCTTGGTATCGTACCAAGAGATAGCAGCCCTCGTCCAAGCGCCATGGCCCCTTCAAACAGCTGATCGACGGTGCTGACTGGAGTTTGCCCCCCAACCAATCTGATATTTATGACCTATCTTGAGGCATCAAAACTTAACTCCCGGATTTCCAGGGAGGTGATGGGACCAGTATCTAAAACATATGATTGCCCTACTGTTTGCAGAACAGAGGTCTGCCATTCTCTGATCAATGCCAAAATTGACCCCAAAACAACACATATCCCTTATCCACAGTACTGGGGATCTAATCTCTGCGATCCGCACTGATTGCGAGAATGGGGGTCCTAATGTTCCCTTATTTAAATAGAAAGGTGGTCTTCCATGTTGGTTGCTGTTCCACTTAAAGGGGGTTACCCCATGATTAATGTAAAAACTGAAAATCATACATAATCTAGTACATGACAATCTCTTTCTAAGAAACCCAGAACCAGCCCCGTACCTCACATGGATCCGGAGATCTCAACATTCATTGCTCTGCTACATTTATTTCAAGCTGGCAGCACAGGGGATGTGCACTTTCTCAAGGGACGTGTCCTTTCTACTGCAGCTGGTGGCAGATGAAGGATGAAAATGAGCATGTGCTTCCATCTCAGTGAGCAGGACAGAGAAATTAGAAAAAAAGCAAACAGCAGGTGGCGCTATACAAATAGATTTCCGTGAATAACTCAGCGGCTATACAAAATTTTTAATCACTTGCAATTACAAAAGTATTTAGATCCAGGTGCTGGTTTGAAAAATGTAAAATATTTTTGTAGGACAATCCCACTTTAACTAGTATAAGGCTGAAGAAGATACCTAAGTAGAGACACAATAAAACAAAATGGTGTTCATGGTTGGCTATTGCTTTAAAGTATAACTGTCAAATTTTTTTTTTTTTTACTATTGGATTTTGGTGATTAATATTACCTTGTTGGCCCTGTTTTAATTTCTGATTGTTTAATAAATAACCCCTAAAAGCCACCTAAAAGTCCCCAGTATTGGCTATATTTACCTGAGATAAAATCAGGTTGCTATGCTCCTTCCGTCTACCAGATGAGAGGACGGAGCACGCTGCGTGCACTGGGAACTGATAGTGAGTCAGCATTGTAAGGGAATGTATAAAAAGCCAGGTTCTTCCTGACAGGAGATAACAGTGCTGGGCTGTGTGTGTGAACTTCTCCACATGCCTGTGCTTGGCAGACACTCCCTTAGCAGTGAAGGACAATGTAGAGCCCAGTGTATAAATGACAGCCTTATCTGATAAGAGGAGAGCTTGTAGAAGGACTACAGGCTTCAGCCAGACCTGGAAACTTCACTGCAAGACCCCCCTATACAGAGCTGGTCTTCACTAACTTCACTGCAGGTGTCCTATTGATTAGCCTCAGGGCTGAGGGCGGCCATCTTAAGAGAATAGTGAAATTGCAGTTTTATGCAGACTGGTTGCTAAGGGCTGAATCTTATTAAATAAGGGGTAAGTAAGTCTAATAGTTATTGATTCAGGTATATTATCATATTAGTAACTACATATATGAAAACTGAAATTTGGGTCTAAATGTGACAGTTATCCTTTAAGACAACTGAATAAAAGTTCCCTGTGTGACTTTCTCTCCTCGCACTTCTAGACCTTTTTTTAAACATAACCCTCTATCCTTTCTCTTACTCAATTGTTTCTCCAGCATATGACAAAGCTCCAATACGAGACCAAAGCCCCTTGAGGTGGAGGTGATTCATGAGTTGAAATCACGAGCAGGCGGCCATCATAATTCAGGAGGTGCAGGGGCTGAAGATGTGCAAGTATTTCAAGATAATTGAATTTGACCTATCATTCTCTACTTGCCATGGGGGATTTCTATTACTTCAATGGATCTCCAAGCAAGAAGTCAAATCAGAAGCAGTCAAATATTATTCCACAAAGAGAACCATTATTCCCAT
This sequence comes from Bufotes viridis, assembly GCA_033119425.1. Taxonomy (NCBI): domain Eukaryota; kingdom Metazoa; phylum Chordata; class Amphibia; order Anura; family Bufonidae; genus Bufotes; species Bufotes viridis. Next base: position 418,403,874 of record CM065592.1, on the reverse strand, counting down.
CTGCATAGAAATTAATAAGTGCGAGACTCGAGGGCTCGCTAAGTGAAGGCAGGAGGAGGTCGTAATATGCATAAGAGGGGAGCGGGTAAACACGTACATAATAATGATGTGCATATTTTATCAGGATGAAAGGTTTACAATTATCAGCAGCACATCTCCCTGTGTGATCAGGGATGGGCTACCAATAATCAATAGAACTCAATGAAGCCGGAATGACTGTGATCATTCTTCCCCAATCACTTTGCATTGGCTTGTGTAATAGGATGAGGCAAATGAGCGCTGATCGACATTTTTTTTATTTGAAATAGGGTCCATTCACACGTCCGTGTGTGTTTTGCGGATCCGCAGATCCCCAAAAAACGGACATCAGCGATGTGAGTTCCGCAATTTGCGGACCGCACATCGCCGGCACTATATAGAAATTGCCTTTTCTTGTCCGCAATTTCGGACAAGTATAGGACATGTTCTATTTTTTTCCGGGAACGTGATTGCGGACCTGGAAGTGCGGATACGCGATTGCGGACCCAGCCGGGACATCGTCTGTCCCCATTGAAACTAATGGGTCCGCAATTCCGTTCCACAAAATGCGGAACAGAATTGCGGATGTGTGAATGGACCCATAGAGCGATACGGCCCTCAGACAAAAAAAGGTAGCACACCACTGGTTTAGATCAAAGCATATTCATGTTTTAGAATGGCTCAGTCAAAGTTCAGACCTAATTCCCATTGAGAATCTGTGGCAAGACTTGAAAATTGCTATTCACAGATGCTCTCCATCCTATCTGACTGAGCGCGAGCTATTTTGCAAGGAATAATGGGCAAAAATTTCAGCCTCTAGATGTGCAAAGCTGGTAGAGACAGACTCCAAAAGACTTGCAGCTGTAATTGCAGCAAAAGGTGGTCCTACAAAGTATTGACTCGGGGGGCTAAATACAAATGCACACCACACTTTCTAGATTTCTATTTATTAAAAATTTTCAAAACCATGTATCATTTTATTCTCGCTTTACACATACTTGCTATGCATGCACAGCCGCCCTCCATTCATTTCAATGGGGCTGCCGAAAATACCCGGGGTCCTCCAGCCTCAGCTCTCCCCGCTCCATTATTCTTGTAGGTACGGGTCCCAGAGGTGGGACCCGCACCTATCAGACAAGGGGGGCATATGCTAGAGATTGTATGTGATGAGAATACTTCTTTAAGTTTGTGGGTGTAACATGAGAAAATGTGGAAAAGTTCAAGGGATATGAATTCTTTTCCAAGGGGATGTACATCTCCATTCAATGTTTGTGCAGCTGAAGGAAACAGCCAAGGACTGTTCTCCACTGTCAGTTCCATAGCACGACCACTGCTCCAATTAAACTCCTCTTCACTATGCTCATAAACTCCTCCTCACTGAACTCATAAACCCCTCCTTAATACGCTCAAATTCCTCACTACGTGCATAAACCCCTCCTCACTGTGCCGATTAACTCCTCACTGCACTTCTAAACTCCTCCTCACTGCACTCATACTTCCCTGCACTCAAACTCCTTCTCATAGCGCTCAAGTTCCTCCTTACTGTGCCCATGAACTCCTCCTCACTGAACTCATGAACTCTTTCTCACTGCACTCATAATGTCACTTACGGTTGGCGAACAGTGCAGCCTTGTACCTCACCCGCACCATTGTCCCTACCTACTGTCCTAAATGCCAGCCCCCAACTTGGCAACAGTCCTTAACTTGACTAAGTGCATGGGCCTAAACCTAGTGATGTAATAGAGTAGTCAGACAGAAAGAGGTAAGCACCAAATAGACAAAACCAGAATCCAAAAGCTAAGTAAAAATCAGGCCAGAGCCGAAACCTGTGGGATATGCCAGAAACAATACAAGATACAAACACAGAGTCAAATACCAGATGGGATCTGTGCCAGGAGATGATCTCAGAGGAACTGACTTTGGCTTGTCTCTGGATTAGCCCCTTGTCTACTGATTTGGCTGCACTTGTCTCTCCCAGTTTTGACCCAGCTTGAGGGCTACTCTTTTGTAATTCCCTGGTCGTTCTAGTAGGTCTACCTTATATTAAGCTCACACCTGTTTTCTGCTACAGGCGTAATCTATGTCCTTAGCTCCAGGTTCATCAAGCCTTGTTTAAGGCCATGATGAAGAACATAGCCTTAGTTCCTAGTAACTAGTGTTGATAAGGAAGACTGATAGCAGTTTTTGAGTTTACTTGCTGTGGTTCCAGAAGGCCACCTGAGTACTTCCCTAAACATAACATAGGGACAAGACCCTTATGCTCACAGGGGCCAAAATATCTTTAATATTTTAGGACTTATCAAACCAAAAAATAAGCGGTTACCAGGGCTATATCAATTTATTGTCTGCCTTCAGAAGGAACCCATGATGTATATTCACAGCGCAGCAGAGAGGAAGCAGACAGGAATGAAGTCCTTAGATGGGAAGATCTTCTCATTGAATACACAAGCTGCCTTGTGAAATATTTAACATTTGCATAGCTTTGAACATTTATCAGCCATGTGTATATTATTAAAACGCTTGTCCAAGCTCCACGCAACATCAATTTTAAATTAAATCCAAGTATCAAATGTAGTCTCTCAAAAGAGGAAGATAGTTCAGTCCGAAAGAGGAATTTTTCTTTTTTGTGAGTGACTGCATGTAAAGTTTTAACACAATGTATACTGCTAAAGTTCCTTCCCATATATAGTACAGAATAGGCCATTATTAAAGAATAAGATAGAGGCTTTTGTGTAAGCCTTCTGTATACCTGTTGCATTTGATGTGTCATTTGTGGATTGTTAGACATCTTGACTCCTTCTCCCCTCAGATATAGTTTTCCTAATGAATCCTACATTTTGAATCATTCTTGGCTTTGCAGAGGCAGTGGAGTTTCATTACACTGCACTGCTCCTCCGAGGGCAGCCATAACAGACCAGGCCTTCCGTCTCTGCGTTGTCAGCTCTTTGCCCTGTCAGCTGTTACATGCAGGAAGAACCAGTGTGAAGCTACATCCTATAAAACTACACTGGATAGTCAGCACACACAGATAGTACAGGCAGTGTGAGTCAGGAGTTTTATATAACTGCAGCTAATCACTATATATACTCACTTACTATATATCTGCATTACTGGTCCTTTAGATTGGAGACAGATTATATCATTGGCAGAATAGAGGGATATACAGAAGAACATGGAGTGTGGGAAAGGGCCTGAGAGCTGCCAGGAGATATATGATAGGTGATGATGTCATCCTGTTGGTCACTAACCCCTCACTGATACCTGTCCACACCCTATATAACAGAATGTTGTCGCAGAAAAATTGGAAAGATCAAAGTCCCCAAAAAATTGGCGAAATCAAAATCCCGACGCTGCGTTTATCCAGTAAAACTGATTCCTCAGGGGTCAAATGTTTAAGATATTCGGTAACAAAGAGTAAAAGCAGTCCTACAGTATTGGCCGCCAAACTAAAAGTCACCTTAAAAGAAGGGCCCTATGATGGAAGCTATCCAGGGCTCTATGATGTATGCCTTCTATCCAGTAGCTTACATCTGAGCTCAGTGCTTCTTATATATTCCCTCATCATAGGGCCCTTCTTTTGAGGTGACCTTTAGTTTGGTGGCCAATACTGTAGGACTGCTTTTACTCTTTGTTACCAGATATCTTAAACATTTGTCCCCTGAGGAACCAGTTGTTTTACTGGGGAAACGCAGGGTCGGGACATTGATTTCTCTAATTTTTTGGGGACTTTGATCTTTCCAATTTTTCTGGGACAACATTCTGTTATATACGATGTGGACAGGTATCATTGAGGGGTTAGCCCCTGAGAGGTGGGGTCGTCCCTTTCGGGGCAGGGGCTCCGCCTGCAGTCAGGGTGAGTCTTAGGGACATTGAAGGACAGTAATGTGTGTCCCACAATCCTGGACACGTAATCCGAACTTTCAAGACACACGTATCACCAAACCGTGAGTAAGAAGGACAATTAGAGTCCCGTCTCCTAATGACCTGTTCACCTTCTGATTGTTAATATTTTTGATTATCAAGGTATACTGTATAAAATGTGCATATTATATTCGGGGTATTCTAATCTTTTTAGATATTGAAATAAAAGTAATATTTTAACATAGGGAGGGATTTCCTTTTTTTTGTTAAAGTTTAGTCTTTCACACTCCCTTAGAGATTTACATATGGTAAAGTTTAGCTTCCTGTAGGTCACAAGAAGCCACATGGGAGAGACCGAGGCCCTGTTTACACATTAGAGCAAGCTCTGGGTTGGTGGTCAGATTTGAGATGAAATGATCAAGTTCCCGTAAAGAAAAGGTTCAAAATGTATGGATGCAGCAAATTACAATGCAAGAATACTGGTGGCGAGTTAGCTATATATGTAAAATAAAATAAAAAAACAGGGGTTGAGGGAATATATGGAGGGGACTCCTGCATAACGGAAACCAGACGGATCCGTTATGCGGCCCATAGACTTCCATATGACGGAATGCAAAACGGAATGACCGTTAAAGGCCTTCCATTATGCATTCCATCATAGAATTCCATTATGGCCCCTGGAATTCATCTCGGAATTGTAATAAAACCCGAACCCCGAACTTGTAAAACACAAGTTCTCTCATCCCTACTTATAAGCGAACACTTATTACTGGTGTCTGTATGATCATACATTGTATCTGTGAATAAAGCATTTATATGTAGATGAGCTTTCTGGAGGTGAAGCTATAGTACATAGAGTATATGATATGTAGAGGCTAGGATACAGCTCTGCCCTCAGCATGTCTAACCCTGTCAATCAACGGGAGAGGGAAGTGTGCAGAGCATAGGGTTGTTAAAAAGCAGTGCTCAAAGGATTCAGCCCTGCCTCCTGGTGCTCCAACTTCTCATTTGCATATGAATAAAAACACAGATTTCTCTGTAGCTGTTTAGCATACAGACAAAAGGCATTGATTTAATCAGTATGATGAGCCCTATCAGGCAGTATGCCTGGTTTAATAGGGTTGATAGTGACAGAGCCGCTTAAAAAAATTGCTCTAAAAGTGTTCATAGCCTTTAATGACAGACAGCGACACTGAGTATTCTTGGTCAAAATGCCCAAAATAATTACATTTATTGATCCGGTAGATTAGGTGGAAGGTGAACAATATTAATCTTTACCAGCGAAAAGACGCCACATCTATAAAACCAATTTCAAATATCGTATTGTATTTTCTAATATGTATTTTTAATGTATAGTATATGATCTCACTTACTTAGCTATTCGAGATGAATTTTTTTGCTTTCTGGGTGGACGCTATTTTTAGGTATTTGATAGTCAAGGGGGAAGGTGGATCAGGTCCAGTAGTTGGTATGAGGAAAAGGTAGAAGTCAGAGGTAAGCACCCAGATAAACAGGATTACAAGCAAGTCGAGACAACGCTGAGTCACACACCAGAAAATCACAGGGAACAACAGGCACAAACATCCGGAACCTCACCACAGGGGCTGATCAATAAGCAATTCCTTACAAGTAGAGTGCTTTTTTAAAGTACTGCAATTGCTCATCCTCTGATGGCCATTAGCAGCCCTCTGGTGATTATTAGTAGCGATGCGGCCAAGACTGCTTGCCCTCCGCTGGCCATAAGCAGTAGTGTGGCCACGTTTGCCCACACTGAGAGGGCCATTAGTAGCAGTACAGCTACTACTGCTCAACCTCTAGTGACTATTAGTAGCAATGTGGCCATTAATGCCCTCTCCTGGTCATTAGCAGCAGTGCAGCCACATCTGCCTGCACTGAGTTGACCATTAGCAGTAGTGCACGCCCTTTAGTGTCTACACGAGTGGTGAAGCCATGACTGTTTGCCCTCTGATGGCCATTAGTGGCAGTGTAATCAAGACTACCCGCTTTCTGCTGGCTATTAGTGGCAGTGTGGCCCACACACATAAGGCACATCCACAGAGATCTACACACATTTACTATGACCAGTGGTGTAACTACCATAGCGGCAGACCATGCGACTGCTATGGGGCCCAGGGCACGAGGGGGCCCAGTGTTAGTTGGGATTTTCCCCTCTTCTACTGGAGAAGAAACCTTAGTCAGGACTCTACCCTCTAAAGGAACAACTTTTAGCAAATGAAGCAGTGGAAAAAATGGCCCAAGGGTCATTGAAAGGGGTTTAGGCGGAAACCCTTCTGTCCTGTGTGGGGCCTGGTTGGATCCTTGCTATTGGGGCCCTTACCTCTCGATGTACGCCACTGCCTATGACCTAAAAAAACACTGCCCTTTCCCCACCGATAGTGCTGGGGGTGCAGTCCTCTGTCTTTACGCCCATAGTTCACACATCTAATGGTGATCCAGGATATCTTCATAAATGGGACATATTACATCATGACATTACTTAGTGAATGCACCCAGTGGTCCAGATGGCGACCAAAATGGTCGCCAATGTGACCAGGAATTTGCAACTGGTGATAAGTCTTTTAAAGCCATTTGCGACTTGTCCCACCGCCAAGCTGCTTTAAGGAAAAAAAAAACTTCCTTCAGCAGACGCACCACGCTAGGCACGTCTGCTATAAGAGCCAATCCCCTGACATCCAGCCCACCAGCCAGCGAGGACGGCAAGCTTGTGAGTACGCAAGTACAATACTCTGCCTTCCTGAACACTTGGGCATCCACATAGTAAGTTGGGTAATCTAACTGACTGCATACCATAGCTGGTACATTATCAGAAGGCCCCTGTGCTGTTCCCCCATCCCCCGGCTTCCTCCCTTTACGGCACACTTCCTTGCCTTTTTCTTGCGGAGACCGCACTGCTCTGAAGATTTCTACCTTCAGTGCAGACAACGCGGAGGCCAGATTACAGGAGACAGGCCCTCACCGAAGATTAGGCTGCTGTGAAGCAGGGACCATAAAGCACTAAAGCACCACAAGGAACACAGAAGGGGTGAACCAAAGACAAAGACAAGAGAGGAAAGAGGTACTGTATGCACAGACAGATGGTTGGATACAGTGCAGGTGGACACATAAGGAAACAAACAATGGGTTACCGTCCCTTCATTATATATTCCCTTTTAAGTTCCTTTCAAATGAGCAAGGTCCAAGCATTGAACTCGCAGCTTAAGTCAGGGAGAACATCCGGCCTGACCTGACAGCACTGCCGGGGTCACATAGCATTGTATTGATTTATGATGCTAAGTAACCCTTAGGCCCCTTTCACACGGGTGAGTTTTCCGCGCATGTGAACGCATTGCTCCCGCACTGAATCCTGATCCATTCATTTCAATGGGTCTGTGTACATGAGCGTTTTTTTCACGCATCACTTGTGCGTTGCATGAAAATCGCAGCATGTTCTATATCCTGCGTTTTTCATGCAGCCCTAGTCCCATAAAAGTGAATGGGGCTGCGTGAAAAACGCATTGCATCCGCAAGCTAGTGCGGGTGCGTTGAGTTTTTCACTGACAGTTGCTAGGAGATGTTGTTTGTAAACCTTCCGTTTTATTATCACGCGCGTGAAAAACGCATCAAAACGCATTGCACTCGCGCGATACAAACTGAACGCAATCACAGACAAAACTGAATGTCTTTGCCTGCGAAATTGCACAGTTTTCACTATACGCATCCGCAACGCATCCGGACATGCTCATGTGAAATAGGCCTTACAGTTCTGGAATGTATGGTATAACACTGACAGCATTATGTCAGTGTCATCTAATACAGTTGTGTTCAAAATTATTCAACCCCCAATGCTGTAAAGGGTTTTAGGGAATTTAGTGTACATTTGTAATTGTGTTCAGAATGAAATCTTACAAGGACTTTATAAAGAACCAAATGCAACTAAAATGACATCAATTGTTTTTGTAATACAGTATTAAATGTTTTTTTTGTGATTTCTTCATTGACACAATTATTCAACCCCTTAAAGACGACCACTCTTAAGAACAGAGGTTCATTCAAGTGTTTTCGATCAGGTATTGAAAACCCCTGTGGATGTCAAGGAGCAGCAATCAAGCATAATAAGCCCCAATTAGGCAGATGTAAAATGACTGTGATACTCAGCTCCTTCTAGACATTTACTGGTGTGTTTACAGACATGGTGAAGTCAAGAGAATGGTCCAGGAAGACAAGAGAAGAGGTGATTTCTCTTCACAGGAAGGGCAATGGCTATAAGAAGATTGCAAAGATGTTACACATACCAAGAGACACCATAGAAAGCATCATTCGCAAATTCAAGGCCAAGGGCACTGTTGAAACGCTACCTGGTCGTGGCAGAAAGAAGATGCTGACTTCGACTACTGCGCGCTACCTAAAGCGCAAAGTGTTGAAAAGTCCCCGTGTGACTGCTGAGGAACTGAAAAAAGATTTGTCAGATGCGGGTACTGAAGTTTCAGCTCAGACGATAAGGCGCACACTGCGTAATGAAGGCCTCCATGACAGAACTCCCAGGCGCACCCCCTTGCTGTCTCCAAAGAATAAGATGAGTCGACTGCAGTATGCCAAAAGTCATGTGGACAAACCACAAAAGTTTTGGGATAGTGTTCTGTGGACTGATGAAACAAAATGAGAACTGTTTGGGCCCATGGATCAACGCTATGTTTGGAGGAGGAAGAACAAGGCCTATGAAGAAAAGAACACCTTGCCTACTGTGAAGCATGGCGGGGGGTCAATCATGCTTTGGGGCTGTTTTGCTTCTACAGGTACAGGGAAGCTTCAGCGTGTGCAAGGTACCATGAATTCTCTTCAGTACCAGGAGATATTGGATGAAAATGTGATGCAGTCCGTCACAAACCTGAGGCTTGGGAGACGTTGGACCTTTCAACAGGACAATGATCCCAAGCATACCTCCAAGTCCACTAGAGCATGGTTGCAGATTAAAGGCTGGAACATTTTGAAGTGGCCATCGCAGTCACCAGACTTAAATCCGATTGAGAACCTCTGGTGGGACTTAAAGAAAGCAGTTGCAGCGCGCAAGCCTAAGAATGTGACTGAACTGGAGGCTTTTGCCCATAAAGAATGGGCGAAGATACCCGTAGCTCGCTGCAAGACACTTGTGTCAAGCTATGCTTCACATTTAAAAGCTGTTATAACTGGAAAAGGATGTTGTACTAAGTACTAAGAGTGAATGTCACTTGGGGGTTGAATAAAACTGATAATGATGTGAGCACAGAAAAAACATTTGTGGTTATTTCATTATAAATGTTATGTTATATTTGTCTGACTTACAAGGGGTTCTTTGATTTAATAGTAAACAAGATGACTGAAATAATCAAAATCAATGTCAAACTGGCCAAAACACTCAATTTCAGTGGGGGTTGAATAACACAACTGTATATTCCAGAACTGTAAGGGTTACATAGCATCATAAATCAATATAATGTTATGTGACCCCGGCAGTGCTGGGAGGTCAGATAGGTGATGGTAGGCATGGAAAGGTTTTTTTTGTTTATTTTTATTTTTTTATTCCCCAGAGAAAGAGGTAAAGGGGTTCTCTGGGCTTTTAGTATTGATGACCTATCTTCAGGATAGGTCATCAATATCAGATCGGCAGGCGATCAGCTGTATAAGGAGACGGCGTGCGCAGTGTGGAAGTGACACCTCCCGTATCGCTTTATGAGCGCCGACACTTTGCCATAGACATAGCAGCAGCGAGCATGATAGGTCATCAATATTAAAAGCCCAGAGAACTGCTTTTATAAAAGTTGATCAATAAATTATATATACCCCAGGATGTTACTATTGAAAAGTAGAATCCCATGTGAACGAAGGTTTATCTGCCCAAAATAGAATTAAATCAAAAGTATGCAACCAATTCATATTTCTGCAATGGAGGATCTAATCGAAATGAGCTCAGAAGGCCCTTCCCTAGAGCCATTTAATCCTGAGTCCTGAGTTAGGCTAGTTTCACACTAGCGGTCAGGAGCTCCGATAGGCTGTTCTGGCGGTGAAAAGCCTGCCGGATCCGAGCTGCCGCTAGTGCACGCGTGGGGCCAGAGGTCCGCTCCTGCCCCATTAACTATAATGGGGGCGGGCTGGAGCTCTGGCGGCAGCACTGCAAACATGCCGAGAGGCGACCGGAATAAAACTACGACATGGTTTTGGCTCAAAATCACTGATGGAAGTCACTGACCGAACACTGACTGTGTGAATGAGGCATCAGTGTTCGGTCAGTGATTTCCATAAAAGATTTCTGAGCCAAAACCAGGTGCGGCTCTAAACACAGAACAGGAGAAGATCCTCCCCTTATACCTTATGTCTGTGTAGCCTACCCTCCTGGTTTTGGCTCACAATCACTGATGGAAATCACTGACCAAAACTCTGACGTGTGAATGAGGCGATTTTTTATATCATAAATTATGTTTGGCTCCTAAATTTTTCAGTTTAGGAGCCAATGGCTTCTAGGTAATTTTTTTAGTCTGGAGCATTGGCACCTACAGCTAGAATCCCAGATATCTCATGATCAATGCTTAGTAATATTTTTGTGGAGATCACGTAGATTAGCACCAAAGGAAGTCCAGCTCTGCTACATCTCTTACATCCCAGTCTGAGCATCCCGTTGGCGGCAAGATTTCATGACTGTTTATTTTTTATAATGATTTCCTGCTCTTGGACATTGATACTTCTTGACTACTTTCCAGCAGATGACCTGGAGATAGCCAAGATCTCATTTTGTTATGACGGTTTTGTTCCAGTTGCAATGACCTCCATCGTGTTCTTCTTCCGAGGATGACTATGTATGATCCCAGGCATGCAAGCTGAAAGCTGTGATGCTGACGGTAACTGACTGACGCACGTCCTACAACGTAAGTTTCTAGCCAGTACCTTGAACCAGCATCCAGGTAACCATGTGACGTGGCACAATTAGTGATAATCCCCACTTCTACATTTTCTTTGGAGACGCAACGTACAGCACAGCAGCTCGCGCAGTCATCGCCGGCTATTCATTCTCGGCGTCTTTGCCGTCTGTGTGTGGGAGTTGACTCTCATTTGAGTCAGTCCCATGAAAATTTTAGATTCCCATCTAGCACAGCTGGAGAACGCCACTTGCAATTTCCGAAGCTTTTTAAAAGTGCGGTCCTTCCAAACAAACACTGCCTTCACCTCATGTTTGCTGGAGCATTCATAAAGCCTATTCATAAAATAGCAGTGTGGGCAGAGAATCAAAGCTCGCAGAACAGCACATCGCCTAGAAACTAAAGACGTTCCATGTAATTGTCGAAAACTAAGGGGTTACGTTCATTTATACGGAGTGCTGAAGAAAAGGGTTTCTGCATAAGTCCTCTACAGTGGGGTACATAGAGACGTAAGGGCCCCATGGTAAGGATAAAACCAGGTTCCCCACACAGGACAGAAGGGTTTCTGCCTAAACTCTTTTCCTTGACCCTTGGGCCATTTTTTCCACTGCCTTGTTTGCTAAAAGTTGTTCCTTTAGAGGGTAGAGTCCTGACCAAGTAGAAGTAGACTCCAGTAGAAGAAGAGATAATCCCAACTAAGACTGAGCCCCCTCGTGCCCTGGGCCCCATAGCAGTCGCATGGTCTGCCGCTATGGTAGTTACGCCCCTGGTTCTCTACAGTTAAAGGGGTTTTCTGGGAGCCAATGACCCAAATTAATTACAGTTGCGTGGATCGGCCTCCTGGTCTCTTGAGGCTCCTCTTCTAAAAATCTTGCTTCCACCGGTGCCACATCCTTTATCAGGTTTCCGGCCTAGGCTATGGACGGGACAACACTTCATCTATGGACTGGGACAGAACTATTGCTCCCCTTGACGAATGCACAAACTACTGAATCCACCCCATTACTGCACATGCAACAGGAAGAGGAGTAGTTCTGGCTAATAGCTAAAGTGGAAGGGACATCAATCCTGGCCATAGCCCAGGCGGACATATGCTAAAGGTCGTGACATCAACAGAAGCAGGATTTTCAGAAGAGGAGCGCCACGTGACCACTTTTCCAGAAGGCCGATACACAGAACTTTTAGTATATTATAAAGTTTTGAGGGGTTCTAAAAGCATTTTGTTTAATTACGTATGGCGGTAACATGTGGAGGAAAGCTCTTGTACTCTCCCTCACTCCGTCAGATGCCACCGTCTACGCTGCCCTGGCGCCCCCGTCATGCTCTTGCGCCAGAGTCCCGACCAGATGCAGCCACTTCTTTTCCTGTTCAGCTGCATTATAGTCAATGCAGCCAAACAGGAAAAGAAATGGCCACATCCGGTCGGGACCTTGGAAGGAGAACACACAGAGCTAGCCAGGGAAGCGGAGACGGTGGCATTCGAGGAGCAAGGGAAGGTAAGTGCTATGTAAAGGAGCTGCCTCCACAGGTTAGAGCCATACGGTAATTAGACAGAATGCCCAGAGAACCCCTTTAAGCTTTCTTTATGGGACTCGCTGGGTCCCGGTAAACTTCTTGAACAACTATTAAAGGGGTATTCCATACCATATCCCATATTGGGGTCTGACTACCGAAATGCCTGCCGATTAGCACAAGTGGTAGTGGCAATCCTTGTGGTCCCTTAAAGTGGAGTCAGAAAGCATTCTACTTGTACATTGATTTCCATAACAACACAGTATGCAGTGAGCTCACAAGCTCCCCCTAGTGGTGGAAGCAGACAGGCAGCATTTTATCAGTTAATTCTATGTCACCGCAGGGGATTTAGAGCTGGGTGTCAGCAAAAACGAATAACTTAATGCTACATATTAAGAAACAATCAGTACAGATTTGTAGCCCTAGTTAGTTTGTTATCCAGCTTTTATATCTACGTTATTGAATACATTATGAAATAACTGCAGAAATCCCCATGCTGACTGCTATTATGCATGCAGACCATGCAGCTTACAGGATTATTATGCATGCTCGTGATATCCCATGAAAGGCAACAAGAACATACACAACACGTCATCTGTCAATGTCTCTACCAGCAAGGCGCAGCCCTCTCACCCAAACATCACCCCTCACCTCCCTATAGGAAGCACGCCATGTTGCGCCATGTACTTAATTGGACGCGTGTGATGTAAACCTCCAATGTCAATGAAGGTCGGGCAGCAACAAGCGTCTCCGTCTATTAGAACAAAGCAGCTGGAGAGTTTGTTGACTAATGAGTTCTCATAATCAAAATGACTTTGAATTCTTATACAGGAGATCTACTTGTAAAAGTCACGTTCTGGCGCAGGTATCGGCTCACGCTCATAGAAACCCTCTGAAGATGAAAGCCAGAACCTACTGAAACACGGACCAGATCGAGAATAAGAGATTAATGCGTCAGCGCCAATTTTCAATCAATTATATCCAAGGAACTACAGGATTCTCTCAGGAAAGGTCAACATATGCATGGTGGAAAGTAGGGATCGACCGATATAGATTTTGTAGAGCCGATACCGATATTCTGTGAACTTTCAGGCCGATAGCCGATATTTTATGCCGATATTCTGCGCATTTCAATTTTTGGAATTTTTTTTCTTCTGTTACAGCGTTCAACGCTTTTAAAAAAAAATAATAATCGCACGGCGATATGTTTTTTTATTTATTGTTTATATATTTTATATGTACAATTGAAAAAAGGGTTAATTTCTACTTAATATTTTGGTGTGTTTTTTTTTACTATTTTTAATTTTTTTTACTTTTTATTTAATTACTATTTCCCCCCTTAGGGGTAGAACCTGGGCTCTTTACATCCCTTGTCCTATTCACCCTGATAGAGCACTATTGTTGCGAATAGGACCTCACACTGTCCCTGCAATCCTGTGCTATGGGCACACAGCAGCAGGAACCGACCATGGCACTGCTGGGGCTCCGATCAGAAGAGAGATGGTGAGGAGACCCTGTGGCCACTGCCACCAATGATGATAATACTGAAGGGATGGGGGGGGGGGAAGGAGGGAGAAAGGGGATGGGGGAGGGCGCACTGGCCACCAATGTTTTTTACACTGTGGACAGGGAGGGGCTGAGGGCGCACCAGCCACCAATGTTTTTTATACTGTGGACAGGGGGGGCTGAGGGCGCACTGGCCACCAATGCTAATAATAATGTTTCAGATATTACAAACACAGGCATTAGAAACACATTGCCCAGACCCTGCCTCTGACAGAGCGCTGCGATCCGCGGCAATTAACCCCTCAGGTCCATTGGTGGCCAGTGCGCCCTCAGCCCCTCCTCCACCTCTTTTCTCTGTCCATTGGTGGCCAGTGCGCCCTCAGCCCCTCCTCCTCCTTCTCTTCTCTCTGTCCATTGGTGGCCAGTGCGCCCTCAGCCCCTCCTCTTCTCCCTGTCCATTGGTGGCCAGTGCGCCCCCAGCCCCTCCTCCTTCTCTTCTCCCTGTCCATTGGTGACCAGTGCGCCCCCAGCCCCTCCTCCTCCTCTTCTCTCTGTCCATTAGTGGCCAGTGCGCCCTCAGCCCCGCCTCCTCCTCCTCTCTGTCCATTAGTGGCCAGTGCGCCCTCAGCCCTTCCTCCTCCTCTTCTCTCATTGGTGGCCAGTGCGCCCTCAGCCCCTCCTCCTCCTCTTCTCTCCATTGGTGGCCAGTGCACCCTCAGCCCCTCCTCCTCGTTTTCTCTCTGTCCATTGGTGGCCAGTGCGCCCTCAGCCCCTCCTCCTCCTCCTCTTCTCTCCATTGGCAGCGCGGCACAGGGGGAGGGAGAGACACTGCCTCCTTCTCCCCTGTGCTGCTGAGGGAACATGGCCGCGCTGAGACCGGCGCGCTCATGTTCTGTGATAGCACAGTTATCGGTATATCTGCATGGTTTGGTGCCGATACCGATAACTGTGCAAATCCTGAATATCGGCCGATAATATCGGCCAAACCAATAATCGGTCGACCCCTAGTGGAAAAACAGCACTTATAGGGGTTTTCTAGGAATGTGATATTGATGACCAATCCTTACGATCGGTGTGGGTCCGACTCCCAGTACCCCGGCGGATCAGGCACAGTAACAGGCTGCTGAGCTCCAGAACAGGCACCTGAAACCCAAAGCACCATACACCGGGTAGTGGCCAGGAATAGTACTGCAGCGCTGGAGGCGTCGCTCTGTGGCTATGGCAACTAGCCCCGCTGACAGTGGCGCTGCTCAACCTATCAGGGAGCTAGGACGCCGGATAAATCAGGCTCTATGCCGGTGTCACATGCTCCTGCTGGCCACAGATGCCTGTGATTGGTTTTCTAAGCCTCACTAGCTAGCTGTGTGTTTGGTACTCTGGATCACTGACCTTTGACTCCTGTCTTTGATATTGCTTCTGATTACTGATTTTGACTCTGAGGTGACCTCCTGGTATTTGACTCTGCTAGCTTGTGACCTCGCCTTTGTCAGCTGACTTCATCTCTGATGTTTTCTCCTGGTTTCCCTTTGCTGTGAATTTGTATATGATTTTGGATTCCGATCCGGTCCTGGTTTAACCTGTCTGGTTTTCAACTCTTTCTGTCTCACTAGTCTTTTCCAGTTTTGTTTTAGGCCCCGGCATTTACCTAAGAAGGGACTGTCGTCCAGTTGTGGGCCATCACTTAGGATGGATCCTGCAAATACAGTAGATAGGGACAGTGGTGTGGGTAGAGCACAGGCCTGCACTGTTCCCTACCCTTTCATGACAGGAAGCAGCACTTCAGTACCCCTTACAGAGAGGATAGGTCATCAACATTACAGTCCTGGAACACTACTTTAAAGGAAATGTGTCATGAGAAAATGACCTATTGTTTAACTCGTTTTTACATAGCACCAATTTTCTTTAGAATTCTTTTTTTTTTTTTTTTTTATTCCATGATATACATTTATCCTGCAGTTTCCACACTGAGCCTAATAACATGTCAAGAATTCCTGAACAGATGAACTCTCAGTAGTCATCTCATTTTCATCAGGCAGGATTACAACAGCAGGTAACACTGATAAAAAGATAGCACAGAATCCACTATTCACTGGGTGATGGCCGCTGCTCATCTCCTCCCCCTCTCTGTACGATGATCTCTGCACAGGTCACAGACTATGGCCACAACACTCTCTCATACAGCAGTTAACACAGTAAAACTTACATTATATACAGATAGCACATTCACAATGGGCGATGGCCACTGCTCGACTCGTCCCCCTCCCTGTACAATGACCTCTGCACAGGTCACAGAGGATGCCCGCAATACTGTCCCATAGATGGCATGAGTCCCCTCCAGTCTATTATGTATATAGTGGCTGCTGTAAAGGAGCTCTCTAAATGTGTTAACAATGGCCCAGACAAGATGGCAGCCCTCATAATCATGGTCAGGAAAAAGAATTAAAAAAAAAAGAAATTAGAAAAAAAGAAAACGTATTACTATCTGGTTTTAACTGGCAGATAAAAAGTTAGGTGATAAATTCACTTTAAATATATTGGTATCAAATATGCAAAGGTGTAAAGACTAGAAGAAAATAATGATACAAAATGCAAAAAAAAAACAATGAAATACGTAAAGGTATTCTGCATGAATCAGCCACAACAATCCATTGTGTGCCGATTCTGAAATTCTAATAATGAGTCTGACCCAGGGACATTCTCATTACTGTCCTTAGGGTAGACCCATAACTGGGCTCCACATTTATTTTGCATATTGCTGTTCCTCCAGCATAATAGAGTGAGATAAGGAGGCGAGGATGCATCAAGTCTGGCACAACGAATAAGAGATTTCTCTCTCTGAACTGGGTTGCACTTATCTATGGTCATTCTCACACAGTGTCTAGTGAGATTGACCTGAGGACCAGACCAAACTCGCAGCCCAAGACTTAGGACCTCAGGTCTATTTTGTGGGGGTCTGAATAGCGGTGTATGAGGCCTACATTAACCCCTTTATGCACCTGGACCTATTTGTCATGATGAGAGAGTATTTATTGCATTGGTGAATATACTATATACTGAGGTTTTTTTCTTTTCCCAATTTTCGCTCACACTTTTGCACCCATATAATGATATCTAAAGTATAAGAACCATGTGACAATCTGTCGCCATTGCTCCAGACGATAATAATAAGAAGTGCCGAGCTAGCAGCAAGTGCCCTTGTGTGTGACAATAAGATGGCAAGCTCAGCAGACAGGGATATTATTTCGCAGCCTGTACAAACTCCATATAATACTCTGCTACACGGAAGAAGCAAAGAACAATGACAAAAGACACTGACCTCCAAATACCAGTGAAGCTGTACATGGTGCTGACGCAGCGCGGTAATGCGGGAGCAGTCACACCATCCAACTGTACAATAAGCGCTGGGAAGCCGTACAGGACCAGGTACTTCACATAAAAGAACAGAACCTGCGCCAAGGCGAGACCACCTGGAAGACAAAATATTCATATTATTAATATTACTTATATTTATTTTACGATTATATTTATTTATATATATTTACATAGCACCATCATATTGTGTAGAGCCGTACTGGGTCCCTGTGCACTCACATCAGTCCCAGCCCCCATTGGAGTTTACAATCTAAATTCCAAATTAACCAAATCAGTATACTTTGAGAGTGTTGGTGGAAAGCTGTGAACCCAGAGCAGGGGGTGCACTGGGGGAATAGGCTCCGCCCCTCGGTGCACTAAAGCCTTCATTTGCATAAAGAATTATCAGGAACACTGCAAGTTATTTTCACAAGACAAACATCATTTTAATAAGCAAGATCAACCCTAGCAGAGAGTATGTCTGGTTCAATAGAGCCGATCCCCCCGACAGGATTCCTTTCAGAAATTATGAAAGAATTGATAGCAGTTTAGAATGATGGTCAAGCTGGGTGTTACCAGTTGGAGCTGTGTCGCTGCACAGTCTGGCATCCAATCAGTGCTGTCGGACTGAGCTGGGATAACCCCCCAGTTGGTGATATCCAGCTGGACCATCATTGTAAACTGCTGGCAATTCATTAAAAATTTCTAGAAGGAATAATAGAAGAATGGCTTAATACAGAGTCATAAAAATAGATGTTGTTACTAAAACACATGTTAGGAGAGGTGACGGGAACTCTTTTAGGCCTCCATACACATTAGTGTATTGTTGGCCTTGTGTACGGGGAGCTCCTCCAAAGTGAACGTTTTGCCCAATCCTTTTGTTCTCACTTGTATCTACTTGGCCAAACCAAGCATGCAGGTGTATAAGGGAGTCGGGAGAAATTGTTGCCAGAAGAATGGTCGTTTCACCGATACCTATTCAAGGTATAAGGGGGTCTTTAGGCATCTAATACCAGCAGCAATGTTGTGTAGTGTCAGAGTACCCTTAGTACTATGGGTACCTATAGTGTACATATAGATGTATCGTTGGATAGCATGGAATCTGACAGAAAAATAATTTTAACATATTCCGTTAGATGCCATATTACAATGTTCCACCTGTAGTGGTGTTATATGGCGACACATGGGGATATTATGACCCGTGATACAGAACTGCAGGCACTCCCTGTGGCATATAAGCTCTGTGATGCGATGAGACTAAAGCAGAAGAGCAGCACAATAACTCGGTATAGCTGTATATCGAACTCAATACTAAACATGTAATAAGCTCCCCCTAGTGGTGGTTATCGGTAGCCAGAATTTTATCATTGAGCTCTCTAGGCCGGACAGCTGTCTCAGAAATCCGTATATGAATTCATCACAATGAATTTCCACATCCCAGTGCTTCAAGAAAAAGAAGAGTCGAGTCTGACGTGGATATCGGAACGGACAAAAAAAAGTTATTACGACTGCTAAGGTTACAATATATACACATGCACGGCCCGCATACATGTAGAGCGATACTATTTGCTTGACAATAGGCGTCAGTGGATCTTCCCCGAGGGAAATTACGCTTTTACCTTCCGTGTACGCGGCACAATGAGGCTCATTTCAAGGAATGGAAAAGACATTCTAAACAGCATAATAAACTGCAAGACTGTGACTGCCGAGCGAGCCGCTAACACGGCATTATGGAGGCAATCATCTGCCTGCCCAGGTAATATCTGTCTTCGGCAGCCACAATTGGCGCTGCGCTCTCTGTGAAATGCCATTAGCTTGGCTGATTTGTGTTTTTCGCAGCGTATCAGATTCCAAACATTTTATTATTTTTTCATCATAATGAGGCAGGATAGTGAGAAAAAAAAAATCACAAACTGATGACTTGTTTTTCATTACCATTTAGATCGATACTCAGGATACATAGTCATACAGCAAAAAAAATGGCTCGTTACAGTAGTCGCCCTCATGATTTCCATCAAAGAGGAGGATATGAAATGCAAAGTTTACAGTTAGAGGAGCTGCAGACCCTTCTCCCTGCCTGCAGGCTCTGCGGTTCTTCCAAAGTCCATAAAAATAGGCCTACAGTGATACAGTAAATGATAGACAGAGAAAGGGTATTCAGCTGCAGCTTCTCTCTCTCCCTTTGCTGTGAGACTGCATGCTGCATGAAAGGGGAGAGGGAGCACAAGTGACATCTGATTTAACACTGATAAATGTAAGGCTATGCACATGGGAAGGAATAATGCAAGTCCCCCGTACATACTAAATGGTAAAAAACTAGGTAACACTGACATGGAAAAGGACCTAGGAATTTTAGTGAACAGCAAACTAAGCTGTAAAACACCAGTGTCAGGCAGCTGCTGCCAAGGCCAAAAAGATAATGGGTTGCATCAAAAGGGGCATAGATGCCTGTGATGAGAACATAGTCCTACCACTTTACAAATCACTAGTCAGACCACACATGGAGTACTGTGTACAGTTCTGGGCTCCTGTGAACAAGGCAGACATAGCAGAGCTGGAGAGGGTTCAGAGGAGGGCAACTAAAGTAATAACTGGAATGGGGCAACTACAGTACCCTGAAAGGTTATCAAAATTAGGGTTATTCACTTTAGAAAAAAGACGACTGAGGGGAGATCTAATAACTATGTATAAATATATCAGGGGTCATTACAGAGATCTCTCCCATCATCTATTTATCCCCAGAACTGTGACTGTGACAAGGGGACATCCTCTGCGTCTGGAGGAAAGAAGGTTTGTACACAAACATAGAAAAGGGTTCTTCACGGTAAGAGCAGTGAGACTATGGAACTCTCTGCCTGAGGAGGTGGTGATGGTGACTACAATAAAGGAATTCAAGAGGGGCCTGGATGTATTTCTGGAGTGTAATAATATTATAGGCTATAGCTACTAGAGAGGGGTCGTTGATCCAGGGAGTTATTCTGATTGCCTGATTGGAGTCGGGAAGGAATTTTTTTTCCCCTTAAGTGGGGAAAATTGGCTTCTACCTCACAGTTTCTTTTTTTGCTATACTCTGGATCAACTAGCAAGATGACAGGCCGAACTGGATGGACAAATGTCTTTTTTCGGCCTTAAATACTATGTTTCTATGATTGGGATTACATCTGATCTCCATGGGATGTGTATATTCCAAACTAAGGAAAATGGCCACTACTTTGCCCAAGTCAACGTCCTAAATAGCATGGGGAATTTTCCAGTTCAGATACTGCCAGATTATTTCATTGTGCTTCTCCTATAAAACTCAAAAAATCCAGTAATAAAAAAAAGACTAAGTTGTAGAAACAGATTCTGTGCTAACCTGTTAAATTTAGGCTTTGTTTTGGGAAACCTTGTACCAGTATGTGTGTTCGTTGGATCACCTGGAATAAACAGGAACCAATAAAGGTCCCACAAATGCCGAATTAAACTCAGTCATTGGTATTACTAATTTCACCTAACCTTCAACTAGCAAATTGTGGAAATTTTTTAAAATGGCACTCCAAAAAAAATCTTTATTCTCTGCCCAATTAGAAAGTTATGTACATGATGTAATCTGTAGTGAAGGTAATCTTACCATTGGCTGAATTTGTGCATTCAAACCTCCCTTCTGATCCTCAGCCGTGTCATATGACCAGCACTCTGATCTCCAACTGACAAGGGACAGGAAGTCAGTAACATCTCTATTCGTTCCAGTAAGACTGACATTGAGGCTGCCATAGGAATACACAGAACTTCCTGTCTACACATAAGATGCTGTGTTATTTGGAGAGTCAGAGTAGCTTAGGTTCAGAAGGAAGGTTATAAATCACAAATACAATCACCAGTAAAAAGATTCCATTCACTACAGTTTACATTGCGTACCTTTCTAAGAGGTTAAAGACTACATTTCTTTTGTGGGAGTGCTTCTTTATGACCCCTAAGAACACCGCTGGACTGCACCGAAATAATCTCTTTGATGGAAGCCTCCATAAGCCATGCCTATTTAGGGACTGACCCCCCCCCCCCTTTATAAACCCCAGTGCCATTTTTGTCCACAAATTTTACAACTAAGTTCATTTAGAGATTTCTTCTGGGGTCTGAAATTATTGAAGGGTGAACTGTTTTTCAGACTCACAGTGGAAATCAGACTTACATGATCCCCGCCGCTGGGTCTGCCTGCTTTGCATGTCCCAGATCCTCCCATGTCATCATCTGTTTTGATGCGAGTCAAGTGACCCCTGTAGCTAATAACCAGCCGTTGCCGTGACATGTCACTCATGTGGCATGTCAGTCACATGCCAAATGAGGGACACGTCACCACTGTATCAGTCACATGACCCCCGTCAAAACGGGGCAAGCTGGGCAGCGATAGAGATCAGTTAAGTATCCCGTAATCCACCAGCGGTGGTCGTGCTTGCACACTATGGGACAAAATGTAGAAAACTCCAGCTCCGTGGAAAACGATGAAAAACGTTTATTGACCATAAATTAAAAAGTCATGCAGTGACAAATCCGAGCATCGTCTACGCGTTTCGGACCACCTATATTGTAGAGTCCTTACTCATGGCCCTAAGGAGTAAGGACCCTAAAATATAGGTGGTCTGAAACACGTAGATGATGATGGGATTTGTCACTGCATGACTTTTTAATTTATGATCAATAAAAGTTTTTAATCGTTTTCCACAGAGCTGGAGTTTTCTACATTTTTTCCTATTTTGACATCTGGGTCCAGAGCTGGTGTCCGTGCTCGCGGATGACGTGAAGGGTGAGAGCTGCTTTACCATTATCATTTACTATAGGACAAAGCACCTGCTTCTCTGGTGACCAGGTCTGTGGGAGCGCACATAGGCACACATGAGCAGCAGATGCCGTCCCAGACACCTCATATCTGCTGGATTGCAGGGTGGTCGTAACCCCTGGATATGAGCAGTGTCTAATGTGATGGAAAAATTAATCCAGCCAGCAAAGGAGGCAATATGGACAATCACAATACATTAGTAAGTGCCTTGTATTAACTTTCCCTACATGATAAATGCCACTTGCTGAAGTGAGAGGACCTCTTTAATTTCTACAGAACAAAGGCACCAACTTACTAAATGAAAACAGTTTTATTCATGAGAACAAACCTATCGGTCTGTGGCTTTATTATCCATCCGGATGACAGACTCCCTTTAAAACGAATAGGTCTGCGTCTCGTTCACTGAGCGGGATGAATAATGTCATATTTTGATGGACTTTTATGGACACAGCAAAGCTAATGAATATCATTTTTATTGTTTAGTTTTTTATGTAGTAAATGAGGAAAGTTATTTTCTTAAATCTGAATATTTGGTATTTTTATATATTTTTAAACTATTTCTTAAACTTTAAAAAAAAATGTTTTAAGTAGGGGCCTTGAACCTACAATCACTTGATCAACACACTGCATTGCTTCTCTGCTGCAGTGTATAATTCACAAGGTCCCCGACTTCCATGATAACCACTCTGCACCCTATAGCTGTAGGGGTGGAGATCAGGTGAAAGAGGATTCCCTCTATCCTAAGGGGTTGTCTCGTCTCAGACATTAGGGGCATATCGCTACGATATGCCCCCAATGACTGATAGATGCAGGTCCCACCTCTGGGACCCGCACCTATCTTTAGAGCCCGCGAAGTGAAGGAGAGTGCATCGTCAGCCCCACAGATGTGAATGGAGTGGTGGCCTTGCTTGCAATTCATTTGAATGGGAATGCCGAAAATAGCCGAGCTTGCCATTTGGCTATTGCTATTTTCAGCGCTCCCATGGGAATGAATGGAAGGCGGCCGCGCATGCGCTGTACGCCCTCCTTCACGTTGTTGGCTCCATTCCAAAGATAGGTGTGGGTGCCACCTCTGGGACCTGCACCTATCAGACATTGGGGGGATATCGCTAGGATATGTGTGAGGTGAGAAAACCACTTTGATGACTGTTAATTAAGTGGTTAAAGGACCAGGATCTGAGCTAGCTCTGATCCCGCCATGCAAGCGGGTGTCATCTGTATGCCATTTATACAGGATATGTCATAAATGTCTGACAGATGTGGGTGCCAACTCTAGCCTCCTCCCTGTTTAGCTCACAGAGGACTGACTAGACTTCAAAACACTGTAGCAAAATCTCAGCTGTGACCAGTATTAGATCTGCACAGGTATTTTAGCCTGTGAGTTTCCATGCACTGACAAAAAGAGACCTTGAAAACGGTGACAAATTAAGGGCTCGGTCAGACGGCTGTAGAGCTTTGCAGTCCGCAAATTGCGCATCTGCAAAACACGGATAGCGGCCCGTGTGTGTTCCACATTTTGCAGACCGCACATGGCTAGCACTATGATAGAAAATTGCGGGGACATGCTCTATCTTTTTTGAGGGGCGGTGGAACAGAACTACGGCTGTGGACAACACGCGGTATCCATTCTCATCTTCTGTGGCCCCATTGAAATGAATAGGTCTGCACCCGTTCCGCAAAATTACGGAACGGATGCGGAGCCATTCATACGGTCGTCTGAATGAGCCCAAATGCACAAAGCATATTCCAAAATTGCAAACTGGTTTTGGATCTGGACAACGCATCACCCTGTGCAATCACAGCCCGTCTCATAGGTGCAAAGTTCCAAAACCTTAGCGATGTAGGAGCCAGGCCCCTGACTGTACGGACACTCGCCTAATCTCTGGCACCGTACAAACATTTCAGGAACGCTCTGCTTTTTGGGGTGGCTGATATATCTGGAGATCAGACATTTAAAGGAGTTTGTAAAATTAATAGAATTTTAGGACAAACGTATTTCTAGCCTCGTGGCCACAGGTCACCCTGCAGCAGGGATTATTATTTAACGTTTTAATGTGGTCTAGATTTCCATTGTATAAAGTCGGATTTTACGCGGCTTAATGGTCTGCCTGGAAGCCAAGATAAAAATGGAAACGGAAAATACTTTCACACATAAGAGGAGGCTGTGCTATAATAATGCTAGAGAGCAATTCAGCCATCACATACACAGCACTAGGGAGACTAGAGCCCATGGGGCCGATTACTGCAGTGCTGCCCCCTTAAAGGGCATCTGTCAGCAGATTTGTACCTATGACGCTGGCTGACCTGTTACATGTGCACTTGGCAGCTGAAGACATCTGTGTTGGTCCCATGTTCATATGTGTCCATATTGCTAAGAAAAAGGAAGTTTTAAGATATGCTAATGAGCCTCTAGGAGCAACGGGGGCGTTACCATTACAGCTAGACGCTCAGCTCTCTCTGCACCTGCTTCGAATCTCTGCATTTTGAAAGACAGGACCAGGCAGTGAAAACATCATCACGTCTGGCCCTGCCAAAGAGAGAGAGCAGAGCCTCTAGGTGTAACGACAATGCCCCTGTTGCTCCTAGAGGCTCATTTGCATATATTAAAACCTAATTTTTCTCAGCAATGCGGACACATATGAACATGGGACCAACACAGATGTCTTCAGCTGCCAAGTGCACATGTAACAGGTCAGCGGGTGTCATAGGTACAAATCTGCTGACAGATGCCCTTTAAGTGATTTCATACAGAGCTGCAGTAACCAGCCCTGACCACTACACAATGGACAGCGGATTGGCAGGGTGGTGGGAATTGGAACCCCCCCAAACTGATACTGATGACCAATCTTTAAAGGATATGAACACATTTGTGCAGAATTTTTAATTACTGCATTTTACTAATTTTGGGCTAAAATAATTTTTTCCAATATTAAAGATTTTCATTGTTTTGCAGGGTTAAAGGGGTTGTCTGGGCTTTTGCTATTGATGACCTATCCTCAGGATAAGTCATCAATATCAGATCAGCGGGGGTCTGACACCCAGCACCTCTGCTGATCAGCTGTATGAGGAGAAAGCGCGTGCAGTGAGCACGTGTCATCTCCCTTCTCTCTTCCTGTTCAGGAAGAGAGACGGCACATGAGCACTGCACGCGCCGTCTTCTCATACAGTTGATCGCGGGAGTCCGACACTGATCTGATCTTGATAACCTATCCTGAAGATAGGTCATCAATAGTAAAAGCCCGGACAACCCCCTTAAGTTTTTAAGCTTCTGTCTATCTGCAAAGTGTCTTGCTTTCAGTCTCACACTGTACCTTCAGGCTGCTGCTCTGACAGCTCGATTTAAAGCCCTCATCTCTAAACTCCTGACAGCTCATAAACACTCATTTAAGCCATACTGTTACCAGCTTGATAAGAATCTAGCTACAATGAGTGTTTATGAGCTGTCAGGAATTCAGAGATCGGTTTAGTGTGAAACTGAAGGCAAGATGCTCTGCAAGTAGGCTGCAATTTAACCCTGTAGAACAGGAGTCAGGAAGGAATTTTTTACCCCTAAAATGAGGAAAATTGGCTTACACCTCATGTGTTGTTTTTTTTTGCCTTCCTCTGGATCAACCTGCGGATTAACAGGCATAACTGGATGGACGATATCTTTTTTTAAGCCTTAACAATGTATGTTACTATGTAAAAACTGTTGAACATTTTTAATAAAGCGCAAGCATCTAAGAAGTCATTTACATTACTATGGAGGCATGTGGTGACAGATTCCCTTTAAAGTGGTTTTCCGACATTTTAATCCTCTAGATGGGTCATGAGTATCGGTTCAATCGGGGTTTGACACCCCAGACGCCCGCCGATCAGCTGTTTTGAGAAGGAACCGGCGCAAAGACTTGTTCATTGAGCAATTGGAATCTTTCAACAGGTTCAAAAATCATTGTTTTCTGGCGGTAGATGGTGATGTCTGATCATGATCTGCTGCCGGCAAACAATGATTCAGTTTGGTGACAGGCGATGGCATTACCGATCACTCCTCTCCATACAGTGGAGGAGATCTCTGCGTGTAATAGAAGCGTTCTTATCTACTGGCGAGCAGGCGATTGCCGGGGAGGAACGCTTCCCTTGCGACAATCGCCTGTGTGATCTGCCCGTCTGATATAAGCCTAAAGAGATGCAGATTGGTTGGAGAGACGCACTCTCTCCACAGCTCCTAGAGTCAGATCTATGTCCAATTCACATTCTTGTCTCCTTTTACAGTCTTTCTAATCTAAGCAGTACTATGTAAAGAAATGGGAAAGCGAGCTCAACGGGCACTTCTTCTATACTGAAGTCAGAATTATGTTTTCTAGATCTTCTCTGGGTACGCGAAGATTCAAGAAAACCTCTTCAGATTGCTCAATGGGTACAGGATTCCTGCATTTCTCAAAGAGCTAATATGTGATTATGGGGAATGTTGGAGATGTCGTGACTCAACAGGGGCTTTCCTACACATTTGGATTGCATGCAGTAAGACTATTCTTAATAGGGAACAAATACTGTTGTATCCTCCTCCTTTGCACTATCTTGTTTAGGCTTTCATCAAATTACTTTAAGTCATCAAAACGTCTGATTTTGTGGCTCATACAGGCTGCCAAACTGTTGGTTCCACTGAAGTGAAGAGAAATGGAGCCTCCCTCTCTCCAACAATGGAGGGATAGGGTTAATCAACCTTATAGTTGGGAGTCCAAGACAACACATATGTTTCGAAATATGTGGAACTGTTCCTGAGGAAGAGCTTACTGCATATTGAGTTATTTCTGGGTGCTGTACATATCTGTATCCAGTGAGCTCCCTCTAGTGGCAGCTCCAGGAAGGCATCATTTTATCATTTGTCATTCCTTTATATTCCTTTTTGCCTTATTTCCTTCAGGGTTTTTTTTTTGCTCATGCCTTTCGCACTTCTTGGCCGTGATATAGGATTCATCCCATTTATTTGACTTATAGGTTCATAGGTAATCAATATCTGATTAAAGGGATTTTCCAGGAGTAAAATATTGATGGCTTATCCTCAAAGTAGGTCATCAATATCTGGTCGGTGGAGCTCCGACACCCAGCACTGCCACAGATCAACTTTGTTTGAAAAGGCAGCTGCACTCTGGTGAGCGCTGCATCCTCCTCCCAGCATACCAATCACAGTGCTTGGTATCGGAACCCTGTCCCATTCACATGAATGGGACTGAGCTGCGCTTGGCCATGAAACCGATGAATGTTACGTCACTGGCATAGGAAGAGGCTGCATTGCTCGCTGTAGTGCCAAAGCCCCTTCAAACAGCAGGTCCGCGAGGATGCTGGGAGTCGGACCCTACAGATCAGATTTTGATGACCTATCTTCGGGATAGGTCATCAATATTTGACTCCCGGAAGACCCCTTTCACTGGATGTTTGTCTAAAGGAAACAAAAGATTTAAAGCTCTAATTCCTGCAAAGAATTCTGGACCTATTTAGATTTAAAGTATCAAAACCCTCCATTATCAAACTCTTCAGCACCCTGGACCGTGTAATAATTGATATGATATTCAGTACAATAATGAACAGTAGATAGCAGGTAAAATCAGTTGCTTGCTGGGGGTATCGGAAGCTGGTGTTTTTCATATTAAAAGGGCTGCCTGTGATGACAAAACCCCTCCAAAAATGAAATATAATATAAAATTGATATAAAATGATTGAGAGAACTGTAACACCTCTGCACTATTATCGTAGATAAGCACTTGCGACTACAGATACTTAATATTCACCAGGCAGCTGCTAGGAAATATATAATGTATTCTTACAGAAACTTGGATCAGAGAGGAAATATCCGTGCTGCAAAGCCAGTTAGGTCTTTATGCTCTGAAGATACACAGTTGACCAATTCAATATCTTCAGCGAAGCATATCCGTACAATAGGATATACATAACCAGCTACTGCCACCTAATGGACGATCAAGAAATGCAACGCAAAGAGCTGAATTATTACATGAAAAAAATGTCTCTTTTCAATTTTTCTTCAGCAGGTAAATTAAAAAGCTCATGAGATCATATGAGATTTATACTAACAAAGATAAGGGAAGCAATAATGCCAACCCCAAATACTCCATAAATATATTACCCACAGGCATAATTTGAAGATCCTACTCATCAGACAGATTACAGGTTAAAATGGGTAGAAGCATTACTTACCTCATTGATCCACATTTCCCCCATTGCCGTTTCCACGCTTACCGGTTCTCGCTAGTCTCCGGTCCTGGTCTTGACACACAGGAAATGCTTTGAGATACCCGCTTAGCCAATTACAGGCTGTGGCGGGTCATTACTGCGACCCGTGAATGGCTGAGGAGGCATCTCCTGCCATTTCCTTGTGTTGAGACTTGACAGGAAGTGTAGACCAGCTGGGCCCCGGTATGTGTTGGAACAGCAGCAGTGAGGGATCGGTGAGGTAAAATTATTTTTTCTTGTAATCGCAACCCCTTTAAGAATTCTGAGAGCAGCTCTGACCACAACCCTCTCTATGTCTCTCCATTTACACCCTGATATTATCATTTAAAGGCAATAAATACAGTGGGGGGCAATTTTTTTAATGATTGCATTATACTCATTTTGCAATAAAATCATTAATTAATTTGGTCTTTATTAAACATTTTCAGTAGTTATCCTACACCAGGGGTGGCCAACCTTACAGTAAGCCCCCCCAAAAAAAAGGATGATTACCAGGATCCACCAGCTATACATTTACACAGTCACCGTATTTTTCGCCCTACAAGATGCACCTAGGTTGTAACAAAGAAAAATAAGAGAAAAAAAAATGATTTTTTATCTGATCTGAGGTCTGATAAAAAATATTTTTCTTATTTCTCATTAGCAGAGAAAAAAAAAGGAAAAATATATTTTTCACCAGACCTCAGATCAGACTCCTAAATCGGATCCCCAATTCTCATCTGACCTAAAATAAGATCCCCAAACCTCAACAGACCTCCAAATCAGACCCCCAATGCTCGTATCAGACAACACAAATCGGACTCCCAGTGTCAGACCCTCAGTGCTCAGCTCCCCCCCATTCTCAGATTTGCCCCCCCATGCTCAGACCTGATCAACCCATGCTCACACAAGACTCCCCCATGCTCAGATGTGACCCCCATGCTCAGATCAGGACCCCCCCATGCTCATATCAGACCTCCATTGCCCAGATCAGGACCCCTCCCCCATGCTCAGATCAGAACCTCCCGTGCTTAGATCAGACCCCCATGCTCAGTTCTATAATTTAAAAAAAATCTCTTCCCTCTCCTGATCAGGCACTGGTCTCCTGTTCGGGCAGCTGCTACTGACACGCTCTCCACTGTGACCTGATGAGCACAGCGTCAGGTTATAGCGTGTGTCTCCACGTACTACGTTCTCACACTGTGTGCATCAGGACGTAGTGGAGAGTGAGCTGGAGCTGCAAAGTAGCAACGGTGCCCGATCAGGAAAAAATATCTGAGCATGGGGTGGAGAGGGAGCCGGCCTGACTGCTACCCGGCTCCACAGCAAGAGTCGCACTTGAAGAAGCAAAGAGCCACATGTGGCTCAAGAGCCACAGGTTGGCCACCCCTGTCCTACACAGTTAAGTTTCAGCCTAGCTGTAGAGTATGTAGAGCCCTTATCTCTGAATTCCTGACAGTTCATAACCATTCGTTTAAGTCTTACTGTTATCAGCTTCATAAGAATTTGGCTATAATGAGTGTTTATGAGCTGTCAGGAATTCAGAGATGATATTAAGAGCTATACTAAGATACTCTGCAGCTGGGCTGAAACTTAACCCTGTGGGAGAAAAACTGCAGAAATGTAAAAAGTATAATAAAGTAATTAAAAAAGAATAAGAGTAAATGAATTAAAAAATTCCCCTGAAGGTGTTGTTAGCCTTTAAAGCCCCTTTTTCTTTTTAAATAGTAAGTTGCATTATTTTTTTACTGTTTTCTACACTTTACTTTTTGCAATATTATCAAAACCGATCAAGTAAACGTTCTGCCCGGGGAAACAGCAATTTATTAACATTTTACACTCTAGCTCCTTGAGTTTAGTAAATTAAGTAAATTTAATTAAATTTAGCTTCAAACTGGAAAAAAAAACAATAACTCAAAATCAATAAAAGAATAAAAGTGTGGCCCGTATGCAACCTGAATGGTGATACAGAGTCCCTATAGTTCTATACTATGGAGGCACTTAGCTAGCCACAGTATGATGCCTCTGTAGGGTAACATGTTTTGGCGATACTCTCCTCAAAAGGCCATGCATACCTCATAATTTGGCCGCAATTTTTGTTATGGATATGGAGGTTGTACCAAGCCCTTCTACGTCTGTGGGCATTAGGCCTGAAGCAACATATGTACAGATTACTGAAAGAGCCTGGCCAATGCCTACTAGGTCCCAAAGTGGTCCTCTGCTGGGACCCCAGCAATCAGCTGTAATCTGTGGTGGAACTTATTTCCCTGCAGCGCCACCACAGGGGAACCTAAGCATTACACAGTGCCCACTGATATGAATAGGTTGTGTGTGTAATGCAGGACAGGTCAGTCCTCCAGAGAGAGACGTTCTTCATATTTGTAGAGCAAGAGCTGACGATCCAGAACAAAGCTATTAACTCACTAACAGGGTATATAAAATAGGTTTCCTAAACTAGACAACCCCTTTCACAAAGTCGGTCCTCAACCTGAAACCTCACATACACTTGATATCTATGCTGGTCGTGCACAGTCGATCTATAGAAGAAGCGGCACGGCCAAGTATGGGTCATAAACAAAAGCCTATGTGCCCAAGCTTTGGCTGGCTGTATTGTTCCTTGGGAGCCAAATCTTTTAATTCAATACAAAATGATTTAACATTAGATGTTTTATCAAATGAATCCTAAATGCAAAAGCCGAAGAATCTCATAAATCAATAGGTGAGACGTAAACTACATAAAAAAGCACAATGAACAGAGACTAGGATATCCTCTAATTACAAAATAGACAAAAAAGGCCCCTTAAGGATTTCTGCTTATTAAAAAACCAGACCAGACCAGATGTGCCAACCCTATAATGTCATATAAAATCCACACATGCAATATAAATCAATAAAACACATTCGAAACCGACTCAACTCGCTTTCAATTAGGAAAAAAAGACTAAAAAAGACTAAATGATGGTCAGCTTTTATTTACAAGTTATTATAATGTAAAAATGTATAACATAAGTAAAATAAAATGAAACTTCTAAAATAAAAAAAGTTTTAGAAGTAGTTTATTACCGGCTAAAAATATAAGTAAAACTAATCTAAATGCTATTAAAAAACAAACAATAAAAAAAAAACACCACATCCACCTCACAGATCCCCCCCCCACTCCTGTTTTATGCTTCCCAGCCCCCTCCCACTCCTCTCCACCACTAATAATTAGCTGCAGCGGTCACACCTCTCACTTCCGTCTTCAAGACTTTTCTCGAGCTGCACCTACTCTATGGAATGCTCTTCCCCAGAATATCAGGTCAATTCCCAACTTCCTTACCTTCAAACGTTCCTTAAAAATAAATTTTTTCAGGCAGGCTTATCAAGCTTCCTAAACTGACTTTCTCCCCACCAACTCCTCAGACCTGAACTCAATCTTCTAACAGTCCCACACCCGAAGCAGATCGGCCTACACCACGGCTTTCAGTACAAAAATGACTTGACTACGACAGATCACAATCAACTACCTGTTGTGTCCCCTCAACTCACTCATAGATTGTAAGCTCTTGCGAGCAGTGCCCTCAATCCTAGTCCTTCAGTTGTATATTAGCCATTTACGTTGGGTTTTTCTTTTGTTTTGTACATGAACCCTCTGAATTTGTAAAGCGCAGCAGAATATGGTGGCGCTATATACTGTAAATAAAGATTATTATTATGTCCTATATAAAATTAAGATATGGATTTTATCAAGTGCTGAACACTCAGTTTTGGATAATTTCAGATAATCTTCCCTGGGAGGCAGCCCTGTCTTCGTGCACCGATGTTCATTTTCACTGAATTCAGGTGAGCTGGTTCAAACCTTACTTCTATTGTAGAAGAGGTCACATGCAGTCTGTGGTAGGGTTGTTTCGGGTATCGAACTTTCGATACCCGATCGATACTTTTCTCTGGTATCGCACTCGATACCAGGAAAAGTATTTTATCGATACTGGGCTGCACTACTGCACAGCCCAGTATAGGAGAGCATGGCTGCGCCGCTCTCAGCGCGGCCATGTTCTCCTCGGCAGCACAGGGAGAAGGAGGCAGTCTGTGCTGCCGCTTCAACCAATAGAGGGAGAGGGGGCGGAGCGGGGGCGGGAGGAGGGCGGGCTGGGGCGGAGCACTGGCCAGCAATGCTGAGTAGTTTCTTGTATAAATGCAGGCAGAAGACACAGCCTGCCAGCACCTGCCTGTGACCCAGCACTGCAATCAGAGGCAATTAACCCCTCAGGTGCTACACCTGAGGGTTAATAGCCTCTGATCGCAGCGCCGGTCACAGGCAGGTGCTGGCAGCCTGTGTCTTCTGCCTGCATTTATATGAGAAACTACTCGGCATTGCTGGCCAGTGCTCCGCCCCTCCCTAGTATTAAAACATTGGTGGGCAGTGTGCCCCCTCCCCTCCCTAGTATTAAAACATTGGTGGGCAGTGTGGCCCCCCCTGTCCCCAGTATTAAATACATTATTGGGGGCCAGTGCGCCCCCCTTCCTCCCTTCCCCCAGTATTAAAAGCATGGGTAGCAGTGGCCACAGGGTCCCCTCACCTCCTCCTCATTGGTGGCAGTGGCAGTGATCGGAGCCCCAGCACTGTAATGCTGGGGCTCCGATCGGTTACCATGGTAACCAGGACGCTTCTGAAGTCCTGGCTGCCTTGGTCTGCTCCCTGCTGCTGTGTGCACTGTGCACAGGGCAGCAGGGAGAGGGTGAGATCCTATTCACCCTGATAGAGCTCTATTAGGGTGAATAGGATGAGAATATCCCAGGTTCTAGCCCCTAAGGGGTAAAATAGTTAATAAACTGTAAAAAAAAAAAGAAAAAAAAAAGTTAAAGTACACCAAAATATTAATTATAAATCACCCCTTTCCCAATTTTACATATAAAATATATAAACAATACATAAATAAAATATTACATATCGCCGCGTCTCAAAAGTCCAAACTATTAAAAAATCCACTTTTATGCGGTGAACGCCGTAAAAAGAAAAAAAGAAAAATAAAAATGCACGATTCGCCATTTTCTTTTAGTCGCCTTGTCCCCACAAAAAAGTAGGATAGGACTGTTGAATTATGAGCCGGCGGTTTCATAAAATGTTGAATGCACGCGGATTTTTTTGGCGTTTTTATTTTTTTCGCGTGGTATCGAATAGTATCGAGTATCGCAATACTTTTTTATGGTATCGATACCGAATCAAAATTTTGGTACCGAAACAACTCTAGTCTGTGGACATGTTATTGCTGGGCCAGGAAGTATAGAGCGGTGGGGAATCGGGCAGCGATGGAACAGGAGTGACACCACAGAATGCACTGCAAGGCAGCATGTTATGGAGCAGGAGGAGATGAGCAAACTAATATATAAAGTATTTTTTGCTT
The DNA here is from genome assembly GCA_033119425.1 of Bufotes viridis. Classification (NCBI taxonomy): domain Eukaryota; kingdom Metazoa; phylum Chordata; class Amphibia; order Anura; family Bufonidae; genus Bufotes; species Bufotes viridis. The sequence goes on along the minus strand of CM065592.1, from coordinate 418,370,335 downwards.
TATAAGATGCACTTTCCCCCCCCCCAAAAGTGAGAGGGAGGAATAAAGAGAAAACTAGTGAGTGCTTTCATTATGAAAGCACTCACTAGTATGCAGGAGGTGCGAGGAGCAGTGAGTGTAGTGCTCCCTGGTCTACCTCTGGGCCCGGTTACAGTGCAGCGAGGGCCCAGAGAAAACCAGGGACGGTGACTCCAAGAGAGACCACCAGACCTGCAGAGTGGCAGCAGAGTAGGAGAGGTAAGTTAATTTATTTCATCTCTGATGGGGGTCTGATTTGAACTCTGATGGTGGACTTACATGAGGGTCTGATTTGAACTCTGATGGTGGTCTTACACGAGGGTCTGATCTGAACTCTGATGGTTGTCTTACATGAGGGTCTGATCTGAGCTCTGATGGTGGTCTTACATGAGGGTCTGATCTGAGCTCTGATAGAGGTCTAACATGGGGGTCTGATCTGAGCTCTGATGGTGGTCTTACATGAGGGTCTGATCTGAACTCTGATGCTGGTCTTACATGAGGGTCTGATCTGAGCTCTGACGGGGTCTGATCTGAGATTTGATATGGGGGTCTGATCTGAGATTTGATATGGGGGTCTGATCTGAACTCTGATGCTGGTCTTACATGAGGGTCTGATCTGAGCTCTGATAGAGGTCTAACATGGGGTCTGATCTGAGATTTGATATGGGGGTCTGATCTGAGCTCTGATGGTGGTCTTACATGAGGGTCTGATCTGAGCTCTGATAGAGGTCTAACATGGGGGTCTGATCTGAACTCTGATGGTTGTCTTACATGCATCTTATAAAGTGAAAAAGACGATGGTTTTGTTGGAAAAGATTCCGTAAAAAATATAATTTATTTACTTAAACCACTTGTATTTTTATACTTAGGAGTCATATGGGCGGTGCTATTCAGTAATTGATAGCTAACTGCATGACAAAGCATACAGGGAAGGCTGTCAATCACTGAGTAGGACCGCCCACATGACTCCTAAGAATAAAAAGACCATAGGTTTAAATAAATAAGTCACAAGTTTTACTGAATCTATTCCTGCAAAGCTGTATATAGATCTTCTCAGCTCCTTCTGCTCTATTACATTCTGAATGCAAAATGCACTGCATTTCGTCAAAATAAAAAAAATTTAAATCCGACATCACGTTCTAACAAAGCCCTGTATTTAGCCCTGTATTCCACATGGATCCAGAGATCTCCCTATTCATTGCTCTGCTAGATTCTCTTCAGGCTGGTGGCTCAGGGGTGTTTCCTTTCTCAGGAAGCATGTTCTTTTTGCTGCAGATCTCTCCCTATCACAGCTTAGGGGGCATGTCCTTCCTGCAGCTCCCTCCCTGTAATTGTCAGTTTTTAACAGTAGATACAGCTTATGGCAGTTGAAGGACGTAACTGAGCACGTGTGCCCCCCCCCAAGATGTTACTAAGGTGGACAAGGAAAACAGAACTAACAGCAGGTGGCGCTATACAGATACATTTTATTTAATAACTCCATGGTTATACATAATAAAGGTGCTGGTTTGAAAAATACAGAATAATTTTCGTTGGACCCCTTTAAGACTGCTTGAACACATAGGGGGAGATTTATCAAGACTGGTGTTCCTGTACACCAGTGTTATTTGCCCTGTGCAGGAGTAAGACGCGCCTAATTTATTAAGGGGCAAATGTCTCTTAACATATTAGTTGTATCTCTAGCACTCCGTGCACCAAAAACTGAAATCTGCGCCAGCCAGTGTGTGGGCTGGAACAGACTTGAACTATAACTTATGCCAGTTACTGGCAAAAGTCATAGTAAATTTGGCGGACCACTCTAAGCCCCATCCCCAGTAAGCCTCACCCCTTTTCTTGCCACTTCGGAAAAGTGACGAGAAGCTTAAAAAGTCACAAATTATGGTGTGTGCATGGGCATAACTACCATAGCGGCAGACCATGCTACTGCTATGGGGCCCAGGGCAAGAGGGGGCCCACTGTTAGTTGGGATTATCTCCTCTATCTACTGGATGATGAGGCAGTAGAAAAAAAGGGCCCAAGGGTCATTGAAAAGGGTTTAGAAGGAAATCCTTCCGTCTTGTGTGGGGGGCCTGGTTTTATCCTTGCTATAGGGCCCTTGCTTCTCTATGTACGCCACTTGGCGTGTGCCATCATTTGCAACTTTTTTATGCCACAATAGTGTCATGAAAGCTTTCATAATTGCCCCATAGTGTGGTTTGTGCTAATTCAAACTATGTCCATGTGAAGCAGCCCAAAACTGCATGCAATGTGGTAAATTCTCAGTTGCGTGGCGCAGACTTCTATATGCACAAAAAGCCTTAAATTAGGTATGTCCAAAATCCGGCCAGCGGGCCAATTGCGGCCCGCGTTCCGAACTGATACGGCCCCACAGCTAAGTTGGCCAAGGATAGGTTTTACGGCCCCCGGAGTGTTCCCCAGCACCGCTCAGGACTCCTTTGATCTCTCACCGAAAGGCCTTGACATCATCAGCTGGCTCAGGGAGAAGGAAAGCCCATATCTCGCGAGATCTTGGACGTCGCGAGATTTGGGCTTTCCTTCCCCCTGAGCGCAATCTCGCGAGATCTTGGACGTCGAGAGATTTGCGCTTTCGTTCTCCCTGCGCTGGCTGATGACGTGAAGTCCCATGACGAGAGATCAAAGAAGTCCTGAGCAGGGCTCGGGGACTTTCTGGGGGTGGCTGGAAGATATATATGTGGGCTTTCGTTCTCCCTGCGCCGGCTGACAATATTAGGTCCTGCAGAGAGTTCCCCGGACTTGAGCAGTGCTTGGGGACTCATTTGGGGGGGTGCCAAAAGATCTATATTTGGTCTTTCCTTCTCCCTGTGCCTCCACACACAGCCACAAGGGCGACCATAAGGGATATTGAGCCTATTGAAGAAAAAAACCACACTGACAGGCAGGCAGGGCTGTGAACTCAGGATAATTGTATAATAAAGCAGACAAGGGAGCAGAATAGGAATCTGTGGTAGCAAGCGGTCATACCCTTCATTAACCCCTCACTGTCCGTGCTATAATTTGATTATCTGATTGTGCTCCTTGTTCTTTCTACATAACTTCTCCCCTTCTGGCCAATTTTTATAATGGCAACTACAAATAAGAAACAAAAAGTTGACAGTGAGGGACGCCGCTTCCAGGACAGGTGGAAAGTGGAATATTTTTTCACTGAAATACCGAATCACTGTGTTTGTCTGATATGCCAAGAGACTGTGGCTGCTGATAAGGAATTTAATGTCAAGAGACACTACCAGTCGAGACATAGCACATATGACAAGCTAACAGGGCACGACCGCATGAAAAGTTGAAGCAAATTGAAGCTGTTTTAATGTCACAACAGCGATTTTTTACAATCGCAAAATGGTCGGCCCTCGCACGTGTTCACTTCATCAAATCTGGCCCTCCTCAAAAAAAAGTTTGGACACTACTGCCTTAAATGTAAGGTTACTTTCACACTGGGTCCGCTTGTGAGATCCGTTCAGGGCTCTCACAAGCGGTCCAAAACGGATCAGTTTTGCCCCAAAGCATTCTGAATGGATAAGGATCCGCTCAGAATGCATCAGTTTGCCTCCGCTCTGGAGGCTGCCAGCAGCGTTTTGGTGTCCATCTGACGAAACTGAGCCAAACGGATCCGTCCTGGCACACAATGTAAGTCAATGGGGACGGATCCGTTTTCAATGACACAATATGTCACAATAGAAAACGGATCCGTCCCCATTGAACTTTCAATGGGGTTCAAGACGGATCCGTTTTGCCTATGTTCATGATAATACAAACGGATCCGTTCTGAACGGATGCATGCGGTTGTGTTGTGTTTTCAGTGCTGGTCCATCTGTGCAGATACATGACGGATCCGCACCAGACACCAGTGTGAATGTAGCCTAACACAAAACTGTCCTTATGCAAACATGTAACTATGCAAAAAGCAATAGGATAATTCAGTATTACTCGGGGGGGTAAAGGGGTTAGCCGGTCTAGACATACAAAACCTTATAAAATGCCAACAACATATACACAGAAGCAAAGAAGGTCGCCCTGGATTAATTGGGCATACGGACAAGGTGCAGTTTTTCTGATTTTCAGTTGGTTCGGAATCTGTCACCTGTTGAGACTGTTAATATGAAATTTTTTGGAAAAACATGAATGTGATGAGTAGCTTGAAAGTCATAGGTATTAAAAGGGTAAATATACCTCCTCGAGGGGACAACTGGCCTATTAGCAGTTCTGGAGGTGGACAACAGTGCACCAAAGGATTTACACTTTAGAGGCATTGTGTCACTTCAGCAAATAGCATTTATCAGGTAGAGAAAGTCAATACAAGGCACTTACTAATGTATTGTGATTGTCCATATTGCTTCCTTTGCTGGCTGGATTCATTTTTTCATCACATTATACACTGCTCGTATCCAGGGGCTATGACCAGTGGTGGTCGTGCTTGCTGCCTAGGTGAGCTCCCACCGTCCTGGCCACCAGAAACGATGCCCCTTTTACTCTAGTGTGCAAACACGACCACCACTGCAGGATTGCAGGGTGGTCGTAACCCCTGTATACGAGCACTGTAGAATGGGATGGACAAATTAATCCAGCCAGCAAAGGGGACAATATGGACAATCACAATACATTAGTAAGTGCCTTGAATTAACTTTCTCTACATGAAGGGAGACAACCCCTTTAAGATGGGCTTTATGTCCTGATACTGATTAACTTGACGGAATCCGTATTTTCGTGGTACAATATGCATCGTTATCTCCATTTCAGGTGCTCCACGCCTAACTCCTCTGATTTATACACAGTGGGGGGCATTTATCAAAGCTGGTATTTTTATGCCAGTCTTGATACCCACCTGCACCGCCAGAGGATGCGCTTAGTCTGTGACGAGGCAGCACCTCCGCCAGTCCATTCGGCGTAGATTTCAATCGTCATTTACACCAGAACACATGCTGGGGTTAATGGCCCTGCCCACAGCATGCCTCCTTTTTGGAAAGTGGTGAAAGTGGCGTAAAAACAGCACTTGCGCCTAAATTTAGGAGTAATGGTGGTTACACACCCTCTAAACAGTGGTTTGCTACTTTTTTTACGCCACAAATAACCCCTATTGTGTTTGTTTGCAAACTATTTTTTTTAGCTCCTCTGTGTATCTATGAAGTGGGTTGGACTTGGAGGAGGAGCCACTGAGCGTCCCGATCCTCACACTCACATACTGTATACCGCCAGCAAACTGAACCTTGCTATGATTAAGAAAATGTAAAAATAGGGTCTTGAAACAAGCAGGGTTATGCTTTGTGCAGATGGTTGAGCACCACTATGTTTTTAACGTGGATTTCCATAAAGTTGGAGTTTAACCAACTTTTTTTTTTCTTTTTTCTGGTGCTGGAATTGGACTTTGGTTTACATACTAAAAGGGAAAACACTGGGCAACACTGAACTGGAAAAGGACTTAGGAATTTTAGTTGACTGTAAACTTAACTGTAGCAACCAACGTCAGGCAGCTGCGGCCAAGGCCAATAACATCATGAGATGAATCAAAAGGGGCATAAAGTACAAGAACATATGTTATGGACAATGGTTGTGGAACCACTGTGCCAACTAACCAGTTTGATTTTGGGCTATTCCTGAAGGCGTTATCCTGGCGATCCCCTGGTTTTCTACCTTTAATCCTTATTCAGGGTTCTAGTCTTCGCTGCAGAGGAGCCACCAGGCCGCTACATGTGTTGTGCAACAATAAGTTGCCTGACAAAAGGGTACAACTACACTGCGATGTGTCGCACCAATGTCGTGTCGAGTCTATGGTGTACCACTGCAACATACTTCAACTGCAATGCGACAGTCGCACAGAAATCCTAGTAGAACCTGGGAGCGGTGAATATACACACACTGCTCCCTGGTCTTCTCCGGGCGCAGCGCTGTGTCCAGACAGCGTACAGCATGAGGCCACAGCGCACATCTAACGCTGTGCAATATCAGGTCCCAGTGCTGCACTGAAGGAAGAGCGCGTTGGGTCTCCCAAGTGACGGCGCTGTCCGGAGCAGGAGAGGTAAGTTCTTTTATTTATTTCATGTCTGTTTTCATGTAAAAAAAAAAAAACAGTTTTGGATTTTTTGCTAATCGTGCTGCAATCCCTTTCATTTCTAGGGTATCACCACTACTCTGCGATTCTGGCTGCAGCAGCTTTTGGGTGACCAGTGTAGCCTTAGTCTTAGTATATCAAAGATCAGTACAGAGATCTCTCTAATCACCTATTTATACCCAGGACTGTGACAAGGGGACCGTGGTTGCGCGTCACGGGTTGAGAGGGTACACTTGTTGTTAGGGCCTCTCAGTATTCATTGCTGGTTGGTAGGGCTTGCCACCATCAGGATGCAGGCAGTGCGATGATGTCATCATCATCAGTGGCGTAACTACAGGGGAAGCAGGGGAAGCGGCTGCTTCGGGGCCCGGGCTGACAAGGGGCCCGGCGCCCAGCAGCCTGACACTGTCCAAGCAAGGAGTTAATTAACTTATCTAATAAAGTGTTTCAGGCCAGGCCTGGCCTCTTTAAATACACCATCATGTGGAAGAATCCACCTCCCCCAGGCCCCCACCCACCGGAGTCAGTCCGTCTCCAGTCCGTCTCCTGACCTGAGCAGCAGGCGGGAGAATAAGAGTGTGACAGGCAGGAGAGGAGCACAGCAAGGCAGCGGCAGAGCAGAGAGCACCTTAACCATTTCAGTCCCTGTGCAGGGCTTCAGGTATGTGATGTGTGTGTCTGTCTGCTGGATGCACTGCTTGCTTGCCCCTTCAGCTCCTGCTGCCACTGTTCTGTGTCCTGGCTGGCTCCCAGTCTGTGCTGCTTAGCTCTGGTTCTTTAATAGATTTACTAATAAAGTTTGCCTGGATGCCAACTCCCCCTCTCATTGAAGGACCCACTAGCTAGCACTTCCCAGCATGGACACACAAGCTAGCACTTCCCAGCATGGACCCACAAGCTAGCTCACTCCCAGCATGGACCCACAAGCTAGCTCACCCCAGCATGGACCCACAAGCTAGCTCACCCCAGCATGGACTCACAAGCTAGCTCACCCCAGCATGGACCCACAAGCTAGCTCACCCCAGCATGGACCCACAAGCTAGCTCACCCCAGCATGGACCCACAAGCTAGCTCACCCCAGCATGGACCCACAAGCTAGCTCACCCCATCATGGACCCACAAGCTAGCTCACCCCAGCATGGACCCACCAGCTAGCTCTCCCCAGCATGGACCCACCAGCTAGCTCTCCTACCAGGGGCTAGGAAAGATGGTGGGTCCATTGCCGTGCTAGCTGGTGGGTCCATGGGGAGTCCCGATGGACCCACCAGCCAGCATGGCAATGGACCCACCATCTTTTCCCAGCCCCTAGAAGTTCCTATGTGGGAAACTGGGAATGTAAAAGAAAAGATAGATTAGGTCAGGACAGGTAATTAAAGCAATGCTCCTCTTGCCCTTGTCAGCCAGCCCCTGGCCCTTTCAGCACAGCTCCTGACCCAACTGTGCCCTTCTGGGCATTGCCTGTAGCCCACCCTGGCCTGTTGTCCCCAGGCCCCTGTCTGCACCCCTTGGCCCTTATATGCCCTCCCCGGTCTTTGTATGTGCCCCTGGCCCTTGTCTCTGCCCCCTTGACCCCTCTGTGCGCCACCCTGGCCATTATCTGTGACCCTCCCTCACTCTTGTCTGCTCCTCGCCTTATCTGTGCCCCCCTGGCCCTTGTCTGTGCCCCCTGGCCCCTGTGTACAGGGGGGCCCATACTAAAATTTGCTGTGGGGCCAAGTCATTTCTAGTTACGCCCCTGATCATCATCGTGCCACCTGAGGCGGACTGGAAAAGACTTGTGTACTGTGCCAGACTGCGGCATGGAGGTGAGTATTTGTGTTTCTTATTTTGACTGGGGGAACACTAGTGGGGCACTAGTAGGGGTGAGTACTTTGAGGTCATTAGTACTACAGGTGGCAGGATAAGGGTCATTTTTTTATGACATTATGGGGGCTTTATTGCGGGCACTATAGAGGAGCATTTTTCGACTGAGACACATTATAGGGTCTTTATTAATACTAAAGATATTATAGGGTGCATTAGTACTACTGGGGGCACGATAAATAGGCATTATTCCTATGGGGGCTTTATTACTACGGTGGGCACTATGGTCGTGTCATTATTACAGGGACCACTTAAGGAGGAATTAGTACTACTGGGGACATTATAAAAGAGCATATTTACTACTAGGCCACACTGTGGGGGGCACCAAAGGTGGGCCTTATTCATTACGGGGGCATTATAACTAAGAGGGCATTACAGTGGGACCTACTTCTACTGGGGGCACTATGGGGCAATATTAATTCTGAGGCAGATCGGGAGATATTGTTACTATTGGGGGCACTATTACTAATAAGTGCACTCTGAATTGTTACTATTGGTGGGACTTTTGGAAGCACTATTACTGTGGGGGGCACCCTGGCACAGTAGCAGCTTAGCACAATTATTTTTGGGGGACACTATATACTGTTAAGGGCGCTAATTGACTCGGTGACTCATTTTTGTGAGCACTGTGAGGCAATAATTATTGAAGGGGGCACTATGTGTGTCACACTAGTATGTTTAGGGGGAACTATAGGTTTTTGCAGTATAGTAATGGGCAACACAGTGGGCACAGTATTGCAGGTGGCAGGATAGGCTGTTCAGAAAGTGGGAGGATGATGGAAAAGTAGAAAACTAAGATGTCTGTGTGGCAACTCTGCAGAGACTAGACATGGCTAAAAGAAGTCATCATGGCGACCTGGTACAAATGGCGAACATGTAGAAAGAGATCCGTATATCAGAGGAGATGTCACCGGACATAATAGGTATGTGGTGCTGTCTTCTCCTGTATGTTTGGTAGCACTGAATTAACATTTATCACTGTTCTCTTCAATGGGGGTACTCAGTTCGAAGTTCATGTCACCAAGGGGTACTTGGTGTGAAAAGGTTGAGAACCACTGGTCTAGAGGAAAGAAGGTTTATACACAAAAATAGAAGAGGATTATTTACGGTAAGAGCTAGGGCTGCAACGAGTACTCGATTAAATCATGTAATTCAACACAAAAAAATCCTAGATGCAAATTTTTTTGTGTCATGTGACCATGGAGCAGGAGTGAAGCACTTGCTATTACTCCCGCTCTGTGGTCTCCCGCTGGCCCGCAATGCACTTGGAATACTCACCTTTTCAGCAGGGGACCTCCAGACACTCCACAGCACGTCCATGGTCCCGCGCTGAACTGACCTCCTGACGTACACACGCCGTGACCTGACACGCAGTGTGAGGAGCAGAGCAGCACGGAACAATGGAGTGTCGGCGGCACCCCTGCTGGAAACGTAAGTTGGTGACACCGAGGGGGTGGGGGCGCGACTATGGCCGGCCGCCCAGAGTGCACAGCGTCATAGCGCGCCGGGTGTCAGGAGTAGGGGCCGGAGGGCACAAGGGAGAGCAGAGACTATGACACAAGGGGGGAGAGCTGATGGCACAAGGGGGTAGAGACGATGGCACAAGGGGGAGTGGAGCTGATGGCACTGGAGTGGGGGAGAGCTGATGGCACTGGAGTGGGGGAGAGCTGATGGCACTGAAGTGGGGGAGAGCTGATGGCACTGGGGTGGGGAGAGCTAATGGCACTGGGGTGGGGGAGAGCTGATGGCACTGGGGTGGGGGAGAGCTGATGGCACTGGGGTGGGGGAGAGCTGATGGCACTGGGGTGGGGAGAGCTGATGGCACTGGGGTGGGGAGAGCTGATGGCACTGGGGTGGGGGAGAGCTGATGGCACTGGGGTGGGGGAGAGCTGAAGGCACTGGGGTGGGGAGAGCTGATGGCACTGGGGTGGGGAGAGCTGATGGCACTGGGGTGGGGGAGAGCTGATGGCACTGGGGTGGGGGAGAGCTGATGGCACTGGGGTGGGGAGAGCTGATGGCACTGGGGTGGGGAGAGCTGATGGCACTGGGGTGGGGGAGAGCTGATGGCACTGGGGTGGGGAGAGCTGATGGCACTGGGGTGGGGGAGAGCTGATAGGCACTGGGGTGGGGGAGAGCTGAAGGCACTGGGGTGGGGAGAGCTGATGGCACTGGGGTGGGGAGAGCTGATGGCACTGGGGTGGGGAGAGCTGATGGCACTGGGGTTGGGGAGAGCTGATGGCACTGGGGTGGGGGAGAGCTGATGGCACTGGGGTGGGGGAGAGCTGAAGGCACTGCGGTGGGGGAGAGCTGAAGGCACTGCGGTGGGCGAGAGCTGAAGGCACTGCGGTGGGGGAGAGCTGAAGGCACTGGGGTGGGGGAGAGCTGATGGCACTGGGGTTGGGGAGAGCTGAAGGCACTGGGTGGGGGAGAGCTGATGGCACTGGGGTGGGGGAGAGCTGATGGCACTGGGGTGGGGGAGAGCTGATGGCACTGGGGTGGGGGAGAGCTGATGGTACTGGGGTGAGGGAGAGCTGATGGCACTGGGGGAGTGGAGCTGAAAACACTGGGGTGGGGAAGAGCTGAAGGAACTGGGGTGGGGGAGAGCTGAAGGCACTGCGGTGGGAGAGAGCTGAAGGCACTGGGGAAACGGAGCTGATGGCACAGGGGGGTAGCTGATGGCACTGGGGGATAGTGGAGCTAGTGGCACTGGGGGGAACTGATACATGTTGGGGACTGATGGCAGAGGGGTCTGATGAGTTTTTATAGAGGAAAACAGTCTATTAATAGATTTTTTCTTATTAGAGTACTCGATTAATCATAATAATAATCGTTAGAATACTCGATTGCTAAAATAATCGTTTGCTGCAGCCCTAGTAAGAGCAGTGAGACTATGGAACTCTCTGCCTGAGGAGGTCTTGATGGTGTATTCACTAAAAGAGCTCAAGAGGGGTCTGGATGTATTTCTGGAGTGTAATAATATTACAGGCTATAGTTATTAGATTTCTGGAGAGGTTATTGATCCAGGTAGTTATTCTGATTGCCTGATTGGAGTCTAGAAAGACATTTTCTCCCAATAGTTAGAAAAAACTGTCTTCTTGAAACTTAAGTTTTTGTTGGTCTTACTCTGGATCAACAGGATAATAGACTGAACTGGATGGACGAATGTGTTCTTTCAGTCTTACAAACTACGTAAGGCTAGGTTGACATATGCATCCAAATTCCAGCATAGGAACAGAATACCGTAACCTCAGGATTCGGGATACTGCTGGCACCTGCTGGATCCCTTTTACTATAATGGGGTCTGTAAGATTTCCAGAATAAATACCGGCATTCTGCGGGACTAAAAAACACTACTTGCTGGGGCATTTCGTCCTGTTTTTGCCAGAACCTCGGCCACTGATGTGAAAGTAAGTGCTAAAGATAACTGGTAAAAGCAAGCAATTGGTCTATCTCCTGATATGCTGAGTATGCCAGAAGGTCACACCCATGAGGTTCTGTAAGCAGATGTTTCTACAACTGATTTCAATGAAAAGTTGGCTTTGCTCATATGGTCACTTTGCCAGTAAAAGGGTATTCCGGTAATAAAGAGTTGTAAGCAATGTACATCTATCCTCTGGATAGGTGATAAGTACTAGATTAGTGGGCCCCATGACTAGGACCCCCACTGACCATCAGAATGCAAGCTGCCACTCCATTCAAAGTCTACTGGACAGACAAAGATAGTAGAGCACTGCTATCTGCTACTTCCATCAGTCCCACAGTGCACATGCTTGACCGCCACTCCACTCGAACGGGGAATACAGGACCCTCATTATGATAATCGGTGGGGGTCCCAGTAGTCAGATCCACACCAATCTTGCAGTGGATAGATGAATGTTACTTATAATTCTTTATAAAGGGAATACCTCTTTAGAAGACAGCTATGAGGAGGCCTCCTTGAATCATCCACAAGATCTCTGAAGTGGACATCTCTCTTCTGGTGACAGATCCTATGGAATTCTTAAATATAATCCTGTCTCACCAAGAAAGGCTAAACCATTAATTACTGGGACATAAAATGCCAGCGATTCATCTCCTTGCCAGCGCTTTACTTCTGTAATTCGCGAAATTAATCAATGCTGCATATTCCTGCTTGAAATGTCAGGCTGGTTCTTCTTGCTCTCCAGCCAACGGCTCTTGATGGAGTATTCGTGTAAGTGACGGGTACAGACGCATTACTTCACCGCGACAAAATAATCAGCAGCTTATGGGCTATTCATTTTAGAGGAGTTTGCTTGATTGAGAAAATTAACAGTCCTGCTGCACAAACAATTGAACCCATCATATTCACAAATTGATATTCTTTAATCTGCACATAGCAGGAAGCCGTTTTCTACGAATTAACGAAGGGGTTGTCTGGTATGGACTCATTTTTGGATTCTTAACACTTTTTCGTGATCAGGTTCCTGGATAATGATATAAGTGTAGGAGTTGTAGAGGTTCCTCTTGCTGGGACCCTTGGCGTTCAGCAGAATGTTTATTTTCCTGCAGTGACACCGCAGGTGGATTGAGGAATTACACAACACCCGCCAACATCAACCAGCCACTGATTTCATTGTATACTGGTGGCCCTCCGGGGCAAAAAACTCTCATTCCAGCTGCTAGTCACTCTTGCTTTTTATAAGTGTTTACAGGGGTTGTGACAGCTCGCCTTTTCCAAAGTGAGATGGGAATACGCGCCGGTGGCGGCACTTACAGAAACTGCCAAGTGTTGCGGTGCACGGCGGTTTTCATAGCTCCCATTGCAGTGAACGGTAGCTAGGTAAATCACATAGCAGTACAGGGTACGCTGCTTCAGAAACGCCAGACTTACGGAAAAAGCATAGCCTGGTATGCTATACCATTTGCCCAATTATTAGGATATTCACAGCAATGGGAGCTGCGGAAACAGCCGTGCACCGAAACTTCCTTTCTGGAAGTTTACATGCAGGGACTGAAGTGTGGCGAAGAGAGCGGTGGACTAAAGGAATCGGAACTGAGTGGCAAGGAACAGGGAAATATGCTTGACTCCACAGTCCGACAGGGAGAGGAAAAATGTATAAAAATGATAATTACACTTACCGGTAATTTGATTTTCAGGAGTCCATGACAGCACCATGAGACAGGGTCCGCCTCCCAGGACAGGAAACCCACAGGCATAAAAAAAAGGAGGAGCCTCTCTCTTCGGCCTCATGCACACGGCCGTTGTTTTGGTCTGCGCCCGAGCCGCATATTTTGCGGCTCGGGCGTGGACCCATTCACTTCAATGGGGCCGCAAAAGATGCGGACAGCACTCCGTGTGCTGTCCGCATCCGTTACTCTGTTCCGTGGCCCCGCAAAAAAAATAGAGCATGTCCTATTCTTGTCCTTTTTGCGGACAAGAATAGGCATTTCTACAATGGCTCGGGTTCCGTTCCGCAAATTGTGGAACTGAACGCGGAGCAGCTTCAGTGTTTGGTCGTATGCATGAGGCATTCCTTAGTGGTTTTCAGAGACGAGAAGCCCCCCCATAACCCCATAATCCAATCTTCCGACTCTTCTTGCTTGGCTGAAGGCATATGCTCTATTCACGTTTAATTATATATTTTTCGTGACTATACCCAAGAACCGTCACCAACACCGAAGTAAAACAGCTGGGAATTTAGGGGTTCTCTCATGGACTCCTGAAAATCAAATTATCGGTAAGTGTAATTATCATTTTTCCCTATCGTCCATGACAGCACCATGAGAGATCCCAGAGAAAAAACTATGGTGCTGTCTTGGATGATAGGGAAAAGCAGGAATAACCCTTTAAGGACGTAGCATATTTTGGCTTTAATGAAAAAAAATAATTGAAAAAAACATTGTTTTTGTGCCGGCATATTCTGACTTTTTTACTTTACTGTTGATGTGGAAATGTGACATAACGTGAAGCCGATCAGACACTGACAGCATTTCATAGTTATATCATGTCCTGGGGGGCAAAACCAGATAAATGTACACAGGACAGATTTCCTCAAGATTTTCAGCGCAGAGGAATATGGTAGCATGCAAATAGGTGAGATTTTTAACAAATGTCATCTACACACTGCAGAAATTTTCAGCACAGGAATTGACCTAAAGATTGTTAAAGGGGTTTCCCAGAGGAAGAGTATTGATGACCTATCCTCAGGATAGGTCATCAATATCAAATTGGCGGGGGTCCGACTCCTGACACCCCCATCGATCAGCAGTCTGAAGAGGAGGGGCAGCGCGGCCTCGTCACAGTATGCCTAGCACAGCGCCGTACATTGCATAGTGGCTGTGCTTGGCATTGCAGTCCAGGCCCATTCACTTGAAAAGGACTGGGCTACACATAGACCATGAGACCGATGGATGTGATGTCACTGGCCTCGGAGTAGGCCAAAGCACTCAACTTAGAGCCGCAGCCTCTTCAAACAGCTGATCAGCAGGGGGGCTGGGTGTCGGACCCCGCCGATCAGATATTGATGACCTAACCTGAGGACGGACCATCAATATTATACACCTGGAAAAAAAATCTACTTTAAATCTGGGGCAGGTAAATGAATGTCCAAGTCAAAATAAGGGCTCATGCACACAACCGTATGTATTTTGCGATCTGCAGAACAGCTGGCCCCTAATAGAACAGTCCTATCCTTATCCGTAATGCAGACAATGTTCTATTTTTTGCAGAACGGAAGTACAGACATACGGAACGGATACGGAAAGAAAATACGTTTGTGTGCATAAGCCCTAAGTCTGCAATGAAAGACGTTGCTGCTGATTACAGAGCCATATCTACAACTGCAAGATTTCAAGCCCAAAGGGAGTCATTCACTAAAAAAATCCTGCTGGTAAAAGATGCGACCAGCTTATTGAGAAGTGCAGGCCTCTTAATAAACATGTTGAATCTGTGAAGTCCGAGAGCCAGAAACTGAAATCAACGCCCGCTATGTCTCAGTTGTGATTTAACCATTTTCTAAAAAATAGGGAGAACAGAAAAAAAAGTTTTTTGGAACTATTTTATCACTAAAAATAGACATAAATGGGATAACTTATCAAACGTGTAAAGTAGAACCGGCTTGGTTTTCCATAGCAACTAAGCCAGTTCTACTTTACACCAGTTTGATAAATTACCCCCACTGACCTTCATACTTATTTTTGTACCAGAATCCATTAGAAAATCCACAATAGCAAATCTGCAACACATCGGCACGAACCGTTGTGGATTTCCCTGAGGACTTGTGTGGATTTGCTGCAGACATCTTCTAGCGTGATCCATCACATTACTCACCAAGGGTCCAGTATGAGACGTCCTCCAGAATGGCATAGCTGCTGTACATTGCATGCATGTACATGGTGCGAATCATCAGCTCTGCCAGCAACCACCACAGAACAAGGCGAGATATAGCTGCCACCAGCCCGGGAAGATGAAAATCCGTCCGTCTAGTGTCCTGTGCATATATCTAGCAATGGAAATAAAAGAGCATTCACTGCCAGTATGATAGACAGATAGACAGATAGATAGATAGATAGATAGATAGATAGATAGATATGAGATAGATAGATGATAGATAGATGATAGATAGATAGATAGATGATAGATAGATAGATAGATAGATAGATAGATAGATAGATAGAGCTCTAACAATAATGGACCTCTAAAAAAATAGGGCCCTTAGGCACCTTTCATTTTTTGCGGGGCGATCTGTATTTTTAATTGATATCATTTTGGGGAGTGTGCAACTTTTTGATCACTTTTTACTAAATTTTTTGTGGGAGGAGAAGTGACCAAAAAATGGCAAATCGGCCATTTTTACCCATTTTTTCATTTCGTTTTACCCATTTTTTCCATATAGGATTAATACTTTTATATTTTGAAAGTACGGGCGTTTTTGCACGCGGTGAAACCCATTTTGTGTATCTTTTTACATTTTTGTTCTCATTTTGGGGAAACGGGGGTGATTTGAACTTTTATATTTTTTTACTTGTAAAAACTTAATAAATTTTTTTTTACCCTTTTTTTTTTTTTTATAGTTCCCATAGGGAACTATAACAGGCAATCATGCACTAGCATTGGAATCTATGATGATTTTACCATTTTCCTATGGAGCCCTATTACAGGCAAGGGCTTCATAGGAAAGACTGTGCCGCAGTCTCTTGTCATTCACTATGACAGGGGCTACCGCACACAAGGTCCGGCTCCTCCGATTGCCGCACGGGGGAGCCGGAGAATAACCGGAAGAATAGCTTTCGGTTTTCAGCCAGCTCAGATGCCGTGGTCAGGTCTGACCACGGCATCTGAGAGGTTGCCGGGAGTGTCTGAAATCATTAGTCATAGTCAGAACTTGAGCTCCTTCTCCTTGGCTGAGAGCCGAGCGCTGTGATTGGCTGCGCTCTCACCCTGGGAGAAGCGCTGTTACGCCCGAGGCAAAACCTTTGTCACTGCACCATACAAAAGCCCCCCTCATTTGCATATCAGGCGGCAGAAGAAACGGGGCAATTATAAAGCGATTCGGGGGTCGATTTAAAAAAAAAAAAAAGAGGGCACATCAGTGGAAGGCGCCCAGCTAGGTAGGACATTTATTTCAATGCGGCAATATTGATGAAATGTCCTCTTTAAGCAGGATGACGAATTTCCTCGAAGAAACCAGTCCTGTATACACGGGCTATATTCCCTTGTCAAATCCCAAGGCTAGCCTTTGCTCCCCACGCACATCATTGAGCCGTGGGTGCCCATGACCATGTCGAAGGTTCACCAGTTGTAATTCCTTGGACCACTTTTGGCAGGTATTAACCACGGACACCCCATAATATCTCCCCTTTTTGACCAAGTTGCTCAGATCCTTCTGCTTGCCTGTTTTAATACTACTGCTAATTTCTAGTACTTTCTGAAGGCTTGTGATTTCAATAAGCTTCAGGACCACTGAATATCTGGAAATTCAAAGTGTCGGGTCTCAAATGTGCAGAATCAAGGTCATTAAATATTTTGTCCTATTTTAAACATTTATAGCATTGCCAAAGGACCTGTCTATCTGGAGAATGAAGGTCTGGACGCCACTCAGCATGCCAAGGAGGCCGGCAGCAACCATGTATAGTATCGGTAAGAAGTCATCCTCTGCCTATGGCATCACTCAGGAGCATTTACATTTGTCGGTTGCTTCCTGTAGAGTGGTAAAACAGATTGTATGATACATCCAGACGACACTTACCTGTTTAGCGAATTCATCGTAGGTGATAATTGGACCATTGTGAAAGAGCGGATAATAAAAAACGTAGAGCATCAGTGACGGCAAGGAGAAGGTGGTGTCGTCACTTGCTTGGAGACTGCTGTATTCCAGACAGTAACTTGTGTAGAACAGAGAGCGCACGGTGAGCGTGAACTGCAGGAGGTAGAACTCGTTCTCACTGCCGTACCAAGACCGCTGGAAATGAGAAGACAGGTTACAAACATGGGTTAAAAGCTGAGGTCGTATATGGAAAGTCCAAATAAATCCTTATTTTTTTAAGTTTATTTATTTATTTTTGTTATATATATATTTCAATATTTTTTTTTTTCTCCAATCACATCCAAAGGTAAAGTCACAATTCTGCAGATTTCCTATTAATAGCGAGCAGGACATTGTGGGAGCCCAGAGGACTCCCACTGGATGTGAAACGATGAGACGGTGTGGAATATTAATACTATGACAAGATGGTGAATGCAGAGCTATACATGTGGTACACACTTCATAACCGGGCAACACATACTACATGGGCAATTAATGTATATCTGCAAGGAACAGAACCGGGCGTAGCTCAGGTGGCATAAAACAAGATAAAAGACGGTAAGGATGTAGGGAAAGGAGTGAATAGGTAAGGGTAGCATGAAAAACGGAGAGACAACAGTGAAGGGATAAGCAGGAGTTAGACAGGAATATGGAAGAAAGAATCAAAAGGAAAGGGAGAAAGAAGGGAACAGAAGAAAGCACATGACTGTGTATGTATTGCGGGCTGCAAAATACGGACACATTTTGTGTGCATTTGGGAAGTTTCTCACATCCCTTACTACAAATGACTATTCTTGTGCACAATACTGACAAGAATAGAACATGTTCTATAATCTGCTGAACGGACACACAGATGCGGACAGCACATGGATGACATCCGGGAGCTGTCTGTGTGTTTTGTTTTTTTCTGACATGCATCCACAAAAAATGCGGATTGGACACGGATACAAAATACGGCACATGATTTTCGGAGATAAAACTTACCAGAAAATACCTTCCACTCTCCCTTGTTCTTTCCCCTACTGATGTGTATGGTTATGTTTCCGTATCCATATCCTGTATTGTAATTCTGAGTATTCTTCATGCATCCTATGAATATTCTACTCTTTGAAATTTTAAAATGATGAACCGCTACCCGTCATTTTTGGATCTTTTTAATAAAAGTATTTGAACAACAAAATACTGCACATGAGGCCTAAAAGTGGGAAAGAAAGGAGAGATAATAAGGAAAGGAGAGGAAAGAAAAGAAAAAAGGATAAAGTAAGCTGGAAAGGGAGAAAGAAGGGAAGGGTAAGGCTGATAGGAAGAAAAGGGAGGGAAACAAAAGAAATAAAGGTAAAAGAAATCGAGAAGGAAGATAAGGTATAAGATAAGGTAAGATGAAAAGGGACGAGAGAAAGGAAGAAAGGAACAGACAAAAAGAAGAAAAGGAAAGGAAGAAAGGGAAGAGATGGGAAAAAAGAAGAAAAATACATGGAAAAGGGAAGGAAATGGAGAAAGATGGAAATGAAGGAGAGATAAGAAGGAAAGGATAGGAAAGAAAAGAAAATGAAAGAAAAAGGAAGGAAGGTGAACTGGAAAGGGAGAAAGAAGGGAAGGGTAATGATAATAGGAAAGAAAGTAAATGGAGGGAAAGAAACAAAGGAAAATGAAAAAGAGAAGGAAGAAATGGGAGAAAGATGGAAAGGGAAGAGAGACAGGAAGAAAAGGCAAGTTAAAAAAGAATCAGAAGGGAAGTTAAGAAAAGAGAGAAAAGAAAGGAAGACAAATAAATGGAGAATGGAAGGAAAATGAAGAAAGAAATAAACGAAGGAAAAAAAGTTTCAAAAGAACCAGGGACATTTTCCAGGACCTTGTCATTGCTTTTTGTGTTGCTAGAACACTGTAGACTAGCGATGGCTAACCTCCGGCACCCCAGCTGTGGTGAAACTACAACTCCCAGCATGTTCTAATCATTTCTATGGAGTTCTGAGAACAGCCAAGCAAGTGTGCATCTTAGGAGTTCACAGCTGTAGACTATCACCGTCTGCACCAGAAGCTGTGCAGGGACATGGTATGAAGAGTTCCAGGAAGAGGAAACGGACAGGATTACAGAACCCGGAGTCAAGCGCCCAATAAAATATCCGCAATGCACACAGGATGAACCCAAACAATAAGGAACAGCACAAACTGATGATGAGTTATACATATTTAGCAGGAAAAAGTTGAATTGTTATTTCTTCTTATAACGTTAATAAAGTCATAATTTTGAAAAACAAAATTGCTGGCCCTGGAGCCCTTACGGCAATCTATAGGGGCCAGCTGGCTATTGATTTCTATGATAATATCCTTGGAAAGTTATGTATCCGATCATTTGCAATATTTTAGGTAGTGTGGAAGCCTGCATGACCCGCTAAACACATTGATAGGGGTGCAGCGATAACAGTCGCATCGGGGCCCGTGAGCCGGACAGAACTCAAAGGTTCTCTACCAGTACTGGCAGGTAAGGGCCTGGTTACAGATTCTGCACTGGAATCAAGGAGCTCCGAATTTATGCCTTGGAATCCAAAAATCTTCAACGCTTTTTTGCTGAAAAGATTGTGAGAAGCCGGAAAAGGAGGCAGAAGCGGAATAGGAGGTACTTGGTAGAATAGCACATTGCAACCTGTAGGCTAAGGCAGCGCGGCTGATCTCAGCTTCAGAAAATTGCCAGGAAGATTGCCTTTTCCACTGCAAGGTATGGGACTGCGAGAACACAGCCTCGGCTTCCATAAGAGCGGTTTCCTACCTAGATCTCATAGGCATTAGCGTTCCATTTGCCTGGCTCCTCACAATGAGCGATTAGAAGCAGCGGCGTTCATAGGGGGAAGCATTACCGGCCATTATGGGGCACCGCAGGGAGCCAATCAGGAGCAAGCTTTACAGGACAAAGGAAAATCGCCTGACCTTCAGCAAAAACTGTATCCAACACTACACCTACATAAATACTGCACATATACTGTATAATAAAACCTATATATACATAATAAAGACGACACATACGTAATCAGCACTGGGTCATTTCATGGAGGCTAAAAATGTGCGCAAAAGGTGGTCTTACAGGGTTACAGTAGGTGAATAAAGTTTAATAAGAGAAATAAAAAACTAATGTCGTGGACAGAGTAAAGCTGTGGCGGAATTTCTTTGCTTTTGTCTTTTTCAGTTCCATTTTAGGAACAGAATTTTTTTTTAAAAGCCATTCTCGGTATATGATGAGTGATGATGAAGTCTGTAAAGCGCTGCGGAATATGTCAAGTGAGTAAAATAATACAAATAGCCAAGTCCAGAAAACGTCTGCTCCCATGATTACTATTTCACAGTAATTGAAAAAAAAAACCTTCGACATAAATGGTCGCGTACGATACATATATACTGCTGATATTTTTAATTTACAGCTAACGGTATGGCCACCAGATGACACAGTAATATACAGCACTTTTCTCTTCTGTATACCTGTATGCTCTCTTACCTGGATCTCCTCCACCGATTCATTGTGCAGTAACAAAAGCATAAACCCTGAGCTCAGCCAGGTAATGATGGGAGTCCTCATCTGCGCCGTGACATAGAATACAAGTGTATTCAGGAATATGGTCACCAGGCCCTTAATACCCAGCACCAGCCAACATGCCGCCATGCCATATACCATCAGGAGCCAAGGGTGATACTGGAATAGAAAGGCTGTATTAACTGAAAGGGTTAAGTAATACATAGTAAAGATAGATCATACATCTAATAAAGCAAATAGATAAAGTAAAATTCAGAGAACTGTAAATCCAAACCATCGTACATGAATGTTTACATATTGATCGGACTCGATAGATAGATAGATAGATAGATAGATAGATAGATAGATATAAAATAAAAGTCCAATCCAGGGCAGCACGCCTTATAGCAAGGAGTGCCAAAAAGATGTCTGTAAAGTGCCAAAAAGAAAAAAACGCAGCCATGATAATGATCCCAGTAAGCGTATCGAAACGTCGCATGGGGGAATAAAGAATCCCACTTATTTTCACCAATTGGAAGTGCTGCGGTTTGTTCTTTTTGCATAGATAGATAGATAAAAATGTACAAAAATAGCAGCACTCTCCATGAAACACAAACATAAAGGGGGTCATTTACGAACAGATATACGCCACTTTTGTAGCACACATCTGGCGCAGATTCTGTTGCACGCCATGTTGCGGCAGAATCAATGACAGGTCTAGAAAAGGGAGCGTGGCGGGGGCAGGAAAGGGGGCAGGCCCGTCTCATTCATCATTTTCTACACCTGTTTCAGTTGAAGAAGGTCTAAATGTAAAACACCAAGCAAGCTGTCTTACATTTTGAAGCGGCTGGTACCTCTACATAACCTCGGCGGATCCACAGCCAGCAACGGGGCTTATTAAGACCTAAAGTTGTTTTATTCACCAAAAATGGTTGCAATGATTGCCCCGATTCCCCTGGTTTTTGGGTATGATAGTTCCTCTCTCAATGTACGTTGGGTATAAAATATACTAAACAGGGGATATTGAAAAATGTTGTATAAAGGCAATATTCATTAATATTATGTTTTGTCTTTTTGACAATCTATTCAGGATCCAGGAGGATCAGGACGAACATAGGGAAAGATCCGAACGGAAATGGCTGAAACTATGATAACGTGTATGGAGCTGTGGAAGCGAGGATTTAAAGGGGTTCTCTGAGACCCACAAAAAAAATCTTAGTCAAGCCTGGAAATTATCTAAAAAAATTAAAAATAATAATAATAAGGCTTATATTCACCGGCTCAATCCGCAGCTGTTACAGCGCCAATACTCCTGTGGTCTTTGTTTCTGGCACTGTATCAATGATATCACCGACTATTCCACATGATCAGTGGTCACGTGAGAGGACTCCCCCGCATAACGGAAACCAGACAGATCCGTTTTGCAGCCCATAGGCTTCTATTATGACGGAATGAATAATGGAATGCCTCTCAAGGCATTCCCTTTTGCATTCTGTTATGGAATTGCGTTATGGTCCGTGGTAACGGAATCCATAACGCAATTCTGCTTTTACCACCAAACGAAGAGTGAAAGAATTTCAAAATATGAAAAAGAGTCAATGACTGCAACTTATTTGAGAATTTCTCAGATGCAGGGTCCACTTTCTGACCGCTCCATACAGAGCGCCATCAGGATGCTCTGTACAGAGATTATCCTCATAGACAGCACAAAGCCAGTGATGCAAATAGCAGCGTTCATTGACCGGTGTGATCGAAGCCCTATAATCGCGCCTTCCGGCTATAGCTTTAAAAGCAAATCCACCTGTGCAGTGGGAAAAAGAGAAAAGTAATGACTCCGTCCTCAATGTACGTCTCACCGAACCCTCGTAAAACACACGGCGGGGGAAGTTTATGGCCCGTTCACCAAGTGTTCATTACAATACATTTGGCGTCATTTACAGAAACTTCTTTAAAGCCTGGCTGCTTCACTATGGGAATTCCTTCATTCATGTCTGCTGATTTTTGAAACCAGGTTTCAACGCCAAATTTCCCCAGAAAAACAATAATATATTACATTTAGTTTTTCCATCAATTTTTGCCCTTGCACATGGAATTTTTCATATCTTTCAGTGAGATACCCCAGCAAATCAAATTTGCATCAATTCAGAATCTGTATTTTTTGGCGATTTTATTCGGGCAAATGAGAGAGAGAGAGGCCAACTAGAGCACTTGATTTGAGCAGAATCGATTTGGCCCCTAATTGGTTGACAACTCAAGAATACTATAGATAGAGCAACAACTGATAAGTGATTCCCCAATACTTCATGCAAGAATATAGTTTTAACAGGTAGACTCTAAAATGAATTTTTTAATGGTATGCTCTAAAAGGGCAAGAAAGCCCACATAGGGCCCTTTATTATCCTGGACTCTGGAGGGGGCTGGATGCAGCTTTAGAGGACACTGACCGTGTATCGCCAAGGCTGTGCCGCTCTATCTTTAACAGGTACCGCTGGTTCCACCAGCCCCCTCCCTACATCATTGCCATTATATTGTTGATTGATTTTTGGTCATTTTCCTGACTTTTTGTGGCCCCCTGATGAACCCTGATAAAAGGGGGAAATGCGGTGGGGCGTCAGGTGATCTTAGGGTGACCCAGGTACATTTAGGGTGAGGTACGGGGGATCACCACCATCAGGTGATTCCTCCAGGCTGAGGGGTACAATAGGAACATAATAGGGTGAGCTTCACCTGTACCCCCTATCTTCAATCCCGACTGTTTTCTTGCTCCAACCCTGGGTCTTGTACATATGTATGTTTTGTTTACTTTTTCTTAGGGAAATTAGTATTGTTATGTGGGCTTTCTTGCCCTTTTAGCGCATACCATTAAGAAATTGATTTTAGAGTCTACCTGTTAAAACTATATTCCTAATTGGTTGACCAATTTGGCCAAATCTAACGCAAAGTGAATTCTGAGTGATTCGCTCATCTCTACTTACCTCACCAGTCCCCCGCCGCTGCAATTCCGATGCTTACCGGTTCCCCGCTGCTCCTATTCCCTGTTCCTGGCTGCATACACAGGAAATTCCTGCTCAGCCTGCACTGTGATCCACCTCAGATAGCGACTGACCGAGCAAGCATCTTCAGGCATTTCTTTCGTGTTCAACTGGGACCAGGAAAAGAAGAGTGGCAGAGTCCTGGTAAGTATCGGATGGCAGCAGAGGGGAATCAGTAAGGTGAGTAATGCTTCTTTCTTTTTCACCCATTCTTCCCCATATACATATGACATCTGCTGCCTGGAAAAGGAGGATTGGGAATATTGAGTCTCACTACGCCCAATTTTTTGGGCCCTGGTGGCTAAGCGGCCCCAGATGAGTCTGGAAGCAAATTGTACCCCTTTCACTATGCAAAAACGTTACTGAATGGTACAACGTCTCTAAAGGGGTATTTCCATCTCTGGATACATCAGCCAGAGGTGGTCGGGATTATGGAAAGCTATAAAAACTGCATGGCACATCCCACTTGGCTGGTTCTGTAGTTCAGACCACCTTTAGCTGCCATAGCTGGGCGGGAAAGATCATGGGTTAGTTGTAAAGATAGGTGCGGGGCGGCAGAGAAGCACTTAAAGGGGTTGTCTCGCTTCTGCAAGTGGCATTTATCGTGTAGAGAAATTTAATACAAGCCACTTACTAATGTATTGTGATTGTCCATATTGCCTCCTTTTCATTTTTCCATCGTTTCCATGGTTACGACCACCCTGCAATCCATCAGCGGTGGTCGTGCTTGCATACTATAAGAAAAACTGTCGGCCTCTCTGGTGACCGGGACTGTGGGAGCGCACAGAGGCTGGCGCTTTTTTTAGTGTGCAAACACAACCACACTGATGGATTGCAGGGTGGCAGTATCCATGGAAATGAGCAGTGTATGATGGGATGGAAAAATGAATCCAGCCAGCATAGGAGGCAATATGGACAATCACAATACATTAGTAAGTGACTTGTAATAGCTTTCTCTACATAATAAATACTACTTGCTGAAGTGACAAAACCCCTTTAATTTAGTATTGCACAAAGCATATCAAGTAGTAATAAATTGACCAGCTCTCTGTATTGCTCTGTCTGATTGACAGGTCTCTCCTTATATGCAAAGAGGGAGAAAGCCGTCAACTAAGCTGAGACAGGTAAAAACAGGTGGACTCTTCTCCCTATCTCCCGATTCTTTTTAAAACAATGTTTTCTCTGAAAAGCTGCAGAAAAGCGCAGTTCTTTGCAATGAGGGAGTCTGTCAGTATTTCCTGCCTCCTGTGATTAGGTCAGAATGAATCGACTGAGAGATTCCCTTTAGTACGTAAAACCAGGGCTCCGCGACCTCAATGTCTTAGGGTACATTCCCACTTGCGGCAGAGTGATCCGGCAATCTGCATGCAAACGGAAAGCATTTGAAGACGGATCCAGCTACGCATCTGTCTTACAAATGCATTGCAAGAACGGATCCGTCTCAGCTTGTCATGCAGAGAGACAGATCCGTTATATATTTTTTTTTCCCATTTTTACAAGGACGGATCCAGCATTGTGGTATTTTGAATGCCGGATCCGGCATTAGGACATTCGAATGGGAAAAAATGCCGGATCCGGCAGACACAGCAGGGACCCTGAGGAGAAGACAGGAACTGTTTATTACCGCTTCAGCCTTCTCCTGTGCCTGCAGGAGAGCGCTGTACGAGCACATGGTGGAGGAAGCAGGAAGCGGTAAAGCCGCTTCCTCTGTTAGTCCCGGCGGTCATGTGACCACTGGGGGAAGGATGGATCCGGCATTGCGGTATTTTGAATGCTGGATCCGACACTAATACATTCCAATGGGAAAAATTGCTGAATCCGGCATTCCGGCAAGTGTTCCAGAACTTTGGCTGGAGATAAAACAGCAGCATGCTGCGGTATTATCTCCGTCCTGAAATGTCAAAAAGACAAAACTGAAGACGTCCTGATGCATCCCGACGACGGAACTCTATGCCGGAAAAGAAAAACGCAAGTGTGAAAGTACCCTTATGCAACAAAAAGCTGCCGATGAAATCTAATGGGCATTGCAACAAAGGGAAAATTTCCAAGGTTTTTCCAAACCATCACCAAGTGAGAATTCACCTAAGAAGTAAGTGGAACCTTGGTGCTGCTATCTACCATAAATTTCTTTATGTCTTAAGATAATCTGGAGAATATTGATTTGAGGCTTCCTCTTCAGAAGGTCTTTACTCACATAACATAAGCCTACAGTAATAAATCTTACATCAGGAAGATCTGCTGATCGGAAAGTTTGCGACACATTGATTTCATGGGAGCGCAACACTGTCCCCTCCGGAAGTCAAGACGTTTCAAGCAGTTCTGCAGTAGATATGTAACACACTTCATTAAAAACTAATCTACGTAGTGCTGTAATTCATTAGATGGAAGCCAGGTTGCCCTTCTCCTCCAGAGGGAGAAGACAGAGGTCAGGACCTTCAGTGGAGGAGAACTTAATGAGGGGAGATACAGTAAGAACATCAGGTCCTTCCAATTCCAGTCTTGCTCTAATGGTGGAGGAAAGTGAAAGTCATAATACAGCTTATGAACCACCATCCTCCACCACGTAGTAATGCCATTCCTTGTCGGGAACACTAAACCGCCATCGTTCCATAGATGATTAGTTCAGAAATTATGTACGCAGAGATGACTCCAGGGCGTGCTAACATGTTTTCTTTTCCCTTCTAATAATGTCCTCTGTAATAATTACTTTGTCTTCCACTTGTTCGGCTTTTGAAATTGCTTTTCTTGTTTTCAATTAACCTTTACGTTCCGTTCCGCACTCGGTTTTTGCCATTTATGTGATTTCGGCTGCTGGGTACAACACACGGATTCATAAACGATACTGAAATCACCTCCTAATTCTTAACGAGAATTGTATACGTTCAGGCTACGAGATGTTGGGTCAACGTGCCGATCAATCAGCGGAATGGAAATGAGGGCTTGATTTGCGATCTCCATCCTATCTACCTACGCCAAAAATAATCATTACAACGCTCATTATAGTGTGTATCTCATCAGGGACGTGATGGGGGCTTCACATTTTTTGTTTTAAAAATTAAATACCTAAACCTTTTGGTCTAAAGAGGTTTTCACTTTAAAGTCATCCCCTGCTCACACACCATAAAAAGAGTAGTAAAATGATAACATTGCTGGAGTCCACTGCAGCAAGATTAAATGTCTGCGATCGGTGTTATTGCCAGTCGCAGACATTAGCACCGAGCCTCTGCACCCCTCCTTCCACCGTACATGAACAGCACTGGGGTTTTACAATAAAGAATACTTA
Organism: Bufotes viridis; assembly: GCA_033119425.1. Lineage (NCBI taxonomy): Eukaryota > Metazoa > Chordata > Amphibia > Anura > Bufonidae > Bufotes > Bufotes viridis. Next base: position 418,343,310 of record CM065592.1, on the reverse strand, counting down.
TCTCCAATTTACAGGATCGTGTCTGATTTGCAGGGGCCCCACTTATCATGAGAACGGGCACTGTACTTGACTATATCCGACAGTCCAATAGAGTTGAATGGAGCAGCAGAAGACATGCGTGTCCTAGGATGAATGCTTCCTTTTCTGCAGGATTCAATCTGTAACACTTCCCATTTCAACGCATCATGAGCCGCTCCAGAGACAAAGAGAATGATGCCAAAGAAACACTGGAGTAAAAGACAACAGGTGAATGCTACCTCCCCCCAATGAATGGCTCTTCCGAATTCCCAACAGGTAGTCCACAAAAGGGTAACATGCTGTATGCTACAGGTGTCCTCTTGGGTAAATGGCCGAAAAGAGTCATGTCAACAGCTCTATGACCACCGTACCGTATAGTCTTGTCTTCTGTGGGACAGTCCTACAACCTGGGCCATAAAACAGGCAAAGAGGGCAGTGATAAGGAGCTTTTGTGACCCCGTGAGGCATTCCCTGGAAAATTTTGGTGTGCCTCACAACGTGAACATATTTTGATCAAAACACATCTGTGCCCACCCATCCAGTGCCACGGTGGTCTCAGGTCAGGCAGGTCCTACTCTAAACCTACCTATGCCGCTATGCATCTATGTTCAGGAGCGCAGACCCTGCACATATAGTGTGTTGCTCCTAGTTACTTCTGTGTGCATCAGCAACCAATGAGAGGAGGAGCACACACTTAGATGTACCACCTAATCAAGGTCGCCTCTTAGACAGGTGGGGCAAAAGTGCACATGAATGCTACACCCAGGATAGAAGCGCATTCACACCTGAAGGTGCTACTCCTTCAAGACAAATCCAAAAAAATCACAGAAAAAAGATACAAAACATCCTGCTGGGAGCAGCACACTATATGTGCAGGGTCTGCTCTCCTGAATATAGATGCATAACGTCATAGGTAGGTTTAGAGTAAGACTTGCCTGACTGAGACCACCATGGCGCGGGTAGGTGGGCACAGATGTGTTTTAATCAAAATATATTGGCTAAGAGTCTCAAGTTTTTATCATTAGAGTGAGGGCTTAGTCCATATATTATGTTTGCATCTATTGTGCTAGCGCATTATTTTCTGTGACTTTATGAATGTAGCCATTGTACATCCACATATTTACCATTATATCGTGCAGGACGTTTTGTGCCTTTTTTCCGTGATATTTTTGTGCCTTACAATGTCCTCCATTTGGATTCAAATGTAGGTTAGAATGGGGTATAAGCTGTGCCGCAGAGCAAGGGATCAACCATGACTATGACATGAGACAATGGAGATAAGTGTATAACGTTAAAGGGGCAACATCTAAGACCACCCGAGTGACACCAACATCTTTTCATTTTATACCTCCCTGGTCCTACAATTGAAAGGATGAGCAATAAAAAAAAAAATCTAAATGCATTCCAGGTCTGATCCATCTTATCTTCCCCTCCACTGCTAGTGCATGGGAAACATGAGCTTAGACCGTTCCAGCTGCAAAAGAGAACAGACGAGCGACCAAGGCCCCTTTAGCCAAGACCTGCCATCTCATCCAGTCTACGACCAAAGATATAGAAGGTCCGGAAGATGAAGCACTGTTTTCTACAACATAGTTTGCTCCAGGAATTTGCAGAAAGTTTTCTTTGGTGTCCCCAAGTCTTCTACTCTCTTAGGCTCTGTTCACACCTGTTTTGGAGGATCTCCTGCAGCAAAATCTGTCATATTTGATAGGAGAAAGTCGTATTTCATTCCTTTTATTTTTGAACGTCACACAAGAGAGTTTAATGGACGCCGATGAGGTCCGTCATGTGAGCTCGGCCTGTGTTGTCAGCAGTTTTATATAGTGTTGTAACTGGAATCGTGTCTCTTGTAGATATTTCACAGAAGACGGCAGGTAAGTAATGCTAGGATATCAGTATTCCTCCACAACAGACTGTGAATACCAGATCAGTGTCTTATCCGCTGCCAACTTAATATAAAATACTGCAAGTAAGCCGCTGACAATGACGGTAGCGGCCGCAGCCTCACATAAAGATGAGAAACGGGGAGTAGAAAAGGCGCAGTAAGATTGGGCTTGCTGTAAAAACGCTTTTACTAGGCAGTGTTTCCTTGATAAGCCTCCATTTATACACTTGTATAAGCGTGAATTCTTAGTGGACGACCCCGGGATGTTAGAAGATACGACGTGCCTGAATATATATCTGAATAAGACAAAGCGGTTAGAGGGACTGAAAGGAAAGCACGTTCGACCAGCTCAGTGAGATGGACAAAAATATAAGGAAAAGGGCAAACAGCAGGTGGCGCTATACTGGTACATTTTATTTTTTATTGGATAAAATTTGACGTGCAATTACAAAAGTAGTCAGATCCAGGGGCTGGTTTGAAAAGTGTAGAATATGTTTTCTGACACAACAACCCCTTTAGGTGCAAGAAAATACTGTTATCAGGAAAGTATAAATTGGTTCACAAATGTAGCAAAGCTGAGTTTGTCATTTGGCAAATCATATCCTGATGTGTAATTTATGGTTTTACTAAGGACAACCTTCTATAACTAAGAAAATAAAAAAACATTAAGGGAACGAACAGAACACTTGACTGGTGACCTCCTTTTCAGCTGCCGATCTACAGATTCTCAGGCTTCTGTTCCACCATCCAAGATGGCCACAAGGCTTCTCAGACCATATGGGTGCACACTATGGTAGTCCAAGACACTTCCTGCTGGCATTGGATTGGCCAGCACCGTTCACATGAGCCATGGTGGCCAATCCAAGAGCAGGGTGTGGCCATCTTGGATGGCGAAAGAGGAGCCCAGGAATCGGTGGATCTGGAGGTGTAAAGGAGGCCACCATGGATGTGTTTTGTTTGTTCCCCAGTTAATATAAATTTTTTTCTTGAACTGGAGGCTCACTTTTATACTTTAACATAATGCTCAAGTGCTCCTTTTCCCTACTACTGTTGCCCCCAAAATCTCAGCTGCCTATTACCATCGCTAAGGAATGATCTGCAGGATGCCGTATATAGCTGAAAACAGACTGCCCCGTAGTGGTAGCAGCAGAGGTGATTTTAATGCGTGTGGGGGAGCAGAGGTACAATGCACCTATTAAAGCTGAACTGGTAGGTGCAATTTTCCTCAATAAATGGCCACACAAAGGTCTAGAAAGAGCAGCATTAAAATGGTCACCAGCAACATGTCCTAGAATGTGAGCAGGACTGGTTGCCACCACTTGCAGAGCTGCTTAGGGGGTGAGGGGACGTGACTTCGCTACACTGCTCTACAATAGATGGTAATGGTGTGATCCTGCCTGCGATATGCCATCATGGCTGAGCAGCCTGACAGGAAAGCTCATTAATTCTCAGCCTGGTAACAAACGTTAAAATAAAACATAAACTAACTTTATTGCAGATTCAATACTAAAATCTGGGGCAGTACAGCCCATCTAAAGCGTCAAATGCAGGCTAGGGTGCAAAAGTTCATCAGAGCTATGTCTATAAATATTCCCCTGAATCCTATTGCTCCCCATAAGGTGTAAGGATACACTGACAGTAGTCAGTTTTCCACACTGGTATTAGGGCTGAAACGATTACTCGATGAATCGAGTAATTCGACACAAAAAAATCCTCGATGCAATTTTTTTGCATCGAGGATTCTATTGTGTCATGTGACCACGGAGCGGGAGGGCAGCACTTGCTATTACTCACCGCTCCGTGGTCACCCGTCAGGTCATAGGGCACGTAAGCGCGCCCTATGACCCGACACTGTGCAGAGCTGCTGGCAGCAGAGGACGGGGCGCACAGGGGAGAAGGAGTCGCTCTCTCCCTCCCCCTGTGCTGCGCTGCCAGTAAGGAGAGACGGGGGGCGAAGGAGGGGCGGGCGCACTGCGCCACCAATGACAGGACCTTACATTGTCCGGCCTTACTAACTAGCAGCTAGCGGCGCCCAGGATGTCTCCGCACTTACAATTATCCCTGGGCGCCGCTCCGTTCTCCCCACTGTGGGCCAGTTACAGTTTCGTGCTCCATGTGACCGATGGGGAGGAGACATCACCTTCTCTGTGGGCGTTTCTTCTTCCTGCGCTGTCCAATCGCAGCACAGAACGTCACAGTGCAGGCAGAAGGAACGCCCACAGAGCTGATGTCTCCTCCCTATTGCTCCGATATTAGTAATTAGCATATGGAGCAGGAGACTGTAACTGGCCCACAGTGGGGAGAACCGAGCGGCACCCAGGATTAATTGTAAGTGCAGCGCCGCTCTATGCAGCTGCTAGTTAGTAAGTCCGGACCATGAAAGGTCCTTTGTAACCTTTAATACAGGCGGCAGGCAGCAGATCAGCGGCAATTAACCCCCCAGGTGCCGGACCTGAGGGGTTAACTGCCGCTGATCTGCTGCCTGCCGCCTGTATTAAAGGTTAATTTTCATTGGTGGCGCAGTGCGCCTCCCCACCCCCCAGTATTAAAATCGTTGGTGGCAGTAGCCACAGAGCAGAGTCCCCTCCCTCCTCATTGGTGGCAGTGGCCACAGAGTAGAGTTCCCTCCCCCCTCATTGGTGGCAGTGGCCACAGAGCAGAGTCCCCTCCCTCCTCATTGGTGGCAGTGGCCACAGAGCAGAGTCCCCTCACCCCTTATTGCTGGCAGTGGCCACAGAGCAGTCCCCTCCCCCCTCATCGGTGGAAGTTCTGATTGGAGCCCCAGCAGTGTTATAACTGGGCGAGCGATCGGTTACCATGGCAGCCAGTACGCTACTAAAGCCCTGGTTGCCATGGTAACATTCCTATTAGATTACTCGATTAATCGTAAAAAATAATCGATAGAATACTCGATTTCTAAAATAATCGTTTACTGCAGCCTTAACTGGTATACGCCTCAGCTACGTATCGGCTGTTACAAAGAGCAGCAATCACGACCAGCCGTGCTAGTAAACCGCCCAGTCTATACCAGTGAGGTTCTAGGCAGAAAGCAGCGCTCACTTAGTAATAGTGTTACTGACGTAAAGTGCCGATATCTGCCCTACACACCATCACCCTGCCTATGGAATACTATCTACTAGATGATGGCTCACCATGTCCACTCAGCATGTGAACCTAATAGCTGCTCAACGCGTTTCTACTGAGGGGGCAATTCCATTCTGTCATCAGTAGCAGATATTAATAATGGCTGCAAAAATCACGCATATCAGGGTCCGACCGGAGGATTCAACAGTTGTCTTGTAATATATCACGTACTTTTCGGTTGGCCTTGTCATATGTCCCTATACAGTTCTCAGCTTATTGTCCTGTTGTCTGTCAGTTTTGGGGCGTAATAATTGTGTACGATTTGAACTCAGAGAGTGGTGGTAAGCCTGTTTGATAATGTCTTGCAGATAACCCCGTTCAGTAAACCGAGTTCTCAGATCCTGGGCTGCCTTTCTGAAGTCTCCCAGCTTGGAGCAATTACGCCGTGCCCCCAAATATTGCCCCTTTGGGATTCCTTTTTTTAGGGCTAACGTATGTCCACTCTCCCATCGCAACAGATTGTTGGTAGCCGTCTTTTTGCAAAACATATTTGTATGCCCCCCACATCCAATGAAATAGACAGATCTAGGAATGTGATGCATGTGGCATCAATGTCAGAGGTGAAGAACAAGCCCAGTCGGTTGTTATTCAGTATTGTCACAAAATCCATGAACAATTCTTTGCTTCCGTTCCATAATAGGAACACATCGTCTATGTACCTGATCCATAACGGTACCAGTGACGTAAAATTGTCCATGGATTCGTTAAAGACAACTTCCCTTTCCCACCAGCCAAGATATAGATATACATAAGTCGGGGCACATGGACTTCCCATTGCCACTTCCCTGAGCTGGTGGAATATCTGCCGATCAAAAAGGAAGAGATTGTGCGTCAGCACAAATTCAATCACTTCCAAAAGGAACACAATTATGTCTCTTCAAATGGTCCCCTCTCTGTTGAAGAAAGGCAGATATAGCTCGACATCCCATATCAGGGGGTATCGAGCTATACAAGGCCTCAACATCGAGGCTAGCCAGCCATGTGCCACTATCGCAGTGTATCCCCTCCAATCTGTTGAGAACGTCCATAGTGTCTCTGGCATATGAAGGCAGACTGGTCACAAAAGGCCTAAGCACCATATCAATACATGTGCTGACATTAGCTGTGAGGCTGCCTATGCCTGAGACAACTGGATGATCCGTCAGTGGTAGCCCTTCTTTGTGTAGTTTGGGCAAGCTATAGAACGTTGCCAGTATAGGGTACTCTGGCAGAAGGTACTCCAGTTCGTTCTTACTGAGAAGATTCGCCTGATAGGCCCTGTCGAGAATCTGAGATAGTTGTTCTGGCGTTGGATGATTACACAGCCGTCTATACGTCATTGTGTCGTTCAGGATCCTGAGACACATGTCTCGATATTGTATATGGTCTACAACGACAATGTTCCCCCCTTTATCGGAGGGTTTGATGACAATCGAGGTGTCTTGTTCGAGTGCTTTAAGCGCTTCCCTTTTTTCAATATTCAGATTGTCAGGGCCTGATCTAATGCGTTCTAAATGGCGCAATTTATCAGTAACCACGGAGACAAAGGTGTCAATAGGGGTATTACCATTTAGTGGAGGATATTTTCTAGATGGTCCCTCACCCACACCTCTTTGTCCTTTCACATATAGGTTACCAAGGGGTTGGACATCTGATAGGTCTTCATATGCTATTCCCAGCTCCTGGCATCTCCACATGTCATGGGTGAGGAGGAATTTGGTGCGGACAACGTGCCATAATTCCGGCGGCGGCCGTGTGGTGTCTTCTTCCCCATTGTTTTCAATGGGAGGAATAGCTGCAGTTCGTTGGCCAGCTGTTTAAAGGGTATATCTTGGAATTTAATATTAATAGCCTATCCTCAGGATAGGCCATCATCAATATCAAATCGGTATGGGGTCCAACTCCCAGGACCCCCATCAATCAGATGTTTAAAGACTCCGTGGTGCTCTGTGAACACTTAGGCCTCTTCCTAGGCCAGTGACATCACGGTACATCATCACATGGCCTAGGCACATCTAAGTTACATTCAGGTGAATGGGGCTGAGCTGCGATACCACTAAATTTCTTTATAACCCCCCAGATGTAGAGGCATAAAATATCCCCAATATTAACTACATTATTGCCTACTCCTGCCATCTGGTACCACTAAAACTTAACTTTTATTCCTTATTTGAGTTAGACAATCTCCTCACCCACTATTAAAATCCCATGGGTCTCAATCCTATACAGCATTGAATTGTATCAGTAGTAATCTCTATCTCAAATAAGAGCAGCCGCGTGCCTCTGCTCCCACTAACTTATATCTCCATCATTGCTAATTGTGGATTGTTCACCATGTGCTAAAACCATTTACACACTACCCCCCGACATGTTTCGCCAGCGTTTGCCGGCGTCTTCAGGGGATCGGGCAGCGTATGTTCTAAATAGCCGCATCTGGCTCTTTTAAGCCCTCTTATCTCCTCCCCTTTCTAACCTCACTTCTTCCTGTGCAATAGAGAAAGATCTAACTTCACACTGAGATGTCACAGGTATTCTTATTGGATAGTCACTTCTAAAGAATACACCTCTCCTGACGTATTATCCAGATCACTGCACTGTCATCGCTGACGTTGTCTGCGCAGGTCTCCGAACTTAAAACAAATCACGGCATCATCCTCTTCATACTGCGCATGTAATGCGACTTAGTTTCCTCAAATTCTTTATCCTGTACTGCGCATGTCTCTCCACTTTGCTGGTTCTGCTGTAAGTTATACTTAGAGTTATTTCGGCATACCTCTCTCTACTACGCATGTCATTGAACTTGAATCATGCGGTTGTTTCTCTCCTATACTGCGCATGTTTTGACACTTAGTTGCTTTTTATTACTTTTTATTCAAATTTGAACATAGACTCGCTACCGTTCGTTCTATCAATTATCTCTCCTGCGCTTCATGAGGCTTCCTTATCTCAATTAATCTTCTTGCCTTAAGTATTTCTTCTTACTTATTAATTATTAGCAATACCAATATCATTTCAGGTAATGATAGTCTAGGCGAAGGAATTAGTAACTATATAGACGAAATTATCTCACCATTTGTATCGGGCCTCTCTTCGTATCTGACAGATACGAAAGATGTCTTAGTGAAATTACAAGATGTACAGGTCAACGCTAATACGTTGATAGGCGCTGTACACTATCATTGACCATGCACTGGGATTGAAAGTCATTGAATATTTTCTAAGCACGAAAGGGGTGCATTACAGACAGCACAATCACTTTGTTCTCACTTTATTGGAATTTTTACTTACTCATAATTATTTTATTTATGATGGTAAATATTATTTACAGATCACTGGCACCGCGAAGGGGACTATTTGTGCGCCAAATTATGCTAATCTTTTTTAGGTTGGTGGGAAGAGAGGGTTGTATTCACTGATGACAATTCAGGGTATACTCAGCATGTTTTACTGTACTTTGGGCACGTTATATAGATGATATTTTGATTTTGTGGGAGGGCACTAGAGAGGAGTTACACAATTTTGTCACAGTACTCAATCAGAACACGTTGGGATTAAAATTCACGGCTGAAATCAGCAATTATGAAATTAATTTTTTGGATCTGACACTTAAATTACAACCAGACGGTCATGTTGGTACAAGGGTCTATCGAAAAAGTACATCCACTAACAGTTTCCTATCATGGCATAGTTATCATCCATTACCATTAAAGAGAGGAATACCAATAGGACAATATTTGAGAGCAAAGAGGAATTCCAGTTCAGATGAGGAATTTGAATACGAGTGCAAAATACTGTACGATAGGTTCTTGGAAAGGGGCTACCCTAAAAAGACACTGCATAAAGCATATAGAAGAGCGAAAGCGACAAAAAGGGAGGAACTATTGACCAATAGGAAGGCAAATGGAGGTAAAACTATACGTTGTATAGGGACTTATGATGTGGGGCATGAAAAAATCAGACGTATTTTAGTAAGACACTGGAATATATTGAGAGCTGATGAGGATCTGAGGATGGTACTTCCTGAGTATCCGTCCATAACCTATCGGCGGGGTACCAATTTGAAACAACAATTGGTACATAGCCATTTTCAATGGAAGGTGGAGAAATACAGGAGAGAAACCAACTGGTTATCTATAAAGGGATCACATCCGTGTGGAGATTGTATTTTTTGGCAGAGAATTGAATCCAAAACTCGGTTCTGTAATCCTGTTGACCAACGTGGGTATGAAATCAAGGATTATATAAATTGTAAAACTACGGGTGTAGTGTATGCAGTGAGATGTGGGTGCCCTAAATGATATATAGGGAAAACAGTACAAGAATTGAGGAGACGTATATCGAAACACCTGAGTGATATTAAAAATAAAAATGATACGACCCTCTCTAGACATATCCATACGTATCACAATGGAAATGTAGTATATCTCAAATTTTGGGGTATTAAAAAAATTTAAATGGGCCCAGGGCGTGGAAGTATAGACATGAAATTACAACAATGTGAAGCAAAATGGATATATAGGTTGCAAAGTTTGGCACCGAAAGGTTTAAATGAAGGATTTACAGATATGTTGTATCTGAAAAATCGTTAAGTATCTACGTATAGAGTAAAATGAGAGGATCTCCCCTATATTTTTAATCTCTGGCTTGGTAGATTGGTGAAAAATTGAATCAGTAATCTGGATGGGGACAAATAGGAACTAGATAGACCAGCTAGATCAGGGGTGCACAACCTGCGGCCCGGGGGCCACATGCGGCCCTTGATACCATTCGGTGCGGCCCCCAACCATCTGGTAACAAACATGTATGTCTATGTCTTGTGGCTGCTCACATGTATTTTTCATGTATTCTCCTATTAGATGGGAGTCCTGGAACTAAACATTAATGGCATATACTGTATGTTTGATATGCCATAAATACAGTATTTCAGTTGTTAATACCCCATTAAATTTTATTTTCGGCCCTTGACGTTGGTTCAGTCTGACAATGTGGCCCCCACCCAGAAAACGTTGTGCACCCCTGAGCTAGATAAGTAGAACTGAAAAACAGTCCAGCTGTCCAGTGAAAAGAAAAACAGATCGTAAAAATTCTTCCCCCCCTTTTCTCCCTTCTCCCATGTTTTTGGCGATAACTATAATGATCTATATGGATGAGAATCCTGTATGTAAATTGATATGCAATTTTTTGAAAAAGAAAATTAATATGGTATATCAATAAATATTAAATTAATTATGAGAAATAATATATGATTTCATAATCAAAAATTACTGTATTAAGAACTCTCATTATAATTAATAAAGATAGTGCTTTCTAAATAATCTCTCTATCCTATACTGGAAATTGTTGGCATCAATGCTGATTATGATGGTAAATACCCTCTAGAATTAATAAAGTAGAAGGATGGTTGTCTCCACTGTATTTTACATATACATTTATAACATCTTAAGGTATCAATAAGTATTTCTTAAACTAATAATAAATATGGCAGTAGTAGCTCTCGACCCAGTACATCAATAATTAATAATCAATATTATGATATACTTTTTGGAGCAATCCACAAAAGCATTATCTGTGTCAACAATAATGTAAACTGTAGTAACCAATAAAGAAAGTTATTTCTTGGTTCTGTATATAAATATTTACGGTAATATTATGAAATATATTTCGAGGAGTGATCCATATAGAAAGTGTAATCTTTTTAGAATATCACCAATGAATCAGAGGTATAAGTCATTTATGTTGATATTTAGAATAGCGGTGGTATTGCTAATAATTAATAAATAAGAAGAAATACTTAAGGCAGGAAGATTAATTGAGATAAGGAAGCCTCATGAAGCGCAGGAGAGATAATTGATAGAACGAACGGTAGCGAGTCTATGTTCAAATTTGAATAAAAAGTTATAAAAAGCAACTAAGTGTCAAAACATGCGCAGTATAGGAGAGAAACAACCGCATGATTAAAGTTCAATGACATGCGTAGTAGAGAGAGGTATGCCGAAATAACTCTAAGTCTAACTTAAAGCAGAACCAGCAAAGTGGAGAGACATGCGCAGTACAGGATAAAGAATTTGAGGAAACTAAGTCGCATTACATGCGCAGTATGAAGAGGATAATGCCGTGATTTTTTTTAAGTTCGGAGACCTGCGCAGACGACGTCAGCGATGACAATGCATTGGTCTGGATAATACGTCAGGAGAGGTGTATTCTTTAGAAGTGACTATCCAATAAGAATACCTGTGACATCTCAGTGTGAAGTTAGATCTTTCTCTATTGCACAGGAAGAAGTGAGGTTAGAAAGGGGAGGAGATAAGAGGGCTTAAAAGAGCCAGATGCGGCTATTTAGAACATACGCTACCCGAGCTGCGATACCAAGCACAGCCACTATACTATGTACGGCGCTGTGCCTGGTGTTCTGTGAAGAGGCCACTGCACTCACTGGAGCTCTAGTGAGTACACCAACCTCTTCAATCAGCGGACACTTGGAGTGCTGTCCGCATCTTTTGCGGCTCCATTGACGTGCATGGGTCCGCATCCGTGCTGCAGAAAATGAGGCTCGGATGTGGACCAAAACAACAAAGCCTAAAGCTCAGACTGTGCCACGAAGGGACATGTCCTTCTTATCGCGGTGTCCACACGGACGCCGCTTGCGGCTGTGGTGGGTGTCCACTTTCAGTTTAGCTCCACTCAACGGAGCTAAGCCAGAAGCGGGTCCATGGCATTCAAAATTGGCAACACAGCGGTTTCTGCCGTGGAGTATGCAGCAGAGTTTGCCAGTGTCAAACTCCACAGTGTGAACGTACCCTTAGACTCATTCAGACACTTACAGTACTGACAAACTCCTTCGCCTGAAAGCAAAAGTAACTGAACAGTAACAATAGAGACATGAAAAGACTTAACTCTATTCAACTGAATGTCCACATGGAACATAAATCATAAAGTAATCCATATTACAGCTCAAAAACTGGCGACAGATTCAGACGATGTGGACAGGGATCAATAACGGAGGGAGTCCAAAACCCAAACATGGTCTGACTTATGGATATAGCCCCATAGATAATTGAAAGTATACCACCACATACCTTCCTGAAGAAAATTCTGGCAAATTGGGAAAGTAGAGCATGTCCCAGCATCAGCCAAACAAGGTGTGAGCGCCCCCACTCCATCCAGAAGCTCCATTCGAAATCGTTTCCGTCCTATGGAGAAAAGCAGAGGTCGCAAACAAAACTCTTCACCGTGAACATGCACCGCAATCTGCAAGAGGAGCGGATTTTAAAACCTCTGCGCTTTCTATGCCCAGGAGTCCTGCGTGATTAATTTTTTCGACCGAGCGTTTTTACAATCGTATTAGTCTAGATATTCCGTGAGCGAAACAGTCCAGACTTCAGGCTGATCTGTGCAAGGCTTGGAGCCTTTCGTCAAAGATTTGTCGCTGTATACCTCTGACATACGACATTGTATAGGTGTACCGTGGCACGCGTCGCTCATTGACTCCAGTTGTACTGAAAAGAACAGTTTGCGGTATACTTTTTACGTACTGGCCCTTGGTATAGGAAAGATATGCGGCGCTGTCCCACACAGTAGAATAAACGGTATGCAGGCACATAGCAGCCGATGCCGAGGGGGCGCTCTTTAGGCTTCCATTGGGTGACTGGAGCCTATGGATGGCACAGGGCTCCAATGGGGTCTGCACAAAACCTTGGACCCTCAGAACAGAGGTGCAGCTTGTATCTCTGCTCACTAATGACTGTGTAGACTGGATACAGGTGTATCAGACTCATCCGTGAGAAATATAAGGTCACGGCCACATGTAGCGAAAATGGCGTGGAAAATGTGCGGTGTACACTGCCGCAGCAAAGTGAGTGAGATCTTCACAAATCTAAGACCTGTTTCACACTTGTGTTGTTGTTTTCCATTACTGAGTTCTGGCAGAGGAAAAAACGTTTCCATTTAGCCCTCATGCATTCTGAATGGAAAGAGATCTGTTCAGGATGCATCAGGATGTCTTCTGCAAGCTGCAGTTTTGTGTCCGGAAAATAAAAACGTAAAAAATTGGATCCGTCACCCATTGACTTTCAATGTATGTAGTGACGGATCTGTTTTTTTCCGTTCTGATTTCACACAACCGCATCCTAACGGAGCCGATGCCTCCTGATGTGCAAAATCAAAGCTGATTCGTTTAATTACGGCACTGAGATCCTCTGCCGGATCTCAATACTGGAATTTACAACGCAAGTGCGAAAGTAGCCTAACGCATCAAGTTGCGGACCTTTTCTGTAAAACATCTGCCCATAATCTGACGTGCAGTGCAGATGTGAAATCTACAGCGTGTCAATTTAGTTTATGTTTGCGGATATCTCCTGTGGTTTTCACCCTTTGCAATGCAGACGGTGAAATCTGCAGAGATTCTGCCAACGGAGGCAGAATCTGCGCAATTTGTTGCGGATTTTGCCGCTTCGGAAAATCAGCAGATGCATTGCGGATTCCACTCCAGACTCTCTGGAAGTGGCCGGATAGCCTAAGGGTGCTGTTAAATGGACATTAACCCCTTCCCGACTGCCCACTGTGGCTATACGTCCTATCTGCACATGCCCCATGCAGATAGCATGTATATACACATGCAGGCAACACTTTAATTCCAGCGCTGATCAGCGCTGGGATTTAAGCTCCTGCTCCTGCAATCTAGCAGAAGCAGGTCGGGTCCCCGCTGACAGACACAGCAGTGACCCTGAGGAGAAGACAGGAGCGGTTTATTACCGCTTCTGCCTTCTCCTGTGCCGGCAGGAGGACAGTGCTGCACGAGCAGATGGTGGAGGGAGCAGGAAGCGGTAGAGCCGCTTCCTCTGTTAGTCCCGGCGGTCACGTGACCACTGGCGGTGCCTGGGGCAGGAGCAGAGCTGCAGGGTCTAAGGAGACCCTGATCAGCCATGCCTGTGTGCCCCCACAGGGGGCTGTTTTCCCCTGTAACTGGGCCTCATGTGGATGCCCCAGTTACTGTCGAAACAGTGAAAAAAAAAAAGTTAAAAATGTAAGTGTCCTCCAGAGGTCTTTTAATGACCTCCTGGAGGACATATTATGTGCCAAAAATATATATATATATATATATATATACATATATACATATATAATTACATTTTATTTTATTTTTTTAAATATTAAAAATGCAGTCTCTAACAGAAACTGTCACACTAGTCGCCCCGTTCTCTAAAACCTATACGTTATATATGAAAACGATCATCACAAAATAGGGAACCCACTGCAATAATTAATTTTTGTGCCAGTTTTAATATTTAAGAAATAAAAAGATATAATTTAAAAAAAAATACTTTTTAATAATAATTAGCAGTTTTCCTCCAAATTAAACCTAAAAAAAAGAAGAAAAAGAAACCTCTAAGGGTGCTTTCACACTAGCGCTTTTCCTTTCCGTCCTAGAGTTCCGTCCTCGGGGCTCTAGGACGGAAAGATACTGATCAGGATTATCCCAATGCATTCTGAATGGAAAGAAATCCGTTCAGGATGCATCAGGACGTCTTCAGTTCAGTCTTTTTGACTTTTCAGGACGGAGATAAAACCGCAGCATGCTGCGGTTTTATCTCCGTCCTGAAAAGCCTGAACACATGACTGAACACCTGATCAGGCCTTAAGTCCCATTGACTTACATAAGGGCCGGATCCGGCATTAAAAAAAAGACTGAAGGACGGATCCGTCCTTCAGGTGTGCGCATGCGCAGACCTTTAAAACAGTGAAAAAAATACAAGACGGATACGTCTCTCCGCATGGCAAACGGAGAGACGGATCTGCACTTGCAATGCATTTGTAGACGGATCCGCAATCCGGATCCGTCTGCAAATGCTTTGTTGTCATGCGTTGTGACGGATCCGGCGGGACGGAAGTGCACGCCGGATCCACACAACGCAAGTGTGAAAGGAGCCTAAGAAAAACCAAAGTGTCAAGTAAAAAAAAAAATATATTTACAAAAATTATTTTGGTAGTCAAACTAATAAAAAAGCTAAGGTCACTAAACCACCACGTGCACACAATCACAAAAAGTTAAAAAGTTGCCTGGACATTCAGTACTTTTTTTGGGCCTGGTCATGAAAGGGTTAAAGGTGTATTCCCATCTGGTACACTGCTGGAATACCAGTAGGATATCCTAACAATGTCAGATAGGTGCGGGTCCCACCTCTCTATTCACTGCTATAGAACTTCCAAAATTAGCTGGGTGAGTGCGCTCGCTTACTTTCAGAAGTCCCATGGCACTGAACAGAGAGCAAGCTGTGCAAGCGCGGCCACCTCTCCATTCACTGGTATGGCACTGCTGGAAATTTTCTGAACTCCCATAGCACATGCGCAGCTTCTCTCCCCTCAGTTTCAGGCAGGGGTGCACCACCAATGAGGCCAGGTGAGGCGATCGCCTCAGGCAGTACCAGGTAGGGGCAAAAGGGCGGGCAGCCGAAGGGCCATGGGCTGAAGCGAAGTGGAGGTGCCCCCCTGCTTTCAGGGCCTTGTTCAGAAGATAGGAGCAAGTGAGCACTACCTGCAGCGGGCACTCTTAGGTACTGTTGGATTGCGCTGTGCTCAGTAATACATGATGACAGCTTTGGTTTTAGTTCTCTCTTCTGTCTTCAGCCTGGAAGCTGATTACTGAGAACAGCTTCCCTGAGCTTCCCTGGACCGTGCCGCCACTTTAATGTCATTACGGAACCAATAAAACTTAGTAACCTTCAGGGGGACAAAAACCACACGCCGTGTGTCATTGTGATCGCACAAGTTACCTTTTTTAAACCCCAAATCGAAGTAACTCTTTCCAGACCGACTTCTTGCTCAATAATCTCTTCCTGATCTGCAAAAAAAGAGAAACAGACATTGAAGAGCAAAAATAGATAGAAGCAAAGTGATAGATAATCAAGTATGAAAAAATATCCAGCCCAACATACTGTATCCATATGTGATAAGGAGCCCTTTATAACAGATGCCACAACGCTACCCCAGATCTGTCACATGAACCCAGCGGTACCGCCTCCATTCAGGTACTGGAGGTTGATCAGGACGTCTCACAATTTGACAGCAAGGATACGGATGCAAGCTGTGGATTCTCTATATTCAAGCCATGAAATTAGACAAAACTGAAGAAGGACGTTCCGTGCATTCCTTTTTCGTATGTCCATTCCGCACAAAAAATAATGTCCTAATATTGTCCGCATTGCGGACAAAGATAAGACCATTCTATTAGGGGCCAGCTGTTCTGTTTTGCGGATCCGTGTTTTGTGGACCGCAAAATACATACAGTCATGAGCCCTTAGGCTCCATTTACACGTCCACAAATGTGTCCGCATCCATTCCGCAATTTTGCGAAACAGGTGCAGACCCATTCCTTCTCTATGAGGACAGAAAAAATGCAGACAGCATCCGCATTTCCGGGCCGCAGTTTCGCAAGAAAATAGAGCATGACCTATTCTTGTCCGCGGCTGCGGACAAGAAAAAGTTGTTCTATGGGGGTGCCGGCCGGGTGTATTGCGGATCTGCAATACACCACGGACGTATGAATAGACCCTAAATTAATGCAGCATTTATTATTATTATTGGCATATTTTTTTCACTTAAATGGTATGGGCATTGTTGATGTAGAAAAGAAATATAGATTTTTGCATATGTTGGCATTTACCTTGAGTGAAAAAAGTTGCATTAAGTTTCAGTCTGCCATCTTCATTCCTTCATGTCGCTTGCAGTAATACATTCTGGATCTGTGTGTCCAGGATGCTGCTGCCTTTACCATGCTACTGCCTTGTGTGTGCTTTCCCCCATATCTACAGCCACACTCTGATCTGCTGGGTACAACCTCCTCCCCCTCTCCGCTGCTATCTCTAACACTGAGCAAAGTAGAGTAACACGATGTATTAAAGTGTCAATACTAAGCAGGTCGCACTGAAAGAATGTAGCATACGCACTACCCAATGCACGCCATATTTTATCAGTGCCCGCTTACTGCTCTAGCTTTCTTCAGACGCTCCTCCTTTGGTCTGCAGCATTAATACTGGTGCTAGCAGCAGGGACTGAAGGGAGTACACAGACTGTGCTGATATAGCGCTCCGGATCACTACGTGAGTCTGGCGCTGACTGAAGTCGGGCTCCTGCTGTAACAGCTACCATCATTAACTCAGATGCTGGCCGCATAACTCTCGAGGTGATGTGGTCAATAGTGATTGCGGCATCTAGGCAGTTAGAGGGACAGAGCTTCCTCTGCCACAATCACAAATGGCAGCTGGGTGCCTAACAAAGGCCCCCAGGCCTGCCACGACTGTATGTCTACATGTATGATATCACACGTGTTTGCCGCAACCTGTATAATAAAGGTAGCATGTTCTTTAAACTGCTCCGTGAAAAACATAAACAAAAAAACTACTAAATTATTTTTTCCCATTCATCTCCGCCCTCCCATCTACCTGAAAAAAAAAAAATGGTACCAATGAAAACTATATGTCCCCATGGAAAAATCAAGCCTAACTACAACAGCGCAAAAACGAATGAGTTATGGTTCCGAGTTCCGACATATTATTATTGTGCAAAAGTAGGAACAAACACATAGATGTGCACATATTTGGTATCGCCATAATCATACAGAATAACAGTAACAGGCTGCTTTATGGGTGAAACATATACTAAATTAGAATATTCAACTAATGGGAGGAACTTGTATTGTTTTGGCATCGAGAATCGTGATTCTGCACTTGGTATCTGTAGCGAAGTCGAAATTCTGGTATCTGTTCTCCTCCTTTTAGAGAAAAGGAAGGAGGGGAGCGGAGATAGCCATCAGAAACAGGAGAAGAGATCTGATGCATTGATGTCAGATTCAGCAGCACCACCAGCTAGGTGGAGGACTTACACATACTTTGCAGAAGCCAAATGGTAGGAAATGTTTCATGAAGACGATTTAGAAAAGTGCTTAATTCTCCATTTAGGAAGCAAATCGACAATAGAACAATTCAGTGCAAAGGTGTCCACAGGCTTAAATTTGTGTACAGGTAAATGTGTGCACATCCTTGTCACGTGACCTCTGCCTCATAATCTTCATACATTTTACTTTGTGACATAAGAAATCTCATTTTACCTTTGGATGACAAGTAAACCTCATAAAATGAATAGAAGTGGATCCCCAGCGACAGCATCAGGTACGTGTAGTATTCTGGTTTTGGCAGCGGGTCATGTTTCATGGTGTTGTGCGAAGCCGCCTGGAAAAAAAAACTTCAGCATTAAAGAGACTTTCCAGGGTCGAGATATTGATGGTCTATCCTTGGCAGATGCCCAAAACAGCTGATCGGCGGGGGTGCCATTTTTTTCCATTTTCATTTCTTACTCCCTACCTTTCAAGAGCCATAACTTTTTTATATTCCAAAAAAAAATGTTTCTTTGCATTGCCATATTCTGACAACCAGTACTTTTTTATATTTACGTCTAAGGAGCCATGTAAGGGCTCATTTTTACAGGGGAAATCTATATTTTTCATCAAATTCCCGTATCAGGGCTCCAGACTAAAAAAAATAACCAGGAGCCATTTGCTCCTAAACTGAAAAATTTAAATTATAATTTGAAGAAGGACTGGACGGAGAAGATGAGACGCAGGTCACAGTAGTGAGCCAGCACTATATATAGGAGAATACAGAACCACATACCTCTCACATCCAGTGACATCTTCTGGGGGACAAGGTGACTAAAAATGGCGAATTGCGCGGTTTTGATTTTTTTTTCCTGTTACGTCCGTCGTTCACTGCAGCGGAAATATTTTTATATATTTTAATAGCTCACACTTTTTTGGACGTGGCGATATGTAGTATGTTTATTTTTTATTGTTTGTAAATTTTATATGTAAAATTGGGAACGGGGGCGACTTTTAGTATTTTGGTGTTTTTTTTACTTTTTTTTACCTTTTATTTACTAACTATTAGCCCCCTTAGGGGTCGAACCTGGGATCTTTTAATCCCTTGTCCTAGTCACCCTAATAGAGCTCTATCAGGGTGAATAGGATCTCACCCTCTCCCTGCTGCCCCGTGCACAGTACACACAGCAGCAGGGAGCTGACCATGGCAGCCAGGACTTCAGTAGCGTCCTGGCTGCCATGATAACCAATCGGAGCCCCGGGATTACACTGCTGGGGCTCCGATCAGAAGAGAGGATGTGAGGGGAACCTGTGGCCACTGCCACCAATAATGCCAGTACAAGGGGGGGAGGGGGGGGGACTTGGGAGGGAGCACTGCACTAACAATGATACTAACACCATGGAGGGGGGGGGGCGCCACCACCAATGGTTTATATAATTTATAATACTGGGGTGGCGGCACCCTGCGCCACCAATGAATGTAAATAATTAATTCAAGTGTAGGCAGCGGGATGTTGCACCTGAGGGGTTAATTTCCACGGATCGCATGCCCTGTTATTGAGGCTGGGTGCCGGGTCTGTGATACCGCTGTCTACACTTGAATTAATGAGTTAATTACATTCATTGGTAGCGCAGCGGCCACAGCTCCTCCCCTCCTCCTCCCTGCTATCTCCCCATTGGTGGCAGCCGCGTCACAGTGGGGAGGGAGGGGCTAGCATACTGTTCTAGTGAAGACAACATAGCATACTAGGCAGCGCTGCGATACACGGTACAACCCTACAGCTACAGCGAGGCCGTCCAGTCGCAAATAGCGAGAAGACTACAAAGTCTTGTCGCCATCTGCAAATTTTAAGGCGCATTGGCGACCGCTTTGGTCGCCATCTGGAACCCTGCGTATTCTTTTTGGTTTTTATATATTTATAAAAACTTTTCTTTACTTCTACCTTTATTTTTTTTTACATACCCCCCTTCCCAATACATCACTTGAACATGCGATCGTTAGATCGCTTATACCATAGACTGCAAAGGTTTACCACTGCAGTCTATGGGAAAATCAATGTGTTGTAAAAGAACTTTACTATGGCAGGCCTGGGAGCCTTCAGAAGGCCCGAGACTTCCATACCAGCCATACGGCACCATCAATCTTGCAGCTCTCCCAGTACATAACCGCCCAGATGCCATGGCCACAATTAAACATGGCATCTGAGGGGTTAAAAGTCTGTGATCGTAATTGTCTCTCGATCACAGACTCTGCCACTGGGAGTTTGCTGTCTAAAACAGCCGACATCCGCTCAGCGTTTGAGTAGGCGCCATGTTTAAAGACCCGACATCCTCCGTTCAGTTACAGCAGATCTCGGTTAAGGGTATGTTCACAAACAGGAATTTTTTTGCATATGCCATACATGTTTCATACATCTGCAGAAACAACCCCATTCATAAACCCTTTAATGCACCGCCAATCATTACAGCACAGACTAGGACACCATCTACAGAATACATGGTTGCACCCTGGCGATGGCGCCCGCTGGGAGGCGGCGGGGAGTCTCCTGTATGAACCTCTCCCATCTGTACATATTAGGAAATTAATACATATGCAGCATGTGGAGCTTTGTGTCGAATTAACTGAAAGAGGCCCAAATGTGGCCCCGAATCTAAGTTTCTAAAACTAGAGAGCCCCAAATGGTGCCATTTATTGGATGCCATATTGTTACCGAGCTTTCCCTGAATCAGCTATAACTAAGCAGTGTCTTTAATGGGTTTTCCCATGTTCAGAAGGATATGCCATCACTTGGGGGTCCGACCTCTGGGACCCGGAGAATGAAGGGCGCCGCCATGATGTTTCACGGTGGGAATTCCCCTGCAAAGCAGATGGCTGCGGACCCTCATTGGTGGAGATTCCCAGGGCCACACCCACACCAATCAGAGTGATCCTAGCAGTATGTCGTCACTTTACAAGAAGGGAACACCCCTTAAACCGTTATCTACATGCATCCCAAAAACTCCTTTTAAAAAAAACGTGCATAATCTGCGGCAAAAGATTGACCAAAAAAATGCGCACGTATTATGTACACCATTCACTGACCTATGAACTATGCATATAAAGGGCAGTCAGACAACCACTGTGGGGGTTATACTTCTATACGTCTTCATCCACACTGTCTGCGTCACGTGGCGCCGAGGTGTTAAATCCAGCGCGAGATGGGAGCATTGTTAGTTTTATCCTGCAGGATGGAAAATAGGTGGAAGGAGCCAAGGGGGTCAGCGGAAAAGTGTGTAGGTGTGGGAGAGAATGGAGCGGTGACTGGGACGGAGCTGCGGGAGACTGAGAGGCAGGAAACACAATGCAGCAGGTGATCTTAAAAATACACAGCGCCATTGACAAGGAGATAATCCCGACAGCTCTGCCGAGTGACACAATCCCTCCTGCTGCAGCATTCGGCACAGGGGGAGCCTCCATACATGCCTGCTACTTATATTACGGATGAGGAGAGGGCAGAGCGTTCCTGGGAAAGCTGGGTACCATTGCAGCCCTCACAGAATGTCTGCCTACTTATGGAGTGATTCAGGAGCAGGAGATTTATCACTGCATAAGGGCTCATGCACACGACCATGTGTATTTTGCGGTCCACAAAAACGGATCCACCAAAAATACGGATGGCGTTTGCGTGCATTCCGTGAAACGGAACAGCTGGCCCCTAATAGAACAGTCCTATCCTTTTCTGTTATACGGACAATAATAGGACATGTTCATTTTTTTTGCGGAACAGACATACAGAAACGGAATGCACACGGAGTAACTTCCGTTTTTTTTACGGACCCATTGAAAAGAATGGTTTTGCATACGGTCCGCAAAAAAAAATGGAACGGACACGGAAAGAAAATACGTTCATGTGCATGAGTCCTAGGGCTGAATTCACACACCGCTGACTTGTTGCAGAATTTTCTGCCCCATTCACCTGCAGAAATCTGTGCACCTGCTGGATGAGTGCAATGGATTTTCTGCTGCAATCTGACCTCTGGGACCCCCACAGATTCTGAGAATAAAGGGGCAGTAATGCGACTTTCATGCTGCACCTCCTCCACTGATTTTCCCTACACAGCAGCGCTCCTGGCTGCATATTTTCAGGGGGATTGCAACTGTTGGCCGGGAAAACTAAGAAGGGGTAAAGCACCAAATCTGAGTTGCAGCATACAAAGATGGCACTGTGTGACTGGCATTGTTAAGGTATGTTCACACAGCGCAGTTTCTGGTGTTGAAATATGTTTCAAGAATGCTCAAAAGGGTTCTCCGAGAATAATCCGTTTTTAGCAAGTGTCCGCAGCCTGCCTCTCTAAACAGAAGATTTATACTTACCTGCTCCAGTCCTCCGCATTGACTCTGTTGTGTCCATGTTCTGGTCCCCGCAGTGTTGACACCCGGCGCACAGCGGGCATGTTTACATTTCCGCTGCAGCCAATGACTGGCTTCAGAGGTGACATGCTGCTTGTGACCACATCACTGCTGAAGCCAGGCACTGGCTGCAGTGGAGATGTGACAATGTCCATGCGGCGCCAGATGCCACCTCTGGGACTCGTATCCATCTCTTGAACAGGGCCCCCCCAAAGTGAGTTCTCCTGAAATAGCCAAACCAGCGCTCGGCTATTTTCCCATAGAAATGAAAGATGGTCGCGCTTGCACGGTGCACTCTTGTTCACCTTGAGGACCCAGTTCTAGAGATAGATGCCGGCCCCAGAGGTGGGACCCGCAACTACTAGACATTGGTGGCATATCATAGCGATATGCCACCAATTTATGAGATTGGCCAACCCCTTTAACAATGCACTAAACAAGGAGGTCTTCACTAGTTTAATTACAGCCGGCTGTGGGGTACTGGAACACAACGCGGCCATGTCGCAACCGCCATATGACGGCGCCGTGTGGTCGTACCTTTGCTACTCTTCCTTTTCACACTCCAGCTCCAAGCCTCACTTGGTAATACATATTATGTCGGCTGGTTCATGAGATCAGCGGTCTGGCCGGGATCAGGCTGCAATAATGTCTGGGATTCCGCTCATCTCTACCTGTATTGCAGCCACTAGAAGGAATCACTGCGTCTCTCTAGCTCCGCCTAGTGGACATTCTGCAACATGTCGCTCACACTCTAGTTCCAATTCTCAGTTAACCATTTCTTTCTCTCCTTTCGTTGTATTGCGTACCTTATGGATTGGCGTTTTATGTGCTTTTCTTTAACTAATAATTTGCATGACTGTCATTCATTCTCAGACTGCTGTAAACTTAGGTGTTGGCATGATGCTCCTGGGCCCCAATGTAAAATTTGTACCAGGGCCCCGACGATCATGTCTTCTTATGTGGTAGAGGATAGGGTTGGGCGATATAAAAAAATTCTTATGATAACGATATTAAGAAATGTATTGCAATAAATACCCATTTAGAGGAAAAAACACTCAAAACATGTACTTGTGTTTAAGGTCTAATCTATATCTATAAAGGACGTATATATGTATGTATGTTCCTCGATTACTCAAAAACGCAACCATCGATTTCAACGACACTTGGTATACACATCTCCTGCTACCTGGAAAGAAATCTTGTGGGGGTCACAGCTCTCTAGGATGCACCGTTCCTGAGATATTCCAAAAAAATGCATTAGCCAATAGAAGCCTGGTCACATGACCCTTATCAGCCAATAGAAGCTCGCAGGCCCTTAGTCTCCACATACACACAGTTTTACTCCAGGTTTCCAGAACAACCCAGCCATTTTTCTTCACTGCTGTAGGTCAGCTTTAGGCTAGGGCTACACAACGACATGTGTCGCACGACAGTTTTATAATGATAGTCTATGGTGCTGCACTGCGACATGTGACATGCTGCGACTGCTACACAGCTCAGCAGACAGTATCACACAATAGACTTAGATACACAGCAGACAGTATCACACAGGATTGGATTAGATACACAGCTCAGGAGACAGTATCACACAGGATTGGATTAGATACACAGCTCAGCAGACAGTATCACACATGATTGGATTAGATACACAGCTCAGCAGGCAGTATCACATGATAGGATTAGCTACACAACTCAGCAGGTAGTATCACAGTAGAAAAGATTGGATACACAGCTCAGCAGACAGTATCACACAGGATAGGATTAGATACACCGATCAGAAGACAGTATCACACAGGATAGGATTAGATACACAGATCAGAAGACAGTATCACACAGGATAGGATTAGATACACAGCTCAGCAGACAGTATCACACAGGATAGGATTAGATACACAGCTCATCAGACAGTATCACACAGGATAGGATTAGATACACAGCTCATCAGACAGTATCACACAGGATAGGATTAGATACACAGCTCAGAAGACAGTATCACACAGGATAGGATTAGATACACAGCTCATCAGACAGTATCACACAGGATAGGATTAGATACACAGCTCATCAGACAGTATCACACAGGATAGGATTAGATACACAGCTCATCAGACAGTATCACACAGGATAGGATTAGATACACAGCTCATCAGACAGTATCACACAGGATAGGATTAGATACACAGCTCATCAGACAGTATCACACAGGATAGGATTAGATACACAGCTCATCAGACAGTATCACACAGGATAGGATTAGATACACAGTTCATCAGACAGTATCACACAGGATAGGATTAGATACACAGATCAGAAGACAGTATCACACAGGATAGGATTAGATACACAGCTCATCAGACAGTATCACACAGGATAGGATTAGATACACAGCTCAGCAGCTTACATGTAAATGATTACAGTTGTGTCCTGATTAGACACTGGGTCTTCCCACAAGAGGGCGCAAATGTGCTTCCCCTGCTGCCCTATAAAAAGACTCCCAGAGGCTACTTTTGGGTAGTAGGAGAAAATCGTTGACGGCTGGAAGAAGTCATCATAGTGGTCTGGGCCACACAGAGAACAAAAAGGAGAGTTAACTACTCTGATAAGACATCACCTGTGAGTCCAGACTTTGCCCATTCATATGTCTGAAAACTTGCCTCTAAGGGCTCTTTCACACTTGCGTTTTTGTTTTCCGGCATAGAGTTCCGTCGTCGGGTCTCTATGCCGGAAAAATCCTGATCAGGATTATCCCAATGCATTCTGAATGGAGAGAAATCCGTTCAGGATGCATCAGGATGTCTTCAGTTCTGGACCGGAACGTTTTTTGGGCGGAGAAAATACCGCAGCATGCTGCGCTTTTTGCTCCGGCCAAAAATCCTGAACACTTGCCGCAAGGCCGGATCCGGAATTAATGCCCATTGAAAGGCATCGCCGGATCCGACGTTTAGCTTTTTCTGAATGGTTACCATGGCAGCCAGGACGCTAAAGTCCCGGCTTCCATAGTAAAGTGTAGTGGGGAGCGGGGGAGCAGATACTTACAGTCCGTGCGGCTCCCGGGGCGCTCCAGAGTGACGTCAGGGCTCCCCACACGCATGGATCACGTGATCACATGGATCACATGATCCATGCGCATGGGGCGCCCTGACGTCATTGTGGAGCGCCCCGGGAGCCGCACGGACTGTAAGTATCTGCTCCCCGGCTCCCCACTACTACTATGGCAACCAGGACTTTAATAGCGTCCTGGCTGCCATAGTAACCTGAAAGCATTTTGAAGACTGATCAGTCTTCAAATGCTTTCAGGTCACTTGCGTTGTTACGGATCCGGCGTACATTTCCGGCGACAGAAGTGCACGCCGGATCCTAACAACGCAAGTGTGAAAGAGGCCTAAATAGATTGAACTGTTCTTATGACATTTAATCAAATGTATGGGATATTGTATGATAAATAGGGGGGTTGTGCCATTCATAACACTTATCCACAGGACAGGAGATAAGCGTCTGATCGCTCAAGGTCCGATCGCTGAAACCCGCAGAGATCATGAGAATGGGGGTCCGGAAGTGCTGTCTAACTGCCCCATGAGATAAGGGGGCGTCAGTGTGCGTCCTGCGCTCTCTTCAC
Organism: Bufotes viridis; assembly: GCA_033119425.1. Classification (NCBI taxonomy): domain Eukaryota; kingdom Metazoa; phylum Chordata; class Amphibia; order Anura; family Bufonidae; genus Bufotes; species Bufotes viridis. Next base: position 418,317,410 of record CM065592.1, on the reverse strand, counting down.
TTCTATGGCACTGCTGTGAGCACTGTACTCGTCCCATTGAAATGAATGGAGCGTAGGACGCACAGGCACACTGCCGCTCTATTCACATGGGTCAGTTTGGCGGCACTTTTTTTTACCCCGGTCTTCGTGATCGCAGTGAGTCCCAAACACTTATCCTTCAACGTCTTAAGGACCCAGCCATTTTTCACCTTAAGGACCCGGACATTTTTCACCTTAAGGACCAGACAGATTTTTGCAAATCTGACATGTGTCACTTTATGTGGTAATAACTTTAAAACGGATTTACTTATCCAGGCCATTCTGAGATTGTTTTCTTGTCACATATTGTACTTTATGACAGTGGTAAATTTGAATCAAAATATTTAATTTTTATTTATTAAAAAAATACCAAATTTACCAAAAATTTTGAAAAATTAACAACTTTCCAAACTTCTATTTCTCTGCTTTTAAAACAGTTAGTGATACCTCAAATAATAGTTATTACTTTACATTTCCCATATGGTCTACTTCATGTTTGGATCATTTTGTTAATGTAATTTTATTTTTTGGGGACGTTACAAGGCTTAGAAGTTTAAAGCAAATCTTGAAATTTTTCAGAAAATTTCCAAAACCCACTTTTTAAGGAACGGTTCAGGCCTAAAGTCCCTTTGTGAGGCTTACATAATAGAAACCACCGAAAATTAGCCCAATTTTACAAACTACACCCCTCAAGGTACTCAAAACTGAAATACCAGAATTTCTGAAATTTCAGAATTTGACTTTTTTTGGCAGATTTTCCATTTTATTATTTTTTTCTGCTAACAAAGCAAGGATTAACAGCCAAACAAAACTCAATATTTATTGCCCTGATTCTGTAGTTTACAGAAACACCCCATATGGGGTCGTAAACTGCTGTACGGGCACACGGCAGGGCGCCGAAGGAAAGGAACGCCATATGGTTTTTGGAGGGCAGATTTCACTGGGATAATTTTAAGTTGCCATGTCCCATTTGAAGCCCCCCTGATGCACCCCTAGAGTAGAAACTGTAAAAAAGTGACCCCATTTTGGAAACTACAGGATAATGTGGCAGTTTTGTTGCTAGTATTTTAGGGTACATATGATTTTTGGTTGCTCTATATTACACTTTTTGTGAGGCAAGGTAACAAAAAAATAGCTGTTTTGGCACTTTTTATTTTTTGTTATTTACAATGTTCATCTGACAGGTTACATCATGTGGTACTTTTATAGAGCAGGTTGTTACGGACGCGACAATACCAAATATGACTACTTTTGTTGTTGTTTGTTTCAGTTTTACATAATAAAGCATTTTTTTTTTTAAGATTTTTTTAGTGTCTTCATATTCTAAAAAGCATTTTTTTTTTTTGCGCGACTGTCTTATGTAGGGGCTCATTTTTTTCAGTATAAGATGACGGATTGATTGGTACTATTTTAGGGTGCATATGACTTTTTGATCGCCTGGTATTACATTTTTTGTGATGTAAGGTGACACAGTTTTATTTAATTTTTTTATGGTGTTTAGAGGTGTTAGGTCATAAGATATTTTTATAGAGCAGGTCGTTACGGACGTGGCAATACCTAATATGTATACTTTTTATTTATTTAAGTTTCACACAATAACAGCATTTTTTAAACAAAAAAAAACATGTTTTAGTGTCTCCACATTCTGAGAGCCATTGTTTTTTCATTTTTGGGCAATTCTCTTTGGTAGGGGCAAATTTTTTGTAGGATGAGATGACAGTTTGATTGGTATGATTTTGGGGTGCTTATGGCTTTTTGATTGCTTGGTATTACACTTTTTGTGACGAGTGAGGTGACAAAAAAATAGCTTTTTGGCACAGTTTTATTTTTTTATGGTGTTCAGGGTTAGATTATGTGGTATTTTTATAGAGCAGGTTGTTACGGACGCGACAATACCTAATATGTATACTTTTTTTTAAAAAATTTACATGAAAAAGCATTTTGAAACAAAAAAAAATCATGTTTTAGTGTCTCCATAGTCTGAGAGCCATAGTTTTTTTTATTGTTTGGGCGATTTTATTGTTTTGGGAGGCGCGGCTGGGAGGAGTCTCATCAAGCGCCCCGCCAAGAGCAGCCTTTGGTCACGTTCACACAAGCGTCCGGCTCCAGGATGCGCAAATTCTGATTCCGAAAAATCTCCATTTCACAAAAGTGGCTACAGAGTAAAGGCTCATGCACACGACCATATGTATTTTGCGGTCCACAAAAAATACGGATAACGTCCGTGTACATTGCACATTTTGCGGAACAGAACAGATGGCCCCTAATAGAACAGTCCTATCCTTTTCCGTTATGCGGACAATAATAGGACATGTTCTATTTTTTTGCAGAACGGACATACGGAAACAGGATGCACACTGAGTAACTTCCGTTTTTTTAACGGACCCATTGCAGTGAATGGTTCCACATACGGTCCGCAAAAAAAAAACCTGAATGGACATGGAAAGAAAATACGTTCGTGTGCATGAGCCCTAACAACTCATAATCACACCCACTTGGCGGAGGTGATGAAAATGGTGATTCTTTTTGGCGCAGTTTATGCCGCCCCCAGTGCCTGACACCGCGGATACGTCCCTCTATCTAAGGCCCAGTGTCATCACCAGATCCTCCTACCAGGGACCCCGATCAGTCCCATGACAAGTACATTGCGGAATTGCTATTTATGCAATTGCCTATAAAATCATTAACACTGGAGGAAAGAGGGACGCACAACTCCCAGCATGCACTGCTAGGCAAAGCATGCTGGCACCTGTAGTACCTCAGCAGCCTGGACCCCCACGAGCAGTGCGCTGGAGCCCCCTCCGCTGAGCGCACAATCCCCGCCACCGCCACCTACCTGGCCGCCTCCCCGGCCCCTGCCATTCATTGATAAATGCACAGTCTAACCGGGGGCGGGGCTCCAGAGGTCACCGTCATGTGATCAGTCACGTGATGGGCGGGGTTTACTGCACACAAGAGGTCTGTTTGTGCGGGGAGCAGGACTGTTGTGTGTGTGCGTGCGACTTTGCGGATAGCAATGGAGTGGAGTGCGTGACATGCAGGCAGCAGAGCAGTGTGTGTGACATGCAGATAGCAGAGCAGTGTGGGTGACATGCAGATAGCAGAGCAGTGTGTGTGACATGCGGGCAGCAGAGCAGTGTGTGTGACATGCAGATAGCAGAGCAGTGTGGGTGACATGCAGGCAGCAGAGCTGTGTGGGTGACATGCAGGCAGCAGAGCAGTGTGGGTGACATGCAGGCAGCAGAGCTGTGTGTGTGACATGCAGGCAGCAGAGCAGTGTAGGTGACATGCAGATAGCAGAGCAGTGTGGGTGACATGCAGGCAGCAGAGCAGTGTAGATGACATGCAGGCAGCAGAGCTGTGTGTGTGACATGCAGATAGCAGAGCAGTGTGGGTGACATGCAGATAGCAGAGCAGTGTATGTGACATGCGGGCAGCAGAGCTGTGTGTATGACATGCAGATAGCAGAGCAGTGTGGGTGACATGCAGATAGCAGAGCAGTGTGTGTGACATGCGGGCAGCAGAGCTGTGTGTATGACATGCAGATAGCAGAGCAGTGTGTGTGACATGCAGATAGCAGAGCAGTGTGTGTGACATGCAGGCAGCAGAGCTGTGTGTGTGACATGCAGATAGCAGAGCAGTGTGGGTGACATGCAGGCAGCAGAGCAGTGTGGGTGACATGCAGGCAGCAGAGCAGTGTGGGTGACATGCAGGCAGCAGAGCTGTGTGTATGACATGCAGATAGCAGAGCTGTGTGGGTGACATGCAGAGCAGTGTGGGTGATGTGTGTGAAGCAGAGTTGTGTTTACCAGGGTTGCCTTCTCTCTGGTAGTTCGGGGATGTTGTGCAGGGTCATTGATTCCTGTGGTCACAGTAGATGCAGCTCCTGCTCGTAGCTGAGATGTAGACGTGTAATATTACTAATCATGGAAACGTTTTATTGTGGGAAAAATGCTGCAAAGTGAGAATGTTTTCAAAAATTAACAAAATGCAAAGTGAATGAAGAAGAAAGGATCGGTTCTGGGGGGACCAGCCATTGCCCCCATCCTCAGTTTTAGTAGGGACACTCGCACAGTTTTTGAAGGAGGTTGTTCCAGACATCTTGGAGAACTAACCACGGATCTTTTGTGGATGTAGGCTTGTTCATATCCTTCTCCTCATGTAATCCCAGGCAGCCTGGATGATGTTGAGATCAGGGCTCTGTAGGGGTCATGTCATCACCTCCAGGACTCCTTGTTCTTCTTTATGCTGAAGATAGTTCTTAATGACACTGGATGGATGTTTGGGGTTGTTGTCCTGCTGCAGAATAAATATGGAGCCAGTCAGACGTCTCCCTGAGATGAGCGATAGAAATGACATATTTGACTGCCTCTACTCATTTCAGTCCCAGACTTAACCTTTTAAGGACCAGGCAATTTTTTGCAAATCTGACCAGTGTCACTTTAGGCATTGATAACTCTGGGATGCTTTTACCTATCATACTGATTCAAAGAATGTTTTTTCGTGACATATTCTACTTTATGTTAGTGGTAAATTTTCGATACTTACCTCATTTCTTTGTGAAACATTCTAAAATTTCATGAAAAATTGGAAAATGTAGCATTTTTCTAACTTTGAAACTCTCTGCTTTTAAGAAAAATGGACATGCCAAATAAATTATATGTTGATTCGCATATTCAAGATGTCTACTTTATGTTGGCATCATAAAGTTGACATGTTTATACTTTTTAGAGACGTTAGAGGGCTTCAAAGTTGATCAGCAATTTTCCAATTTTTCATGAAAATTTCAAAATCTGATTTTTTTCAGGGACCAGTTCAGTTTTGAAGTGTATTTGAGAGTCTTTATGTTAGAAATCCCCCATAAATGACCCCATTATGAAAACTGCACCCCTCAAAGTATTAAAAATGACATTCAGAAAGTTTGTTAACCCTTTAAGTGTTTCACAGGAATAGCTGCAAAGTGGAGGAGAAAATTCAAAGTCTCCTTTTTTTACACTAACATGTTCTTGTAGCCCCTTATATTTAATTTTTACAAGTGTTAAAAGGAGAAAAAGAACCACAAACTTTGTAGCCAAATTTCTCCCGAGTCAGAAAATACCTCATATGTGGATGTAGAGTGCTCTGTGGGTGAACTACACGGCTCAGAAGAGAAGGAGTGCCATTGGGATTTTAGATAGAGAATTTTGCTGAAATGTTTTTTGGGGGGCATGTCACATTAAGGAAGCCCTTATGGTATCAGAACAGCAAGAAACGCCCACATGGCACACCATTTAGGAAACTAGACCCCTCAAGGTACATAACAAGGTGTACAGTGTCCCTTAACTCCCCACAGGTGTTTGGCGCAATGTTGTTAAAGTTAATGTTATTTTTTTTTACACTGAAATTGCTGGTGTTACCCCAAATTTTTAATTTTTACAAGGCGTAATAGGAGAAAAAGCACCTCAAACTTTGTATCCCCATTTCTCCTGAGTAAGGACATACCCTATATGTGGACGTAAAGTGCTCTGCGGGTGAACTACATGGCTCAGAAGAGAAGGAGCATCATTGGGATTTGGGATGGAGAATTTGGGGGTTTAAAATTTTGAAGAATGTGGACAAATAAATTAAAATGGGGGAAGGGGATTATAAATTTAGTACTCCATGGAAGTGTGGTACTCCCTGAAGCAACCGTTAATGCAAAGGCCCGGATGATCGGGGCACGTGTCACACTGAGTGGTGGTGTCCTTCCATATGCCCCTCCTGTTACACACTCTGCACTTTTTTGGAGACCGTCCCTTCTTTCCAGTATGGGGGACCACACCTGAAAAGTGTTGGCCAGGGATGATCCGGGCGCCTCCAGTTCCCAAGGTACTCCGGCCTGCTCTTTCCCAGTCAGAAAAGATCAGGGCCTTGAGGACTGCCTCGTAGAACTGAAGGAATGTCCCTATGTTGCCAACGCTCCGGGCCAGCACAAAAGCGTTGTACATGGCAACCTGCACCAAGTAGACCGCAACTTTTTTGTACCATACCCGGGTTTTGTGCATAGTATTATATGGCTGTGAGGACTTGAGCAGATAGATCAACTCCTCCTATATACCGATTGCAGTCGACGATACAATTGGGCTTGAGGACCGTTGCCGCGGTACCTCGCACAGGGACAGGGGAGATGCCGTTACCGTAAATTGTGGACAGTACAAGGACATCCCTCTTGTCCAATTATCTGACCAGCAACAGGTTTTCACTGGTAAGGGCACGTGTCTGACCCCTGGGGATAGGTACCTGGAGGAGGTGGGTAGGGAGGCCGCGTTGATTTTTCCGCACGGTCCCACAAGTGGAAGTGGATCTGGCGGCGAGGGCCTGAAACAAGGGAATACTGGTATAAAAGTTATCCACGTACAGGTGATAACCCTTATCTAGCAGTGGGTGCATAAGGTCCCACACAAGTTTCCCGCTAACACCCAGAGTGGGGGGACATTATGGGGGTTCAATATGGGAATCTCGCCCCTTGTACACACAAAACTTGTAACTGTACCCTGAGGTACTCTCACAAAGTTTGTACAGCTTCACGCCATACCTCGCCCGCTTTGAGGGAAAATACTGGCGGAAACTGAGTCTTCCCTTGAAAGCAATGAGAGACTTAACCGCGACCTCCCTTCCAGGTACACAGGCCTCCACAAATTTGGCCCTGAAGTGATCGATGACCGGCCTGATTTTGTACAGGTGGTCATAGGCAGGATCACCTTGGAGAGACATGCTGCATTATCTCCATAATGCAGGCATTTCCGAATGGCCTCAAACCGGGAGCGTGTCATGGCCGTACTGTAAAGTGGGGTCTGGTAGAGGACGTCCCCACTACAGTAATGCCTGACACTAGGTTTTTTGATTAGGCCCATGTGCAGCACGAGGCCCAAAAACGTCCTCATCTCGTCTGCACTGACCGGAGTCCAGCCACCGGAGCCCGGGTGCTGAGCAACAAACTGTTGGGCGTACAAGTTCATTTACTCCACAGTCAGATTCACAAAGTAGTCACTGAAAAAAAAACTAAAAAAGTGATATTCAGTGAAGCCCACTGTGGGAATCTGGATTCCTAGTTGGCCAACAAAGTCAGGAATCGCAGGCTCAAAATCCTCTGGGGTACACCAGGCAAGTTCACCGGTACGGGGCTCATATGGACTTGCCTGGTGGGCCGGAAAACTAGTACGAGCCCCAGAGCTGCTCGTACTAGGGTGGGCCACAGGGTCCCTGGCATGGGGGGCTCCTGGCGGTGTCTCTGCCGCCATGGGGGCTGATCATCATCGCTAGATGATGAGGAGAACGAGGATTACAACAGAAAAGAAAAGAAGCAGTATATCGTAGTAATATTGAACATGAGGGACCAATGAGAACGGTCCATAATGCAAGAAGGATTGTCAAGCATAATAGCAAAAATGAATGTATTCAACATGGAATGTACCACGGCAACCTTTCATCTATTTAGTAGAACAATAGCAGCGAACATCAAAACAAGACAGACAACAAAAACAACAAACAAGGACAAAGACAGGGGAGGGAAGGGTAGGGGGGAATTACTTTGTGATCCCAAACCACTAAGGGAGTCTCGTCGCCCAGTAGTCGTCCCAGGGATCCCAAATGGAATTTAAAACTGTAACTTTGTCTTGGAGCACGGCTGTACAATACTCCAGTGTACGGACCTCGACTACCCTAGCGTACAGATCAGAGACCTTAGGCGTTCAGGACTTTTCCAACACTTGGGTATCAAGCAACGTGCAGCTGTAAGTATCCGGCGGGTCATTTTCTAACGCTAAAGGGGAGTGTATGTGTAAAACTTTAGTGTGGGGGGGGGGGGATGGTGTGTTTTTACGTATACCTTTTACGTGGACCCCAGACACCCTCAGATCCGGGTGCTGCACACAAAAAAAAAAAACTTTTTTTTTCCACTCTCCCTGCCTAACTAAAGCTCTCCCTAAATGTTTATGTGCCAGATGGCACTTTATGGTGGCTCAGGGGCCACGGATGGCGGCGGATCATGTGGGTGGCAGAGAGACCAACACGGGGCTCCTCGATCACACGGAAGTCTGTGGGCGGGGAGAGCAGAGCTCCGGGACGTTATGCCCCTGTCCATCCCTCCAGCCAATCACAGGCGATTCTGAGAGGTGGTGTCACCGCCACCTCACAGGATCTACAGAGGGTGATTGGTGGTGTATTACACCAGCGATCATATTCAGGGTCACCGGAGACCCGAATGACCCGGGAACGCTGCAAACCGACCTGAATTGACCTGCGGTTTGCAGCGATCGCCGATATGGGGGGGGTGTGGTGTGGTCCTAGGACCCCCCTCCACATTGTCACACCCTCAGCAGGCACCCCGTTCCGATTGCCGCGCCCTGTGTCCGTAAGAGGTTAAAGGGGTTGTCCCACAAAAAAAAATAAAAAATTCTACAGTTTCAAACCAGCACCTGGATCTGAATACTTTTGTAATTACTTCTAATTAATAATTTTGTATAGCTACTGAGTTATTCAATAACATGTATCTGTATAGCGCCACCTGCTGTTTTTTTCTTATTTCTTTGTTCTGCTCACTGAGATGGCCGCACATACTCAGTTTCATCCTGCATCCTGAGCTGTGCAGAGCATGGAGGCAGAGCATGGACACGCCCCATCAGCTGCAGCAGAACAGACACTCCCCTTCCGCTTTCAGCTTGATATAAATCTAGCAGAGCAATGAATGGGGAGATCTCTGGATCCATGTGAGGTACAGGGCTGGTTCTAGCTTTGTTAGAAAGAGATTGTTATGTACTATATGATGTCTCAATTTCATCTTTTACATTAGTCATGGGAGAACCCCTTTAACCATTAGCATACTAGTGACAAGTAATTTAGTTAATGGTATTGAAGTGGGCAGTAACCAAAGATATATAATATACATAACACACATGCAGAAGGAAGGAACAGTTACATAAGAGTCAAGCACATCCATGGAAAAAAAAAATAATAATATATATATATATATATATATAAATCCAAAGAATTGAAGCAGCACTCCAGATATGGTGAAGCAAATGGTGGACCGACTTTATTCCCCTTGCAACGTTTCAACTGCACAATGCAGTCTTTCTCAAGCATTATATATATATATATAAAAGAGAAGGCGCTGCATGTGCAGTGTATGCAGCAGATGTCAGTATTTCAGGAATTGTACTGTATTGCACTCACCTTATGGAATTGTGTAAGTAGAGGGACAACACTCGTAATCACTTTTCTGCCAATTGTCCCTAGAGCTACATTAAATGGCATAGAATTCAAATCGCAAGATTATTTTTAGATGAAAATATCAATATAATACCGCTACAAAGAAACATTACTAAATTCTATATTGTGTGTGTGATATATATATCCAACATATTTTCTGCTTTATAAGATGCACTGCTTTTCCCCCCAAAAGTGAGGGAAAACGTCAGTGCGTCTTATAAAGCAAATACTTATGAGAGCTTTCATTATGGAAGCGCTCACTAGAATGCAGGAGGTATGAGGAGTGGTGACTGTAGTGCTGCTAGAGATTGCTGTACTCACCGCTCCCTGTTCCTTCTCCAGACTCCGTGCTCCACTGTCCTGACTGCGTATAGTGTCAGGAGGTAATGTGTGTACTACGACCTGACGTATGCAGAGAAGATCAGGGAGCAGTGACTGCAGGAGAGAGTGCTGGACCTGCAAGTGGCGGTGGAGCAAGAGAGGTCTGATATGGGGTTGTGATCTGAGGTCTGACATGGGGGTCTGATTTGAAGTCTGATTAAAAACTATATTTTTTCTTATTTGAATCCTCTAAAACCTAAGTGCGTCTTATAAAGTGAAAAATACGGTAGTTAAAATCAACGTAATTCAAAATGTTCTGTATTTTAAACTTAAAAGGCACCTCAATATCTCCTGTTGGGGACAACAGTAAGGCCTCATGCACACAACTGTATGTATTTTGCGATCTTGCAGATTGCTGATCCTGCTTGTGTTGCATCCGCATTTAGAAGGACCTTGTTTTACTACTCTGCAGAGAGAATGAGGGGTCTCAGCTGTTTTCTTGTTATTCTACAGAACAACCACTAGATGTCGTTATACCACCTTTTGGACCATAGTTACTAAATAATACTAAAAAAGTACAATGCTGATGCAGGAGAAATTTCCCACCTTTAGTGCTTACTCCATCACCTCTCTCCCGGGGGGCACAGCCGCTGGCGTCATCACCTTTCCCTCCGCTCCAGGTTGTCTTCTGCTATAAGCCATCAATACCTGCTGTTCACTACCTTAGGGCACTCGCACACTCTCCGGGCACTTAACCCTTTAAGGACTGGGCCAATTTTCATTTTTCACTTTAGTTTTTTCCTTTCTGCCCTCCCAGAGCCCATAACGTTTCAGATTTTCCATTCACATACCCACATGAGGGCCTATTTTTTTGAAGGACGAGTTGTATTTTTAAATGGCACCATTTAAGTAGCTTGTATTGGAAATACCTGCCTTGGCTATAGGTTTCTAGTTTGTCTAATCCTTTGAAGCTGTGTATTGCATTGTCCTGACCTGCCTTGCCCATTTACTGTTTTTGTTCTGACATCTGCTTGTTTACCGGATTGACCCTGTGCTGCCTGCCCTGACCTTTAGCCTGTTTACTGTTTTGCACCAAATGTAGTCATACTCACCTTAGCCTGTCTATTGTCTACGCTCTTGCCTGTCCCCTTGGTGCCATGCAGTGATGTATCTTGATCCTCCCGGGTCGGCGGTCTCTGAATAGAGACTACTAGAGGTAGCGGCTTGTTGTCCCTACGGCGAATTCCAGACAGATACACCTTGACAGTGCCCTCAGGAGTAGCCCCAAGCCAAATCTGTTCACTCCTTCCTCAACTATGAATTGCACATGTCCATAACTGACTTCTGTGCTGAAGACTTGGCCACTTATTTTAAAGATACGATTGATAACAACTGGAAGGAACTAACCTCCCGATCTCCAACCAGCATCAGTCCTCCTCCTTCCTGCACTTCCTCCTGTTTTCTCTCCTCATTTGACCTAGTCACAGAAGACATCTCCATGCTCCTCACTTCTTCTTGCCAACTACCTGCAGTAGTGATCCTAGTCCCTCACATCTCTTCTCCATGCCTGTAATCTGTCACCTAACTGAAATATTTCACCTCCCTCGCTTAGGGCATCGTTACATCCTCTTTCAAAAATGTTATAACCCCAATACTAAAAAAAAAATCCCATCTCTTGACCTGACATGAGCTGCTAACTACCAACCTGTCTCTAATCTCCCCTTCATCTCTAAGCTTCTGGAACGCTAGTTCTACTCTCGCCTCATCAGCTATATCTCTGCTAACTCTGCTTGACCCCTTACAATCTGATTTCCCCAAAACTGACCTCTAATGATCTCCTGACAGCTCAAAGTAATGGTGACTGTAGAACTTTAACGTCCCAGAGTGACATTACTACTCATTCTTACACCTTGCTACCACTTTCCATAAGCTAATATATGTCATCCAAGTGTATATCCTGTAATGTGCATAATTGTGACTATTCATTTCTATGTAATGTTATGTTTAAGTGTAATAACCTGGTTGACCACATGGTGGCAGCAACACAACTGGCAGTGCTGTGCAGCAGAGTCTGGAAATCCCTTTCCAGCCTTTAAGAAAGAGGAGGAGTTAGCTTAGTTGAGGCAGTCTAGTTTCCTCCATGCTGGGAGAAGGAAGTGAGGGCTGGGGCAATTAGCCCTGTGCCCTGCCTAAAGTCAGTCTAACTTTCCCCCTCGTGGGGAGTGGTTGAGTTTAGTTTTCTCCCTAGAGGGAGAAGATTGTGCAGGAGCCGTGCCCCTGTCGGGCAAAGGCTACAAGGCTTCCATTAGGCCCTGTCTGGCATGCCAACCTTACAACTCGAGGTTGAGCACCTGGTTGCATCCCCTACCTTGGTTTGCATTGCCTTCCTAGTTCAAGCTGAGCCGAAGCTTGCTGTATTTAAAGCCAGTACAGAAGCTGAAAGGATTGCCTAAAAAAAGATCATCTATTTCTGACATAGCTGTGCTCAAAGAGTTACAGAGAGAACACAGCATAGACGTGTTTGTGAGCAGAGTAAGAGTTTGCCTGCCAGAAGTGTTAATGCTAATACCTGCTGGAGATCAAGATAATTCAAGTTACTGGAAACCGCTTGGAATACAATTTTACAGCAAGTAAAAGCAACTATTCAACGTTTATTCAAGTCTGGACTCAACTTTATTTCCACATCATTCAAGCCATCACTTTGTTCTACTCTATCCAAGTTAACCCCTTCCCTTTGCACTTGCTTTGGTCCACCACATCTGGGAGTCTAACCATCACCAAAGGTAGGAGCACCGTGACAAAGTGTATCCATTACCTCCAGGTATTTGGGGGCCTATTCAACACCACTCTGGTCTATCCTATCTTTGGCACATTCCTTCATACAAAGGGAGCCTTGCGTTCCCGCTGCTTAACTGCAGCTGGCGTCACATACACTTACTCCAAAAGAGGGTCATATTTCGTAGATACCTCTAGGGGGTACAGGAATCCCGCAGGTGTGCCCCAGTGGGACGCTGCAGAACCTGCTGAGTTTATGGGGTGCCAGTTAATAGTAAATTAACAACAGCTACTGGATCTTCAGAGAGTGATGGGTGCCGGGGGCAATTAAACCTTAAAGTCTTTTGCCATAAACGAGCGGTACCTTACTGTCTGTATCCAGCACAGCCTTGGTTCCCTAGCTTCCATAAAAGTCTGGGGTCTTTCTCTCAGCGGTAGGCTTTTGGTTCAGTTGATCTGTGGCAGCTTTCTGTCTCAGGAGTGAAGATTCCCTGAACCAGGTTTCTCTTTACCCTGGGTTCACACCTGAGCGTTTCTGAGACGCGCATATTACAGCGCGTTTTTGCAAATAGGAAACGCGCGTCATACGCGCGTTCGTGACTCTGGAGACCAATTGAAAAAGGCATATCTACACTTTAACGCGTGTTTTACGCGCGTTCCCATTGAAGTCTATGGGTGCCAACGCGCGACAAAACGCCCCAAAGAAGCTCAAGAACTTCTTTGAGCGTAGGGCGTTTTACAGCGCGTTCAAACGCTCAGGTGAGAACCATGCCCATAGGGAAACATGAGTTTTCTCCTGTTGAGCGTTTTACAGTGCGTTCGAACGCGCTGTAAAACGCGCAAGTGTGAACTGAGGGTTAGACCTACTTCTCAGGCGTTCACACGTGTATGTCTTGCCTCTAGCTTTTTTGACTAGGCAAGCCTGGGAGGCAGGTCCATCCTGTTTTCTGGCATCCTAACTAGGACTGCCAGTGCTAACTATATGTTGCCTATACATAACCATGTGGTATTCACAATGCATCAGTGAAAAGAGAACGATTTAGCGTTAGAGTGCATAGACAATAAATCACAACAGTTAACTCATTAGCAGTAATCTGGGTGACTGCAAAGGCAGGACGGGGCCTTTTTTCAAGCTTCTTGGTGATCATAGCAGTCTTTGGTCCCCTGACGCTGCATCACAGGGGCAACAATTAGATCTTAGCATAACTTACCTGTTCCCTGACGCTCAGTTCTGGCTCCTTGTCCATAGCTGTAGTCACCATGCTTTGGACCCTGCATGTAAGCTTCCAGCACGGATGGGGGTCATGTGTGCGGCTGCAGTAAATGACCACAGCGGTGATGTCTCCCAAGTGGCATGTGACCCAGTGGCCTACTGCTGCAGGGACATGTCACCGCTGTGGCCAGTCATTGGTTGCAGTGGCATATGTGAACCCTGTCTGTATAAGAAGTTTACAAGCGGGCACCAGACCGTAGCGAACACAGCAATGTGTAGCGGTCTGGTGGGGGAGAGACCGCAAGGCAGGATTCAATTACAGAACAGCAGACGAGGAGGCTAAACAAATACCGGTTTTTATTGCAAAACAAAATATAACGTCCGGTACTTAAGATTAACAGTACTATACCGATACGCCAGGGGCGCAATCGGTAAATGGCAAGAACAGTATTAACAAATTTGCACAACGTTACAAGAAGGATATTTGAAATGGCATATAACAAATGCGCTCTCATCAGCTTGCAGATAGAAATAAAGGCTACTCTCCTCTTTATGATCCTGTCTGATCCCCGCTAACCAGGGTGCGCTTTCTACAGCGCTCTAATTAATAAAGCCTGCTCTATGCCCTACCGCGGATTCTCACAGTTCTGGAATTATCTGAGTAGAGGTCTGTGATGTAGTCTTTTCCCATGAGGTGCATGCTTGTCTTGTCCGGTACATGGTGGCACGTGACCTCTAGCTCCTGAATCGATCGCTTGCTTGTATCAGCGCGTGGCCTGCTTTTCTCTCTCTCTGGATTGCAGCTGCAGCACTTCACTTCAGAGCCTATCTTGATCTGTCCCATACATAGCCAGTTTCTCAGGACTCCATCAGTAAGGGGCCATGTCTCAGCATTAGTCTCTCAGCATGGCTCCTGACGTGGCAGCCATCCTCACAGCTTCCCAGGGCGCAACACCTCCAGGGACTCCAACCCCGGGAATTTCTAGCCCCTCCTACATGCTCTGTGTACCATAGAACTACAGCTTTCCCTTACTCAGAGCCACAGCACCATCTAGTGGTGGGAATAAATCATCACAGTCTATGTAACTACAATTCCAGGGGCTGGCCCTTACAAATGGACCAAAGGAACCCGGACTGAGCAATAGAGAGCAGATAAGTATGCTTCCCTTCACAGGTCTGACAAGGAGGGGGAGCCAAAAAGTGGTAAAAAGCTAGAAGGACTCTTTCAGGGTTTTATGTATTTGAAGTGCATCATCCTCATGACATGTTCTCTTAAATACCAATTAAAAAAAAGACCATCTTAATCTCATGTATGCTAGATAAATGACAAACCTTTCTTAAAGGGGTTGTCCAAGATGATTAAAAATAACCACTGTGTGTTGCAGCCAATCACTGTCCTCAGCATTCTTCCACTGCGGACAGTGATTGGCTGCAGTGGCGATGTCCCGTATCCTGGCACCTGACAGTTTGCACACCGTTTTCAGCCTCTCCTGTATCTAAGCATACACCAGGGAGCTTGTTGAATCATCATCGAATCATCTTAGAAGATCTTTCAGGAGAGGAGAGAGGGGATAGAGTCCGAGCTGTTAGACGACTTCTCGGACAGATCTGACTGTGAATGGCATGCTGCAGCTTTCTATGTAACATGACGCATAGAAGATGCAGAGACTAAACAAATTATATCAATAACACTGCAGTACACTATATCCCTTTAAAACATGATTCTTTTATTAAACAACATTAAAAATACATAATATTACCCACATAGAGAGGAGAAACAAATTTCCCGCGCCATACAGCCCCTGCCACATATATCAAATAACTGTTAGGCTACCTACTAACACCCACTCAATGCACTATAAACCACCAACCATTACACACCTATAATTACAATAACCACCCGGTTACTACTAAGGCATTCTCGGGTCGGCAAAGTGCAGCCGACAAAACAACCATCGACCGATGATAATACCATGCGTACAGCAGGGCTAATGCATACCTATCCAGTTGCAGATGAAAATATCAGGGCAGGACTGGCGCATCCCTCAACGCGCGTTTCGCGTTTGCTTCGTCAGGAGGCGAGGATCCTGATGCGTTGAGTGGGTGTTAGTAGGTAGCCTAACAGTTATTTGATATATGTGGAAGGGGCTGTATGGCGCGGGAAATTTGTTTCTCCTCTCTATGTGGGTAATATTATGTATTTTTAATGTTGTTTAATAAAAGAATCATGTTTTAAAGGGATATAGTGTACTGCAGTGTTATTGATATAAGTTGATTGGGTACACCCTGCTGTTTATATTGATCGTGCTATTGTATTAGAGACTAAACAAAGCAACATTTTTAATAAAACCCCATTACAAAAATGATTTCAGGAAAAAATGCCCATTAAATTCTCCACATCCTTTAATTAGACTGATGCAATGATATATCATTATGTCAGTTAATTGCTATTAGATTCTGGTTTCTGACTTCCTTAGCATTGTTATGTGCTGGTATTACTACTTTAATGTATCATTATTGCACATGTAATATATTCTACTCCATAACTTATAGTTTACAGTATTTCTTTCAATAAAACTTTCAGCGGTTCTACCATTTATCTTTAGCTGCATTCTACCAAAGCAACACTAGAGGGCAGCAGAGGCTGTTAAATGGTGTAGGTGGTGAATCCAATGCCCTTTAGATAGTCTAACAAGCAGTCCTATAACGCTGCCTAAGGGTCCATTCACACATCTGTTGTGTATTGTGGATCCGCAATACACCGGGCTGGCACCCCTATAGAAATGCCTATTCTTGGATGGCGGACAAGAATAGGACATGTTTTTTTTTCGAGAGCCGCGGAGCGGAAATGCAGATGCGAATAGCACAGTGTGTGCTGTCTGCATCCTTTCCGTCCCCATTATGAATGAATGGGTTGTGGAACGGATGCGAACCCATTCTACGGTTCGGTCAGTGATTTCCATCAGTGATTTTTTAGCCAAAACCAGGTGCCGCTCTAAACACAGAACAGGTGCAGATCTTTCCCAATACCTTAAGTCAGTGCAGACTCCAATCCTGGTTTTGGCTCACAATTACTAATGTGTGAATAAGGCAGGATGAGTATTTTTTTTAGATCAATGCCCAGGTATGTTACACGTAATAGCGACACTCCAATATAATTAACATCAAGAAAACGGAAAAAAAATATATATTAAAAACAAGTCCAATAAAATGTAAGTATCATAGATGCAGGGGCCAGCTGGCCGTGGACTCAACTGGAAGTTTCCCTTTGGGCTGATGCACAGAGGGCAGCCGGGTAAATAACGATCTGGCGCTTCTAGCATTCACGCTTGGAGCGTCACAGATTTATGTATTTATTATTTTATGCACTTATATAGCGCTACTATATTCTGCAGCGCTTTACAGACATTATTGTCCCCAATGGGGCTCACAATCTAAGTTGCCTATCATCAGTAAGTCTTTGGAGTATGGAGGGACAACCGGAGGAAACCCACGCAAACACAGGAGAACATACAAACTCCATGCAGATCATGAGAGGTTGTCCTTGGTCGGATTCATACCTAGGACTCCAGCGCTGCAAGGCACCAGTGCTAACCACTGAGCCACCAGGCTGGCGGACGCAAGTACCCTCTTGAATTCAACAATATAGACTCAGTTTAATTCTGCTGCTGGAAACAGGAGCTGAGGGCTCCCTACCCCGCTCTGCATCATTATAGGCCATAAGCCACTAGGCCTGAGACATATGAGGCAGTAGGATGACGCAGATGGTCACAAAGCCACAACGTTATCACATGCACCTGCGCCTGGGTGCAGGGATCTCTGTCCATATGATCGCCGCACAGAACAGAACTGAGTATTCAAATTTTATTTTATTTTTACTTGGCCTTTTGGGGAGCATCTTGGCCTTTTGGGGAGCATAAAGAGCACTCTAGGCGGCATTGATATGGTCAATAGGAGCATTTTTAATACTGTCACCACTACAGAGACACTGGGGACACTTTTAATACTGGGACACATTAGGGTTTGTGCCACTTTAGTAAGTGGCATTTATCATGCAAAGAAAGTTAATACAAGGCACTTACTAATGTATTGTGATCGTCCATATTGCCTCCTTTGTTGGCTGGATTCATTTGTCAATCACATTATACACTGCTCGTTTCCAGGGGTTATGACCACCCTGCAATCCATCAGCGGTGGCCGTGCTTGCACACTATATATCTGTAAAGAATAAATCAAGGCAACTGGATTTGCTGTAGATTTCTTGAAAACGTTTCACTCGTTCTTCCAACGAGCTTTCTCAATTCTGAGTGACTTGGGAATCAAATAGCAGGTACTGGTCTGTGTGTGTTGGTTTTCGATAGACCTCTATTCCCAGCTTCCTTCCCTCTTCCACTGTTATCAGACAGTCCAGAAACGCCAGTTTGTTCTGCATATCTTCCCGCGTGAACTTGATGTTATGATCCACTGAGTTGATGGGGTCGGTGAAAGCCTGTAACCCAAGTGTCATCCACATATCTGAACCAATGACTCGGTGAGATTCCCTTGAAAGTGGTCAGGGCTTTCCTTTCTACTTCCTTATATACAAGTTCGCCACAATAGGTGAGGCTGGCGATCCCATAGCACAGCCATGTTTTTGCTTGTAGAACTTGTCCTTATACTTGAAGTAGGTGATACTCAGACAAGGTCCAGTAAGGCACACACTTGATCTGGGCTAAGTTCTGTTCTGCAGCCTAAGGTGTTGTCTACTAACAACTTTTTGCTGACTGTTTCCATTGCCTCTGCAGTGGGTATGCAGGTGAAGAGGGATGTAATATCATGGGAGACCGTTGTTTCTTCTGTGCCCAATACCAAGTTCTGGATTTTGGTGGTGAAATCCTGAGAGTTCTGTATGTGATGTTGTGTGTTTCCAACCATCTAGAGGCCATCTGCGTAAAAATAGAGAGGCCAAGTTTGAATAGAGGCGGGGGCGGGGGGGCGTTAGACATCGTTTGTCTGCCACTTACAATGCTGTTTTGACACCTTTTTCTGGGAGGTCATTATCACCTACTGACTCCAATTAGGACTATGGAATCAACACCTTTGACCCCATGCTGGGTATAATGACCTAATTACCAGATGTTGATTCAGTGACATATTTATTCCCAGAGAATTCTTGTACAAGTCACTCAGAATTGAGAAATCTCGTTGGAAGAACGAGTGCACTATAGGATGCATTATTATGTATAATGGGATGGAAAAATGAATCCAGCCAGCAAAGGAGACAATATGGACAATCACAATACATTAGTAAGTGCCTTGTATTGACTTCCTCTACATGATAAATGCTATTTGATGTAGTGACACAGCCCCTTTAAGGTTGTTCCATTGAAGTACATAGCTATATCTTAAGACTTACAGCGAATAATAACTTCAGACATAAAAATATACAAAATACAGCTCCTAGGCAGACCTATGTGTCTCCATGGTAACAGACTGCAAACAAAGTGTAGACATATCCTGCAGCCATGTGTGACTTTTTGGGGGATTTTGTCAGGAGGCAAGGACAGATGTTGAGGGAAACAAGAATCTACCACGTCTCAGAGAAGCTAGGGACTAGCCTGGTCCTAGGGACACTGTAGATAGTACCATGACTGTATCTTCGGGTCTCTGGGGTTGGTGCTCTTTAGGTGCCCTATAGTTGGCACTGTTATAGGAGCACTTAGTATTAAGTCAAATTAATAAAATCAGTGGCTTGGCTAGGGTTTGAAGACATCCGGGGCACGCGTCGTCATCCCACGAGACCCGTGACCTCCAGCGGCGGGTCTTGCTGGATCACGCGCCGCAGAACAGAATTGCCGACCGAAGTGACTAAAGTTCTGAACTCATGCCCGCGCAGCCTGCAAGTAGCGGAACAGGTACAAGGGGGGTTGGAGATGATCTGTTGGATTGCCCAGACGGCTAGGAATAGCCTAATAAAAATCCCACCGGCATAAACATTCGGGGCACTGGACAAAACATCCGGGGCTCCAGCCCCGAATGTTTTGACCTAACGACGCCCCTGATTAAAATATTCTGTAAGATTCCACCGTGTTTGGTAATTTGAATTAGAAAAGAAAACATTATTACCCGGTGATAACACTGAGTACTTAGCAGCTGGAAGGTGATAATATGGTGCGATAGCAGAAACCTGACATGTGCAGAGCAGCTTCACGTGTAAGAGGAGGCTCAGCAACAACCTGCATGAACATCCCCGGCTGTACGTAGAGATCTGTGCTCTCGTCTATGCACAGATGCACTACAAGTTCACACTTTCAGGATCTGATGAGCATTTAGGCACAGATCGCTGCAGTATGAAATCCTTGAGGTGAGTAATGCTTATTTTATACTTTTTAAAGGTGTTTTGCAGGACTTAGGTACTGATGACCTAAACTCAGCATCAATAGCAATGAGCGAATCAATTCGTATGAATCGAATGCATAAAAAAAAAAATCTGCCTGCTTGAGCAGCGAGGGAGACTTGCCCTGATGCTCGAGAGACTCCTCTTGCACCAAAGCTGTTGCTCCAAGTAGCAGTGCAAGCGCAGAGGCGTGTGCCAGGTGCAAATACACTTGCGGGGGTTCCAGACGTGAGTGAGATGTCTAGCCCCGTCAATCAAGAGGGAACGGAAAGTCTTGAGCAGCACGGCCAGCCCCTCACTGCTCAAGCAGGCTGTTTTATGAATGAATTTAATTAGTACGAATTGATTCAGTCATCAATATCAGATCAGTGTATAAATAAATACCAAAGTCGAATGTAAAATACACGTATCAAAATGTATTAAATAATTAGACATAAACAGGGGACAGAGTAACCACTGAAGGCCCAGTAGTAACCTGGGCAACTACCCGGAGACTGGTGCCACAAAAAACGGTCCCACATTCCAGAGAGGGCATAGGAGCATAAGTAACTGTAGCCAAAAAATGCCCAATATATATAGATGGTAAATGACAGACAATAGTAAGTCAAAAAAGCAGATAGCATAAACCAAGGCCAGCAAACCATTGGAAAGTCATAATAGTTGCGGTGAGTGTGGGAAAATACCCATAAGCACCGACAATACTGGGATAGTAAAGAAGATGTAAACAAGTATATTGACAATGATGGAGCTGACCATGTGGCATGTAATAAGCAAACAAATCAATCTTGAGCATGAGAGGGCAAAATAAAATGTATATTGCAATTACCCATGACTGGAGCGGACCTGGATAGCGGCACCACTAACCACCTTGACGCGCGTTTCGCCCAAATGGCTTCGTCGGAATTATTTACTAATGCTCCTATGCCCTCTCTGGAATGTGGGACCGTTTTTTGTGCCACCAGTCTCCGGGTAGTTGCCCAGGTTACTACTGGGCCTTCAGTGGTTACTCTGTCCCCTGTTTATGTTTAATTATTTAATAAATTTTGATACGTGTATTTTACATTCGACTTTGGTATTTATTTATACACTGGTTGTTGTGCTATATTGGGGTTCAGATGCTTATCCAGTGTTAACTGATTACTCCTATGTATTTTTGAGGTAAACTGTAGGTATTATCAATATCAGATCAGCCTGGGGTCCCTTGGGCCCACCAGATGAAATTACTCTCAGGGACCAAACCCTATCACATCTATAAAGACTAATTGATTCAAGACATAGACACCAGCGGACAGTGATTAGCTAAAGAGGAAAGTCCTTATACAATTTTTCTCTTGGGCATTTGGTACCCATTATAGCTCCATAGACTGGGCCCACCGGAGAATCCTCTGGTGGGCAGGTCCCACCCTGCTCGGCACTCCCACCGAGCAGCTTCAACTATACAGTGGATAGAGACAGAAGCAGAAGGCTCCATCCACCGTACAATTACTGCCACCATCGTACTGCGGCACACTTGACAACTACTACACAGTGGATGGAGCCTTCAGCTTCCGACTCCATCCACGAATAGTTGTTGGTGCTCCCAGCTGCCCAAAGCAGCCAATTGTAGAGGTGTGGGCAGTTGGACCTCCACCAATCTGATATTGATGGCCTATCCTGACCATAGGTCATCAATATCTAGATAGATGTGATGTAGTCGTAGTCAGATTATAGCCCCCTCTGCTCAGTCATGCTCCATCACTCATCGCCTTAAAATTTTGTTCATCAAAGGACTGATCTGGCTGTTCAATTCATTCCTTTTAACCCAATGCCCTCTAAAAAGAACCCCCCTCCACTAGAATATCCCTTTAAGGACCCCTACACACATGATTTTGCTCTGGTGTTCTTTGTTCACAAAAAAAAAACGCCATAGAAACAGTTCCCATTTTTTTCCCATGCCTCATGTGGTTTGAGGGTTTTTTTATCGTGTTTTGAGCGGTGTGCTTTTTTCTGAACAACCGTGTGGACCATGTTTTTTTCAGGAATTTTTCCTCTAGACAAAATGCCAGAAGTTTCAACATACTGCTCTGTCAAAAAAACAAAACCTGTGTCCTGCATTTCATATTTCCCATACATTTCATCTACCATTTAGACCTGGCTTTTTTACCATTAAAAAAAAAGGGTGCACAAACAATACTGAAACCACAAACGTGCACAAAAACTCTGTTAAAGACCAACGTGTGAACCCACCCTAATGTGAAATGGTATAAAACACGATAAAGCAGTGGTGGAATGGTCATGCTTGAGGTTCCATCTGCAAATGGCTTGTATTTCGTATAAAAAATCACTGCCGTTTTTACAAGCCACAAAAGATGCAGTGACAAACAAAACCCATTAGGTGTGGTCAGCCGTCCGTAATATAAACCAAGGATAGTGTTACACATGGCAGAGTACTCTGATGTCATACGCCCGATGCAGAAGAAAACTGCCTTGTTTATAGTAGCTAGATACAGGGGCGTAACTACCATAGCGGCAGACCATGAGACTGCTATGGGACCCAGGGCAAGAGGGGGCCCAGTCTTAGTTGGGATTATCTCCTCTTCTACTGGAGGTGAAAACTTGGTCAGGACTCTACCCTCTAAGTGAACTACTTTTAGCAAACGAGGCAGTGGAAAAAATGGCCCAAGGGTCATTGAAACGATTTAGGCGGAACCCCTTCTGTCCTGCTGGGGGCCTGGTTTGATCCTTACTATGGGGCCCTTACTTCTCTATGTACGGCATTGGCTACATATACTGATATACAGATAGAGGGGTCCCTCTGTGTGATGTAGTCGTAGTCAGATTGTGGCCCCCTCTGCTCAGTTGTGCTCACTCATCACCTTAAAATTTCTTTCATCGTGTGTTTGATTCACTAAGCGTGACAGGCACTGAAAAAGTGGAAAAAAGCAGCCAAAAGGTCCATAATAGAGAAGGCCACTGGATCTGGAAGCTGAACACAAGGGGTCCAGATGATTGTAACTTGCGTACGGATCTTAGGTATTTCTACTAGGAGAATTATGTATACCTGTATATATATTAGATTGAAGTATTTCTTGTAGACATAAGGTTCAGCATTACTTGTGTGAACAGGCTTTGAGATTAAAGCTAGGGCTACACGGCGAGATGTGTCACACAACAATAAGTCGAGCAACAAAGAAAGAACAACTACACTGCGACATTTTTTATAATGATAGTCAATGGTGTCGCACTGCGTCGCGACAGTCGCATAAAAATCCAACTTGGATGGATTTTTTGCAACTGTCATGTTGCGTGGCACATGGCCTTAGCCTAAAAGCCAGGTCCACCACTAATGGTTCTTCATTATACACCTGTGTTCACCACCTCCACCTTGCTGAAAGGGATGCTGGAGGGGAGACATTTAAGGGAGTATTCACATGTGAACTCACATACCATAAGGAAGGATGTTTTACTACATTTGAAATGTGCAACCTTTTTATTCCTATTTTTGTAACTGTTGGATGGTTTTAAAATGCTAACATTAAAAACATTCGAGTTTTAAATGAGGATTAATCTACAGTACCTCACATGGCTCTAGAAGATCTGCCAATTAATTTCTCCAATTGTAGCTGGCCAGGTTGCTAATATGGCTTATATGTTTATACAGCTAGACCTGCCAATAACCTTAATACAGTTCCTATGTTTACATGTTAAAGACAAAAGCAGAGTTATATACTGTGACTTCATGTTTTTGGATGTCATGTAACAGTTATATATTGTGTTCACAAAAGCAGAAAAGATAGTATGCCTTTAAGATTCATTATATGACTGTAAGGTAATCTCAATGACACAGCTGAATTAGCAGAAAGCAGAGAGTTAAACTGTTGTCACTGCCCAGGAGTCTTCACCAATCACAGCCATTCTCACACTGAGCAGGTGTATTGGCCAATCACAGCCAGCCTCACACTCAGCCTGTCTGGGAAATTCCCTAGCAGGAGCTGCTAGAATTCATTACACCAGAGGAGAGAAGCTGAACAGACATTCACTCCACTAAGAGTTCAGTTTTATGGAAGCAAAGAGGCCAAAATAGGTATTTAATACAGTTATGGATGTTCCAATTGTTAATAGTGTGATTAGAGCTATATACTGAACTGTGTGAACGTGTGTACATACACTAATATATAAAGGTGAAACAATTCATTACAATAATTAATCCAATTAAATATAAAAACATCATAATTCATCTGTGTAGATATACATATCTCATATAAATCAATCGGTGTATATTTGGAAAACCATCCATAGCTGATAAAGTGCTATCCAAATATACACCGATTGATTTATATGAGATATGTATATCTACACAGATGAATTATGATATTTTTATATTTAATTGGCTTAATTTAAAGCAGTTTTTTTTTCTCTGCTTGGTGAGGGGGAGTGGCTTGGCCTAACAGGTGCTATAAATTAGACCACTCAACTCTTCCAGAGCCTGCTCTACCTGAGGCCTGCATTACTAAGTGGCTGCTTTCATAAGTGGAGTTGAAGAAACCGGAGTTCTGCTGAGTGTCTTTTTGTTGGGACTGCAAGTGTCTGAGTGTGGTGTGAAGCTGCTTACCTAGAAAGTTAAGTGCTTGCAGTTTAGTTCTGCCATTTAAAACCGCTTTTTTCTCTCTGCTGTGTAGTGTCATTTAAAGCAGTTTTTTTTTCTCTGCTTGGTGAGGGGAGTGGCTTGGCCTAACAGGTGCTATAAATTAGACCACTCAACTCTTCCAGAGCCTGCTCTACCTGAGGCCTGCATTACTAAGTGGCTGCTTTCATAAGTGGAGTTGAAGAAACCGGAGTTTAGAAAAGGAGCAAGAAACAGAGATTCATTAGATCATCCTTGTATACAGTTGGTTTGATTCTAGCTAGTCTTCCTACTGCTGTAAGGGACCACAGTAAGTAAGAATCTTGATATCACTGCTCTATATTGTATTTATTTATTTTTTCCCTCTCTTTTCCTGTGTAATCCCCATTTAGTATGACTTCCATTATTGACAGCGCCGTCCAGTGCACATCTTGTATGATGTATGCAGTCCTGGAACAGCCGTTCGAGGGTGTGTATGTTTGTTCAAAATGTGAGCAAATTACCCGTTTGGAATCGCACATCGAGTCTCTAAACAGGCGAGTTGCAACACTGAAAGCCACTGACAATTTGGAAAAGAGTTTGCTGCTCACTGAGCAAGCACTCTATGGGGTAGATGTGGGGGAGGGTGGTAGCGAGGAGGCTGAGGAGAGTGAGGTAGTTAGCTGGGTAACAGTAAGAAAGCGGGGTAGAGGGAAGAGTGCCAGGAGGCTAGCCCTGATCTGACACACCCCAACAAGTTTGCACGGTTGGCAGATGAGGGGATGACAGTTCAGGGACGGCGCCGCTGCAGCCAGACACTTCCTCTGCCAGTCAGGGGAATGTCAGCTCCAGTAAGCAGGGGACCAGGAGAGCAGGGCAGGCCAGACAGGTGCTGGTAGTGGGAGACTCAATTATTAGGGGTACAGATAGGGCAATCTGTCACAAAGATCGTGATCGCCGAACAGTGTGCTGTCTTCCTGGCGCTAGAGTTCGACACATCGCGGATCGGGTTGACAGATTACTGGGAGGGGCTGGAGAAGATCCAGCGGTCATGGTCCATATCGGAACTAATGACAAAGTTAGAGGAAGGTGGAGAGTCCTTAAAAATGATTTCAGGGATTTAGGTCAAAAGCTTAGGGCAAGGACCTCAAAAGTAGTATTTTCTGAAATACTGCCTGTACCACGAGCCACACAAGAAAGGCAGCGGGAGATTAGGGAGGTTAACAAGTGGCTCAAGAACTGGTGTAGGAAGGAGGGGTTCGGGTTCATGGAGAACTGGGCTGACTTCTCTGTTGGCTACAGGCTTTACCGTAGGGACGGGCTGCACCTCAATGGGGAAGGGGCAGCTGTGTTGGGGAGAAAGATGGCTAGAAGGTTGGAGGAGTGTTTAAACTAGGGACTGGGGGGGAGGGTAATTACGTTATAGGAGGGGAAGATAGTGCAGATAGAGACCAGGGGCGAGGTAGTGTGTCTGGGGGAGGAATGGAAGGGGGAACTAGAACAGTTCAGAATGAAAGATGTAGGGTAAAAAATACACATAAACCTGTCATATGTATGTATACTAATGCCAGAAGCCTGACTAACAAGACTGGTGAACTGGAATTAGTGATGTGTGAGGAGGACTATGACATAGTGGGAATAACTGAGACATGGCTGGATGATAGCTATGACTGGGCAGTTAATATAAAAGGTTACAATCTGTTTAGAAAGGATCGTCAAAACCGGAGAGGTGGAGGGGTCTGCCTCTACGTGAAGTCGTGTCTAAATCCCGTAATTCGAGAATACATCTCTGAGGGACATGAACATGTGGAGTCACTGTGGGTAGAAATACATGGAGCAAAAACAATAATAAAATACTAATAGGAGTGTATTATAAACCACCTAATATACCAGAGTCCACAGAAAATCTATTACTAAACGAGATAGACGAGGCGGCAAATCATAATGAAGTCATTATCATGGGGGACTTCAACTACCCAGATATAGACTGGGAAACTGAAAGCTGTACATCCCATAAAGGAAACAGGTTCTTGGCAATAGCCAAAGACAATTTCCTTTCCCAACTGGTTCAGGACCCCACTAGAGGGACGGCCATACTGGACTTAGTATTAACCAATAGACCTGATAGAACAACAGACGTGCAGGTTGGGGGACACCTGGGAAATAGTGACCATAAAGTTATAACCTTCCAATTATCCTTCAAACGAGAGTTTCTAAAGGGAAGAACAAAAATACCAAACTTCAAAAAAGCAAAATTTAGCCAACTAAGCGAGGCCATAGGCCTAACTAACTGGGACAAAGTCCTCAAAAATAAAAATACAACCATAAAATGGGAGATTTTTAAAAGCATTGTAACATCTAATTGTGAGAGGTACATACCTTATAGGAATAAAAGGCTAAGGAACAATAAGAGACCAATGTGGATAAATGGAACCGTAAAGAAGGCAATAAATGACAAAAGAAAGCATATAAATCGCTAAAACAGGAGGGGAGTCAGGAAGCACTGATAAACTATAAGGAAAAAAATAGAATATGTAAAAACTAATAAAATTTGCCAAACTAGAGACCGAGAGATTAATTGCCAAAGAGAGTAAAACTAACCCTAAAATGTTCTTCAATTATATAAATAGTAAAAAATATAAATCTGAAGGAGTCGGCCCTCTACATAGCAATGAGGGGGTGTTGCAGAGAGCGACGAGGATAAAGCAAAACTATTAAATATTTTTTCTCCACTATATTCACTGAGGAAAATAAACTGTCAGATGAAATGCAGAATGTAAAAGTAAATCCCCATTAAAAGTGCCCTGTCTGACCCAGGAAGAAGTACAACAGCGACTTAAAAAGATTAAAATAGACAAATCGCCAGGACCGGATGGCATACACCCCCGTATCCTAAGGGAATTAAGTGATGTCATAGCCAGACCATTATTTCTGATATTTACGGACTCTATAATAACAGGGAATGTTCCACAGGATTGGCGCATAGCAAATGTGGTGCCAATATTCAAAAAGGGTCCAAAAACAGAGCCTGGAAATTATAGGCCGGTAAGTTTAACATCTATTGTTGGTAAACTGTTTGAAGGGTTTCTAAGAGATGCTATTTTGGAGTATCTCAATGAAAATAAGCAAATAACGCCATATCAGCATGGCTTCATGAGGGATCGGTCATGCCAAACAAATTTAATCAGCTTCTATGAGGAGGTAAGTTCTAGACTTGACAGCGGCGAATCAATGGATGTCGTATATCTGGACTTCTCCAAAGCATTTGACACCGTACCTCATAAAAGGTTAGTACATAAAATGAGGATGCTCGGACTGGGAGAAAATGTCTGTATGTGGGTAAGTAACTGGCTGAGTGACAGAAAACAGAGGGTGGTTATTAACGGTAGATACTCAGATTGGGTCACTGTAACTAGTGGGGTACCTCAGGGGTCAGTATTGGGCCCTATTCTCTTCAATATATTTATTAATGATCTTGTAGAAGGCCTGCACAGTAAAATATCTATTTTTGCAGATGACACTAAACTGTGTAAAGTAATGAACACTGAAGAGGACAGTTTTCTGCTACAGAGGGATCTGGATAGATTGGAGGCTTGGGCAGAAAAATGGCAGATGAGGTTTAACACTGACAAATGTAAAGTTATGCACATGGGAAGGAATAATGCAAGTCACCCGTACATATTAAATGGTAAAACACTCGGTAACACTGACATGGAAAAGGATCTAGGAATTTTAATAAACAGCAAATTAAGCTGCAAAAACCAGTGTCAGGCAGCTACTGCCAAGGCCAATAAGATAATGGGTTGCATCAAAGGGGCATAGACGCCCGTGATGAGAACATAGTCCTACCACTTTACAAATCACTGGTTAGACCACACATGGAGTACTGTGTACAGTTCTGGGCTCCTGTGAACAAGACAGACATAGCAGAGCTGGAGAGGGTTCAGAGGAGGGCAACTAAAGTAATAACTGGAATGAGGGATCTACAGTACCCTGAAAGGTTATCAAAATTAGGGTTATTCACTTTAGAAAAAAAGACGACTGAGGGGAGATCTAATAACTATGTATAAATATATCAGGGGTCAGTACAGAGATCTCTCCCATCATCTATTTATCCCCAGGACTGTGACTGTGACAAGGGGACATCCTCTGCGTCTGGAGGAAAGAAGGTTTGTACACAAACATAGAAAAGGATTCTTCACTGTAAGAGCAGTGAGACTATGGAACTCTCTGCCTGAGGAGGTGGTGATGGTGAGTACAATAAAGGAATTCAAGAGGGGACTGGATTTATTTCTGGAGTGTAATAATATTACAGGCTATAGCTACTAGAGAGGGGTCGTTGATCCAGGGAGTTATTCTGATTGCCTGATTGGAGTCGGGAAGGAATTTTTTTTCCCCTTAAGTGAGGAAAATTGGCTTCTGCCTCACAGGGGTTTTTTGCCTTCCTCTGGATCAACTTGTAGGAAACAGGCCGAACTGGATGGACAAATGTCTTTTTTCGGTCTTATATACTATGTTACTATGTTACTAATTATTGTAATTAATTGTTTCACCTTTATATATCAGTGTGTTTACACATGTTCACATAGCTTGAGAAAGACCGCAACAAGCAGTTGAAACGTCGCTTTTTGGACACTGGGTGAATAAACCTTTGCCACTTTTTGGAATATATTGGAGTGCTGCTGGCTTTTTTCTATTTTTGATAATACCGTGGACCTGAGGCTGGTTCACATTGGCCTGATTTTGCACCCATTGGTAAACAGTGTGCTGCTGCCTTGCTTTCTACATTTATATACTGAACTGGTTTTATGTGTTTACTTGCAGTTCCACCAAATAGCAAATACCAAATTGCGACCAAATAGCAATCTCTAAACTGCAAACCAAGTTGAGCAAGTAGAACTATTGGTTAAACCTTAGATATACCTCTTAGAGAGATCATAAAGTGCTTAACAAACAGAAAGTCAGCGTACAGATACTGAAGAGAGAAATATATACACCATTTTATGTTGAATGACAAGACTGAACAGTTGAACCACCATTTTGTGATACTTTATTCAATATGTGTTTTGTACATGGACTATCTGCTGCGGAAGTGGCAGTGTTATATATGAAGAAAAGTTAATGAAGAAGTTATTTCAAGCTTTTGGTGTGCTCTTTAAACCTACTGCTTCCATAGAACGGCACTAGAGGAATTACAGAGTAATAGACAGTCTGGTTAGACTAAAAGGTCAGAGATATCAAAATTCTTCTAAGGCCACAGCGCAAAAGGCACTCCATACTGCTTTGCCTGCCCCACCAATTGCTCTGTTAGCTTAATTTCAGGCTGGCATCTCGGTGGCCATATCCTATCTGCTGCAGCTCTCTTCCTATCACAGCTCAGGGGCTGCATCCTTTCTCCTGCAGCTCTTTCTTTATCATAGCTCACGGTGCATGTCCTTTCTGCTGCAACTCTCTCCCTATCACAGCTCAGGGGGACTGTCCTTTCTCCTGCTGCTCTCTACCTGTAACTGTCACAGCTTCTAACAGTAGATGCGGCTGCGACCACCTCAGTGATGTTACAGCAGGTGGCGCAATACAGATATATTTTATTGAATAACTTACTAGCTATACTACATTTTTATTACGCGCAATTGCAAAAGTGTTTAGATCCAGGTACTGGTTTGAAAAATGTAGTATATTTTAACCCTCTTATCCCTGGTAAAGGGTTGAAAGGGGTATTCCCATTACATATAATGGGGGTATATAGCTAGGATATGCCCCCATTGTCTGTTAGGTGCAGGTCCAGGGGTCCAGCCACCACCAAGCGCTGCTCCCATACAAGTGAAGGGGACGCACCGCGCATGCGCGGCCCCCGCTACCATTCATTTTTATGGAGCCGATGGAAATAGCCAGCACCCGGCTATTTTCAGCGGCCCAATAGAAATGAATGGAGGGTGGCTGCGCATGCGCAGTGCGCCCTCCACCACTTTCCCCGCTCCGTTCTCCGTGTAGCTGCGGGTCTCATAGGTGGGACTCACACCTATGAGACAATGGGGGCATATCCTAGCGATATATACCCCCATTGTCTGTGATAGCAAAACCCCTTTAATGCTGATCTCCAGTGGTAAAGGGTTTAGTGCTTATAACCTTGGTCTAGGATAGTCAAGGCTGTGTAGAGGCGTTTGTGGCTCCTTTAGGTAAAGTCACAGTGGGA
The DNA here is from genome assembly GCA_033119425.1 of Bufotes viridis. NCBI lineage: Eukaryota > Metazoa > Chordata > Amphibia > Anura > Bufonidae > Bufotes > Bufotes viridis. The sequence continues at coordinate 418,286,704 of CM065592.1, read as the reverse complement.
GGCCTGTCCCTGAGAATAGTGAAAGGGTTAATGGCGATATCTTGGATGATCTAGATGGGTTACATATTGAAATGACTAATTGTAATATTCCTTGTGTTAAAGGATTAAAGGGGTTGTCTAGGATAAAGGGGTTGTCTAGGATAAAGGGGTTGTCTAGGATAAAGGGGTTGTCTAGGATAAAGGGGTTGTCTAGGATAAAGGGGTTGTCTAGGATTACAAGAAAATACCGTCCCATTCCCTTCACTGTTTATAAGCTACTAAACCAGACACAAGCCATGTACAGATGGAGCACTTCTTGAAAAAGAGACCCCTTTGTCCTAAAATTGGGAAATTTACAGAGGAGCTGTCACCTCTCCTATACAGCAACCCAGGAGGAGCGGACGGATCATGGGGGTGGTAGTGTAATCAGAGCGGCAAACCTCACACTGACGCTTCCTAGAGCCATGCAGTGATAGGAGGGAACACTCTTTCTCCCCTCAGGGAGCATAATGGAATTGGGGCTCCTGCTTGGGGGTAGTTGGGGTGCCCATGATGTTGGGTGTTGGTCTGGATGCAAGGCAGGAGAGCAGGTGCAATGTCCGGCAAATGGTGGAGTCTGTGACCAGGCCAGTTGGCGTAAATACTATAAATAAGTCTCTCTTTACTAAAGTGAAGAATAGGGGTAGTAGTACATCCCACATCATCAAGGCACAGTTATAAGTAGATCACAGTGCAAATCCTCTCCAATAGCAAGTATGGACAACAACAATAATGGAGGTTGTAGTACTCCTTCTCTCTGTCAATCGACTTAACCATAGACGGCAATAAGGTTCATGTCAACTGGTTGTGCAGTTCCTGCGCTGAGGGATGTAGATATAAGATACAGCTGGCCAAACCATCTCAAAGTGTGGAAGGGTAGGTCAGCAATGTTCCCCCTCACAGCAGCAAAGTCTCCCGGCCATAAACATGTTTTATACCTTGCTGACTGACTCCAAAGCACTGCCTTGTAGATTCTGGACCTTCTGAACTTTCTTCTACTGTGGAGCACTTGAATGGTAAAGTTGCTTCATTTGCTTTAGTAATCTTAGAGGTGAAGGTTTTCTTAAGCTTGGGCCTAGCGCTAAGAGGTGAAGGTCCTCTTGAGCTCAGGCCTAGCTCTTGGAAGCTTGCACAAGTTTGTCCTCACTGTTCCTCAGAACTAGACTGACTAAACTAACCAAGTCCACTGTCTGGCAACCTAAGAGGATCATCCAAGATGGTTAACCCTAAAGTGTCCATACAATTCTATTAGGTATACAAATACAATAAATCAGGACATTTTACTTAAAAATATAACATCATAACAATAACCCTTTTGCGGTAACTCTGTTCTGGGGTACTGCACTTGCATCTTAATTTAATAACAATTCTGGAGAATTTATTCTTATGACTCTGTGTTGTGCCATTCCTCTATTACCCCTGCTAGAAGTTAAGCATTAATTTGTAGTAGTTTGCAGTGAAGGTGCAGATGGGTGTTACCAGTTGGGGTGTGTCCCTGCACAGTCTGACATTATCCAATCAGTTCTGCCAGTGTCCGACTGTGCAGAGACACACCTCCAACTGGTAACACCCATCTAGACCTTCATTGCAAACTGGTAGTAATTCATTCATAACTTTTAGTAGGAATAATTAAGGAATGGCACAACATAAAGTCATAAGAAAAGATGTTCCAGAGTTACATGTGGAATGCGAGTAGTTACTGAAACAGACATGTCAGGTGCTCTTTAAGGGTGTTTTTTCGGGGAAATCCAGAAAAAAGCGGGGGGGGGGTCTACAAATGGTAGAAACAGAAAGACTGGGTATACATGTTTCGTCTGCCACAAGCAGATGAAACCCCATCCGCTCGTGGTGGTCAGTGGCAGGTAAAGCCACGGTCTATCAAAACCGTGTGGCCATTGGATGCCTTGAGTGAACAGGGTTTTAGCCACATGTGTAAATCATGGTGGTCCTGGTTTGTGACGGGGTTCACTGTTCACTTGGTGACCAGACTCTCACCAGTCCTTACTTCCGGAGTAGCCTGAAGCGGGTGGTCATGTTGTTCATCCTTAGTTCTATGGAGGCCATTCTGATCGTCCACCATCCTCGTTGGGAAACTGAATTTTTCATTTTAGTTATCTGAACACATACGGACTGTCTCCTAGTGAGAAGGGTAGCCTGAAGTGACCTCCAGAGACGTCCACCTTAGTCATCGGTCAGTCCTCAGAAATGTATGTGGTGCAGGAAGGAAGCAGCAATAGTTTTCCCATCCAGGTTACTTACGGTCTCTTGTTCTGCAGGTGACAGTAACACCTGGCGGAACTTTTTTTTCCTTTCAGGATTCTTCTGGAGACGAACCGGTAATTATTATCTCTGGCGTCATGCTGGCGGTTAAATCAAGAATTTCTGCCCTTGCGCTCAGTAGGCCGCATTACTTCAATCCCTTTATTTCCGTGTTATAGATGGGATTAGACACATACAATCACAATGGAAATAATTGATGCTTAGCAATCAGCGCGCCAATTATACCGTCTTCTTGCGCAGCATGCAACGTTTGTCTGCTGTCCTGTGGAGGAAGCCATGTCTAGTGATAGGAGCCCGTGACCCACAGTGGAAAATCAGTACCAAATAGTGAGAATTCTGCTGCGGATTTCTGTGCTTGAATGCCCCCCCCCCCCAAGGTCATAGGTCATCAATATATGATTGTAGAGGAGTCTGACACCCGGCACCCCCGCCAATCAGCTGTTTGAAGAGGAGGCGGAAATCCATGTGCACGCTACTTCCTCTTCATTACACTGCCCATCGTCTCCCTTGCAGCGGCGGCGCAGTTTCATTACAAGTACTGTCTCCATTCAAGTGAATGGATTGTCGTTACACTGCAGCACCGAGACGTCCGAGATGACAGGCAGTGTAATGAGGAGGAAGCAGCTCTCGCATGGAGGGCCACCACTTCTTCAGACAGCTGATCGGTGGGGGTGCCGGGTGTCGGACCCTATCCTCAGGATAAGTCATCAATATATACTGCTCGCACAACTACTTTAATAAACCCTTATGCGAATTTACACTGCACATTACTGTTGGGCAGATTACTAACATTTGTGCCAACGCTCATTCCCGTGTAAAGATGCCGTTTTGCTTGTTCACCGGGTGAAATGATTGTTGATGCGGACATGTAAATGATCGTTTCTGGGCAGCAGATCGTTCTGTGTGAACAGCGATCTGCTGCCCAGAATCAGTGTATCTGTACTAAGACGATCGATTGCAGCAGTGATTGCTAGCCCCATACAGTGGAGGAGATTGCTACATGTAAAGCAGCTCTCTACCGATGAGTAGAAAATTATCAATAACTGTCTGCCCATCAGTGGAGATGAAGAGCTGCTTTACATGTAGCAATCTCCTCCACAGTATGGGGCTAGCAATCACTGCTGCAATCGATCATCTTAGTACAGATACATTGTTTCTGGGCAGCAGATCGCTGTTTACACAGTAGAATCTGCTGCCCAGAGGATTTAGGTGTCCCATTAACAATTATTTCACCCGATAAACAAGCTTTTTCTTGTTCATCGCGTGATCTGTGGCACCTTCACACATGCTGATTTTTAGGAACGAGCACTCATACGAACGTTCATTCCCAATTATCTGCCTGACAATTGCCTTTTCTAAATCTGCTATTAAGCACTTTCCTTAAAGGGGTTGTCTGGCCACAAAACCAAGTTCAGTTATAGTGAAGTGGCTGGATTTGGGGTGGTCCCAAACCATGCTGATTCACCCAGACACTATTGAGTTGTCACCAGGTGTTGCTCCACGCCTTACCATTCCCCAATAGGAAATAAGTCCAGAGAGTCAGGGTCTGCAGTAAACCAGTGTGCTTCTTTACTGGAGGAATTCAAGTGCAAAACAATACGGGCGATGCACTGAGCTGGTTTCTCCAGTCTCCTCCCTGGCAGAAGAAGGTTGGGTGCTGAGGAAAGGCCTGAGCTAGCTGTCCATCTCTCTCTCATAATGCTGGTACCCTGGCCTGAGGCTGGTGGGTCGGTGGCTCAGTTTTTCGGATGGCTTTCTGGTCAAAGGGCTGGTGACCCGGCTTCTGTGGCAGATTATTCCCATCTCAGCATCTTCTTCTGGTTATTTGTCCAGTCTGGCAGTGTCTGTTCTACTAAAACAACTGCTCTCCTTATAAACAGTTTAAAACTGAACTAGAACCTTCTAGTGGGAGGGCTGAGTGGAGAAGCACTACCTAAACAGAAACAATGTTGCAACTTCATTCTGCCATAGACTTGTATAGAGTTTCAATACAAGTCTATAGGAATGACTAAGCAGGTAAACAACAGAACTAAACCTACCTAGACAGTCAAAAGGTCAGCGTGTGTGGGGGGTTTTCCCTCCATGTTTTTGCATAGTAACTTTGGAAGTCAAAAAGTCTCTCAGTATTAGCTGGCTGTGCATTAACCGTTTCCACAGTACAGTACAGATATAGTGCAATATTAGCCCTCATGAAGAAGATATATTACAATAAACATATAAAATGCAGTTCAACAATATAAGACAGTATAAGTGTAAACAGCGGCATAAATAATAGTTCAAGATAACCCTTCCAAGTGCACTAAAGTAGGCAGCTGATGGCTTTGTATAGTAGCAATAGGGGCAAATATCCACTAACCTCCATAGTCCAAAGCACCCTTTGCTCCAGGGCACAATTGTACTTATACATATGTAGCGATCTTCATCTTCATTCTTAATGTGTTAAGTAAACAATGGCAAGAAAATGTTACTTTTTCAATGGCTTTTGACGTGAGATATCACTGTGGTGTGTGTTACCACAGTCCCTTTTTGTTCTGCTACATTTGTATCCATTGATATACTGGACAGCTACAAGAGGGAGGAGGGAGATGATGCTGCAGTCTTTTTGCTTCTGTTTAGGGGCGAGACTCATGCTGTGAGAGAGGGGAGAGAGCAGTGGGTGAACAACACCACACACATCCACCACAAAAATGAAAAAGAACACTTAGGCCTCTTTCACACGGGCGTCTCGGATTTGCTCCAGATGCATTTCGGGAAACCTGCGCGAGTGCACGCACAATTTCAGTCAGTTTTGACAGTGATTGCGTTGCATTCTTCAGTTTTTTCCGCGCGTGATAAAAAACTGAATGTGGTACCCAGACCCGAACCGGGACTTCTCACTGAAGTTCGGGTTTGTGTTAGGTCTTGCTGAATGAAGATCTTCATTCAGCAGGACCTGCGCTGACATCATCGCGCTCACCACCTGATTACATCATCAAAGGTCCTTTGGCAGGTCCTGAAAGAAGAAGAAAGATGATACCGGCAGTGCGATCAAGTGGATGAGGTGAGTCAATTTTTTTTTTTAACCCCTCAATTAACATTTTAGTAAGCGTTCTGTATTAAGAATGCTATTATTTTCCTTTATAACCATGTTATAGAGGAAAATAATACAGTGAATAGGGGTTGCTCATCCCTATCATCTCCTAGCAACCATGCGTGAAAATCGCACCGCATCCGCACTTGCTTGCGGATGCTATGAGATTTTCACGCAGCCCCATTCATTTCTATGGGGCCTGCGTTGCATTAAAAATGCAAAATATAGAACCTGCTGCGATTTTCACGCAACGCACAAATGATGCGGGAAAATCACCGCTCATCTGCACAGCCCCATTGAAGTGAATGGGTCCGGATTGAGTGCGGGAGCAATGCGTTCACCTCACGCATTGCCCCCGCGCGGAATTCTCACCCGTGTGGAAGGGGCATTAGAGAAATGATGTTGAAGGGAAAGAAAATACACAAAATATGCCAATTCCATACAACGTTTCTGTGCTTGTTGAACTTTCCTGTCTTTTTTTACCCCGCGATTCACATCCCGGCCATAAAAAGTGCAATGTATTTATATAGTGGGGTAATTTCTCTGTGTGCGAGGATCCAATCAGCTTTGTTTCGCTTCCATCCATCCATCTGTAGAACAGCAATAGGACATAATTGTTGATGTCTGCGGCTGCCATCAGCCTTCTTGTAGTAGAAATACTTGTCAGCGAGGTACTGTATTGTGCAATCATCTGGCATTGTTCACACATTAACGTGGTTAAAAATAAAAGTAGTTTGGACTAATAATTGTCAGCAATATCTGTAAGAGATGAAAATCCTGGCTCATTCCCATCATTTTCTTTTAACCAGTCCCCTACACATAGTAATGGATTCCCTTGTCGATGGGGCGTGTCCCTTTCCAGTCTGACAATGTCCAGTTAGTGCTGACAGTGTCAGGAAATAGTTCACATATTTCAGGAAGGAATAATGGAGGACCTAACATATTTCAGAACCAAGCTTGGGTCTCTTAAAGGGCTTCTGTCACCCCCCTTAACCCATTTTTCACTAGCTGACATTAGCTATTTGCTAATGTCAGCTGAGTCGAAATATATATTTATTACCTTGTCCGAAGTTGTAAATTACGTTAAAAAGCCACTTTTATAATATGCAAATGATCTTTGCTACCAGCAAGTTGGGCGTTTACTTGCTGGTAGCCGCCGCATCTAGATGAGTTATGCACGCCCCCTTCCTCGTTTGATAGACAGGGCCAGCGCTTTCTCCTCCTCGCACTGGCCCTGTCTGAAGATGAAATCCCGCGCCTGCGCCGTACCGCTCAGTAGTCGGCGCAGGCGCTCTGAGTGAAGGACGCGAGCTTTGCCGCTCCGTCCTCAGTGCGCCTGCGCCGATTACGTCACCACTACACCCGGAGGGAAGCGGGTGTAAGCGGTGGCGTGTCGGCAGGCGCACTGAGGCGGAGCGGCAACGCGCGTCCTTCACTCGAGCGCCTGCGCCGACTACTGAGCGATGCGGCGCAGCGCGGATCATCTTCAGACAGGGCCAGTGCGGGGAGAAGCGCTGACCTGTCTATCAAACGAGGAAGGGGCGGCATAACTCATCTAGATGCGGCGGCTACCAGCAAGTAACGCTCAACTTGCTGGTAGCGAAGATCATTTGCATATTATAAAATTGGCTTTTTAACGTAATTTACAACTTCGGACAAGGTAATAAATATATATTTCGACTCAGCTGACATTAGCAAATAGCTAATGTCAGCTAGTGAAAAATGGGTTAAGGGGGGTGACAGAAGCCCTTTAAGCTCTTTTTGTGACTTTAGTTGTCTACTCTGCCCCCTGCTTGGAGATACCCAGTCTCACCATTGATGATCAGATTGGGCTTCCCTTTCGTACAACACGCAAAGAAAAAAAGATGGCGCCAAGTTCCCTATCGACTAGTTTTAGCATTTTGTGACATTCTGAGGCCGTCCTTCATTTATACATTGCGGGGGGAATTAGGTAGCAAAGTTTTGTGCCTCCTTCAGCACACTAAGGTGTAAATTTTTGGGTGGTTTATTCCACACTCGAAGTTGTTCTTAAAAAGTGAGCGGCTGTTATGAGCGACAGGGTCTCCGGCCTGTTCATTACGGATTTTATTTGAGCCTGTTGCCTTATACCTAGGGTGCCCACTTTCATATGGAGGGCACCATACTCGGGACAATCCGAAGTCGGGTTTGGAACAGAGGTACCAGCTGGTACCAAACCTGACTTCGGATTGCTATTTTAAAATGTTTTCAAAGACGCAGATGTGATTACTGAATTAATTCACCTCGCGTGACTTCGGGTGAAAATGAATTTTTGCCTACACGGAGGCAATACATTTTACAGAGTGCTTGAATGATCACTGATCCGAAGCTCGATTCACTCAACACCTAGTGACCACACAACACAGAATGGAAACCGTAATCTAGATACCAGCGTCAGAGGACATTACAGGGGGAGATAGAAGAGGAGAGGACTACAACTCCCAGCATGTCCAGGTCGTTATTATGGGATATCCAAAGACCTTGCAGGGAGAGGGTGAAAGAGTAGAGGACTGCAACTCCTGGCATGTCCAGGCTGATATTATGGGATATCAAAGGAAGGAAGAGGGTATAAGAGTAGTGATGAGTGGCATAGGCAATATTCAAATTTGAGATATTTCGCACATTTTTGGCCGAATATTTGCCATAAATTAGCAAATTCAAGAATTCGTGATCTCCAGTCATTTACTAGATTGCGAAAATCGGCAATGTAATATATTTGAGATAAAAATTTGCGATTAGAATATTCACGATCAACATTAAGAGGTAGGTAACTTTCCTATTGGTTGCTAAGTGCTGATATCTTCGTGATAAAGTCGCGATTAGAATATTCGCGATCAACAGTATTTGTGAATACGAATATATAGCACTATATTCTAAATATTCGTGATTGCTTGAAGTGGCGGATTTCGCAATTAAAATTCGTGATTCGAATATTGGCGCTCAGCACTATATAAGAGGAGAGGACTACAACTCATGTTCAGACTGATCTAATGTGATATCAGAGTACATTACACGAAGGGGGTACAAGAGGGGAGGACTACAACTCCCTGCATATCCAGGCGGATATTATGTGTTATCAGGGCACCTTACAGGGAGGGGGTATAAGAGGGGAGGACTACAGCTCCCAGCATGTCACGGCTGTTATTACCTGATATCAGAGGGCATTAGGGATGAGGTATAGGAGGAGAGACCAACATCTTTACTGCTGGACTCCGCTCCGGCCTGCATTGATCAGATGACGGTGACATCATCACAGGTCCTTACCACTTCTCTCCACTGCTGAGCTCTGCCGCCTCCTGCACTGATCACCTGAGCTGTGATAGGGAGAGCATGGACACGCCCACTGAGCTGCAGCAGAAAAGACACGCCCCTTGATATAACTCTAGTAGAGCAATGAATGTGGAGATCTCTGGATCCATGTGAGGTACAGTGCTGGTTCTAGCTTTGTTAGAGATGGTCATGTACTATATGATGTCTGGTTTCCATGTTTTACATTAGTCATGGGAGAACCCCTTTAATCTTGGTTATATCATGGAGACAGCAGTTGCTACAGGGCAGAAATCCTACTGTTACAGCGCATGCTCTACACTGTCCCTGTAATGTTCTCTTGTCTTTCAGGAGCTGAGATGGTTAATGCGCCAAAAAATAGAAAAAAAAAATTACCCAGGAGAAAAAAAAATCTGCAATGAAAGTAAACATATGAGGGCAGTGGAAAATACTGGTGCGGTTTCAGATTCTCAAGATGTGGAGGTTATGTAAGTGCATTTTTGAAGCGGAATCTAACTCCTTTTCCCATTATATCCCTGTGGTCTGGCTTTTATTCTGTCTCAGTGGGGACTGGGGGAAGTAGCGCAGCTCTGGCAGGAGGCCAGAACGCTGGTCCGGGATCTGATTTCTGTGATATGCCCCCAGCTCCCTGGGTGGCTCCTGGATGCTTTAAGCTAACAGTAATTCTCCTTAGGGGGGGGATATTTAATTTTAATTTTTTTTTGCTAAATGTACTTGTAGGTGTACTATATACGCTATGTGTATCTGTTCATTTACATCTATATATCCTATTGCCTTTTTATTCTTGCCAATTGTGTAGTGTGTCGCATAGTGGAAACCTCCGCAGTTCAGCGCTGTATACAGCACAGTATGGCAGTATTATATCCCAGTAATTATCCTCTAAGCCTGTTCTGGGAAGAGAAGAAAGGATGATGGATCTCCTTAGCAATAGTATGATGTGAGCCCTTGGTGGTGCTCATATTTCAAGAAATAAAGGTTAGGCTTCATGCACACGGCCTTGTCCGTATTTCAGTCTGAGAACCACATATCCACAAAATACAGACACCTTCCGTGTGCGCTCCGAATTTTTCTCACTCCCATCAATAGAAATGACTATTCTCATGCACAATTCAGAACAGAATCGGGCATGTTGTATAATTTGCAGAATGGCCACGCAGATCCCCCCAAAAAACCGATGTGTTCGTAGCCCCATACAAGTGAATGGGTCAGTGTGCTATCTGCAGAAAATCCGGATCTGTGCATAGCGCCACAGAAATGAATGGGTCAGTGTGAGATCCGTAAAAAAAACGCCAATACCACGCGTATGGTTGTGTTCATGGGGCCTTATTTATAGTATGATAAAAGTTATACCATTTTCTGACATGCTTTCTGTATCTGTTTCTCGTGGTTTTCAAGATCTCTGCTTGCTGTGGTCGAATGGAGACCCGTATTGTTTACATTTAGAGATTCTGTCCTGGTTGTCTTGTAATGAGCCTTCCACTGGTGTGTTCATTACATGACCAGGACACCTAGGGTATTACAAGCATCCCTGTAAAAGAATGGGCGACCATGTAATGGAAGGCGGCAGCTGCGATTTGCATCATCTTCCTACTCAGGCTAATGGGGGCAACCGAGTGACGTAAATTGTATATGGTCTAGGGCATAACTATAATATCCCGGAGTACCATTACCACTCCTTGGCATCTCACTACCATTTCCTATAGGCTAACATAAATGTCATCTAATGCAGTAGTATACTTATCTTCACCATGTCCATATGTATTTCCAGTAAATGTTAAATGTTCAGGTAATTACCTGGTCTGCCAGCAGGTGGAAGCAAACACTTGGCAGTGCTAGTTGCAGGGAATAGACTGGATTGTCCATTCTCTCTCTGCCTCTAGAGGGAGAAGGAGAGGAGTTTAGCTGGTAGACGAGTAGTCTAGCTTTCCCCTTCCTGGGGAGAGGTTGTGTGAGGAGTCGAGTCTAACCCCTGCTAGGGGAAGGCACAGGTCTAGTCCTGTCTGGACAGGTTCTGTTTGTCCTAGCCAACCTTATCACTGGAGGTTGTGCATATTGGTTGCATGTCCCCTCCTGGGCTTGCATTGCCTGAAATCCAAGCTAAAGCTAGAGCTTGAGGTACTCACAGACAGGACAGAGCTTCCTAGGATTATCTACAGTAAGAAACTGACAACTGACATAGCTGAGCTAAGAGAGCTACAGAGAGGATACAGCAATGATGAGTTTGTTGCAGAGAAAGTATTTGCCTGCCATTTGCCTGCTGAAACCAATTGGAAACCAAGACAAGTCTGGAAACTGTTTGGATTACCGTTTATTACAAGTAAAGCAACTGTTCAATGTTTGACCAAGTCTGGACTCCATTTATTCTACCTATTCATCATCCAAGTTACCAACCCCCTTTGCACTTGCTTCGGACCACCACGCCTGGGATTCCAACCATAGCCAAAGGTAGGAGCACCGTGACACGTGCTACACAACATCTTCAGGGATATTGTGGCCTATTTAACACCACTCTGGCCTTCCTACATTTGGGTACATTCCATCATCTAAAAGCCCTGTGCTTCCGCTGCTTAACCGCAGCTGGCATCACGATTACTTGCTCTATAAGAGGGACATATTTCGTAGAAACCTCCTAAGGGGCAAGGAATACCCCGGACCTTGCCAGGGGGGCGCTGCATAACTATTACTGCTGATGCCATTGGCATTGCCCCTGCCCCCAATCCAATGCATATGCCTCCTCATCAAAGGGCAATTAAAGAGGTTGTCTCATCATGGACAATGGGGGCATATCGCTAGGATATGCCCCCATTGTCTTATAGGTGCAGGTCCCACCCTTGGGACCCACTCTTATATCGAGAACGGAGCCCCGGACTCCGGTCCGGCCACCACCAAGCTGGCTCCCCATAGAAGTGAATAGGAGCCTACCTGTAACAGCGGCTGCTGTACGCCACTGTTCCCCTGCTTACTGCCATGGTTCCAGGTGGCGTGTTCGGTGGTGATCTGCGGCCAGTGCTTCCCATTCACTGCTGCAGTCCTGGACTGTCTGTGTAGGTACTGTTGTTCTGGGATCTGGTCCACAGTTTCCTCTCAGCCCTGGCCACAGCATGCTTGCTGTTTGTTTCCTGCAGCACTTCCCTAAGGGCCAGCGCGCGTCACTTCCTGGGCTTTATGGGTTAGCTCATGTGACCTCGCTGCCCAAGCCTAGCCCTCCTGCGCATATATAAGTAGCTCAGCCCCCTTCCCAGATGCCTCAGTGTCAAGGTCCTTGTTTCCTGCTAAGGTTCCTGATTTCCACTTGTGTTCCTGACCCTTACCTTTATTCCTGGACTCTGCTACCTGTTAGATCCCTGCCTATTTGTCTTGACTCTTCTGTTGTTGACCTGGATTGCCTGACCTGTACCTGTGCCGCTTGCCCTGACCTTTTGCCTGTCTGACTACGCCTTTGCCTCGTCATTCGGTCCTGCACCTCTGGTACCTTGCACAGGTATCTCCTGGTCCGCCTGGACCAGCTGCCTCGTGTGCCTTTCCTCCTCAAGAGGTAGTGACCTAGTGTTCCCCTCGGGAAAGTCTATTCCCACCATCAGGGGTACTGTGAAGATCGAGGGGTTCACTTCGACAATGCCCTTAGAGGAGGTAGGACACGTGGCACAGTGGGTTCACACCCGCTGGTTCGTGACAGTACCGTGCATGCGTGGCCCTCACTCCCATTCATTTCTATGGGGCTGACAGAAATAGCCGAGCCAGCCCTCAGCTATTTTCGCCAGCCCCATAGAAAATTAATAAAGGGGGCGCATGCACAGTGCGCCATCCTTCACTTGCGGGGTTCTGTTCTCGATATAGGTGCGGGTCCCATCGGTCCTACCGATATGCCCCCATTGCCCATGATGAGACAACCCCTTTAATGTTTATTATCAAAATCCTGTGGGAGAAATAAATTGCATGTGTAGCACCCTGGAGCAAGGGTATTTTGCACTATGAACATTTGTGGACATTTGACTCTATCACTACTATGCAAAAGCCATCAACTCCCTACTTTATTGCACTTTGAAGGGCTAACTTGCACTGTGATTTATGCTGTTGTGTGCACTGCTTTATATTGTTGGATTCCAATATGTTTATTGTAATATTCCCTGTTCATTGGCACTGTTATTACATTATAGCTGCACTGCAGTGTGGAAAGGGTTAAGGCACAGCCAGATAATGTTGATAGACTTTGGGACTTTCTTTTTATGCAAGGTTTTGCAGGGGAAAAACAGACACACTGACCTTGTGACTTTCTGGTTTAACTATGTTGTTTATGTCTGGAAAAACTGTATATTCATTCCCATAGACTTGCATTGAATCTCTATGATAGACAGAAATTGTAACATTGTTTCTATTTAGGTTGTGATTCTCCACTCAAACCCTCCCACTAGAATGTTCTAGTTCAGCTAAAAAACTATGTTTAAGGTGAGCAGTCAGAGCCCCTGGTGGTCTGCCGATATGGATGCTGATCCACAGACCCAAGGTTACCAGCCCATTGACCAGGGAGCTAGCCGAACAACTGAGCCACAGACCCTGGGCCACTAGACTTTGGCCAGGGTACCAACCTTCTGAGAGAGAGAGGGACAGCTAGCTCAGGCGTTTCCTCAGCAAAAAAAACCTTCTTCTGCCAAGGAGGAGACTGGAGAAGCCAGCCCTAAGCCTTGTCTGTTTACTGCAGAACTTGACTCTCTGGACTTATTTCCCATTGGGGTGCACCACGCCTTACAATACTTTCTAGAGAGCAACAACTTGTGGTAATACCTCAACAGTGTCCCGGGGAACCCAGTGTAGCATTGGGGCCACCCCAAAACCAGCCACTGCAAATAGTCATGAGGTACTTTGGTAGGTTGATGGTTTCATTGACTATTACCTATGGAGCTTAAGCCTACATTTTTAAGGAGCTAACAAAGACTCATTTAAGCTCTCCTCATGTAAAGTTTTATCCTTCTGCTTCCAGAACAATTCCTTCCCCGGAGGTGACAGCTCCGTATGGCAGAACAGTTCATGACTATTGTGCAAGAAAGCTCAGATCATGTTGAACAGTAATCCCCTCGCCCTGTAATAGCTTTTCATTATTGACTGTCTTGTACTTTCTCCTCGCAGATCATTTCCAAACACAGTGTTTATCTCTCTGTTTGTAAACTGCAGATCGGCCCTTTTTCCAGTAAAACACATGAAGTAGTGAATTACCATTAGGCATCTGGAAAATCATTCCGGGTCTGTAATGTCTTGGCTAGAAATCATCCTGGTAATGGTTTTATATATAAAAAGTCACTTAACAGAGAGAGAGTCTGGAAAGTGGATTCAGATTCAAAAAGAAAAATAGTAATGAAAAAGAACTGATGAATGGGAGGATAGATAGATAGGTAGATAGATAGATAGATAGATAGATGTTAGATGGATAGATAGATAGATAGGTAGATAGATAGATAGATAGATATTAGATGGATAGATAGATAGATATTAGATGGATAGATAAAGGATAGATAGATAGATGTCCCAGTAAGAGGACTGAAACTTCGCTTTGGTGATTAAAGAACACTACTTTTGATTCACATCCCAGATAGATAGATAGATAGATAGATAGATAGATAGATAGATAGATAGGGTATAGATAGATAGATAGGGTATAGATAGATGGATAGATAGAGATATACCCCACAGCCCAGGAGTAAGCAGCACTGAATAGCTCCTGAGTTTTCATCACTTTATACCTTGTAATAAGCAAATTTTAAGACGAAATCTGGGAAATATCGACTCCATGGGATACAGAAGCGAGCAGGACTAAAGCTCTTCATGAAAAAGGAAAAACTTATGGAATTTAAAGGCCAAAACAAGATTTTTGCTTAGAGGACAGATGGCAATTAACAGGACAGACTACAAACAACAAGCACCATCGACATCCAGAGTCCAGAGAACTGAGTAACCACAGGTAAGAGCTCCTGCTCCAACACCAGACCCCCCACAACCTCACTAGAAACTGCTAGAGACCAAGCTTCATAGAAATAAGGATATCATTTAAGAAATGGAAAACCACAAATTGGAACAAGGAATGTCCAGCAATGTAGATGAGGAAAAGACACAAGCCTCAGCCAGCAGGGCGTCAGACATCCCTGAGATAACATACTCAGTAGGGCTGAGGAGCACTCAAGCAAGGAAAGCTGTAAAAGATACCACCATTAGACAGAGTCCAGAGACCCTCTATGCTAATTTCACGTATAAGGAACCACAGAGGAGGAAAACAGACATAGTGTTCTTCACTGAGAAGCCGTCTGCCTGGCATACAGCCTTCGCCAGACATACAGCCTTCGCCAGACATTATATTAACGTATCAAGGTGCGGCAGAAACAGAGGCACAGGAAACAGTGGATGTCTATACAACACTGGCACCATCATGATACAAGGCAGTGAGGACAACTTAACACAGTTTGAAAGAATCTTTCCTCTTATCAAAAACCTGATCGAGGATGCTTCCCACACAACACCCGGCATTCTCAGAGACTGTTTATCTCAATTAGAAAGAGACTTCGTTCAATTCAAGGAAGAACTTCAAAGAAACTGAAGTGACAAAAATGCAAATGACAAAGCACTTAATGAAATAAAGAAACTGAAAAGTGAATTTACAGCAGTTCTAGGAGTAATGCAATGTAAAATGCATGCCTTACAACGAGAAAATAGAAAGCTACAACAGAGATAACAGATCTAAAGACGCAGATACAGAATCAGGAAGGGGGGTCAGGGAAGAGCACAGACACAATGACAACCAGCATCCAGAACTTTATACCAAAGATCCGTAACACATTAACAACACCAGAAATTAATGTAATGACATGAACCAATAGCGGATTGCTACACGCGGAGACAGAGCCAACAATTATTAGAACTCCAAGCACAAACCAACATGAAGACCCAGTAACAGGACCGAACAGCACCCACGAAACCTTCACCAAACAGCAAGCGGCCCCTAAACCCCAATTACCGGATAGAGTACTAATCATAGACTCCAATAGGAAATACCTGAACATGAGGCGGCTTTTCCCAAAAGAAGGGGTTAAAAAATTAATTGTGCAACGATCAAACAAGTCACAGCAGTTATCAACGATCCACACTTCACCAATCCAACCAATATCATCATACATACGGGTACAAACAACCTTCGAGACCATCAGCAGCAGATCGCGGAACAGCTGACCCAGCTGGCAAAAACTACACTACAGAAGTTCCCAGCCAGTAAAATAATAGTGTCATCCCTGCTGCCCAGAAAGGATGTGCCCAACAATACCATCCAAACCATTAACACTGAACTAGCAGCTAAGATTAGCTCTGTGCCAAACGTCACCCTGGCACAACACCCCGCCATCAACCACCTTCATCTATATGACAGCAAACACCTCATTAAGCAAGGAGTCAGCCTCCTGGCCAAAGAAATGACAGACATTGTACTAAACAGAACCCACCGGCCTAGACCCTACACAGGCCAATTTGGAGACAACAGGGAAAGTCCCCCGACAACACAAAGTCCTCAAGTATCAAACGCCACACCACAAACAGGAAACGAGGCCCTGTACCCTAATGCGAAAGAGACTACAGACCAAGAACAAATGAGGTCAAAACCGAACAGCATGGAAGAGATACTTAAAGATTTCCAAAATCCGCTAGACTCACCCATAACACTGCAGGAGATATCAGAGAGAATATCAACCATAAGAGGCAAGAAATCCAGCGGCACAGATGGCATCCCACCCGAAATGATTAAGTACAGCCCACCAGCAATACAGGCAGCCATAGCAAAACTGTACAACATTGTGCTAAGCGCTGGCTACTTCCCCCAAGCCTGGAACCAAGGTGTCATAACCCCAATATACAAGAGCGGGGACAGGTATGACCCAGCCAACTACCAAGGGATATGTGTCAGCAGCAATCTGGGGAAACTATTTAACAGCATCCTAAACCAGAGAATCCTTGGCTCTCTCACCCAGCACCGTGTACTCAGTAAAAGCCAAGCAGGGTTCATGCCAAACAACCGCACCACAGACCACATCTACACCCTTCACCGCCTCATCCAGAGCCATGTCCACAACAGAAAGTAGATAAGGATATACGCTTGTTTCGTGGACTTCAAAAGGGCCTTTGACTCGGTGTGGCACCCAGGATTGCTCCTGAAGCTATTGGAGAGAGCGGAATAGGAGGAAAGACATATGACATCATCAAAAGCTCCTACACCGAGAACCGATGCAACATGAAGGTAAATGAATCCAGCAGAGCCGAGGAGTCAGACAGGGCTGCAGCCTCAGTCCAACTCTCTTTAACATTCACATCAATGACCTGGCAGCGGCTCTGGAGTCCTCCTCAACACCAGGTCTCATCCTCCATGACACTGAGGTGAAATTTCTCCTGTATGCGGATGACCTTCTCCTACTATCACCAACTGAGTAAGGTCTCCAAGACCAGCTAGTCATTCTGGAGAAATTCAGCACCACATGGGCCCTTCCCATCAATTTAAAAAAGACCAACACTGTGGTGTTCCAGAGAAGAAAAACTAAGTCAACCAGGCCTGCTAGTCCTAGGCAGCAATGGCTTAGGTGAAACCACCCCAAAACATCCTATAGTCAGAGCCACTACCACTCCCATCCTCTGCTCCCACTCCTCAAGGGCTCACTGCAGAATTGACCTGAACGGAATGTCTGTGCAAGGGTGCTCACTTGAAGACTCTTATTAAAGAATTCTCATTACAAATGATAACCAAGCCATTAAACTACAGTACAATGAAATCAAGTGAGAGATTAGAATGGTGGACATCAGGCCTCTGCTACGTGGGATCCTGTGCAGCTTTGGGTTGCTAGAACAGCTGGTATCCGAAGATGACATGACACCTGGGGGCCTACTTAAAAGGAAATCTTTATTACTTGCCTGGTCCATTCCTGTCCTGGCTTTCGTTCCTGTTTCTGATTTGACTCCTGATTGATCCGAATCCTCACCCAGAATAGTTACTGACCTTGTTCCTGCCTTGTCCTTCATATTGTCTGGTTGCTACCATTAGTTCTTCTGCTTCTGGCCCTTACATACATTACTGACTACCTTCCCATCTCTTTCTCTGGTTTCTTGCATTTCAGAACACTTAGCTGTTGACAACCCTTGGCTATGCTCTTCACTATGCTACCGGTGTATCAGCACTACTGCTGCCAGTCCTGGACTATTCTGTGGACCTTGACCTGAGGATCTGCATTCAGCAAAGTCTATACATTCTTGCATTGCTTAAAATTGACCAGGGGATCCCTTAGACTTCACATCCCAGTCTAGCCAGAGCCAAACAGATTGCAGTTTAGGGAGTCCACATTCCAGTACGTGATCGTAACAGCTGCTCCTCAATACACACTTCATAAGTGACCTCAAGGGACCACATTGCTCCTTGCTCTGGGCCCCATAACTTCTGGCAAATATTATAAAGTTTAAGCTTATTAGAAAAATGCCAAAGACCTGTTCTGGAACACGATGCATCTGGTAGATGGTGATTTATATAGGGAGGCAGGTTCTTGCTCCTTAACCTATTCAATGATGGATGTTGCTCCAAGCCAAAACAATAAGAAGAGATGGAAAATTTCAGATGACCATCTGAAGTCCTACCATACCGTCATAGATGCCACAGTTTATGGCTCCAGTTCACTTTCCAGAAGCTTTCTGAAGGCCATCTTCGAGTGTCTAAACCTGTGTCTCTCCAGCTGTTGTATGCTGGGAGTCGTAGTTGCGCAACAGCCTCAGATTGGAGACCATTAGAGGCTCTACTTGAAGTTTACACCAGCTCTGGCGCTGAAAGGGTTTTCAAGGCGTTTTCGCTTCATCTTTTTCTCATTTAGGTCCTCAGATTACAAAATTTAATCCAGATGCAAGGTTTTGGGAACCACTAGAGCTTGTCTTCATTCGAACACGTGTTTGGTATTAGTTATGTAGAGTGGTGACAGGAAATGTGGTATGTATGCCCTTGGAAAAGGATAAAAGCTAATTCTATTACCACTTTCCAAGGTAGCTTGTTATACTCACATAGGTAAACTGGTTTTAATTATACTGCCATAATTGTGGTTTAAAGGGCAGGCAATAGATTTCTCAGTTATGACTCCATGGTTGTTGAAAAAAAAAGCTTACATTTATATATATATATATATATATATATATATATACATATATATATACAGTATATCTAACAAAAACAATCACAACTTCATAGTCCGTGCTCCAGTCCTGTTTAGAAAATTCATGTTCATGTAACCCTATTAGAAAATTTTGAGTTAGTCTTCATTCATACGTTTGAATCACAGACCGCTCACGTATCCATTTTTTTGTGTGTTTATTCACGTCCTTGTTTTTCCACTGACCGAAGATCAGGTGAAAAACAACGGAGACACGCTATACTTTGGCCCTTTTTTTCCAGTATTAAAATACAAGAAAAACAATATAAATAATCATTGTAATTGTACTGACCGCAAAAATGAAAAATCATCCGGGGCTCATGGGGTCAATGCCTAGCAGTGCATGTGAATAACTGATGGCACACGGAAGACAAAATACAGTCACATAGACAAAAAAACTGACCCTTCAGGTCCAGGATATCTCCAGGAATGAAACTGTGACCGCTTTTTTTCACTGTTGTCAAACGGACATGGACGTGTAAATAAGACCTTAATAGAATCCTTTATTTGGGATCCTCATCTCTTGGCCAAAGTGAAGAGTAATTAAAAAGAGGATCTCTTCCTCTGGAGGACCTACCCTGTCCTGCATTACTCAGACAAAAAAATTAATAAGTGTGCATGATGTAATGCCTAATCTGTCCTGGGGGTGGTGCTGCAGAAAAATCAAACCCTAACTGCCAAGCTTCTCTACAGATTGCACCTGATCGCTGAGGTTCCAGCAGTTGAATTTTTTGTATCTGCTTTGGATCCCTTTAAACAGGCCAGTTTCATCCTGGAGTAAACGCTGGAGGACGGTCATTGCTGTTTTTACACGGGATAATGTTTGGTGAATGAGCGTTCTTACTATCAGTCATTTGGGCTGATCATCAGCCCATGTAATAGGGCCCTTATGGTCAAGGGGTCCTTCTAATGGTCAGATCTTCTCAGCCAGCCATATTGCTTTTTAGATGTTTATAGCTGGAATTGATTAAATCTGCGGTGCAGACCCAAACTATGATGCCTGGTCCTTAGGGCCCTTCTACATATTTTGCAATGGGGCCTTGGAATACAAAGCCTGCCTCTATACTTATGAAACCTGCGTGAACCTATTGTGAATCAGGAGGAACCTCACTGTGGTCTAATTGCTCACTCATTTTTGTATCAGCGCCTGGACCAGTCTAAGAAGGTACGGGTCCCTTTAAATGTACATAATTGCTTGCAGTGCAGTTTGGCCAAATATCTTCTTTGCCATCAGCCTGGACTTGACAGGAACATGTGAAATATGTCAATCTATGAGCGTGACCGTCCGGCAGCTGCAGGAACCGGAGGAAAGGTAAAGCAAAAAATAATCAGATTTATAAATGGTTTTCAGCTATTCCATTGTCTCTGCTGAATGCAAAGCAGTTGTTAGTCTAATCCCACAGACCGAACGTAATGAAACATCAGGTCTGTTACTGAATCTATTGAATCTATTTCTCGCTGGCAGCGGTCATATTTCGGGAGTTCATGGTGAAACAGTAGCTGCATAGAAAATTCACAGATAATTTTTCATGGTGTCTAACACGTTATGAGCCATTAATACATGTCTGAAGCTGTGAGTCTGCAATATTAAGGGGTTATCCTAGGCCCGGACCCTGTTTTAGGGTCAAGTCTACTCTTCACGCATCAAATGGAGATCCTTATTCTCCTCTTTGGAAAGTCCGAAGCCTGGCCGGACTATTCTTCTGCAAAGAATTGGAAATGCTTGAAAACAAGGGTGGAACTGGTCTAAGGGCCAGGCTACCATTTTTCCCTATAAGAGGTCAAAAGAGGAAAAGAAGGTGAATAAGCAGTAAGCAGGTGTGAACTGAAGAACACCTCTGATTTGGAGCAGTGCCCAAGCCTCCACTTCCTGAGAACAGCCTGTGTCATATGCATTAAAGGGTTTTTCTGGGAGGTTTTTACTGATGACTTATCTTCTGGATAGGTCATCAGTATCTATTCGGTGGGGGTCCGACACCCAGGAACCCTGCTGATCAGCTGTTTGAGAAGGCTCCGGCGCTCGCAGTAGCCCTTGAGCCTTCTCTCAGCTCACCAAGCACAGCGATGTACATTGTAATTGCGGTTGTGCTTGGTATCTCAACTCAGCGCCATTCACTTCTATGGGACTGAGCTGCTCCTAGGCCACGTGACTGATGGACGTGATGTCACATGGCCTAGGCAAAGTTGTAGAAGGCCGCGGCACTGCTGCGAGCACCGATACCTTCTCAAACAGCTGATTGGCGGGGATCCTGGGTGTCAGACCCCCACCGATCACATATCCTGAGGATAGGTCATCAGCAAAACAAAACTCTCAGAAACTCTCATCTTCATCAATCCCACAGTAGATAATGTAGCGGTGGTCAAACATGTGCACCATCACTACATTCACACTCAGGGGACTCAGGGAGCAAGGAATGCTCCCATGGTGAGGATAACATAAATGACACTATATATTCATGTTCCTTAGATTTCAGCTATTTCTGCATCTAAATAATGACTGGAGACACCTAAATCCATCGGCCCCATGATCATGACTTCCACCCTCTTGTCTACCTTGTCCACCTGGTTGTTGTAAAACTAGAGATATCTCTCACAATCACAACCAAAATCTCGATTCAGGCTCCATGGAGATTTACCTGATTTCACGTTGCGACATCGCAACATAATGAAAGTGAATGTGGTCAACGCCAATTACCGAGACCCTGACGTACAAATCGCCAGAAATCCAAACCTGACGTGTCATGTGACTAAAGTCGCCATGTAGCCCTAGCCTTAATGTCATAGAACTGGTTAATTCAAAGAGTAAAGTTTGCACAATCCAGGAGGACAGAATCAGTTGCTCACAGACCACAGGAATGTTCCACCACGCCCTGCTGCATTGGGCCAGATGGAACAAGCTCATCTTGGGTCTCGGAGCATGAAGTCCAGCGTAGGATTTGGTTTCATTTAGTGAACTTAACCTTTTCAGGGCTGAGGACTTACTTGCTTAAAATGACTCTATATTTATTATGGGTTTTATATATTCCAGAAGAAAGTCTACTAAACCTCTGTTCACATCTACACTGTGGTTTCCTTTCATAACCAGGATGCTAAGTTCTAAGACTGGACTCCATCAACTTAACATTGGGGTTTCCATTCTGGTGTCCATTATCTTGACTGGAAAGAATAGCTGAGCAAATGGCATGGGACTTTTCACTGACCGCATTGAACACCTGGTAGCTCTTACACTAGATCTGGAAAGCACAGGTTCTTGTGCATAGCTTCTAATTTTTCACCAGCCATTAGTATAGAGGTAGGACTCTCGGGACTCGAGGCTTGAACAGATGATTCCTAGTCTTGGTCTAGACCTAGTTTGGCTGTAAACCATGTCATGGGTAAGTTGTTAAGCCGACTATACACATTAGATAAATGTTAGCCAAATCCATCGAATACAGTTGGACCCGTACCAATCATCTAATATGTATGGTGATGTCTTGACTGTTTCACAGTAAGGGTGCCTTCACAAGAAAATTCCAAAATTCCGTGACTGAAAATCAGTTCCATTAATTTGAAAGGGGCAGCAAGCACATGGACTTCTACAAGCTCCATTAAGGTGAATGGAACTTTCTGCCAGAAAATCTGCCGCATGTGAAGGCACCCTTCAAGGCTTATTCTCCTTGGAGAGGTTGGAAGGAGTAGTTTAGTTTCCACCAAACAAGATTTTGAAGTACAGTTACCTAAAGTGTAATGTAACGATCTAATGTGAGGTGTAGGTCACAGAACGTTTCTTAGAACGGGTGCAACCTCCATTCATTGTACGGTCCAGGGACAGCCAGAGTGCGGACTACCATTGTAAGCTAAGTACTACTACCAGCATAGTCACTACCACTCCTCCCATACTTACCTCCACTCTAGGTTGCTGTATGTTCTTTCCATGTTTAACCATTGCATTGGTAAGACAGGCAGGTTGCGGCGTTGCAGCATATTCCCCTCTACCCTGGGGCCCTAAAGTTAGTTTGTTGTCAGATGGATTGTTATTGATTTAAAGGTGTTGTCCCACAAAATAATATCCTTCACTTTTCAAACCAGCACTTGGATCTTAATACTTTTGTAATTGCATGTAATTCAACATTTAGTACAGTCAGTGAGCTATTCAATAACGTGTCTGTATAGTTTCACCTGCTGTATGTTTTATTTCTCTGTCCACCTCACTGAGGTGGACGCACATGCTCAGTTCCATTATTCAACTGCCTCCTGAGCACTGATAGGGAGAGAGCTGCAGCCCAAAGGACACGAACCCTGAGCTTCAGCAGAAATGACATTCCCCCTCAGCTGGTGGTTTGATAAATCTAGTAGATCAACTGGAGAAATGAAGGTGGGAGTTCTGGATCCATGTGAGATACACGGCTGGTTGTTGCTCTCTTGCACTACAGTGTATGATATTGGATTTTCATTTTTTTTACATAAATCATGAGATAACCCCCTTAAGTGTTCTTTGGTGCCCTTCTTTTCCCACCAATCCACACCCCTTCATTCCCACCATCCATATGCTCTTCACACCTGTGCAGTTTTGAATGGACTGGTTGTCCATCACTAAGGCGCTGATATCAAGAACCACCATGCCCCATTGTCTGTAACCAGTCCAAACGGATGCTCCAAAAAATGGGAAAAGACCAGGGACATTGTTTTAATATTTTTTTTTTACTCCACAAATTGTTACCACCCCTGAGTGCCACCTTAGACCATTGCCTATTCCACTTATCCGTCGTTCCTCCACGCGGACAAAGAGGGAAGCAGCTCCCGGGAATTGTTTCCATCCTGCAGTACCACTCACAGCCACTAGCTGGTGTATAGAGCTGTACTGTTCCGATGCGTTTTCTGAAAGCAAACCGCTGATTGGCAGGGAGAGTCAGATTCCTAACCAATCTCACATCGAAGACCTATGCTTAAGGTAGGTCATCAATATTACCGCCCCGGGGAAAACACTTTAAGTTTATCGAATCGTATACTGAAAATGTAAATGTCCTTGATTACCCGCCCCATTTGCTGTATGCGTGTATACAATAGACAATTCACGTTTTCCTTTGTAACACTTCCCCCATGCGATGTACATTGGGTTTTGTGTTTCCCAGGGTTGACAGAGCAGCACAATTCAGAGAATTTTGTGAATTGCTGAGGATATTAAGCACGCCGTATAAGATTACGCCTGAACAATGGAGGCCATTTTGAGCCATACTTTCTCACAGCGCTAACTTCCATGAGGTCCAGCTGCTTGTTTTTGATTTCAGACAGTGACTCAGAGGTCGGAAAGTTGGACTAAAGTGTCGGCAGGCATGAAATTTGGCAGCCGAAATTATTGAAACCTATTTTAACCTTTGCAGATACTTAAAGGAACGGTTAGCCATTTTTTTTTTTATGTTGGGCTTAACCCGAATGTCTGAACAAAGTGTTCTTTTTTATGAGAGCCCAAATTACTGTTTTATTGCGTTTCTGTGGATTAAGGTACAAGGTGATACAAAGGAGCAGTGTCGGACTGGGCTGCCTAGGGCCCACCAGTAAAATTTATTTTGGGGTCCACCGTACAGATACACTCAAATATTACCTGCTCACACAGCAGCAAGATGCTACCAGAGGATTGAGTATGGGGGTCCCTGCAGCAACTTTGAGAAGGTATATCCTGGGGAGAAGAGGACACTGGTGGCTTTCCTCTGTACCGAGAAGTCATCTCAGCTCTGATCGTGTCTATAATAATAAACTGGGGAGTTTCTATCAGGAGTTTTATATGAACATAGGCTGATGGAGGTGCTGTACATTGAAGATATGTATGTAGTGCAGTAAGGGTACTGTGTTATGTGCCACTTGTGCAGGGGTGGGAGACTAGGGCCCTCATTGCTCACGGGCCCACCGGGGGCCAGTCCGAGCCTGCAGAGGAGGATATAGCATCACAAATGGGATTCCCAAGAACACTAACCCTCAGTTCACACTTGAACGCGCTGTAAAACGCATAACCGATGCAAACCAATGCTTCCCTATGGGACTGGTTCACATTTTCGCGTTTTACAGCACGTTCAAACGCGCTGAAAAACGCCCGACGCATAAACAAGTACTTGAGCTTTTTTTGGGGCGTTTGTCGCACGTTTTGGCCCATAGACTTCAATGGGAACGCGCAACGCTTGTATTTTGCGCGTTTTTGACACTGAAAACACGCGTTCGAACGCGCGTTTATGAATTTGCAACATGCTGGAAAGGCCAAACTTCATATAGACAGGGATATTTGGTCATTGGACAACACTGCAGTCAATCACACAAACGCGCGCAAAACGCGCGTTTACTATTGCCAAAAACACACGTAAAGCGCGCAACAAAAACGCGCGTCTCAGAAACGCTCAGGTGTGAACCCAGGGATAATACTAAAACGGCTTCCATCTTACATCTGCAATCAATACCTTCATGCACATGGCTTTCTCACAGCCAACCAGAACCTTACTCTTATCCCTTATGGACCCATAACGGCAGCCATATTAGATTTTATCCAGCTTTTCAAGAAACAAATAGAACGAAGAAATGGCAGATTGCAATCTGAGGGGAGATATGTATTTGTGATGGGAAGATTATTTTTAGGACACATGGAGCCCACATGGTTATGATTACGGCGCCTCAGGCTTGGTTCATGCGGTATTTTAATTGTTTATGTTTGGAGTATGGGAATATGTCCTGATGTGTGCATCAAACATTGCACTCGCTCTGCTATTTTCAGAATTCCCATAGCAATCAATGAAGAGCAAGCTGTGCATGAGCAGTGTGCTGTCCTTCACTTAGGGGGCCCTGTTCTCTTTGGGAGCTGGTTCCACATCTATCTGGCATATCCTAGTGTTTTGCCAACAATTTGTAAAATGAGTCAACCCCCCAAAAATGAGGGGGGGGGGATTGGCAAACCTTCCCCCCTTCGCACTTGGCTGGACCTGTAGAGGAAAGATTACTTACCTGCTTCCCTGCACTAGCTCTCCACTCCTTCTCCTCCAGGCCTGTGATACTCCGCTTTGACATTGCCACAACCAATCACTGGTCAGCTCCCCTTATGCCATGACAAATGGTCACATGATGCAAGAGCATTTCGTCTCCACCACGGCCAGCGATTGGCTCCGACAATTTCGTTGACATTGAGGGGGCCCAGTGGAGCATCTCAGGCCTGGAGGAGAAGAAACGGGAAACCAGCTCTGGGATGCAGGTAAGTAATTGTTCCTTTACAGGTCCGTCCAAGTGTGTTTGTGTCCCTTCTAAACTAATATATGCAAAGTGCTGAATAAAAAATAAAATAAAAATAAAAATATATATATATATATATAATAAGAAATATAAAATTTAATATATAAAATATAATAAACTGATGATAGTAAAACTAAATATACTATAACTAATAGATGATAAAATAAAAAAATAACAGTATAATCTAAAAAAAATGCAATAAAATATAATGTAAAAAAATAATACAGCATAATCTAAAAAATGAATAACATAAAAAGCAATGCAATAAAATACAAAATAAAAAATAGCAATAAAATGAAGTATAAAACATAGTAACAATAATAACATAAAATGAAATCCATGGGATTTTCAATAGACAAAATTTCCAGCTAGGAAGCAATGCGAGCTCTCTCCACTTGCATCAGCATCCCGGGGTCATTCTCCTCCTTAAATGCTGCTAACATTATAACCATCTACACAGAAAGCAGAGCGGGGAACTCCTCCAACTATAACACAGAAAGGTCTCGCCTTAAGACCCTGGACTTCCTTTCTGGCGTTTTCAAAGAATGATTCCACAGTTGAGATTTGCTTCTTGTCCAGCAGATGTGGGACGTGTCTGCGGTTTTCCCTCCACAGTAACCTTATTGTTCGGAGACTGCAGCCAATTTATGAAAAGAGAAAAAATGTTTATGTAACTTGTAACGCGCTTCGCCTTAGACAGATTTTTTTTTTTTTTTTTTATGGAAAGAGGCCAGTCCAAACATAGCTTTTCTTCCCCTCTGGACGCAGATGTTGTGAAGAGGAAAAAAAAAAAGAAAACGTTCCTGTCTAGATACTTGAGCTAACAGCTTTTCCATTTATAGAAGTTGTTTGCAATTATGTAGGTCAATGGTGTAAGCCGGAGCGGCCTATGATTACATTTTATGAGCTCGGATAACACTTATTTTCAACCCTCTGCATGGCCCAAGGAGTCTTTTTTACTCTCAAGAGGCTATAGGAGATGTGCATCATAATGACAGCAAATTAAGAATTGTGTTTGCACAATTCTGCTCTGCGTTGGCGCGGGCCGCCATTCCGCTGGGATTGTTTCTTTTTTTTTTTATACTGTATTGCTGTTTTCTTTATAGGAATAGGTCAGCTTTGACATTGACAAGTATACAGGCGTGGGATCGATGAACCGGAATGCTTGGGGTTTTCTCAGTAATTGTCTTTTTGGAATACCGCACTTAAAATCTACTTCTTTGGAGTAACTTGGTTTTCTGTCCTCTCCACAGACGTCCTGGCAGTCTCATCAGCGTTAAACTGTTTAGCAGAACCTAAGTTAATGAGAAAAGAGAACATTTTTTGAAAACGTTTATGACATACATTGTTGAGGGTCCAGGCAGCTATGGTGACCACCAATATCCTGGGGGTTTTAGTAAATGGCCAGAACTCGTTAAAGGTTAAAATTTAAAAGGATTGTCTAAGGATAGGTCATCAATATCAGATCAGCAGGGATCTAAAACCCGGCACCCCCAAGACCAGCTGGATGAAAGGACGGTGCTCGCCGTGAAAGCTCTGCCTTCTCTTCATTGTTTACCTGCTTGTTGTCACACCCGCAGCAGTGAGCAGTGTAATATAAGAAGCCATCCCATTCACTTCAATGGGACGGCCCGTTCCTATACACCCCTAGTAGTGATACGAGGGACACTAACAGCTCGTGATATGTGCAGGACGTCCTGCCACCACATGTGGTCCTCTCATGGCAGGGCCTCCAACTGGCATTTTTGGACAGGATAATGCTCGCCTACACACAGCAAGGGTTTCCCAGGAATGTCTCCACCAGATTACAACACTTCCTTGGCTGCCCGGTCACAAGATTTATCACAAATCCAGCTTTTTTTTAGACTAGCTGGGACACCACCTTCAGCAGCCTCTGAGTGTGCAGAATCAGCGGTAACATCTGTGGGCAAATGTACCGCAGGATACCATACAGAACCCTTATGCCTCCATACCCAACCATATCTCATCTTGTATCCAGGCTAGACCATGTATCTCAGCGTGTATCCAGGCTAGAGGTGCGCACCAGGGTCCTAGAGCCTCCTTTCAATTGTCCAGTTTTTCCCAATAAATGTCTCCTTTCGCTCTAATATTGTAATCACTTACATAACTCATCATTACATTCACACATAGAAAGTTTCATCTGATCCAACAACTCTCTTGGTTTGTTATTTTTTTTGTCAATGAGTGTATTTCAGTTTGGACTCTCCTGACCCATTTTTTTGCCTTGTAATGGTCCATTCACACGTCCATTGTGTATTGCGGATCCGCAAATTGGCATCCCTATGCTATTGCGGACAAGAATAGGACATGTTCTATTTTTTCCGTGGACCGGAAATGCGGATGTGGACAGCACAATGTGTGCTGTCTGCATCCTTTCCATCCCCATTGAAAATGAATGGGTCCGCACCTGTTCCGCAGAATTGTGGAACGGATGCGGACCCATTCTACAGATGTGTGAATGGACCCTAAACTGATCCCTCTAGTTTGTTTCCATCCTGTAGGTAGCACTTCCTGTTGCTGTATCCAACCAAACCCATGATGCACTTCTCCTGTCACGCTTTGGTGTGGGAGGGAAACACCACACTGAGCATAGGAGGGAAGGGGGAAACAGGGAATCCGGCCTGAGAACTAGGGAAGGAAGGTGGACACCTCCTTGTGAAAACCCTAACCAAAATCCTGACTGACTACCAGTATGAACAGACCCCGAAGGTAGGTGAGTTCATACGCAGGAAGACCTAGAGTCCTATCAAACCCTATAGGACCCTGGTACTAATGACAGGGACGAGACTATCTGTTCCTCCAAAAGGAAGGACGAACAGGAATCTAGTTCAGACCTAATACAAACAATAGGGAAATACAACACACAGAACCCAAACAAAATACAAAAGGGAAATGAAAGACTTAACTTCAAAGGAGCAATGTAAGCACCAGGAACTCAGCCGAGATCCAACCACAATCTATCCAAAGGTCCCAAAGAGAAGCTATAGACCGCACAGCATTGTGGGAGAAGCAACTATAAATAGAGAAGGTTAAATGACCCCAATAGCCACACCTGGGGAAAGAGGGTGAGGCAAGCACCAGAAACAAGACAGACGCCATTTGATCCAAACGGAAAACATGCCAGATCAAATCACGTGTTGCCGGTCTCACCGATCTCCTGCCACCTGTCGCGGGAACGTCCGTGACATCTCCTTCCTCTGCAATAGGAGCAATAAAGGTAAAAGAAATACATTACAAAATGTCAGCGACCTTCATATAGGATTTTATTAAAGGATTTTGATGCAAACCGGAAAACCTCTTTAGAGGCATAGTATCGTCAGTCATACGGTATCGCCATGGTCATTATTCAACACAAATGAAGGACATCAATGATCCACATTAAAGAATTTGTGTGTTCATATTGTCTGATGTCTTGTGATCTTGTAACTAGTAGATAGAAATGTTTCCATAGCAACACAATCATCTGACACATAGTGACATCTACTAATATATGATTTAAGAATCTGAAGTTGGAATGCAAAGTTAAAGGTCTCTGCTAGAGATGAGCAAATTTTACAAAATTTTCATGAATTTTTTTTTTTTAAATCCATTTTTTGATGAATTACCTCGTCACAAAGAGCACTTTTTTGTAAGTAGTGGGTGCAATGACAGGGAGAAGCAACTGTACCACTCGCTGCGTCATCTGATAGGAATAGCACAGTGTAAAATAAAAAAATAAAATAATGCTTACCTGATCCATTTGCTCGCGATGGGCCGGCTGCCGCCATCTCGCTTGAAGGTCTGGCGCAAAACCTTGCGCAGCCCAAGATGACGTCATCACACCGACGATCGGGTAACTATTATTTTTTTTGTTTTTTTTACACTATTTCAGGTTAAATCAATTCGCTACCATGAAGCACAAGGAAATTCGGCTTTGCGGACTTCGTAGACTTCAACTCGCTCATCACTAGTCTTGGCCAATGAATGTCATCTATCACTTATCCATGTGAATGGGTGATAAATGTATGATCACTGGGACTCCCACTGATCATGAGAATATGGGGGGCCCCTGTGCGAATGGAGCGGTGTTGTGTATGCCTAACCACCGCTCTATTCACTTCTATGGGACTGCTCAGTACAGTGCTTGGCAATCTCCAGCAGTCCCATAG
Organism: Bufotes viridis; assembly: GCA_033119425.1. NCBI lineage: Eukaryota > Metazoa > Chordata > Amphibia > Anura > Bufonidae > Bufotes > Bufotes viridis. The sequence continues at coordinate 418,256,411 of CM065592.1, read as the reverse complement.
AAGAAAATAAAATGGCGGTCACACGTGCGCACCCACCCCCGCTCTCTTTAGACTACTTCTTATCGTAAAAGCAACACAAAAGAGCTGTTTGTCCTAACCTAGTGCTGGCAGCAGTTTAGCAAGGTCAAAACTGCTGTCAGACTCTCTTTATCTAAATAAAATTACTGCCAAATGTATGGTAATAACACAGACAGCCAGGGCTGGGACAAGGTCCACCACCAACAGAGGCTGAGCTGCCCAAGTGCGCCCCCCCCCCCCCCTCCAACTTGTGGATGACACTGCTATGGGGGATCTGTGATGGATGATACTGTTATTGGGGAATCTGTGGATGACACATTTGTGTCATCCACAGATCCCCTCTCCCCATAACAGGGTCCATGTAGGAATGACCCCCAATACAAGGGGTGAGGCTGTGGGGTTGTATCTGCTTTTTTGATGACAGCGCCAGTGGGGCTCGTGCAGTGACTGTATTCTACCACACCCTCCTCCCCACACACACTGTATATAATCTTAACTATATAACTGTAGTGATTTACTACAGTTATATAGTTAATAAGATTATATCCAGTGAGCGGGGATGGAGTGTAGTAGAAAACAGTCACTTGCGCGGCCCTGCTGTCATTATGAAATAGCATATGTGACCCCCACCTCTTTTATTGGTTGCCATTCAGTAAATTAACCCTGTTTTGGGGGAGGGGTGTCTGTGGGACAAATATGTGTCATCCACAGATTCTCCCCATAACAGGGTTCATTTAGTGATTGACCACCCAAATTGTGGTGACCCAATACATGGGAGTTGCATCTGCAGAGCTTTTGTATAATGCCACCCCACACTGTAGTGTCCCCCACACAGTAATGTCCGCCACACTGCCCCCCACACAGTAATGTCCGCCACACTGCCCCCACACAGTAATGTCCGCCACACTGCTCCCCACACAGTAATGTCTGCACACTGCCCCCCGCACAGTAATGTCCGCCACACTGCCCCCACACAGTAATGTCCGCCACACTGCCCCCGCACAGTAATGTCCGCCACACTGCCCCTCACACAGTAATGTCCGCCACACTGCCCCCCACACAGTAATGTCCGCCACACTGCCCCCACACAGTAATGTCCGCCACACTGCCCCCACACAGTAATGTCCGCCACACTGCCCCCGCTACAGTAATGTCCACTACACTGCCCCCACAGAGTAATGTCCAGCCACACTGCCCCCACACAGTAATGTCCGCCACACTGCCCCCCACACAGTAATGTCCGCCACACTGCCCCCCACACAGTAATGTCCGCCACTGCCCCCACACAGTAATGTCCGCCACACTGCCCCCACACAGTAATGTCTGCCACACTGCCCCCCGCATAGTAATGTCCGCCACACTGCCCCCACACAGTAATGTCCACTACACTGCCCCCACACAGTAATGTCCATCACACTGCCCCCACACAGTAATGTCCGCCACACTGCCCCCACACAGTAATGTCCGCCACACTGCCCCCACACAGTAATGTCCCCACACCCCCTCAACCACACAGCAGTGCCCCTACATAGTAATTTGTCATGCCCCCTCTTGTCATTCTCCCCCCTCTTGTCATAATCCCCTCTTCTTGTCATGCTTTTTATGCCCCTGTCATTCTCCCCATCTTTTCATGCTCTTTTACCCCCCCATGTTGTCATGCACTTTCTGCCCCCCATGTTGTCACAGACTTAATGAAAGGGGGCCCGGCATTTCACTGTACTCAATGCCGGGCCCCATCAGAGCTCCTCTCACCTCCATTATGGTCACTTCTCAGGCTTCCAGGATCAGGCCCCAGCGCTGCCTCACATTAAGCAGGTGGGCGGAGCCTAACGGTGGTCCGTTAGGCTCCGCCCACCTGCTTACTCTGTTTCTAGTTAGAGGCGAGCCTGAGGGAGCGGGCCTGAAGCAGCATAATGGAGGTGAGAGGAGCGCTCTGACGGGGCCCGGCTCAGGGAATGACAGGAGGGAGCGCTGAGCGGTTCCCCCCTGTCAGTCCCTCTCCCTCTCGCCGGCCTCTGCCTGCGCCCTGAGGCTGGAGCGCCCTGAGGCTGGAGCCTCCCCAGCCTCTGTGTCGGCCCGGCCCTGCAGACAGCACTATATATACCGGTATATATGGGCGACAAATGCATTATAATGAACACCATAAGACCAATATATTCTAGGCGATAAAGCGGTTCAGATCCACTGATGATGATGACTGAAGATAATGACGCAATATAGAATGTGGACCTTTATCAATTAGCCAGAGCAGATGGCAGCCATGAACACTATCTCCTTCTGGAGGACCCAACATGTCCGTACATTTCACAGACACCTTATTGATTTCAATGAACACTATGCAATGCTTCACTTCCCCTCTGGAGGCGCTGCAGGGAACATTCTTTTTAGCTCCTCCAGGACTTTGCTTTCTGATCGTTGCTTTCTCACCCAATTCTGGATTTGTATGACCACGACATTTTGCATGGAGTACCTACCATCTGCATGCCATCAGCGGGTACCATTGTCATCAACCTAGCAGACAGGATTCCCTGCACTAAGTCCATACCCTGGGAGGAGTGTTTTAAACTAATATTCGGACCTCGGACTACTAGAGTTAGGCCTCCTGCACACGACCATATCCATTTTTGCGGTCCACAAAACACGGATACCGGCCATGTGCATCCTGCATTTTCCCTTTCGCATGTCCCGCCCTATGTTAAAAATGTCTATTCTTGTCCGCAAAACAGACAACAATAAGACATGTTCTATTTTTTTTGCAGGGCCATGGAACAGAAATAAGGATAGCACACGGTGTGCCGTCCGCATATTTTACGGCCTCATTGAAATGAATGGGTCCGCATCCGATCCACAAAAAATGCGGATCAGATGCGGACAGAAACTATGGTCATGAGCATGAGGCCTTATGGAAACAGCAGAACACCAACCACTCGGCCATTTCTGTCCCTCCACCTAGCCCCCAGTCGACGCTTACTGTTGTTATTCCCATCTCAACCTTGAAAGGCCAAGTTGGATAAGACCCTATAAGGGAAATCCTTTAGGATATGTTCAAACATGGCATATATGCTGCGGTCAGGGGCTTACTGGGAACTTAAAGTGGCCCTGGAAAAGAAAAAAAAGGAAAAGTGTCCCCAGGTTGTAAGTGGGTTCAAACTGACACAAGTAGGAGGAGCCTGCAATATAGTAGTGAAGCACAAAATACCGCCCCTGCAGAACCAAATACTACAATTGAGCGCAAAATACTGCTACCCCCGCCACAGTGTGCAACTGTATCACCATCCTAAGGACGGTGATACAATTGAGTTCAGGAGGACATCTGTGACCATTGGCCCGGTGCATAAGTACCTGATGCTCCTAGCATTAATTCATGCTGAGAACATCGGAACGTTATGTACATCCAGCGGCCTGAGGAGGGCTGTGGCGGCCTGTCTGGGCATTAGCCCGCTGGGAAATTTCCTTGTAGGGCCTATGGCCAGTCCACCCCTGGCTGCGGCATATTACAATATGGTAGCATCTAAGTGGATGAGACTTTGCAAACTGTCATCCAATTATTGCAGAAAATTCGAATGCGCTATCAATTTTTGCTGCAGACTTCCGCCGTGGAGTTCCTCCTCATGTGCTTCATATTTTGTGTGTTTTTTTTTACAGGGATTTCAATGCATTTTCTGTCCCAAAATAAAAAGAACATAAGCTTACAATATGGTTCCTGTGTCAATTCCCGGTGACGTTTTTGCGGCAGAAACCACAGTGGGTAGCCACAGCCTCAATATACGGCAGACATGGATTTTGAATGAAATTCAGATTTCTGCTGCAGTTTTCGCAACAAAAATACCTTTTGGATTTTTCCTACATGGAAAGGGCTCATGCACACAAACGTATTTTGTTTCCTTGTTCGTTCTGTTTTTTTTGCGGCCCGTATGCGGAACCATTCACTTCAATGGGGCTGTAAAAAACCCGAAATGACTCTGTGTGCAATCCCTATGTCCGTTCCGCAAAATACGGACACGGACGTCATCCATATTTTTTGTGGATCCGTGTTTCAGGGACCGCAAAATACATACGGTCGTAGGCATGAGCCCTTCGACTCTGTTTTAGACTTCAGCCTTTGTGACAATAGGCCATCAATGTGAACAACAGCTCAAAATACTGCACCTGATGAGTAGCGAAAAATGAACTCGGAGGACATCAATAACACTTGGCATAGGCAATGCCCTGCCCAGGGTGACAGGGCCCCCTTTACTAGTGAACACATTGGCCCTTATTACCCAGACTGTTAATGAACTGCAGTTGAATTAACAATTCAGCTTCTCGGTTGAAACGGTCTCTTTCATGTGGCGCGCCTCTATCATCGGGGTAAGTCTTCCGCTGCGTGAGCCAGATTCAACAAACAGCCCATGAAAGCAGTTCTAAAGCTGTCAGTGAGGCATAACAAATCTCAGAGACACCCCGTTACAAAGCCAGACTGTGTCCCGCGCTGCACCGGCATGTTTATGGCTGAGGTAATGGTACGGAGCTTTCACAAGAGGAAGTGGTCAAGTGGTTTTGGAGCTGATTGTAAAAATCGCACAAGCGAAATTCAAAAGCTAAGGCCAATAATCCGAGGGCTGGCATCTCCACCAAAAAATATATTTTGAAAATCAAGCTTAAATATAATGGTTGGCCGCAGGCCTCTGTATAGTCTGAGCTGCTAATAGGTTTAGAATTGAAACCGGGGGGTCCATTATACGTTATTCTAATCCACCCAGGGGAGGGGAACCTTTGCAGCGCCACCACAGGGGAAATGAAGTATTACACCACCTCCAATTCAATCTAAACGTTTACTCTATTGCATTGAATATCAGTAGGCTATGTACAACTTCTGGGGCAATTTTTTAATGATTGCATTTTACTCATTCTGGGATAAAAAAAACAACAACATTCAATTAATAGGTCTTTATCAAAAATTTTCAACAGTTTTTGTTCTGCTGGGTTAAACTGGTCTCACTTTAGCAAATAATATTTATCATGTAGAGAAAGTTAATACAAGGCACTAACTAATGTATTGTGATTGTCAGTGACGTACATAAAGAAGTAAGGGCCCCATAGTAAGGATCAAACCAGGCCCCCCACACAGGACAGAAGGGTTTTGGCCTAAACCCCTTTTAATGACCCTTGGGCCATTTTATCACTGCCTCATTTACTAAAAGTTGTTTCTTTAGAGGGTAGAGTCCCGATCAAGTTTTCACCTCCAGTAGAAGAAGAGATAATCCCAACTAAGACTGGGCCCCCTCTTGCCCTGGGTCCCATAGCTGTCTCATGGTCTGCCACTATGGTAGTTACGCCCCTGGTGATTGTCCATATTGCTTCCTTGTTTGGCTGGATTCATTTTCCCATCACATTATGCACTGCTTGTTTCCATGGTTACGACCACAATCCAGCAGCGGTGGTCGTCCTTGCAGGTTTTAGGAAAAAGCACCTGCCTATGTGTAGTCCCACAGTCACAGCCACCAGAGAGGTCGGCGCTTTTTCCTATAAATTCAGAAACCGCTAAAAGGGTTTTTGTAAAAGGGATTTTCTAAAATTGTCATCCCATTTATGGAGCCCATTGTTTACTAGGCCGTGTGTATAATGTGTATTATTTTCAACTTTATTTTGTCACTATGGGTCTGTGTTATCACGGTAAAGCACCATTTCTCCATATTTCAGTCATCTTGTAGGATCTATCAGATGATGATTTAAGTGGGGGAGATTAATGACGTGAAAATTTGGATTGTTCCAGACTAAGACCCGCCATACACATGGGATATCTGTTGGTGGAACGCTCATTCGGTCGGCAGCTATCTCTCCCCATCTCTAGACTGCCCGATCCTTATCTCTCATAACATCTGCAATTGAAGGAGAGCCTGGAGCCCACCCCCCACCCCCCTTCATCTACACTAGATGGTAGGCCATTCCTGTCAAAATCGTTGTTGTGTCCAGCCGACATATATCTACTGTGTATGACCTACTTTAGGCCTCATGTTTGTGGTAGAGCTGGAGACACATGGAGCCCTTGTAGTTCTGTGGAGCTGCAGGCATATACTGTGTTAGTGTATTCCATGATATTGTGCCCCATGTGGCGGTGAATTATGGGGTTATTTTCTTTTACAAGCCTCTGCTGGAACCTGCTACAAGCTTTTGTTTCTGTTTGAATTTATATGAAATCTGATAGAAGAAACTTCCATATGAAATGTAAGGCCTATTTGTCTACCGATTTTGCAGGGACAATAACGTGAACTGGGCCACAAAAGTGGCAGAGCTTATTCAAAGCCAGTTAAAATGGGGCAATTCTGGGGTGTTCCCAGATGCTTTAGGAGCGTTTCTGGAATGGGGCTTAAATATCATGATTTTGACTTTTAACCCCTTAAGGACCGGAGTTTTTTTTTTATGCGTTTTCGTTTTGCGCTCCCTGCCCTCCCAGAGCCATAACATTTTTAGTTTTCGGTTCACATGGCCATATGAGGGCTTGTTTTTTGCGGGACAAGTTGTACTTTCCAACGACACCATTTAATATTGCATATGATGTAGTGGGAAGCGGGTAAAAAATTCCAAATGGGGTGAAATTGCAAAAAAAAGCAATTCCACCACAGTTTCGCGGGTTTTCAAATTCCGACCGGTTACTTTTACTATACAGGTCAGTACGAATCCTGATATACCCTATATGTATAGGTTTTCTTGCGTTTTGATAGTGGAAAAAAAAATTCAAAAGTGGGAAAAAATCTGTTTTACTTTTTTGTCACCATGTTTTGACCCCTATAACTTTTTTGTAATTATATGTACACGGACATTAGCCGCGGGTGTCTGCTACAAGAACCATGCGGACACCCGCGGCTAAGGCGCCCGCATGAAGCAGGAACGGGCGCCATCTTTAAAGACCGGACACAGAACGTATGGGTACGTCCTGTGTCCTTAAGAGGTTAAAATGTTGGTAAGTATGGTATTATATAGAGGTAAAGTAAGTCACTAGTGATGAGCAAAGTGTTCAAAAATTCAATTTGGCTGCTTCGCCAATTTTTATAAAAAAAATTGCTTTGTGACGAATTACTTCATCACGAAGTGCATTTTTCTTGTAAGTAGTGGGTGCAATGACAGAGAGCGTCGCTTTCCCCTTTCCCCGTCATTGTACCCCTCAGATGCCGCATGCATAGCTGATCGTGACATCTGACATCAATAACAGATTGTAAAATATAAAAAAATAATTCATAAAAACATCCATGATACTTATCCTCATCCATTGATCGCAAAGAGCCGGACACCGCCATGCTGAAGATCTAGCGCAAAATCCCACGCGGCTTGTGATGACGTCATCACGTCAGCTGGCAGGATTTAGTGCTAGATTTTCAATTAAGATGGTGGTGGACAGCTTTTCTCGCTCAAAAGGAAGAGGTATGTTTTGTTTTGTTTTTACCGCCATTCAGGGAAAATTAATTTGCTGCCACAAAGCATAAGGAAATTTGGCTTCATGGTGAATAGAATTTTTCCTGAAATTCAGATCGAATTCCACTTCGTGGAGTTCAATTCGCTCAGCGCTATAAGTCACCACAGAAGTCTACGAGTGTAATATTACAGATTGTTCAGAACTGTGATGTCCGCTAAGAGTCTCATTCATTTGGCCTATGGATCTATAGAACAGTATATACAGTGCCTTGAAAAAGTATTCATACCCTTTGAACTTTTCCACATTTTTTTATGTTACACCCACGAACTTAAATGTATTTTATTGGGATTTTATGTGATAAATAACATAAAGTAGCAAGTATGTGTGAAGTGAAAAGAAAATAATACATGGTTTTCACAATTTTTTATAAATAAAAATATAGAAAGTGTGGTGTGCAGTTGTGTTCAGCCCCCCTGAGTCAATACTTTGTAGGACCACCTTTCGCTGCAATTACAGCTCTTTGGGGTATGTCTCTACGAGCTCTGCACATCTACAGGCTGAGATTTTGCCTAGTCTTTTTTGCAAAATAGCTTGCGCTCAGTCAGATAGGATGGAGAGCGTCTGTGAACAGCAATTTTCAAGTCTTGCCACAGATTCTCAATGGGATTTAGGTCTGGATTGTGAATTTTTCAGCCTCTACCAGGTTTTCCTCCAGGATTGCCCTGTATTTAGCTCTATCCATTTTCCCATTAACTCTGACCAGCTTCCCTGTCCCTGCTGAAGAAAAGCATCCCCACAGGATGACGCTGCCACCAGTATGTTTCATTGTGGGGATGGAGTGTTCAGGGTGACGTGCAGTGTTAGTTTTCCACCACTCATAGCGTTTTGCATTCAGGCCAAAAAGTTCAACTTTGGTCTCATGGTCTCATCTGACCAGAGCACCTTCTTCCACATATTTTCTGTGTCCCCTACATGGCTTGTGGCAAGGTGCAAACGGGACTTCTTATGCCTCACCTTTAAAAATGGCTTTCTTTTTGCCACTCTTCCATAAAGGCCAGATTTGTGGAGTACACGACTAATGGTTGTCCTCTGGACAGATTCTCTCACCTGAGCTGTGGATCTCTCCATCTCCTCCAGAGTGATCATGGGCCTCTTTGCTCTTGCCTGGGCTGTCAGTTTAGGTGGACGGCCACGTCTTAGTAGGTTTGCCATTGTGTCATTCACCTTCCATTTTTGATGATGGTTTGCACAGTGCTCCGTGAGATGTTCAGAGCTAGGGATATTTTTTTATCACCTAACCCAGCTTTATACTTCTCCACAACTTTATCCCTAACCTGTCTGGTGTGTTCCTTGATTTTCATAATGCGGTTTGATCACTAATGTTCACTAACAAACCTCTGAGGCCTTCACCGGACAGCAGTAGTTAGACTGAAAATAAATTACAAACAGGCTCAAATTACTAATTAGGTGACTACTGAAGGCAGTTGGCCCCACTGGATTTTATTTAGGGGTATCAGAGTACAGGGGGCTGAATACAAATGCATGCCACACTTTTCAGATTTTTATTCATTCAAAATTTTGAAAACCATGTATCATTTTCTTTTCACTTTACACATACTAGCTACTTTGTATTGCTCTATCACATAAAATAAATGTGGAAAAGTTCAAGGGGTATGAATACTTTTTCAAAGCACTGTATTTCTCTATTATGAATGGTTTCCGATGGCATAGATGGTCCATTAAATGTTCACTGGCATATCTACCATAATCTTAATGACCTAATCCTCCCTTAATGTGCTGAAACACAAACCGGATACAGCTATGTAGTTAACACATGGCATATTCCACCTTGGAGTCCGACCAGTTTAATAAAATCTATTATCACCAGGGAACAGATGGCATTATTTTACAGGGAGAATAGCGCATTCAGCAAATTTCACTTCCAGACCAAAAAAAAATTTTAAAAATAAAATCTCATATGAAGTCAGACATAAGAGGGGTTGGTCATTGTCTAAGCACTCATTCAATTTGCAGGACGCCGGTTAAATCGTGGTTATCGTATTTCAACAGTTATGTTTAATTGGTGGTTGTTTATAGCGGTAAATGTTGTGCCAAGCCTATAACTGGAAACAAAATCTCCTGACAGTAATGTACCAAACCTGGTTTAGGCACTACATCACTTGTAAAAGAACTTCTGTTTTTTGGGGGCTTTCATCATTCAAAAAATATATCAATATGTATGTCACAGAAGCTGTATCCACTGAGTTCTGGTTCATATTGTTATCCATCTATATTGACTTCACTGGTAACTTCCTTGACACACCAATAAGCCTGATATGTCTAACCAGTCAAAAGGAGACCAAAACCTGGTTCAGACATGGTTGTCTTTTCTAGCTATTGGGGGGAAGAACAGTTGGTGAGGGTAAGTGATGGTTGTTTGGTGAGGTTTGGATGTTGGGGAAGAGTCTGATGTGCTGGGGTAGTGAGTTCCAGAGTAGTGGAGAGACACATGAGAAATCTTGTAGCCGACTGTGTCAAGAACAGATGAGAGGAGAACAGTGAAGTATGTCCTCTGAGGATTAAAGATTATGTGTAGGATGTATCTGGAAAGCAGGTCAGAGATGTAAGAAGGGGACTGGTTGTGGACGGCCTTATATGTAGTCATTACTATTTTAAACTGAATTTGCTGGGCGACAGGGAGCCAGTGAAGAACCTGGCAGAGGGGAGGCAGAGGAGAAACGATGGTATAGGTGAATTAACTGGGCAGCAGAGTTGAGAATAGATTGGAGGGAGTGAGAGTGTCAGATGGGAGACCACAGAGAAGAATGTTGCAGTAGTCCAGGCAGGAAATGATGAGGGCATGCACTAGCATTTTAGTTGACTCAGGGGTTGAGGAAGGAGCGAATGCGAGAGATGTTCTTAAGTTGAAAGCAGCAGATGGAGGTGAGGGTTTGGATGTGTGGCTTAAAGGACAGGGCAGAATCCAATGTTATCCACATACAGTGGACCTCCAAGACTGGATAAAACGTTGTGCTGATAACTGTAATGGATAGGTCAGGTAGAAGGTCTGAATGACATGGGGGAAAGACGATGAATACAGTTTTTTCTATGTTGAGTTTTAGGAAGCAGAAGAAGAAGAAATAAGATATAGTCAACAGACACGCTGGGATTCTGGATAGCAGGGAAGTGATATCTGGGCCATAAAGGTAGATATGAGTGTCATCAACATAAAGATGGCATGGGACTCTATGATCTGTCCCAGGCCAAATTTATAAATGGAGAAAAGTAGGGTACCCAGGACAGAGCCTTGAGGGACACCAACAGAGGGTGGGCGTGATGAGGAGGTAGTGTATGAATGGAAAACGCTGAACATTCTGTGGGTGAGTTATGAGGAGATCCAGGAGAGGGCCAGGTCTTTGATGCAGAGGGAAGAGAGGATTTGTAACAGGAGAGAGTAGTCGACAGTATCAAAGGCAGAGGAAAGGTCAAGTAGGAGGTGCACAGAGCAGTGATGTTTAGCTACGGAATTTAGCAGATCGTTGGCGACTTGGTTAGGGCAGTTTCAGTTGAGCGATTGGGTCGGAAGCCGAATTGCAGCTCATCAAAAAGTGAGTGGAATCAGAGGTGGGAGGACAGTTTGAGATGGACATGTTGTTCTAGAAGTTTTGATGCAAATGGGAGTAGTAAGATTGGGCGAGATGGGTTAGGGCAGGGATAACTGTAGTGGTAAGTTAGCAGATAAGGTGGAGTTTATGTAAGAAGAGCACTGGACAGCTGTGTAGAGAGGTGGTGGAGGTTGTTTGAAGTTTTCAACTATGAGGCAAAGTCTTCAGATGAGAGAGGAGTATGGGAGAGAGCACCAGAGATGGGGTACAGAACTAAACGTATGAAACAGATGAAAGAGATGATATGAGAGTAGTGACGTAGTCCTGTTTAGAGGTGCTGAGTGCAGACTTGAATTTGAGAACAGCTTGTTTGTATGAGATGAAGTCTTCTTTAGAGTGGGTTTTCTTCCAGCGTCGTTCAGTTTGTCTCAGTTTTTTTGTCTGGTGAGTGTGCAAGGGTTGTCGAGTGATTTATCGGGTTCTGGTGTGTTAGAGGGGCGACTGAGTCAAGTGCTGAGGTAATTGTGGTGTTGTAGAAAGCAGCGGCTGTGTCAGCATCATGAATGGAAGATATGATGGGTAGCAGTGAGAGAGAGAGAGTCAGAGAGTGAATGGAGAGATGTTTGAGGTTTTTACGATGATGCGCTGCTTTATGGACTGGAGACGAAGTTTAGGAGAGAATGGTTGAGAATTTAAGAAGATTGTGGTCCGAGACGGGGAGAGGAGAGATTGAGAGATCAGAAAGGGAGCATAGGGTAAAGACAAGTTCTAATAGTGAAAGTATAATCTCCAATTAGTTTTATAATTATATACACACTACTTGAGAATTGAGTTGAAAGTATTCTGGCCCCCATTTTAAACTAGCTTATACCCTCATGTTGTATGCACAATTTTGAAGATAACTATGAATCCAATCCAAAGTAAGGAGAAGAAGGATGTCAGTAGTTTCAAATAGGAAGAAGAGAGACGCGGTTGTTACTATGGAGACAAGATGCCTATTTAAACACGGAGGGTTGGGAGGATTTCTTATCCCTGACGTGGGAATACGCATATTCCGAAACGCGTTGGTTCAATTCTAACCCTTACAGGCATCTGTACCTGAGTGTGATGTCACATAGGAACGCTCCTAGTTACCAACTGCAAGCTTCCCCCGTGCTTGCTAGCTACTGGCCGGAGCGAGCAGTCACAGAGGGTTGAAGCAGAAGATGCCAAGGAAGAAACACTGATACGATTGAAAGTACACCTACGCTTCCTACATACAACATAGAGGTATGGACATATAGTTTTCCCTCGTCTATTGCATTTCACTCATTGTTGTTTAATCACCCACTCAGCGCGGGGAACTCCTATGCCCTTAGATTGAGAATTTAAGAAGATTGTGGTCCGAGAGGGGGAGAGGAGAGGGTGGTTGTGGAGGACCATTGTGTGAGTCCAGTGGAGGCAGTAAGAGATAGGAGTCTAGAGGCAGTTGATTTGTGTGTGTCAATAGGGATGTTGAAATCCCCAATGATAATGGTGGGGATGTCTGTGGAGAGGAAATGTAAAAGCCAGGTATTGAAATGGTTGAAAAAGGCAGGAATAGGGCCTGGTGGATGGTAGATGACAGCTATTTGGAGGTTGGAGGCAGAAGAGATGTGGACTTCGAAAGAGAGGAGGTTGTGAAAGGGTTGAGATGGGTTTAAGAAGTAGTTCCCTGATAGCAGGAGGCCCACACCTCCATGCCTGTCCAGGCAGGGAGTATGAGTAAACTGAAGTTCACCATAGTGTATAAGGTTAGGGGAGTGACAGCAGTCACTGGGGATTAGACAAAGTAGGCCAAAATTAGGAGATATGTCTCCAGCAGTCAGGAGATGCAGAGAGAGGGATAGTAGGTGAGCAAAAGTTGGATGAGTGTGTTTAGATGAGAAGGTTTGAGCATTTCGGAGGAGTTCAGCAAAAGTAGCCAAGTGAGAGGTTAGAAGGGATGGTGAGATAAACAGATCTTTGCCTGGTGTAGGAATAATGGTGTAATGCAATAGTCTGAGGGATAAGAAGACGATAATGGTGAATGCAAAAGAAAGCATGTTTAGGTGATGCAGATGTAGAGGATAGTGTACACAAGATATGGAATTACCTTCTGTTCACTTCACTTCTTGTTCAATTAAATGTTGCAATCAAATGACAAAGGCCACAAATGACTACAAATCTCCAAAATATACAATTTAGGGTACTTTCACACTTGCGTTGTGAGGATCCAGCAGGCAGTCCCGTCGTCGGAACTGCCTGCCAAATCCAGAAACCCATGTGCAAATGGAAAGCCTTTGTAGACGGATCTGGATGCGGACCCCTCTAACAAATGCATTTAAACACCGGATCCATCCGGAAAAACGGATCTGGTATTTACTTTTTTTGCATTTTTAAAGGTTCAGTTTTGCCGGAACACTTGGTTCTGGGTCCGGCAATAATGCATTTCAATGGAAAATAATGCCAGATCCGGCATTCCGGCAAGTGTTCCAGAATCTTGGACGGAGAGAATACCGCAGCATGCTGCGGTATTTCCTCCTGCCAAATACCGTAAGAGTGACTGAACTGAAGACATCCTGATGCATACTGAACTGATTGCTCTCCATTCAGAATGCATTGGGAAAAACTGATCAGTTTTTTTCCGGTATTGAGCCCCTAGGATGGAACTCAATACCGGAAAACTTTAACTCAAGTGTGAAAGTACCCTAAGGCTACTTTCACATATGCGTTTTGGTTTCAGGTTTTGAGATCCGGCAGGGGAGATCCGGCAAGGGAGTTCCGTTTTAATTCTACATCAGAATGCATCCATTCCATTAGGATGCGGTTCTGAGAAATCAGAATGGAACAAACCGGATCCGTCACTAAATATATTGAAAGTCACTGGGTGAAGGATCCTAAAATAACAGATCTGTCACCATTGACTTACATTTTTTTTAGTGACGGATACGGTTTGTTCCGTTTCGATGACCAGACACAAAACCGCCGTTCAAAGGAGTTTTGTGTCCGGCCACAAAACAGAATGCTGACGGAACGGAAGACATCCTGTACCGAGCATACGCCATTCAGAATGCATGGAGACAAAATAGAACAGTTTTGGCCCCGGTTTTGAGATCCTCTACTGGATCTCAAAACCGGAATGCCAAAACGCATATCATACGTGAAAGTAGCCTTAGGAATGCTAATGAATGATACCAGGTGTGAATAAGAGCTGGGAGGAGCATTAGGCCTAATGAGCAAAGACATTTGCAAGGAAATACAGATCTAAACAGATTTCCTCTGAGATAGACAAGGAACAGATGAGGTTTGAAGACACTAGTTGTCAGAAGATTACTTGAGTACCCTCATGTATGGGATGCAAAGCTTCATTTCCATTTCCATTTCCAAAGTCAATACAATCCACCCAGACACAGCCAATCAGTGCTGAGGCCACTGACTGGCTGGCAATGTGCATGTAAATGTCAAGTCACACTTCTAGCCCAGCAGAACAGTAAGTGGAGGAGAAGGGATCTCGGTCATGGAACCGGAACATCGGTGACAGGTGAGTCTTTTTTTCGAATCCTTGCACCCAGCCTCAGAGAACTCCTTTAATCATCGTAAAGAGACCTTTAATTTCTATGTGATGTTTTAATTGTGGTACATCCATGTATAGCTACTAATGAGGACCTTGACAAGTCCAGAAGAAAATTGTAGGTTAGTATTCCTTTGTAAGACTAATTAATTCAGCAAATGCCCAGGAGTTTAATTAGGGTCACTGTATATTAAAGACTTATTGTAATGTACTATTTCCCACACAAGTTGTGTTTGTTGTTTGGTGGACATCTATTTTCCAGCGGGAGTACATTGGAAAGAAAGAATGAAGAAAAGAGAAAAGAAATTCGGGACCTCAGCTGACTCTGCGACAGATTAAATGAAGGTCAAAACTTCTCACACAATGCTCCATCACACCCCAGTCTATGCAACGTCTTATTATCCTGGATACTCATTGTACTTCATACCGAGAGTAATGAGTTTAATAGAGGTTCTGAGAATCAAAGAGGATTGTTAAAATGGTGAACATTATGTGTTCTTTGTGGAAACAAATACAAAAACTGCAGAAATAGTCTTGTCGAAGGTTCTTCTATGGAGATATATGGAGTAAGAATATGGTTGTCACTGTAAGTTTTTTTTAAGAGGCTAAGTTTAAGTGACCTGTAAAAGGAAGGAATATATACACTCAAGTCAAGTCAACAATCCTGGTTGAAATTTGGCTAGAATGGCCCAAATCAAAGTCCATTTAGATGTCATCAAAATGGGTTAGATCTCACAGCAGGAGGCTAATAGAGGGAGGCCCCTGGGACTTATGGACATAGGATATCCTAACGAAGCAACCCCTTTACTAATACATTTTGACCAGATGTGACAACTCAATGTGATTCAAGAATTTTTCATCTTGTATAGGGGTTCTCCAGGATCCAGGAAGTAAGAAAATAAAAATACTTTAATATTACTTCATTATAAATATATTCCCAAATACCTTTTATTAGTTATAATGGCTCGTTGTCAAGGGAGCAATCATTAGGAGAAATAAAATGGCCGCTGTCCTATTAGTACACACAAAACCTGTCCTAATCACACAGCAGGACAAGTTACTTCACAACACTGAGGTAAAGAGCTGCCTCATTCTCCTCTCCTACTTGTCAGGGATTATAATCCTGAATACAGATGATAAGATCTTTAGCTGAATCTCTGTAGGACCGGAGTTCATGAGCAGATGTGGCTGGTCGTGCCTGGTCGCACCCTCTGTGTCTGCAATTGTCACACCCCTGGTCCCTGATCATTCAGTAATGTCCCCAGTAGGATACAGACGGAGATGCTGGTCTGTGTAGGAGGAGCACAGTTGACTCCGGGCCGGCCCGGCCCACTGCACAGACCAGCAGTGTAGAATGCCGTCAGGGGAAAAAATTAGGAAACGGGGAGCTCACAGCTATCTGCTTCATCATTACAGGCAAATGTCTATGCGTCTTCTGGATGCAGAGACAGCTGCCTGAGAGCAGGACATACCTCCCCCGTTCTGGGACCGCGAGACAGCCACTGCAATCTGGGACTGTCCCTCCAGATCCGGGACGGTTGTAAGGTAAAGTGTAGTGTGTGATGTATGGAGTTCAGTGTGTGATGATCATACACTGCACTTCATACATTACACACATCTGTAACACCCCAGAGTGGTGTTACCACTCCTGCAACCTGCTGGTCATCTCCATATTGTGCATTAATACTATTGTTATGCAACAACGTAATATTCCTGGTTCACCAGCAGGTGGCAGCGTTTCTGGCAGAGCTATCTTAGACAGAATGGAACTCACCATTCCATTACCTCCCCCCCCCCCTTTGGGCAGTAGTGGGCCAGACCTGCTTCAGGCAGTTCTAGATTATTCTGGTGTACACTCCATGTTGGAGTTGACAGGACACTAACCTATTCCTTGGCTGAAACTGCCAGACTAAAGAGTGGAGTGCAGCATAAAGAAGTAATCAAAGTTACTAAGCTAGCCTGTCAGTACGGCAGAGAAAGATATAAAGCAGAGTTGAGTTTGCCTGCCAGTTTAATGCTAAATAATTTTTTAAATTGGTCTTTATTACAAATATGGAGCCCTTTTTTCTGTATATGGCTGAGGTGCTCTAATAGAGGGATCTGAATTTTCTCTCTGCTCTGTGAGCCAGCTAATCTGACGGACTCCTTATCTCTGCTCTCTGACATTATAAACACTCATTATTATAGCTCAATCCTTATCTTACTGGTGAGAATGTGGCTTAAATACATGTTTATGACCTCTTAGTAAATTAGAGATAAGGGTTATTAGATGGCTGGCACAAAGTGAAAGTAAAAAGTATGATTCAGACAACTAGACAAACAGTTAACCCTATGAGACAGAACGCCTCAATATTTTTAATAAAGACTAATTGAAAAAAAAATTTTTAGCCCAAAATGAGTAAAATGCAATAATAAAAACAATTTGTCTCCGAATGTGTACATAGCTTTTTAAACAAAATTGTAATTAAAAAGTCGCCTTATTTCTCAATGCATTTACGTCAGACAACAGGCAAACATACGTTAATAAATTGCCTGCTTCCTTTCTATTTAAAAGCTGGCTGTCCAAAGGCCACCACTTTGGGGAGCTCAGTGCATTGGAATTTATGCAGTTACCATTTACTGTAATGGAAATAATCTCTTTGCAATAAACTCCTCCTAGTGGCGGCTGCATGAAAATGCAGTTTTTCTTGTTGGGAATAGAAGAAGGATTGCAGTGTCAGGCCCCTCATTCCCCCAAGCCTCCTAGCAGTTGCATCGTCTGTCTCCATTGAAGGTACACCACTGAGGGAATGTGTCTATGGTGTCCACTATGGGGTGCAATGGTGTCTGGCCAGGAAGTGTTCTAGTGAAGGATGTCTTAACAATGTCCCTCACTGCAGCAAAGTCTGAATGGCTGTAGTAGCAGGTTACATTGCTGACTCCTGTGCTTTGCTATGCAGATTCCAAGTTCTGCTTTATCTTTCTCTCTTTCTGTTCTCCTCTTTTCATAGACCTTGCAGAGATTTGTTATTCTCTGCAGCTTTATAGGCCTTTGAAGAAGTAGCATGGGTCACTGCTTCCTTCTTATCTTAACTCTCCCTTTACAATAACTAACTGAGCTCGGGGCAGATCTTGGATCCCCACCAAATTTTCTGCAAAGGGCTGAGCCAGGGTTATTAACCTCGACCGTGCCATCTATACACGGCTATACAGGGAGCAATACATGGCATAACACATAACAGTATATAACAATACAATATTCGGCATAGCAAACCATTTGCAGATACCCCCTGCTCTGGGGTACCACACACAGAAAAGCTTGCATTATTTTTATTGCATGTATATTGCAATAATACTTCACATAAAATGCACTACTCACTGCATAGTAATATTTTTTGTGGGATAGCCCCTTTAAACTCTAGACTCTGACAACTCGGTGCTCAAAATCACTTATGATCCTTCAAGTTATGCAATCTTGGAACAGACCCCTACTGCTGTATATCCGTGGGAATGTGGTCTGTGTTTGGGTGACTGTACAACCATTATAGGAGTCTTAATTTTCTATTTTGGTCCAGTTTTTCTTTTTGTCTGCTATGGTAGGTTTGTTGCCCACCATGACTTTTCTAATCAATTTGTTCTGGCTTTGTTCTAAATTCCACCATGCTACAGCGTAGTCGTTTCTATTTAAATGATATCTGAATCACTTGTGGATGAATAATTGAAAAAGAAACCCTTTTAAATTAAGCACCTGCTGAGCAAAAAAAAAAAGGAAAAAAATACAGAAGAAAATACTTCTAGCTGGTAATTTTTTTTTTTCCAGATTGCGGAATGCCTAATTGCTTTGTTAATGCTTATTTAATGTACTGTAGATCAGTTAAATGGAGTGAAAAATTACAAAAGAGGATTAATGATTGCAATTAATCTTTTGAAATCAAATACATTTGATAAGGTACATTCTGGGTGTCTGAGGACTTCATGGCTTTCTGTCAGTATAAGAAAAGCTATGCGCTGACTAAACGGGAAGAGGCCCAGATCGCTGTGCTTAGACAGAAGAGTTGGAGGTACCTGCTGAAACCTGACCTTGCCAAAGTCTACAGAGCAAATAACAGGTGTGATTACACAGGACTTATACTTAGGGGAATCGTTTTCATGAACACTGAGGGCTCGTGCACATGGGCATGGAGCTTCGAGTGCATGGAGGCTGTCCACCAACAGTGCCCAAGTGCAATGTCAAATATATAAAAAAAAATATCTCTGTATTCCACCAAATGAAAACAGAGGTACAGTGGACGACCCATGCACTTCTGAGAGAATTAAACACCACCCCTAACTCTGGAACTGTTTCTGCACTAGTGGAGTTAACTGGATATTCATGTTGTGTTTAGGCATCATTTCATTGTGTGCTAATGTCTTGTATTTTGCAGTTACTCTACCTTTAAAAACTTCCTGTAACCTTTGAGTATCTATACTGGCAGCTCATTCAATGGGATTAATCTGTAGTCTTATTCTTGACAAACTACAAATCCACAGCAAAAATCCAAAATGCATTTTAAACTATGTGCACATACCCTAAGCTCTACCCCCATAAAGTTGCGTATCCATCTGAGACAGTAACCATAACGCTGTGTATTCATCTGACATTGTAACCATAAAGCTGTCTATCCATCTGAGACTGTAACCATAAAGCTGTGAACCCATCTGAGACTGCAACAATAAAGCTGTGTATCTATCCGAAACTGTAACCATAAAGTTGTGTATCCATCTGACATTGTAACCATAAAGCTGTCTATCCATCTGAGACTGTACCCATAAAGCTGTGTACCCATATGATACTATAACCATAAAGCTGTGAACCGATCTGGGACTGTAACCATAAAGCTGTGTATCCATCTGAGACTGTAACTATAAACCTATGTACTCACCTGAGACTGCGATTATAAAGCTGCGTATCCATCTGAGACAGTAACCATAAAGCTATGTATTCATCTGAGACTGCGATTATAAAGCTGTGTATCTATCTGACACTGTAACCATAAGGCTGTGTATCCATCTGACATTATAACAATAAAGCTGTCTATCCATCTGAGACTGTAACCATAAAGCTGTGTACCCATCTGATACTGTAACCATAAAGCTGTGAATCCATCTGAGACTGCAACCATAAAGCTGTGTATCCATCTGAGACTGTAACCATAAAGCTGTCTATCCATCTGAGACTGTAACCATAAAGCTGTGTACCCATCTGATACTATAACTATAAAGCTGTGAGCCCATCTGAGACTGTAACCATAAAGCTGTGTATCCATCTGAGACTGTAACCATAAAGCTGTGTACCCATCTGACACTATAACCACACTGTGTACCCATCTGAGACTGTAACAATAAAGCTGTGTACCCATATTAGACTGCAACCACAAAGCTATGTACCCATCTGAGACTGCAATCATAAACCTGTCTATCCATCTGAGACTGTAACCATAAAGTTCTGTATCTATCTGACATTGTAACCATAAAGCTGTGAACCCATCTGAGACTGTAACCATAAAGCTGTGTATCCATCTGAGACTGTAACTATAAAGCTATGTACTCATCTAAGACTGCGATTATAAAGCTGTGTATCCATATGAGACTGTAACCATAAAGTTGTGTATCCATCTGACACTGTAACCATAAAGCTTTCTATCCATCTGAGACTGTAATCATAAAGCTGTGTACATATCTGACACTATAACCATGCTGTGTACCCATCTTAGACTGTAACAATAAAGCTGTGTACCCATATAAGACTGCAACCATAAAGCTGTCTATCCATCTGAGACTATAACCAAAAAGCTGTGTATCCATCAGAGACACAACCAATCAAGCTCGGTCACTATTTGTATCCATTAGATTTTGTGCTCCTGCCAGAGTAAAGTTCTGTTCCTTTGAACTGTGCTGTCTCCATCATTGTCCTATAATGGAGTACAGTGTCTGGGTCAAGGGCTAAACACTAACAACTGACCCTCCTACAAGTTTTTGCACAGATGCAGCCATTAGTATAACCGAAGTTATATCTTATACCAAAAAAGTTATAATTGGTGTAAACACTACATACGGTATACTGTACATGTAAAGTAATTACATATATTGTGCGATGGCATAGACAACTAGTAGAATCACCATTATAATATTTGTTATATTAGTGCTGATCATCTACAACTGTGAACCCAAGTTAGATCTTGGAATTACCTTTATTAACTAGATGTTAAAAGGTGGATGCATGGAAAATCCTTTAGCAAAAGTCAAATAAGCCATAAGCCACTATCATGGGTCAGCAGGGGCAAGAACTTGCTTCTATCTCTTCTTCTCAAGTCCGACTCCTGGTGTATCTGGACTCTTGGACAACAGATTCACAATTTGTCCTCCTGTCATCTGCATCCTCAACTTCACAAGCATATAACCTATTTACTCATAACATAATAGGTTTCCCAAGCCCAATGGGCCCAGGTTTGGCTACAGTAGCTGCCATTGGTAAGTACCCCCCACCATCACCATCATGAATAGTCTCCTATTATTTAGTTTTTAGTTTTATCATCTCAGACATTGGTGGCATGACCCTAGGGACCCACAACTATGAACGGGCCCTGAAAGTGCAGGAGAATGCATTGTGCATCCTCGGGTATTTCCAGAAGTCCCATTTGGGTAGTAATTAGAGATGAGTTTTGAAAAATTTGATTAGGCAAATTTGATTTGCTCTGAATTAATTTGTCACAAATCGCTATAAATCAGATATACCCAGACTACTCTGCTATAGGGTATGGCCACACGGAGCATCAGTGTTGCGGGTGGGTTGCTGCCATGCTGCGGTGAAGAACAGTTAGGTCAATTAGCCCGTAGATGCCTGTGATTTAATAACGAGGACCGCACTGTATAGTTGGTCTTCATTGTTAATAGCTGCGTGGCATTTAACACACCTTTAAACAGGGGCTGTTGCTGGTATGGGGTTTGGCTAGTTAGGTGGGGGGACAATATACATATTATTGCCGCTCTTGCCTGAAATCTCCTGCAGGCTATTTGACAGTAAACACTGAATATTATTCAGCTCTGGCATGCCCACTACTCCAACCCCAGCGCTCTCCTGCCCTACAGGTGGGAGCCCTTCTTCTGCCATCTGCTTTTCCTCCTTTTCCACATCATCTAATATGGATGAGAATATATCATTAGGAACATCTAACTCCTCCTCTTTCTGCATCTTGCTGACTTTTCTAGGACATGGAGACTTTGAAGGATGATTTGGAAGAAGTAAAGCCAGCAAGAGATGAGGATGGTCTTCCTTAAGACCTGGCCCCCATAAGGGGTACAGACCGGATGGTATTGGTTGGCACAAGGCACTGGAATAATAAAGGCTCCCATCTTATTGGTATTGAATTACATATCTTAGTAATGGCTAATGTAAGAATAGGTAAATGTAGGAATAAATAAAACTGATGCAGAGTAAGCCTCCCTGCACTCACCCTATGATCTCCCTGCACTCTCCTTATGATCTTTCTGCACTCTCCTTATGATCTTTCTGCACTCTCCCTCTCTAATATTTTTTTATTAATCATTTTCAGCAACACTGTCCCTAGCGCATGAGCGCCTGCCACGTCTCTCCCTATGCTCAGTTCACAGGACAATGGAGGAGACCACACGGAATGAGTGTTTTATAGGGCTGTGACATCACAGGGGTTGGATAACTGCGGATTGGCTGGCGGCACGGCATTATGGATGATCGTGTATTTCTGGGCTTGTCTCCTCTACTCTTAGTTTCATTTTGTAACACGTGCAGCTGCCATTTTAGGAAAACCTGATTCCTTAACACAAAGCGCGAGAAAATTCAGATTAGTTTAGAATC
Source organism: Bufotes viridis (assembly GCA_033119425.1). Lineage (NCBI taxonomy): Eukaryota > Metazoa > Chordata > Amphibia > Anura > Bufonidae > Bufotes > Bufotes viridis. The sequence goes on along the minus strand of CM065592.1, from coordinate 418,233,972 downwards.
AAAGTTTTCCTAAACTTCGGACCGAATTGCTCATGACATTATAACCCTATGTGTAACCAACATGACCACCAAAAGGAAATGTATCTAAATGTATCTATGCAACCCACCTGGGCCAATATGGTCTTTATGTTCTTTTTCACATGGTCCATGGGAGACAGGCTCACCTAATTCTAAGAACTTCGATCTCTTGTGTCTACCTCTTATGAACTGGCACTATTTATGCCTTTCTCAGAATTTTAGAGTAAACACATTTTCGGCTCAATAAGTACATCTTGGCTCATGGGAACATGGCTTGCATGCTCTTTTGATCTGCCGTATGTATTTTTTTCTCACTAATCAGATCCATTCTTACTATTCACTGTCCAGAAAAAGCAAACCCAGACACATAAAATCATTCTGTCTTTCCGGGCAATGCTTGGAAATAATTCAATTTTTTTTCTTTTGGCAATCTTCAACCCACAGAATAGCCTTGAAATATGAGTTGGGATTTTAGCCAAGCCCGATTCTCCTCCAAAAGTAAGAGACGCCCCTCTATGGATGGCTCCTCATCAATTCAGAGCAGAGTCGTCTGGCTGAGAAGGCTTTCATGTAGCTCTTCAGGGGTAGTGGTTCTCACTGAAGAGACCCATCTGGTATGGAGTCTTATAAAAAAAATTCCCTATGGGAGGCCACCTCCAATAGGTGGAACTAGAAAAAGAGGTCTCTTCCTTCTGGAGAAGGGCTAATTTGCATACTGGTTCCCATAGAGCATTTACTCTAAGATGCCATACCAACGTGGTCTCTCCAATAAGAATCAGTGGAGGCCACAGCCTAGGAGCTCAGTCTGTCCAGACTTCACAGCAGTCGTGGTAGTGATGCTATACACATAGTCACTGAAGTAGGAGAAGGAGGTTGTGGTGTGAGCCTGGCCTACAAGCCAATCTGAGAGACCAAGTTGTAATAAATCTTCGTTAGTAATGCAAGGGAGTAAATGTCCACTCAAAGGGGTTTTAAGGATGCTTCTCAAAAGAGGGCCACACCTGTCCATGAGTTGTGCTTGGTTTTGCAGCTCAGCTTTTGTTTTTGGAAGAAAGCAGCCATATGTTTCTAATCCTGGACAAACCCTTTAAAGGTGTTTTTGGAGATTCTGATATTGATGGTCTATTCTCCCTCCGCTGATCAGCTGCTCAAACAGCCCACGATGCTTCGGTCAGTATTGTGGCCTATTTCTAGGTCAGTAACATCACGTTCATTGGTCAAGTGGCCTAAGCTCAGCTCAGTCCCATTCAAGTGAATAGGGCTGAGCTGCAATATCAAGCTGCGAGGAGGCTGCAGAGCTCACCAGTGCTGCATACTCCCCAAACAGCTGATCGGCGGGGTCCTGGGTGTCAGACCCCTGTCCATCTGATATTGATGACCTATCCTGAGGATAAGTCATCAAAATCAGAATCTCAGAAAACCCCTTTATAGGAAACGTGTCCTTTTCTTCTAATCTGTTTTTATTTTCTGATTGCAGATTTATTTATTCTATTTCCTGAACAGGATTATGGGGACGGCCATCTTGTCTGAGCTTTTCTTAACTGCATTTAGAAAGCATTAAGAATATTGCTTTATGGCAGCCACATGGGCCCTATGGGAGAGTCTCCTAGGCATGCCGTGTGACCTTTGCAAAGGTCATTGTACAAGGAAAGAATAGATAAGCTTTGACAATCACCTATTGTGAATGGTGGATCCTGTCTTATCTATACACGAAGGTGATATCATTACAGGCAGGATTAGAATGACGGAGAAGCAGATAACTGCAGTAAAGTGATCTGTACAGACCAAGAAGTGGCGCCTATTATTAGGCTTCGTGGCCAGTGCGAAAACTGCAGGATTTTATGTTTTTTGTTTAAATATAGACATTGACATGGAAAATTAAGAATAACATCAAAAATTCTTTAAAAATATGTTAAACATAAAAAGGTGATTTAAACAATAGGTCATTTTCCGATGACACACTCCCTTTAAGTGACAACCAGGAAGACAATCATTGCAAAGTTTTTCCTACTTTTGTTGAATGTTTTGTTATATTGCAAGAGCGATCATGTAGGGACATCGCTCGGCCGGAAACAAACAATGGTCTGCTACAAACAGGGCAGCGCCTTTATAAATTCCCACTGTCTGTGAGAGAAGATCACACCCTGTAAATTCCTGTGTTACATACAAGTAACTTCTTCTTCAATTACTAGGTGTGGTGAGCTGGACAAGACACGGCTCATCCTCCAGACGGTAGGATTTGGCACGGTGAATATTTTTCCCTAGGGTAAGGGACAGACCATAGAGAGGGAAATTCTCTGGAGACCCCGGGGCTGACAATGTGGGTTTGCAGCAAAATGAGGTCATCAGAATAACAGACGAAATGGGAATTTCAGTTAGACAACCCCTTAAATAATTACTATTGCAGATGTGAAGTTGACAAAGGTCTACAAGTCAGATTAATGGGGTTCTGCTACAACCTGTGAATAAACTCATTGAACGTACAATTGGTTAGATGCAGGAGAACTACAAAGTCCAGCACATTGCTATTTTCAGTGCGATATAGAAAAATACCAGCTATTAAAGCAGGGCGGCCATCAGAAGCAGAGTCAAAGCTAGACTTTCCAGTTTGCTGCCCCAAACCTTCTATCTAAATACCTTGGCCAAAGCAGAGTGGATTTTTCGAGCACCTCCTGGCACACAGCCTGGGACACTTGGCACACCAGCTTGACCTATGCTACATATCTTTTAGAAGTAATTGGGCGTTTGGCCCCCTTATACATATTCTATCATGGACCCCATTGTGTCTGGTTTGGTGGACGCCTAAAATGTACCATCTTTCTTTATCATAAAGCTTTCCCCCCTTCCCCCACCACAAAGGGGGCTAATGCAATTTCAATTCCATAACAAAAACTGTTCCCATTGGGCAGATGTCATACTTTACAGCAACTAAGAAGTGAAAGGAATGGGTAGTCCTTTTTTGTCCTCATCCCCTGACTGTAGTACCCCCTGTCCTGCCCTCATGCCCTTATTTTCCCCCAAGCATTGTGTCTATGGGAGAATAACTCAATAATGAAAAAAAAAGTGCATACAGTGCTGCTAGTCAATGTGAAAGGGGTTTTCTCTCTGTGATAGTAAAAGTTCTTATTCTTGTATTCTATTTAATCTGGCCCAGACCGCCATGACAACTTCTCCTGAAAACAGAGATGCTGTCCCATGGGGGAATGGAAGATGGTGTGTTTCTTCCACAGCCAGTCTGGAAATGTTAGTTCTTCTTCCCAGAATGCCTCAGTTCCTCCAGTAGAGGAACTTTTACTATTACAGAAGGTACTATTGGCAGACAGTAAGGAGAGCCCGCGAGAAAGCCCCTTTTAAATTGACTAGCAGTGCTGTACGCACTTTTTAAAAATGTTTTATTCACTTAATGACCAGTGGTGATCTCCAAGGTTGTCCTAATCTGCTTGAGCTGTGTTTGCACAGCATCTTAAGGAGAGTGAACTTCAGTGGTGCATTTAGGCATCTCTTTTTTCGTCATGATCGAGCTATGAGGCGCTGTGTTGTTTTTTCTCTCTACCAATTCCATAATACGACACTCTATGAAGTACCATGTGACGGCACACAAGGTGCCTATGTACCCATGTGCAACCATTAATACAGTAGACAGTTCTGTATCACAAACCCATTTCAGATTCCTTGAAGTGCCTCAGCAGGGTGACTCTACATCCTCTCATTTCCAATTTCTGAGAAGACCTATGTTTCTCCTTTTCCAAACATGCTGACCAAAGGAACATCATACATTTTGGCAAAGCCATGTGTACTGACCCTATATGGCGGTAGCATAACCTGTAGACATGGGTGCACCTAGCCTTTCTGCTGCCTGAAGCAAAAAGTGAAACGGCACTGCGCCTGTCCATGTCCTGTTTCTGGTATTCCACCTCTGCCCCTTTAATTTCATCATTATGCTGCAGTTACTACAGTGCACAAAGGCTGTAAATGCCCCTGAAAAGTTGACTTACAACTAGCTTTTATAGAAGCTGGATGCATTGCAGAGCTATGCCATATGTTGGTGCCATATTTATTATTAATACCAATGAAAATTGCATTTTTGGACGCCATTGTCCTATAGTGGATGAATTAGGAACTGATTGGAGTGAATCCATGTGGTCAATAAACTCTTCTTCACAGAATTTTTATTTCTTCCTAGAAATGATCAGGCCCATGAGACGCATATAACATTTATCTGGTAATAATGTGTTTCCACTTTGCCGTCAGAACCGGCCACATGGTGCATTCTTGTATATGCTCAGCATTAAAGGATCATCTGGACACCTCGATATAATCTCCGTTTTATTTTCCTCCACATCTGCTAGAAACGTTTGGATTTTACACACGAGCGGTCACAGTCCTAATAGTCTATGTAATGGCCACCCTTTAATTACAGGGTTACTATCCAATACATAGGATGGAACTTCAGTGTGTGTGTCCGTGGCACTTGCATGATAAGCCTGCCGTAGCAAAAATAAATTGTCCATAACAAGAGCTAAATGAGTGTACCTCACGCACAAACCAAAACTCCTTCTATAAACCAACTCTTATGGGGTCATTCAGTGGCGTAAGTACAACTGACTGGGCCCCACAGCAAATTTTTGAACGGGGCCCCCCTCCCCCAGCAACTTCTTCGTAACCCCCTACTACCGTGCATCCAGGGGCGGACTGGGAACTTAAAGTGGCCTTGGAAAAAAATCTATGACTGGCGCCATCTTGTAGGCGGGCCGTGTCCATATTGACAGAAGGGGGGCAACACAAGTAGGCAGGTGCTGCATTGTAAGCAAATTAATATTTCAGCTTCAGATGGCCATAATGTCCAAATTATGACTTCAAGACCCAGATCTACATACCGACTGTAAATCTTCATATGTCTGGTTTGGTTCTGTAATCGATAGTATAGCCAGCACTCAGTCCAGTCCACGTTGCACAGGAAGGAGCTGCCTCCACCACTATAGAAAAGAATATCCCAGCAAACGTGTATCCTCTTCTCTGCTTTTCTTTATTTTATATACAAATAATATACATACACGTTTGCTGGGATATTCTTTTCTATAGTGGTTTGGTTCTGTGGCGGAGGGGGTCCGAAGGTTGAGACTATAACACTAAAGACTGTATTAGGGTACTTTTACACTTGCAGCAGGACGGATCCGGCAGGCTATTCAGCCTGCCGGATCCGTCCTGCTGCAAGTGCCCGTGCTAAGTGGCCGTGTTAGCTGCTCGGTCCCCATTGACTATAATTGGGCAGGGGCGGAGCTACGGCGCAGCATGGCAGTGCACGGCAAAGATCGTCGAACTGAAAAGTCGGACATGCAGGACTTTTAGTCCGGCGATCTCTGGCCATGCACTGCCGTGCTGCACCGTAGCTCTGCCCCCCGCCCCATTATAGTCAATGGGGACAGAGCGGCAGCACGGCAGTGCACAGGCACTTGCGGCAGGACGGATCCGGCAGGCTGAATAGCCTGCCGGTTCCGTCCTGCCGCAAGTGTAAAAGTACCCTTAGACAGGCAGATAGTCTGCCAGATCATGGCTAACGATTGTTCGAAATAATGCTTGTTAGCGATGGTCTGCCTGTGTAATACTGCTGCAAAACACTCAATGAATAAGCAAACGCTCGTTCATTGGCTATTTCAGATTTTTAAACTGCTGTCGGCAAACAACGAGTCAGTATGGGGACAAACAATGGCATTAGCGATTATTCCTCCCCATACTGTGGAGGAGATCGCAGCATGTAATGGCAGCGCTCTCCTCCACCAATGAGCAGGCAATTGCTGGGAAGGAACGCTTCCCTCCCGACAATCACCTGCTGTATCTCTGTATGTAATACAGCCTAAAAAGGCAGCTGTATTATATTGTGACCTAAACCCAGCCCCTGAACATTTTATGTTGGACTCTTGGAGGACTCGGACTTGGAGATTCTTGTTTCATCTTTGAACCGAGCTGATAGAGGAGCTCCCCCCATCCTTGAAATGAAGACAAACACAACAATAGTCATTTCCATATTCAATAGGGATCATTGTCTTGAAATAAGAAAAGAGAACAACATCACAATTTCGATTTCCATGCAAACCTTTTGTAACTGTAATATCATTTTGTGCTCCAGGCACCAATTATCTATTCTGCCTTTTTATTGTCACCAATTATATTATAATTTGGCCCAGGAAATTAGTTTCATGCCTAATGTCACTCGACTTCTAAAATATATTACAAGACAACTATATTAACCATGTGGGAGCACGAAGTCACCATGGTAGAACGACTGTCTAAACGATAGCTTTTGCCCCGAGCTAATAACATACATAGTAACATAGTATATAAGGCCGAAAAAGGACATTTGTCCATCCAGTTCGGCCTGTTATCCTGCAAGTTGATCCAGAGGAAGGCAAAAAAAAAACTGTGAGGTAGAAGACAATTTTTTCCACTTAAGGGGAAAAGAATATTCCCGACTCTAATCAGGCAATCAGAATTACTCCCTGTATTAACGACCCACCTCTCGCTATAGCCTGTAATATTATTACACTCCAGAAATACATCCAGTCCCCTCTTGAATTCCTTTATTGTACTCACCATCACCACCTCCTCAGGCAGAGAGTTCCATAGTCTCACTGCTCTTACAGTGAAGAATCCTCTTCTATGTTTGTGTACAAACCTTCTTTCCTCCAGACGCAGAGGATGTCCCCTCGTCACAGTCACAGTCCTGGGGATAAATAGATGATAGGAGTGATCTCTGTACTGACCCCTGATATATTTATACATAGTTATTAGATCTCCCCTCAGTCGTCTTTTTTCTAAAGTAAATAACCCTAATTTTGATAACCTTTCAGGGTACTGTAGTTTCCCCATTCCAGTTATTACTTTAGTTGCCCTCCTCTGAACCCTCTCCAGCTCTGCTATGTCTGCCTTGTTCACAGGAGCCCAGAACTGTACACAATACTCCATGTGTGGTCTGACTAGTGATTTGTAAAGTGGCAGGACTATGTTCTCATCACGGGCATCTATGCCCCTTTTGATGCAACCCATTGTCTTAATGGCCTTTGCAGCAGCTGCCTGACACTAGTTTCTACAGCTTAGTTTGCTGTTCACAAAAATTCCTAGGTCCTTTTCCATGTCAATGTTACCGAGTGTTTTACCATTTAGTATGTAAGGGTGACTTGCATTATTCCTTCCCATGTGCATAACCTTACATTTGTCAGTGTTAAACCTCATCTGCCACTTCTCTGCCCAAGCCTCCAATCTATCCAGATCCATATGCAAAAAACACTAAGGAAGGGACAGCACTACCTTGGTCATAAATCAATCCCCTGTAATGGTGTGGCGGTGCACGCGGTGTTGGATCCCGGTCTCTGATCCCTGTTTCATGTAGTCAAAAGGATTTCTACAGCACTTGTAGTTGGTCTAATCCTTACTGCCCATAGACGTACTCCTCAGAGTCTTTTTTAAGCATAGTCTATGCTTGAAAAAGACTCTGAGGAGTTGAAACGTTGCATACTGGGGCAATAAAGAGGAATTAAAGACCAACTACAAGAGTGCTGTGGTACAATCCTTTTGACGACAGATCTATCTGCAGCCGTATACTGTCCTCTTCCGTGTCAATTACTTTACACAGTTTAGTGTCATCTGCAAAAATTGATATTTTACTGTGCAGGCCTTCTACCAGATCATTAATAAATATATTGAAGAGAATAGGGCCCAATACTGACCCTGAGGTACCCCACTAGTGACAGTGACCCAATCTGACTGTGTACCGTTAATAACCACCCTCTGTTTTCTATTACTCAGCCAGTTACTTACCCACTTACAGACATTTTCTCCCAGTCCGAGCATCCTCATTATATATACCAACCTTTTATGAGGTACAGTGTCAAATGCTTTGGAGAAGTCCAGATATACGACATCCATTGATTCGCCGCTGTCAAGTCCAGAACTTACCTCCTCATAGAAGCTGATTAAATGAGTTTGGCATGACCGATCCCTCATAAAGCCATGCTGATATGACGTTATTTGCGGTGCTCTAAGATAGCATTTCTTAGAAAACCTTCAAGCTGTTTACCCACGACGGATGTTAAACTTACCCTTCTATAGTTTCCGGGCTCTGTTTTTGGACCCTTTTTGAATATTGGCACCACATTTGCTATGCGCCAATCCTGTGGAACATTCCCTGTCAGTATAGAGTCCGTAAATATCGGAAATAAGGGTCTGGTTATTAGGATACGGGGGTGTATGCCATTCGGTCCTGGCGATTTGTCTATTTTAATCTTTTTAAGTCGCTGTTGTACTTCTTCCTGGGTCAGACAGGGCACTTTTAATGGGAAATTTACTTTTACATTCTGCATTTCATCTGACAGTAAATACAGTAGAGAAAAAAATATTTACTAGCTTTGCTTTCTCCTCATCGCTCTCTGCAACTCCCCCCTCAAACACCTTAATATTTATACTTTTTACAATTTATATAATTGAAGAACATTTTAGGGTTAGTTTTGCTCTCTTTGGCAATTAATCTCTCAGTCTCTAGTTTGGCCGCTTTTATTTGTTTTTTACATATTCTATTTTTTTCCTTATAGTTTTTCAGTGCTTCCTCACTACCCTCCTGTTTTAGTGATTTAAATGCTTTCTTTTTGTCATTTATTGCTTTCTTTGCAATTCTATTTATCCACATTGGTTTCTTCTTGTTCTTTAACCTTTTATTCCCATACGGTATGTACCTCTCACAATGAGAATTTAGGATGCTTTTAAAAATATCCCATTTTGTGGCTGTATTTTTATTTTTGAGGACTTTGTCCCAGTTAGGCCTATGGCCTTTCTTAGTTTGCTAAATTTGGCTTTTTTTGAAGTTTGGTATTTTTGATCCTCCCGGAAGAAACACTCTTTTGAATGATAATTGGAAGGTTATTACTTTATGGTCACTATTTCCCAGGTGTCCCCCAACCTGCACATCTGTTGTTCTGTCAGGTCTATTGGTTAATACTAAGTCCAGTATCGCCTTCCCTCTAGTGTAGGATGTACAGCTTTCAGTTTCCCAGTCTATATCTAGGTAGTTGAAGTCCCCCATAATAACGACCTAATATGATTTGCCACCTTGTCTATCTCGTTTAGTAGTAGATTTTCTGTGGACTAATTTATTATTCTTTTTTCCTCCATGTATCTCTACCCACAGTGACTCCACATGTTCATGTTCCTCACTTATATCTTCTCGGACTGTGGGCTTTAGACAGGACTTTACATAAAGGCAGACCCTTCTCCTCTCCGGTTTTGGTGATCCTTTCTAAACAGACTGTAACCCTGTACATTAACTGCCCAGTCATAGCTATCATCCAGCCATGTCTCAGTTATTCCCACTGTCATAGCTATCATCCAGCCATGTCGCAGTTATTCCCACTGTCATAGCTATCATCCAGCCATGTCTCAGTTATTCCCACTGTATTAGCTATCATCCAGTCATGTCTCAGTTATTCCCACTATGTCATAGCTATCATCCAGGCATGTCTCCGTTATTCCCACTGTCATAGCTATCATCCAGGCATGTCTCAGTTATTCCCACTGTATTAGCTATCATCCAGTCATGTCTCAGTTATTCCCACTATGTCATAGCTATCATCCAGCCATGTCTCAGTTATTCCCACTATGTCATAGTCCTCCTCACACATCACTAATTCCAGTTCACCAGTCTTGTTAGTCAGGATTCTGGCATTAGTATACATACATTTGAGAGGTTTATGTATATTTTTTACCCTACACCTTTCCTTCTGAACTGTTCTAGTCCCCCCTTCCATTTCTCCCCAGTCCCATTACCTTGCCCCCGGTCTCTATCTGCCCCTCCTATAATGAAATTTCCCTCCTCGCAGTCCCTAGTTTAAACACTCTTCCAACCTTCTAGCCATCTATTCCCCCAACACAGCTGCCCCTTCCCCATTGAGGTGCAGCCCGTCCCTACGATAGACCCTGTAGCCGGCAGAAAAGTGAGTCCAGTTCTCCAGGAACCCAAACTCCTCCTTCCTACACCAGTTCTTGAGCCACTTGTTAACCTCCCTAATCTCCCGCTGCCTTTCCTGTGTGGCTCCAGGTACAGGTAGTATTTCGTAAAATACTACCTTTGAGGTCCTTGTCCTAAGCTTTTGACCAAAATCCCTAAAATAATTTTTAAGGACTCTCCACCTACCTCTAACTTTGTCATTGGTTCTGATATGGACCATGACCACTGGATATTCTCCAGCCCCTCCCAGTAATCTGTCAACCCGATCCGCGATGTGTCGAACTCGAGCGCCAGGAAGACTACCCATGATTCGACGATCCCGATCTTTGTGACAGATTGCCTTATCTGTACCCCTAATAATTGAGTCTCCCACTATCAGCACCTGTCTGGCCTGCCCTGCTCTCCTGGTCCCCTGTTTACAGGTGATGACATTCCCCTGACTGGCAGAGGAAGTGTACTGGTGCAGCAGTGCTCTCTTTGAACTGTCATCCCCCTCATCTGCCAAACGTGCAAACTTGTTGGGGTGTGTCAGATCAGGGCTAGCCTCCCTGGCACTCTTCCCTCTACCCCCCTATCTAACTGTTATCCAGCTATCTACCTCAATTTCCTCAGCCTCCTCGCTACTACCCTCCCCCATATCTACCCCATAGAGTGCTTGCTCAGTGGACAGCAAACTCTTTTCCAAATTATTAACGCCTCTCAGTGTTGAAACTCGCCCGGTTAGATACTCGATGTTCGATTCCAAACCGGCAGTTTGCTCACATTTTGAACAAAGATATGCACCCTCAAAAGGCTGTTCCAGGACTGCATACATGGCCCTCGTTCACCAAGACTGGGCTTTCTTACTCCAGCCTAAGTAAAAGAAATAAATATGGCAAATTCGGAACAAACAGTATAAAAATCCCATTTACTTCTACCGTGAGCGGGGGCCGATTTACACCATTTCAGGCTTTCTTAATACATTTGTCTAAAGGTGGCTCTAGGCATTAGATGTGTAGTACCCCAGAGGGGGCATTACCATTATTACACCTAGCTACTGTCTCTGGCTAGCAAAGAATGTCATCTGTGTATTTATTTCCAAGTCCTCTGATATTGTGCCTTAATAATATTGTTATGTAACTGTTATTACATAAAACATGCCTGGTTATCCAGCAGGTGGCAGTATATATGGCAGAGAGAACCTTTATATAGAATGGAACTTACAATTCCATTCTCCCCCCTTTTGGGCAGAAGTGGGCTAGTTGTGCTTCCTACCAGGGGAAAGGTTGCAGGATGCTGGAGTGCAGTTGAGTTTTAGAGTGCAAAGGGATCGGACATGGTGCAGTGAGGGGAGCAGGAGTCTTCCAAGGGGAGCAGCTTGGAAAGACCCGGACTCCTTGAAGTTCATAGACTGAGTATTACAAGGGGGTCAATGGCCAAAGGCACCCTACTTAATGGTACCAGAACCTCTATAAAGTCCTGTAACCAGACTGAAGCCAGAGATTAGCACAACAGAGAGAGAAAGCAAAGTATTTAACTTTACCTGCCAGTTTACCCTTAGCCTGCTGGAGCCAAGAGAAAGATCAAGTATTGTTTGGATGACACAAGTTTATTGCAAATTTATTCAAGTAAAAATCATTGAACTTCACCAAGTCTGGACTCTACTTATTCTACCAACTACAACGCCTTTGTTACTATGGAGCCTAGTCCCGGGGAGCTACAGTATACATGTAGGAGCACCGTGACACAAAACTATTAGGACAACGACATATCACTCGGCATTCCTAAACACTGGGACCCAATTGCCCTGGGGGGCAGCCCACCACAGATGAATGTTTGCAAATCCAGCAAATTTCTGCAGGACTGTTCAACCCTCTAAATCCTGTATTAGACCTGCAAGATAGTCGGGCAGATTATTGCTAACGAGCGTTCGTAGAAACGCTCATTAGCGATGATCTGGCTGTGTAATACAGCCCTGAAAGTGCTGCCGATTATCCGATGAACGAGCAAACGCTTGTTTATCGTGGAATCTCAATTTTTCAGCAGACTGAAAAATGATTGTTTGCTGGCGACAGAACTTGACGTCTAATCACGATCTGCTGCTGGCAAATAATGATTCTGTATGGGGACGAGTGATGGCATTAGTAATCACTGCTCCCCATACTGTGGAGGAGATTGCTGCATGTAATGGCAGCAGCCTCTTCCACTGACAAGCAGGCAATTATCAGAAAGGCTTCCTTCCCAACTCATCTGCTGGTCTAATAACAGCTTAATTTGAATGGGTTGTCCAAACTCTTCTCCAACAGCCAGGGGAAAGAAGGATTGAACATGCTCGATCCGTTGTCCTCATTGGAGATAATCCTCCTCCAGTGATGTCCAGCAGCAACTGAATCCCCTGCCCCTATTGAGAACATGCTCAGGTTTGCCCAAGTCTAACATACATGTGTTTGCCCAAGTCCAGCTAACTTAGGGTACTTTCACACTTGCGTTGGTGCGGATCCGTCTGTTTATTTGCACAGACTGATCCGCACCTATAATGCAAACGTTTGTATCTGTTCAGAACGGATCCGTTTGCATTAGGTTTAAAGAAAAATGACAAAGTCCAAAACGGATCCGTTTTGAATTACATTGAAAGTCAATGGGGAACGGATCCGTTTTCAAATGCACCATATTGTGTCATTGAAAACGGATCTGTCCCCATTGACTTACATTGTAATTAAAAACGGATCCGTTAGGCTCCGCCTCTTCAGACGGACACCAAAATGCTGCATGCTGCAACTTCTTAAAAAATAAGTAGGCCAGATAGGAACAATAGGGAAAGCTGGTTATTAGGGGAAAAAATGTGAAGGAAATGACTAATATTGTCTCTTCATGCTTCTTCTAGTATGGTTACTATATATTTGGTGAAATGTCAGTATATGAACAACCCAATCGTCTATGAGAAAGGGGTATTTTTCTAAACTCAATATCTATAGGAAATTTGGGCTGATTTTCTTATTCATTTCAGCAGTACTATACCATCAGCGACTGAATACAAAATATGGTCCTTCTGTAGCAGTCAGCACAAATGATACGACCTCCTATATAGATAGGTAATCCATTGTCAGTTTACTGCAGCTGTGGGAGGAAGATGTTACCTGAAAGGTGATCCTCATGACAATCGTAGGTGTAGAATTGGGATGACAATATGACAGCTCTATTGTTCTCCCTAGATAAAGATGTCCACAGAAGAGCATTGCATGGATCAGTGTAATTTCTGATGCCTTAATTGGGTCACTATGGGGGGAGTTGGTCTCTCTCTAGTCGCAGTGATGGTCTGACTGAGAGGGTTAAACGAGGCTGTCTGCCACGCTAAAAGACCAAACAAAGAGAACATTAAAGGGCCATTGTAGGAAGTAGAATACATTGATAGAGTTAAAAAAATTATATCCAGAAAACCATTCACCATTTAAAAAATACATAGAAATACATATAGGTTGTTAAAATGTGATACTTTTTTATGGGAGTGTCCATTTAGCTCCATTCTTCATCAGTTCCAGTAGAGACTTAGCCAGTTCTTCCCTGACCCAAATGTTCATTTTGCTGCCCTAGCCTTGCACCTATATCTACTCTAGCCAAGGCACTGTAGTTAGTTGCAAAGAAAATAAAATTGGGAGTTAGTCAGCACATCCCAGTGCGCAGGTGCATGTCGCCATGGCTGGAAGCACAAAAGCAAAAAACAAACAATGCAGCAGCGCTCTGCAAACACAAACAACAAAGTAAATACAACAGTGCCATACTCACTACAGCAATGCTAATGCTGCGTTATAAATGTGAGATTCTTGGCAAATCCATTTTGTACAAATTTGCTAAGAATCTCATTTTTATAACGCATTAGTGTTTTACATTTTTTATAGTGAGTATTGCACTGTTGTATTAACTTAGCGCTGTTCCATTGTTTTGTTTTTTTCTTACTGTAGCTAGTTGCCAAATACTCCCCCACCCCCTACCCACACCAAGCACCTAGGAGACAAGCCCTGCCAGCACCCTTTAGCTATGGTCCTGGTTCTAGCTTTCTTGCTGCCTGCTCTCACTTAAATATTTCACTGAAGTCGCATATAGAATCAACTACATCAACTTGTTATGCTTGACGTCATCTCTGATTGTCGTCTTTTTCATTACGTTTTTTTCTCAACTCTGCCAGGCTGCCAGGATAGTTTCCCACGTGGACAAACCAGTCTCTACATAGATTTTTGGTTTCTTGTAAACCTTCTATGGAAAGAGATATTGCACTTAACCCTTTAAGGACCGGAGGTTTTTTACTTTTTGAGTTTTCGTTTTGCGCTCCCTGCCTTCCCATAGCCATAGCTTTTTTATTTTTCGGTTCACATAGCCATATGAGGGCTTGATTTTTGCGGGACAAGTTGTACTTTCCAATGCCACCATTTAATATTGCATATGATGTAGTGGGAAGCGGGGAAAAAATTCCAAATGGGGTGAAATTGCAAAAAAAAAAGCAATTCCACCACAGTTTTGCGGCTTTTTAAATTCCGGCGTTCGATGTGTGATAAAAATGACCGGTTATTTTTACTCTACAGGTCAGTACGAATCCGGCGATACCCTATATGTATAGGTTTTCTTGCGTTTTGATAGTGAAAAAAAAATTAAAAAGTGGGAAAAAAATCAGTTTTACTTTTTTGTCACCATGTTTTGACCCCTATAACTTTTTTGTAATTATATGTACGGAGCTGTATGGGGGCTCATTTTATGCGTCATAATCTTATCTTTTTATTGATGCCATTTTGGGGTGTGTATGACTTTTTGATCACCTTTTATGTAATTTTTTGTGGAAAATGAAGCGACCAAAAATGGCGAATCCGCCATTTGGACGCTTTTTTCTGTTTTGCTGTTTTTTTTTAGTTGTTTAATTTTTATTTTAGCAAAAGGGGGGTGATTTGAACTTTTATGTTTTTTTTAATTTATTTATTTAATTATTTTTTTTTTTTTACACTTTTATATAGTTCCCATAGGGAACTATAACTTACAATCATCTGATTGCGATTTTCCTACATTCCAATGCAATAGCATTGGAATATATGAAAAAATCGCATATTTCCTATGAAGCCCTATTACAGGCAAGGCTCCATAGGAAATACTACAGAGCAGCCTGGGTTTCATTCATAGAGACCCAGGCTATTACAGGCGCATTCTGGCTCCTCTGATCGCCACACGATTTGTGCGCACTCAGATGCCGTGGTCAGGATTGACCACGGCATCTGAGGGGTTAAATGTCCGCGATCGGCATCGCTGGCGGTCGCGGACATTAGCCGCGGGTGTCTGCTACAGGAACCATGCGGACACCCGCGGCTAAGGCGCCCGCATAGAGCAGGAGCGGGCGCCATCTTTAAAGACCGGACACAGGACGTACATGTCCTACTATACAGGCCAGGAATAAGTCACCATGGCGCATGCACAGCGGCGTGTGCGTTGAAGACAGCGCGGGGCCAGGCCGGGAGAAGACGTCATTCAAGCTGACTGAGCCCGTCCAGCCAAATCCAGGAAGTGAACGTCACACTCGCCGCAGGTAAGTATGAAAAGTGTTGATGGGACAACCCCTTTAAAAGGGTTTTCTGAGATATTTTTACTGATGACCTACCCAGAGGGTGATCGGTAAGTGTCCGACCCCGAGATCTCTGCCAATCAGCTGTTTGAGAAGGCACCGATGCTCTCAGTAGCCGCACGCCCTTCTCGCAACTCACCAAGCACAGTACCATACATTTTATAGCGGTTTTACTTGATATCGCAGCTCAGCCTCTGGGCCATGTGACCCATGAACGTCACATGGCATTGGCAAAGTTGCGATAAGGCTGTTGCGCTTCTGTACGCACCGGTGCCTTCTGAAACAGCTGATCAGCTGGTGTCTGCTACAGGAACCATGCGGACACCCGCGGCTAAGGCGCCCGCATAGAGCAGGAGCGGGCGCCATCTTTAAAGACCGGACACAGGATGTACATGTCCTACTATACAGGCCAGGAATAAGTCACCATGGCGCATGCACAGCAGCGTGTGCGTTAAAGACAGCACGGGGCCAGGCCGGGAGAAGACGTCATTCAAGCTGACTGAGCCCGTCCAGCCAAATCCAGGAAGTGAACGTCACACTCGCCGCAGGTAAGTATGAAAAGTGTTGATGGGACAACCCCTTTAAAAGGGTTTTCTGAGATATTTTTACTGATGACCTACCCAGAGGGTGATTGGTAAGTGTCCGACCCCGGGATCTCTGCCGATCGGCTGTTTGAGAAGGCACCGATGCTCTCAGTAGCCGCACGCCCTTCTCGCAACTCACCAAGCACAGCGCCGTACATTTTATAGCGGTTTTACTTGATATCGCAGCTCAGCCTCTGGGCCATGTGACCCATGAACGTCACATGGCATTGGCAAAGTTGCGATAAGGCTGTTGCGCTTCTGTAGGCACCGGTGCCTTCTCAAACAGCTGATCAGCGGGGGTCCCGGGTGTCGATCCCCCACTGATCAGATACTGATGACCTATCCTGAGGAAAAATATCTCGGAAAAACCTTTTAAGCATTTATCACTTATCCACTGGGTCATAAACGCTAGATCGGGGGTTGGCCCAACTGCTGGGACTCTGTTCCCCTCAGCCAAAAGATTGCGGTATGAATGGAGCAGCAAGCAAGTGCTCACCCTGCTGCTCCATTCAAAGTCTATGGCACCGTTCCAGCAGTTTTCATCAGTTTATGGATCCAGTTTCAGGTAATAGAGAACTTTCTTTATTTCCATGCGGATAGGTATGTGCAGTATGAAGCCCAAAGAGTATCCTATACATAGGGTGTGGAGTCATAACCTGCAGGATCAACAGTAATTACTGCTAATTATTGTTTAACAGTGTGAGGTGTGGGCCCGTTACAGCGCAGGATACATCTCAATTAACGTTCCTGACAATAAACTACGTGGTAAACAACCGCTGCAGACTGTCAACATGTTCAACTCGTTGCGAGTGTATTTATGGAGTAGACTGAAAAGTGAAAAGGCTGTGTTCATTTATAATTTCTTCATTAATTATTGTAATTATACCATTGCACAATTTAGATAATCTCCGCGGTGGAACTAATCTACACTTTGTTTCCACTAAAACAGCTGGTTTAATGTTCTGCTGGCCAAAAAATTTAGCTTTTTTTTTTTTTAATAAGGAAACTATTGCACTAAATATGCGGAGACCAAAGTCAACTAAGGGAACATTTTACAGATTCTTATTAAGATTAAAGGGTTGTCCAAGTAAAGGCTGGTTAAGGTATTCAAATAATAATAAAAATAATAATGATTAAAAAAAATGCTTACTATACTGAACGCCTTCCGCTCCAACATCAATTGGATCCTGCCCATGGCTGCAGGAGTAACGTGCCTGTATAACGCTGAGGCCAATGATTGACTGCAGTGGTCACCTGCGGTATACAGGCACATTATGGCTGCAGTGGCGGGAAGGATCAGACAGGCAGCAGTGGAGCGAAGAGAGTTCGGAAAAGTGAGCCTAACATTTCTTACCGTTGTAATGCTTTGAGACAGTATTTTGCACCAGGATTGTGGCAAATTTTTGCACCATAGGCCACACCCCTTTTCTCAAGAAGCCCTGCCCTTTTCCAATAAACCCCCCCCCCCCTCCCCCCTCCCCCTTCTGCAAGCAAATCAGAAAAAAAGTGTAGAAACCTTAGCTGCTCCAAATTGCGCCAAATTTGTGCCAATTGGCAAGACATTTTAGACAGATTTTAGACTCCACAGACGCATTGTATGTAAACTCTCATGTGAATTACTGGCTTCAGGGCAAAGTAATGTTTCCTCAGACATACTTTTAAAATGGATTTGTCAAGTCTGGTATGTGAAGTCAGTATTTGGACAGAGGGGGAGACCCTGAGCTCAAGGATATATACTGTAGTTTTCTATGATTTAAAGGCTTTGGGGCCATTTTTTTAAATTATTATTGCATTGTACTCATTTTGAGTTAAACATTTTTTTAATAATAATAGAAACCACCCATTAATGGCCCCATTTTTGAAACTACAGGTATTCAAAACTGATTTTACAAACTTTCTTAACCCTTTAGGTCTTCCACAAGAATTAAAGGAAAATGGAGATGAAATTTCAGAATTTCACTTTTTTGGCAGATTTTCCATTCTAATCCATTTTTTTGAGGAACAAAGCAAGGGATAACAACCAAACAAAACACAATATTTATTTCCCTGATTCTGTAGTTTACAGAAACACCCCATATGTGGTTGTAAACTGCTGTACGGGCACACGGCAGTCAGCAGAAGGAAAGAAACGCCATATGGTTTTTGGAGGGCAGATTTCACTGGGATAATTTAGTGGTTGTCATGTCACATTTGAGGACCCCCTGATGCACCCCTAGAGTAGAAACTCCAAAAAAAGACCCCATTTTGGAAACTACGGGATAAGGCCCCTGTCACATCAGCGTTTTTGCTTTCCGTCCTGGAGTTCCGTCCTCGGGGCTCTATGCCGGAAAGATACTGATCAGGATTATCCTAATGCATTCTGAATGGAGAGCAATCCGTTCAGGATGCATCAGGATGTCTTCTGTTCAGTGTGTGAACGTTTTTTGGACGTTGACAAAAGCGCAGCATGCTGCGGATTTGTCTCCGTCCAAAAATCCGGAAGACATGCCGTAACGCCGGATCTGGAATTAATGCCCATTGAAGTGCATTAAACCGGATCCGGCCTTAAGCTAAACGTCGTTTCGGCGCATTGCCGGATCCGACGTTTACCTTTTTCTCAATGGTTACCATGGCAGCCAGGACGCTAAAGTCCTGGTTGCCATGATAAAATATAGTGGGGAGCGGTGGAGCAGTATACTTACCATCCGTGCGGCTCCCGGGGCACTCCAGAGTGACGTCAGGGCGCCCCACACGCATGGATCACGTGATTGCATGGACCACGTGATCCATGTGCATGGGGCGCTCTGACGTCATTCTGGCGCGTCCCGGGAGCCACACGGACTGTAAGTATACCGCTCCCCCGCTCCCCACTACTACTATGGCAACCAGGACTTTAATAGCGTCCTGGCTGCCATAGTAACCTGAAAGCATTTCGAAGACTGATCAGGATCCTGATCAGTCTTCTAATGCTTTCAGGCGACTTGCGTTCTGACGGATCCGGCGGGACGGAAGTGCCCGCCGGATCCTCAGAACGCAAGTGTGAAAGAGGCCTTAGGTAGCAGATTTGTTGGTACTATTTTAGGGTACATATGATTTTTGGTTGCTCTATATTACACTCTTTGTGAGGCAAGGTAACAAAATATAGCTGTGTTGGCACCGTTTTTATTTTTTGTTATTTACAATGTTGATCTGACAGGTTAGATCATGTGGTGCTTTTATAAAGCAGGTTGTTGTTTTTTTTCGGCGACTGTCTTAGGTAGGATCTCATTTTTTGCGGGATGAGATGATGGCTAGATTGGTACAATTTTGGAGTGCATATGACTTTTTGATCGCTTGATATTACACTTTTTGTGAAGTAAGGTGACAAAAAATGGCTTTTGGACACCGTTTTTTTTTTATGGTGTTCACCTAAGGAGTTAGGTCATGTGATATTTTTATAGAGCAGGTTGTTACGGACGCAGCGATACATTATATGTCTACTTCTTTTATTTTTTTTATATTTAACACAATAAAAACATTTTTGAAAAAAAAAACATGTTTTAGTGTCTGTTTACCTGAGGGGTTAGGTCATGTGATATTTTTATAGAGTCGGTCAATACGGACTGTGGGTCGATTTTTCCTAATTTTTTTTAACTTTATTTTGGGAAAAGCCGCTTTTTTTTTTTTTGTACTTAAAACTTTTAATTTTTTTGTAAAATTTTATTTTTATAATTCTTTTTTCACTTTATTTTTTGTCCCGCTCTGGGACTTCAACTTTTGGGGGTCTGATCCGCTTTACAATGCATTACAATACTTCTGTATTGTAATGCATTGGCTGTAAGTGTATTACACTGAGTAATACACTTACAGCCTGCTTCCTGTGAGATCCAGGGGGCTGGATCTCATAGGCTGTCACGGAAGGCAGCCACGATGCCTAAGGAAGTCATCGGGCTGCCTTCTCTGCCATCGGGTCCCCGTCACAGCAGCACGGGGACCCGATGGCCACCCCGCACTCGGGACAATCCCGCACGTGCCACGGTCAGCGCTGACTGCGGCAGTGTAAAGGTTAATGCGCCGGCATCGGTGTTTTCACCCATGGTGGTGCATACAGCAGGTGTCCGGCTATCAGTGACTGCTGGACCCCTGCACAGTGGAGATATATTGATCACGTCACTGGATGGTGTGCTCACTTGTGTCACATAGTCAGGTAGCTGCTGAGGTTGCAACTCCTCCTCCTCCACCCAGCTACTGTCCCGGTCCGTCCATTCCTCCTCTGCTTTCTGCAGGCTGAGGCTTGCATTCCACTGTCAAAGCTCCAGGCTAGTTCCATAGAATGTGCACATGTTCAATCTCTTAAAGGTCGAGCATGTGCACATTCAAATTCGTCTCCAGCCTATAGCAGGCTGTAGCTGGGTATATAAGGTACCTGAGCTTTAGGTTTCCTAGTCTCTAGTAACCAGAAAAGGTGTATTCTCTGTCTGTCTACCTGAGTACCATACTCCAGCCTGACTACCGACTCTTGACTTTTTGCCGTCTGCCCTGACCTTAGCCTGTTTCTCGGATAGCCCTTCTGCCTCTGGCCCTGACCTCAGACTTGTCTCTCAGATACACTTGTACGCTGCCTGCCCTGACCTTGACCCTTCCCCAGACTATACCTATTGTCTGATCTTTCGGTGCTTTGCACTGCTGTCTCTGACCCCTGTGGGTCAGCTGTCAAGCACACTGGGACTATCTCAAGAAGTAGCAGCCTGGTGGTTCCTTCATACCAAAGTCAAGATCCCTGTATAGGAGCGAAGGGTGAATATCCTAGGACTACCAGGATAACACCTTTAAGAGTTAGCCCGGTTGGTTGGTAAAGTGGGGCTAGACCCAATACCCGTAACATTTTTGTAGGAAACTGCAGCTGCTTTTCTCAGCTGGTGGTAGGGTCATCATGCACGCTTTCCTATTTCTAACTCTGTGTATGCTGCAATGTAATATGAACACAATCTCTTCGTTCACAGGCACTGTGATCTCTCCTTGATGTAAGGTTTGATATTGTCTCTCCCCAGGGGGGTGGATGACACTGCCTTTGAGAAGCAGGATGCAGGACCTGAAGATCCTGTAAAAGGCACTTCATTACAACCGTCTGATGCAAGCAGTCTGTATATGAAGGGATAAGTAAAGAACATTATCTAGAGTTCGATAGCAGTATTGGAGCGTGACCAAGTCAACCAAGAGAGGAGCAGTAGAAATAATTGTGTCATGCAATTACTAATGTAGCCTACAAGGAAAAACGTTGCTACTGACAAAATTAAAGAGCAACGGTTAGGAAGGTCTTGTGGGCACCTCTCAATTTTTTCTTTGCTTTACCTGGATCACGTCTTAAGGAACGTAGTGCCATACTTTAAAATGTCATAAAAGCAGAGATAATTCACCTGTTCCAGAAGATAACCAGCTGCTCATTTGTGAATCTCTATATGACCCACCATGGTTATCAGAGATGGTGGCCCTCCTTTGTTGAACCCCTGTTGATAACAGCTGGTCAACCAGGGTTTCTGAAGTCAGACCCACGCCAATCATCTAATAAGGTAAGTATACACTTCATCCTTAAATAACATCAAAAGTTAAACAGTTAGATAAAAAATAATAACTAGAATATTCGCCTCTTTGAAACCAAGGAGTTAAAAGAAAATTGACATTTTTTTTTGAGACACAAAGTGCGCCCCTTGTCTTGAGATCCTCGTTATATAAAATATCTCTGGCAACAGCCAGTTGCCATAGAGACCTTGAGAGAGCATGTTTATTAGACATCATTATGTTTTTCCTTCAATCCTTTTTATTGTTTTTTTTTCTATTTTTTTTTTTTTTTTTTTTTAGGATTCAAAAACTGCCAGAATAAGTATGCATTATGTATAGGAAATGGAGATAAAATGAGAGATAAAAAAAAAAAAATCACCCTGTTTACTTAATGGATGTATAATCCTCCGCTGTCGCTTTGAGCCAATATTTCAAGGTACAACCGGTGATAGCTACGCTAATAGAAACACTTTTTTTTTTTTTTTTTTTTTTGGTAATGCATTTGCTTGGAGCAATTTATGGTAATTATATTTCTTTGTTTCTTTTTTATTCCGTCTTTTTTAGAAGCTGTCTAGATGAAAAGTAAAAACAAGTTGTAAAGATGGTTCTTCCACGTTACACTCAGGGCAAATCAATTCCAGTAAGGGCTGCCCTGACCTTAGACCGTCCGTGCCCGTGATGCGGATCGCAAACAGCGGACACCGGCAGTGTGCATTGACTTGAATGGGTCTGCAATGGTGCGGGTGCGGTGCAAGATATGGTGCGGTGAGAAACGGAGGCACGGATCGGAAGCCCCAGGGGAGCACTACAAAGAGCTACCATGGGTCTTTAAGTCCGTGCCTCCACACCGCAAAAGATAGTGCAGTGTCCCTCTACGTGAGAAAAGGGGACACTTCAAACTTTTGTGTATGTCACTTTATGCCACTGTATATTTTGTCTTATAATAGCTGCAAACTCCTCACAACAGGCTGGTAACTACATTTCCACCCTTTCACCACTAGGTGTAGATGTCTCATTATCTATATAGTGTAGGTCAAGCACAGGAAGTTAGTTGAGAGTTGAGTGGGGAGTTAGGAGGAGGTTAGGAGAGGAAAGCAACTAACCTAAGCCGTGTGCCCCTGGGTATCCCCCAGGAGAAAGGCAAGATAGATCGGAAATCAAGCACAAGGACTACTGGATCCCTACTATTGATAGTGCCACTGTCCTGGAGTCAGAGACGAAGTGGATTAAGTGTATGGAAGAAACCTGTTCAAATAATGGAGCAGATGACTGATGCCTGCCGCTAGGGAGACCGCCCTGTTGGTTGCCAAGTTCTAGTTCAGAAAATCCAAAGTTCCAAAAGGCTGAAGTTTCATAGCAAGTTGAGCAAGATAAGGAAAGTATCACCTTCTCTAGCAGATTGAGTTTGAACATGCTTGCCACTGCCTCACTGTGCCTGTTGTCTGGAGTTGCAGCTTACCTCCATCTTATGTACCAAGGTACTACTTGCGTGGCTTTTATCAACCTCAAGGCAAATATTTTAAGTAAAGTTCTTGTTGGTTCAACTCCTGACTCTCTCCTTATTCTACACCATCTCTCAACGCACCTTAGGTGCGGGCATCACGAACACCAGGGACCCTGCCACCAAGGCACCCAAAGCACCTACACCACCAAGGGCACCTTAACTACCATCTGGCTGGGAATCCCTGGACAAATAGAGAGCGCCCTGAAGGATTTCATGCTGTCCTTTCCTTCACTGCATGCCGACCCAGGGAGCTACAGAACAGTGAGTATTACTACTACGCCCATCAGCCCACTGCAACACTCACACACATTGCTCCTGCAGTCCGGCCGGCGCAATAGAACATGTCCTATCTTTTGCCGTATATTGTGGATTGCGGAACCATTCAAGTCATTGGGTCCGCGCCTCAATATGGGATTTACATGGCTGGACGGGCAGCACAAGCGCGGGCACACACGGTCGTGTGAATGAGCCCTTAGTATCAGGAAATTAAAGGGGTTTTCCCAGCTACAGATATTGAAGACCTATCCTCACGATAGTTAATCAATATCAGATTCAGCACCCCAGCATTCTTATCAATCAGCTGTTTTGGGCAGCCACAGTACCCAAAATTATGCAGTGTATGGAGTCGAACCGAAAGCTCCCTACATACGGCAACAGCAGCACCCAGCACAGCAACAACACCGTGTATGGAGCCTTCTGCTTCCATCTCCATACAGCTGATCAGTGGTGGTGCCAGGTTCTGGATGGTCACGATCTGATATTGATGACCATTCCTGAGAATGCGTTTTAGCGACGATCTAGCAGTGTAATACTGCTCCCGATTACCTGGGCAATCCTGATGTTAAAATAATCGTTTGCCAGCAGCAGATCGTGGTGTCTAATTATGATCTGCTGCTGACGGATTCAGTATAGGGACAAGCAATGGCATTATACAGGGGAAGGGATTGCTGCAAGTAATAGCAGCGTTCTCCTCCGCTAGCGAGCAGGCGAAGGCGATTGCCAGGAAGGAACGCTTTCCTCCCAACAATCATGAGCCACATCGTTAAATGTAATACAGTCTTGGAAAAAACGTTGAAGATCTTCTAAGGCCTCCTGGTGCTCAAGGCAAAAGGGTCTGAATATATCCCGCCACCAACAGTCCCCGAAGTTCAGCATAGTAGTTGTCAGATAATCATTAATTAAATTTTCCCATTGTACTTTCTTGCACACTAATCCCATTGTCCTCTGCCCCTGGTTTTCAATGCAGGGCTGGCTGGCTGGCCGAACAACCACATATCGTAGGGCCTCGTGGCTCTTGCATCTTCTGTTTTAGCTCCGTTCTTCATCAATATCGCTCTCTTTAACCAGCCGACTAGTCGCGATGCATGCCGGGCTCAACAGTCACGTGCTATTGCTGACACATCACCACTCAGGTCATTTCAGTGGGGGCCGAAAGTGGAAGGGATTAGAACTGGGAGGCTCCAACAAGGTGAGTACTGTGGAGGGTTTTTTAGCCCACACATAGCCACCCTTAAAAAGTTTTAGACCACGGACAAACCCTGGAAAGCGATTTTCCAGGTGTATAATATTGAAGACTTATCCTTAGGATAGGTCATCAATATCACACTGGCAAGGGTCCGACACCTGGCACCCCCACACACCAGGGGTGCATTAAAAGGGTTGTCCAAGTTATAGTTATTGATGACCTATCCTTAGGAAAGGTCATCAATAACAGAACGACGGGGGGTCTGCCACCTGGCACCCCCGCCGATCAGCTGTTTGAAGAGAAGGCGAGCGCCGTGCCAGTGCTGCCTCCTCTTCAATGTTAACCGCATCTGCAGCAGTGAGCAGCTGTAATTACACCCAAGTCATCCTATTTATTTCAATGGGACGGCTCGTTCCTATACTCTTGTATAGGAGCAAGCCATCCCATTCAAATGAATGGGATGGCTTGGTTGTAACTGCAACGGAAACGAGCTGCTGGGGAGGCTTGTTACCGTTGCAGCCTGCTATTCGCTGCCCCCCCATCACTGGATGTTCTCCACTGGCGCCATCCCCGCATCAGAAGCAACGCAGGTGCCGGGGACAGAGGTAAGTACAACCTCAGTGAGGGGCCCAGGCATATGTGGGGCATTATAGGTTTTGGCCAACCCCATTAGGTTGCAACAAATTTTATTAAAAGGGGCGCACCTTTTCTTATTTTTTGTGCAAATCATTCTAATTGTCTCCTTACTTAGAATGGCATAGAACATGCCAGTCTTAGTAAATATGGGCAACTGTGTCCAGTCCATCAAAGGGATCCAAACTTTTTATAGCAACCAGATTGTTTCTACCATTTTCAAAAGGGTTCCTGAGCAATAAGAGATGAAATATGACTGACTGATATGGGCAACTCCTCCTACTTTTTTGTAATATGTGTAATATTTTATAATATCTTGCATAAGTAAATGAATATCATGTAGAGTGTTATACAGCACAATAAGGAGACAAAAGAAAAGAGGGATAACGTCTCCCATCATTAAGAAGCAGGAATGCATGCAAAGTCGGCTTCGGAGGCTGCATTGAGAAGGCTCAAGGACATGCGGTCTGCAAAAAAAATATTGGAAATATAAAATAAATATGTGGTTTTCTTAGCAGTTTCCAGGCAGACACAAACAATGGTTTTTGTGTGTATTACCAAAAACCACAAATCCACACCCGGCCAAGGTACATCCTGAAAAATCCCAACCTTGGTGCGGTTTTATCTGGGAAATATTAAAGTTCTACCTTTACGGTAATAACATTTGACATCTTGCTGTGGGGCGTCTGCACGTTATCTATGGGACAGCTGACTACTTCCAAATTCCAAATAGTAAACAATGATAAGAAGATGTGAGGAGAGCTGAGTGGCGCCAATACATATACACCTTTGGTTCGGCCACACGTGTATATGTTTTTAGTGGTGAGAAGGGAAATACCTCTAGCGGTGGCTTTTCTCTTGGGAAAACAAAAGGATCAGGGCCGAGTTGCAATTGTGCCCTTTCTTCTCTCTAGTTTTGCCACTTTTCCCAACAAAAAATACCAGCCAAGTTAAGCCACACCCGAAAGGGTGTGTGGTTGTGGGGGCGTGGTTTAACACGGTTGTCAAGTCGCTATGTCATAATGTGACTCCCAGTATTAATAATGCCCTCATTAGTGCCCCCCAGTAATATTAATGCCTCCATTGGTACCCCTCAGTAATATTAATGCCCCCATTAGTACCCCCCAGTAATATTAATGCCCCCATTTGTGCCCCTCAGTAATATTAATGCCCCCAATAGTGCCCCTCAGTAATATTAATACCCCCATTAGCATCCCAAGAATTTATAATGGCCTCCATTAGCGCCCCCCAGAATAAATGATGCCCCCCATTAGCTCCCTCCAGAAATAATAGTGCCCCCATTAGCACCCCAGAATTAATAATGGCCTCTATTCGCGCCCCCAGAATAAATTATGCGCTCATTGGTGCCCTCCAGAATTAGAAATGCCCCCATTAGCACCCTCCAGAATTAATAGTGCCCCCATAAGTGCCCCCCAGAATTAATAATGCCCCCATTAGTGCCCACCAATAATAATAATGTCCCAATTAGTGCCACCCAGAAATAATAATGTCCCCATTAGCTCCCCCCAGAATTAATAGCGCCCCCATGAGAGCCCCCCAGTGATATTAATGCCCTCATTAGTGCCCCCCAGTAATAGTAATGCCCCCATTAGTGTCCCCCAGAATTAATAATGCCCCATTAGTCCCCTCCAAAATAAATAATGCCACCTTGCTTGTGCAAAAAAATAAAATAAGAACTCACTTCTTCCATTTGATCGCTCCGCGGTGAACACTGGCTGCTGACTGGATATGCAGGAGAGGACCTGCGAGACGTCATCACGCTGGAGCGAAGGTCCTGTCCTGAGCTTCCAGTCAGCAGCGAGTATTAACCGCGGTGCCATCGAATGGAGTCAGGAGCTCCCTATACACATTAGATCATCAGCTGGCTCCATCTATTTTATGGGGATCTTAAAGGGGTTGTCCCATACAAAATATACATTTTACGAACCAGCACCTGGATCAGAATAATTTTGTAATTGCATGTTATTTAAAATTTAGGATTATCATTGAGTTTTTCAATAAAAACTATCTGTATAGCTCCACCTGCTGTTTGTTCTCTACCTTATTTCTCTGCCCACCCGGCTGAGGTGGTCGCACATGCTCAGTTTCATTCTTTAACTGCCACCAGCGGAAATTACTGTTAGAAACTGTGACAGTGACAGAAAGAGAGCTGCAGCAGAAAGTATATGCCCCCTGGGAAAGGGCACACATTCTGAGAAAGGACATACTCCCTGAGCGGGAGAGAGCTGCTGCAGAAAGAACACTCCCCTGAGCTGGGATAGGAAGAGAACTGCAGCAGAAAGTAAGCAACCCCTGAGAAAGCATACACCTCCTGAGAGCTGATAGGGTTGGAGCTGCAGCAGATATGTAACGCCCCCGAGTGGCATTACCACTCCTGCACCCTATTTCTGTCTGTATATGCAATAATAATGTCATTTATATCTTTATTCCCAGTCCTCCACCTATTGTGCATTTCCTCTTATGAATTTGTGTTTGTTCATGTGATAATCAGGTTTACCAGCAGGTGGCAGTATACCTGGCAGTGCTACTTTACAGAGGGTGGAACCTGGCTTTTCTGCTCTCTTAGACTCTCCTCCAAGGAGAGAGTACGATCTAGTTAGAACCAGTTAGCTCTAGTACTCCATGCTGTAGGGAGAACAGCAGACCCTCGTCCTGGTGGGACTGAGCTCTCCCTCAAAGTCAGTCAGGACAAGAAGTCCCTAGGATCACAGTGAGAGACAGACTCAGAACAACAACATTAAGCAGAAAGAAAAGCATTCCTATTTAATATAGCTGACATAGCAGAGCTGAGAGAGTACTCGACAGACTGCGGGTAACCAAGATAAAGTTTGGAAATTGTATGGATTACCATTTACGCCAAGTAAAAGCAACTGTTAAACGTTCTACCAAGTCTGACTCAACTTTGTTCTACACCATCCAAGTTATCAACCCCTTTGCACTGCTTCGGACCACACTACGTCTGGGATCCAACCGTATCCAGGTAGGAACACCGTAACATGTGTATGTAACATCTACAGAGACCGTAGGCCACCCTACACCACTCTGGCAATCCTACCCTGGGTACCAACATTACCATCTACAAAGGGGACTCCAAGTCCTCGTTGCTCTACGGCAACTGGCGTCACGTTTACTTGCTCTATAAGAAGGAACATATTTCGTAGAAACCTCCTAAGGGGCAAGAGATACCCCTGAATACGTTGCATTCAAGTGGCGTCACGAACAGGATTCTGATACCGCAAAACTGTGTGCCACCCCATTCTAAAGCCTACATAATCAACAGAAAACCCTTGAGAAGGGACTTTATTGAATGTACCGCGAAGCGGCAGGCATGAATCTGCGCGCGCCGGCACCCGAAGGGTTAATGAGCTATTTTTAACCTTGATGACACCGCTTCTTCTCAAGGCCAAAAGCGGGAAAGACAAGAAACGCCCCTCCAGCACACGGGAAACTAAAGATAGGCCCCTCTGGAAGCGCAAAAACTCTAGCGCTCCCACAGGGAGCGCTCGCACGGCATATAGAAGGGAAGTGGCAGCTCCACCCCCAAAGCCCCTCCTTCGCCTCCAGTTCACACCGGCATCAGGGAGGATAAAGGAAATCGACTGCGCCCTTACAGGACGTGAAGCGGCGGCCATCTTAGAAAAGGGCGAATTGAGTTCTCTCCTCACCGGAACCCGAGAAACTTCGTCCAGAGATCTGAATGAGTACTACTGGGGAAAGTAATGTTAGTAAAGACTGTCTGGGACTGTTATCTGCCTGCCGGAGTATTATACTCCCCAAAACTGCGCAGTCGCAGAGACTCTTAAAGTAGCACCAATTCTGCTGCCGTTGCCCATAGCAATGTGTACTTAAATTGCATCGTAGCCCACATTGACCCCTTTAGTCTGGTACAGGGTATCAAAAGCCATGTCTGACAGCGAAGATAGCACCCGCTTGGACCGCAGTGATCAATCAGCAGCAGCTGCAGCCACGTGCATCATGCCTCTAACTGTCTATTACATTAATGGAGTCAGAGAAGGACTGCGCTGTGGCCATTGTCATCATCACTAGGGACTTTCAACCGCAGCAAAGAAGACTTCCAGTCCCTCCGGTAGGGAGCAGCAGGCCATCTGCTAGGCGAATTTTACCACAGTTGCCCATGACTACTGGAGTAGCAGGACCAGTAAAGAGACAGTCTGTGGCCATTATCACTGCCACTACAGAAATCTCAGGGCCTACTACTACTGCTGCTGTACATCCTGAGCTCACCAGACAGGAGCACCGTCCTGAGGTGTGCGAGGATAAGGAGGAATCCACTGATACTGCTCCATGCACTCCGGAACGACCAAAGAATCCGGAGCTTTTTGCTATGAAAGACCAAGGTTCTATTCTTTATTGCTGTCCGGAGAATCTGTCACCTACCAGGAAAAGGCCAAGGCTCACAGAGGATCCTCCAAAAGAGGGTGATCCGGCAATTAAACGTCCTGCCACAGAAGTTCACCAGGAGATCGCAGTTGAAGTTTCTGCCGGAGTTACAGAGAGCACCAGAGCTAGCAGTAACAGCGATGAGGATGTCACAAAGCTTAAAGAAGGACTTTTGCCCACTCAAGTATGTGACCCAGGAGGAAGACTTCCAGCCCTTCCCAGAGGAGACCTCGTGCTGTGAGGAAAGCTAATCACTGTGAGAATTACCTACTATCTTAAGTGGAATACAAATAACTTTTTACGTTATCTGTTCCTGTTTCGCAATGTTACAAGCAAGCACCCAAAGAATAGACTCAAACGTATACCTGAGCTCTTTGTGATTCCTACTGTGATGTTTTTGCACTAAAGTTTGGAAAGCGTCAGCAACGTTCAAGCACTTTAGCCCATTGCATGGACTCGTTCACGAGTACAATGTGACCTCATTTGCACTCTAAATGGACTCTGGACTTTATATTGCTAGTCAGATAGTTAGCGTTTTTGCTTTATTACTCATACAGACTGCCTCTGAGAACTCGAAAGTACTAATGGTCCTGTATTTCTCTTGTGTTAGCTAGAAAGTTGCCGCACAGGTAGGGCCAAGTGGTAAAGTCACAAGCAGGTCTGACACTTTGTAAGGGTAACCCGCTGGTAATCTGTATGTTTTCAGGAAAAAGTCCTCATAAAATATGGGAGAATACTGGTTTCTCCTCCTACTTGTCTGTGTTCTAAGGCCTTGCGCGCCGCCTTATGGATACCTATGTTTTAGCTACCTGTTTTAATCATCAAAGTGACAAAGTGTAAAGCATAATTAGACCTTGTTGCCGGAAGGAAACCCCAGATAATGCCACACTTCTATCTGTTGGCATTTCGTTGCATTGCATTGCATTGGTGGGATAACCGAGTAAAGACACCCCCGTGCTTCCTTTGGTTTTCATGGCCAGAACACTCTAAAGATAGTCAGGAATGAGCGCTTAGTGCACATCTGTTTGGTACTCTGGTTATACCTGAGAGGGAAACTGTTCTCGGACACCCTACTCATACGGGCAAAGAGACCTTGTGGTAGCCGTTACTATACTAGTTTAGTAATAGTATATAGTCTAATGCAGCACTTTAACTTCCCTTGGGTACCCTAGGAGCTTACCCTAAGCACACCTCAAGGGGCGGCTTGCCTCTTAAGTAAGGGGGAATGTAACGCCCCCGAGTGGCATTACCACTCCTGAATATCTTTATTCCCAGTCCTCCACCTATTGTGCATTTCCTCTTATGCATTTGTGTTTGTTCATGTGATAATCAGGTTTACCAGCAGGTGGCAGTATACCTGGCAGTGCTACTTTAAGGAGGGTGAAACCTGGCTTTCCAGCTCTCTTAGACTCTCCTCCAAGGAGAGAGTACGATCTAGTTAGAACCAGTTAGTTCTAGTACTCCATGCTGTAGGGAGAACAGCAGACGCTCGTCCCGGTGGGACTGAGCTCTCCTTCAAAGTCAGTCAGAAGTCCCTAGGATCACAGTGAGAGACAGACTCAACAGCATTAAGCAGAAAGGAAAGCATTCCTATTTAATATAGCTGACATAGCAGAGCTGAGAGAGTACACTACAGATTCAGCAGGGAGAAGTGTGTTGCAAAGAGAGGATTTGCCTGCCACTTCATGCCTAAACCTGCGGGTAACCAAGATAAAGTTTAGAAACTCTATGGATTACCATTACGCCAAGTAAAAGCAGCTGTTCAACGTTCTACCAAATCTGGACTCAACTTTGTTCTACACCATCCAAGTTATCAACCCCTTTGCACTGCTTTGGACCACACTACGTCTGGGCTCCAACCGTATCCAGGTAGGAACACCATGACACGTGTATGTAACATCTACAGAGACTGTAGGCCACCCTACACCACTCTGGCAATCCTACCCTGGGTACCAACATTACCATCTACAAAGTCCAAGTCCCCGTTGCTAAACGGCAAATGGCATCATGTTTATTTGCTCTATAAGAGGAACATATTTCGTAGAAACCTCTTAAGGGGCAAGGGATACCCCAGGCGCAGCCTAGTGGGACGTGGCAGATATACCCCCTGAGCTGTCAGCTTGATATTAATCTAGCAGAGCAGTGAATGTGGAGATCTCTGGGTGCATGTGAGGTACAGGGCTGGTTCTAGCTTTGTTATTAAAGGATTGACATGTACTATATTATGTCTTATTTTTTTTATATTTTTATATTACTCATAGGATAATCCCTTTAAGTGCACAACAATTAACCATACAGCACCATATCCAAACATGTCATATGGCTGGGATCCACCACAATGGCAGTTTTTTGCATTATCAATTAATATCAGGTTAGATGCCAGGTTAGCCAGTCTTAAAAAAGGACCCGTCCCCTCTCCTGACATGTCTGTTGTAGTAACTACTTACATTCCCCATGTAATAACCATTCTGGAGCATCTATTCTTATGACTCTGTGCTGTGCCATTGCTTTATTATCTCTACTAGAGGTTATGAATGACAGACAGCAACTTGCAGTAAAGATACAGATAGGTGTTACTAGTTGGGGTGTGTCCCTGCACACCAGCAACACTGATTGGACAGATTCAGACACACCTACTTCTGGTAATACCCAGCAGTACCTTTACTGCAGACTGCTGGCAATTTATTTGTAAACTTATAGCAGGAATAATACAGGAACGGCACAGCATACAGCCATAAGAATAGATTCTCCAGAATGGTTATTACATGGGGGATGCAAGTAGTTACTAAAACTGACATGTCAGGAGAGGGGACAGGTCCTCTTTAAAGTGGTATCATATCTTAGACTAAATACCACCAATGTGTAGATAGCATACCTCCCCCATATCAGATCCGACAGGACAGTCCCGGATTTCATTGGCTGTCCCGCCATCCTGGTACAGGGGAGGTATGTCCCGCTCTCTGGCAGTTGTCTCTGCTTCCATAAGAAGCAGTGACAGCTGCCTGTAATGATGAAGCAAGAGTCGTCCGTTGGCCCTATGCTCCATCATTCCTCCACCTGTCTGTGCTCCACACTGTAGGTCTGGGCAGGGGGTGGGGCCGGCCAGGAGTTCTGTGTATAATCCTGCTGCTGCTGATGCTGCTGGGGAACGAGGGAAGTATGTGGAGTTTGTTATTTGTACTGCCTGTGAAGGGGACACTTTACTGGGCATATAACTGTCAGAGGGCACAGCTGGGCATATTGCTGTCAGGGGGCACATATCTGGGCATAACGACTGTGAGCGGGCACATAACTGGGCATAACTACTGTGAAAGGGGACATAACTGGGCATAACTGCTGTGAGGGAGCACATTACTGGGCATAACTACTGTGAGGGGGCACATAACTGGACATAACTACTGTGAGGGGGCACATATCTGGGAATAACTATTGTGAGGGGGCACATATCTGGACATAACTACTGTGAGGGGGCACATAACTGGCCATAACTACTGTGAAGGGCCACATGTCTGGCCATAACTACTGTGAGAGGGAACATAACTGGGCATAACTACTGTGAGGGGGCACATAACTGGGCATAACTACTGTAAGGGGGCACATAACTGGACATAACTTCTGTGAGGGGGCACATAACTGGACATAACTACTGTGAGGAGGCACATAACTGGCCATAACTACTGTGAGGGGTCACATATCTGGCCATAACTACTGTGAGGGGGCACATAACTGGCCATAACTACTGTGAAGGGGGCACATATCTGGCCATAACTACTGTGAGGGGGGAACATAACTGGGCATAACTACTATGAGGGGGCACATAACTCGGCATAACTACTGTGAGGGGGGAACATAACTGGACATAACTACTATGAGGGGGCACATAACTCGGCATAACTACTGTGAGGGGACACATAACTCGGCATAACTACTGTGAGGGGGCACATATCTGGCCATAACTAATGTAAGGGGACAGATATCTGGCCATAACTACTGTGAGGGGGCACATAATTAAGCATAACTACTGTGAGGGGGCACATAACTGGACATAACTACTGTGAGTGGCACATAACTGGACATAATTACTGGTGGCATAAATAGGGAATAGTTACTATGTGGGGGGCATTTAGGGGACTGGGTGGGATTAGGTGTTATGTTAGTTATGTTTTGGGTGAAGTTAGAGGTGTGGCCTAGTGCGGAAAACATTTGCATTATTCATTCCGTGTGTCCTTACTTTTTGAATTTTTCCTTGTGTTGTGACATCACTTAATTCTTGCACTGTGACATCATATGTGCATTATACTATGCTCACATGTGACATCACTGTATAATTCCAGTGCTGTAACATCACTGATTATCGTTGTGCTTTGATGTCTTTATTATCTCTGTACTGTGACATCACGATGTGTATTATACCCATATTGTGACATCACTGTGTGCACTATCCCTATACTGTGACATCACTGTGTGCACTATCCCTATACTGTGACATCACTGTGTGCACTATCCCTATACTGTGACATCACTGTGTGCACTATCCCTATACTGTGACATCACTGTGTGCACTATCCCTATACTGTGACATCACTGTGTGCACTATCCCTATACTGTGACATCACTGTGTTTATTATCTCTGTACTGTGACATCACTGTGTGCACTATCCCTATACTGTGACATCACTGTGTGCACTATCCCTATAATGTGACATCACTGTGTGCATTATACCCATATTGTGACATCACTGTGTGCACTATCCCTATACTGTGACATCACTGTGTATTATACCCATATTGTGACATCACTGTGTGCACTATCCCTATAATGTGACATTACTGTGTGCATTATACCCATATTGTGACAACGCTGTGTGCACTATCCCTATAATATGACATCACTGTGTGCATTGTACCTATATTGTGACATCGCTGTGTGCACTATCCCAATAATATGACATCACTGTGTGCATTGTACCTATATTGTGACATCACTGTGTGCACTATCCCTATACTGTGACATCACTGTGTATTATACCCATATTGTGACATCACTGTGTGCACTATCCCTATACTGTGACATCACTGTGTGTACTTTCCCTATAATGTGACATCACTGTGTGCATTATACCCATATTGGGACATCACTGTGTGCACTATCCCTATACTGTGACATCACTGTGTGCACTATCCCTATAATATGACATCACTGTGTGCATTGTACCTATATTGTGACATCACTGTGTGCACTATCCATATACTGTGACATCACTGTGTATTATACCCATATTGTGACATCACTGTGTGCACTATCCCTATACTGTGACATACAAGTGAAGTATTGAGAAGTTTGACAGCAGAGTGAACTGCTATAACCAGCAACTCCAGACACTGCTTTAAGGTGAGGGATTACAGCAATGACGCCCATCACTCAAAAGTTTATTAGGCCAGTACGACCTAAGTGCTAAAATTTCCGCCATCCAGCCTGCGTCCATAATCCTTACTGGTACTAGAAAAGTTTTGCACTTGGATGTATTTGAAGTTCTACGTTGCACTTAAAAAAGACTTTTATAGGTTTAACTCTGGGTGCCTTCTTCAAGACTACATTTCCGCTGCACCGGTCCCCAGGGAACAACGGTCTGAGGGAGAACACCTTGACACAACATTTCATCAGGACCACTACCACTCCCATCCTCTGCGCCAGCTCCTCCGGGGCTCGCTGTACAGCCTTTCTCCACTTTGGTGGCCTTGTTCTCTAGATAGGAGCGGGTCCCAGAGGTCGGACCTGCACAGATCCTAGCAATATGCCATCAATGTCCCAGATAGGCCAACACCTTTAATGCCCTCCTCTTGGACTCTTTGAGTTGCCAACCCCATTACTATGTTAGATTTTTGGTGAGAATCCATGTTATTGGTCAGCTTTGTCCTAGTCTATAGGTCTTCACATGGTATGAAATAAATGACTACATTGTAAGGTCAATATTTATTTTAATACAAATATTACGAGTGAAATGAAGATCACTACAGCAGAAATGCAGATGAGGAGAAAAAATACATTTGCAATGTTTGTTTCATGCCCTTGGCCTTACCTCCAATGGCAAAAAAGAAGGTCTCCAATAAGAAGACCAACAGTCAAACTGGGTGCTCCGACACATGTGTATGGCGGCATCCACTTCTGAATTCTAGGCAAGTATGAAGACTTGTCTGACGTACATGAGGCACAGTATAGTACTATGAATCCATCTTCATAGCATAAGCCCAAATCACGGGCAGTACCGAAAACTGATCTCTGTAAATGTGAGCTAATACATTTCATAAACTATATTACACAAATTAAAAACACTGGACATTTCGTTTCATACCAGAAATCCCTTTTTGCATAGGGAATGTTTCATTATCACCATAAAAAGCTACAAAAAAAACCCATTTCCACTGCAGAACAGAAGCCCACTTTTAGGCAACGACGAAAAAAAAAAAGAAAAAATAACAAAAATAGTTGCTGCCGCCCTCACATCTTATTTCCTTTGCTGCAGCACAGTTTATTACCTGGAAAAACCTCTTTTTTCCTGAGAGATTTTTTCCACGGTTCACTTATGCTACTCTTGTCATTGCAACCAGTTGCCAAAAAATCATAAAGTCGGCCTTTTCGTTCCAGGGCACCCCCTCCATTGGGTGCCTCACAGCTAAAGCTCAGCGTGCCTCTCTTTTCTTCCGCCGGTTCCTCGTGTAAATTTGGCTTGTGTTGAGGCCTTGAATTGGTGACCAACCCCCCACAGGAAGGTCCCTGGATGCTGTTCCGGTATAAAGGAGCCTCCGCCATGCTGTAATCCGTATGGTGAGAGCATCCTGGCAAAGGCAAAGAGCTACTAGTTGAGCAGGAGGCTGCAATGTGCCCTGCGTTGGCATTAACGGTGAACGGGATGTTTAGATAATGGCTGCCACATTCCTGGTAAAAACAACAAGTCTGAAGGCTACTGTCGTCCTTGGCAATACGAAGGCGTTTCCGATAAGGACAGTCCTGGGGCACAAACCATTCCTGGGCTGATGCGCTGCTCAGGGCACATGCCGAGAAGCACCAGTTGTTCTGCAGTAGAATCTCTCCATGAATTCTCTTCATCAGGTTGTTGATGAGGACCGATCTTCTGAGGAACACTTCAGGGTCATCGATGAATTTTAATTTCTCCAAGGACATGTAAAGTACATGGGCCCTCTCTTCAAAGATGGACACATTCTAGATCATGAAAATAGAAAAAACAAAGATGAGATTTATGGGAAGGAACAGAAATTATTCAGACAATATCAGCTTCTCTACGGTTCTCTCTGCTTTGCACTGATGAGAGGCGATCACCCTGAAACAGCTCTCTACAGATGAGGCACTGGCTTAGCTATAATCCTAAATTACGTCTTAAAGACTTTTTAAGAGGTCGATCGTTGTATAGTATAGTGACATTAGAGGCTCAACTAATGCCACCAGAGGTCAGGTACTATAAGTCAATGTTCGCCCTCTTAAACAATATTTTTCTTTTCTTTTTGGAAAGAGAGCTAAATTGCATACTTTTTTCCCAGAGGAGCATTTCTGGGCTTATAACACTCCTTATTCTTTCTGACTAGATGCTCCCATAAGGATAAATAGTAGCTCCAGAATCCTGTCAAAGGTCTCTTACTAAGTTAAGCCAGTTCTCTCTGCTCTGCACTGATAAACACCCCAAAACAGCTGTCATCAGATGAGGTACTGGCTTAGCTATAATCCTAAATTACGTCTTAAAGACTTTTTAAGAGGTCGATCGTTGACTTATAGTACCTGACCTCTAGTGGCATTAGAGGCTCAACTAATGCCACCAGAGGTCAGGTACTATAAGTCAATGTTCGCCCTCTTAAACAATCTTTTTCTTTTCTTTTTTTGAAAAATAGCTAAATTGCATACTTTTTTCCCAGAGGAGCATTGCTGGGCTTATAACACTCCTTATTCTTTCTGACTAGATGCTCCCCATAAGGATAAATAGTACCTCCAGAATCCTGTCAAAAGTCTCTTATTCAGTTAAGCCAGTTCTTATGCTCTGCACTGATGAGGGGATATCAGATGAATTACTGGCTTAGCTATAATCCTAAATTATGCCTCAAGGCCTGTTTAAGAGGTCAAACATTGACTTATAGGCTAGATAGCTAGCTTGCATCTGGTGAAATCAGAGGCTCAGCTTTATTTTCTTTAT
Organism: Bufotes viridis; assembly: GCA_033119425.1. NCBI lineage: Eukaryota > Metazoa > Chordata > Amphibia > Anura > Bufonidae > Bufotes > Bufotes viridis. The sequence goes on along the minus strand of CM065592.1, from coordinate 418,196,056 downwards.
TTGATAAGAGAACTCATTTGCATAACCACTAAACAAAAAACATGCCATTGCTAAACTACAGATGAGACGCTCAGTCGAATTACTGAATACAAGGTCAGGGTTAGAAGACATAGTCCAAAATGTTGAAATAAAAAAGGTTCATATAGTTTATTCTCATGTAGTGTTGCTCCAGAAGGAGGCAAAAACAAGAACCCTATGAGGTACTTGTCAAATGTCTTCACTAAAGGGGAGAAAATTCCTTGATGACCACAAATAGGGCAGAATCAACTATACATCTTCAGATATTATAGTAATATTTCGGATGAACCCGATGATTTTGGCAAGACTAGCCAACCCTGTGCATGGAGGTGTCCCGACTTTCCCCCTAAGACAGAGGTAAAAAAAAATAGATCAGGCTGTTCAAATTCAACATGCCCAATTTTTTTTTTCTCTAGGGAGCTGGTTCACAGCCGCCATGAGACAAGATGAGTATCTTGGCTCAGGTGGCCGATCTGCCTCTGAGGTGGGGTCAATCTAAGATGGGAAATGGGAAGCTATGGCTCCTGTCCCTGCCTTATAGGCAGCAGGCTACTCGACCTGATGCTTATGGGGCATTAGAATGGCACACGAGGCGGCAATGACATCACCGTGACCTCCTGTGCCAGGTCTATAAGGGCAACAACATGGTCACAAACCCCTGCACTGGGATGTGGGAACAGCGGCATGGAGAGGGACTGCAGGGGGAAGAGCATTATATACTACAACAGCGTTCTGCCATTATACTACAGTGGGACTATGGGGGGTTAGAGCATTATATAAACTACCACTACAGGGGGGTCCGTTATGTGTACTAGTGGGGCATTATAACTACAGCATTGCAGCAGGACTTTATAAATACTGGGGCCAATACACAGAGCATTATAAATACTTGGAGCTACTACTGGGCCACTATGGGAGGGCATTATAACTACTGGGGGCCCTATAACTATTGGAGGTACTATAGGGGTGCCTTATAGATTGACCCTATTACTACTGGGTTCTCTTAAGATCTGCTTTATAGAGGAGCCTTGGTACTGCTGGGGGCACTATAGGGGGCTCACTTCCAATAAGGGCCCTATGGAAGCATTATTAATACTGTGGGTACTGTAGGGAAATTATTATTATTATTGGGCACAATATGGGGGCACTCTTGAGAACATTCTTGCTATTCGGATGCAATTGGTGGCACTATTACTGTCCACGGCAATCTGGGAGCACTATTAGTAAAGAGGGGGGGGGGTCTATCTGTATGGCACTTCAGTATAGTATTTGGGAGCATTGGGGAGCACAGCAGGCAGAGTACTGGGGTAGCAGCAGGGTAACAATGTTGGGGTACCAGGAGGAGGACGATGATGGAAAAGTGAGTAATCTAACATGTCTGTCTGCCAAATACTGCAGAGATGAGATGTGACTGAAAGAAGTCGTCATGGTGGTCTGGAACAAATGTAAAAGATTAGGAAAGAGTATGTCTACATCAGAGGAGACATCACTGGATATAATAAGTATGTAGTGGGTATTACCCTGTATGTTTCATAGGGCTAAATGTAATGTCTATACACTTATGTCTTTAACAGTAGGGCTTTAGAATTCAGCATTTGACATGTGGGGGGGGCACATGTCAAATCCTGATCCTTACTCCTCAGGCCCAAGGCGATCAGTGGCACCCCATCCTGGCACTGGCTGATTGAAGCTGTCATAGACTTGAATGGAGAGAACCGTATATATATCTTCCCTATTGATTCTGCATCTAGGCGAACAAGGGTTAGTGAATCCCTATTCCCCTGATAGTACCAGTACCAGTGGTCACGCCCCCCCTTATTTCTGACAATTTTAGATATGCCTTAAGCGTCTATGGTAAGACCCTTTAAATTAAGCAAACTGTATTGAGCAAACCATTACGTAGTCAAACGATTATAATAATTGTCACATTCAGCAAGAAGACCCATTTATCTGTCAGGTAGAAATGACAGGAACTGAAAAACTAAGTGTCATCACTTTTTACTTCACAGCAGCATGCAGCGCAGGAGAGTTTACTGGTTATATTAAAGGAGTGCTCCGCTACAGATATCACTAACCGATCCTAAGGTGGGGGTCCAACACTCTGCACCCCCACATTCATCTGTATCTGACAGATGATCAAAGGAGTCATTTATTAACCTGAAATACGCCTATATTAGGCAGATTTTGGAGCAAAGGTTAATGGGGGTGGCGAGGGTTGAACCTCCATCGATCTGATACTGATGACCTATATTTCTGTAGCCTGGCACTGGAAACAACTCTACCAGCACTAGTAGGGCTTATAACCATCATGGAGATGTTATCCTAGTTCCTAGTCATATATTTCCAGGAGGAATAACAGAGGAACAGTACAAGAGGAGAGATGACAAGTCCTATAATGTGTGACACACAGCACGTATTAGACAGTGTCTGACTGTGCAGTGACACACTCGAAGGCAAACAGCAATGCCTAGTTGTCAATGTAGTCATATAGTTCCAGGAGGAATAATAAGGAACAGGAACAGCAAGAGGAGAGATGACAGGCCCTCTTTAAATGATCCCTAAAGCGTGTGACACACTTAGCACTGATAAGACAGTGTTGGATTATGCTGTGACACACCTGAAGGGAAACGGTAATGCCTAGTTGTCAATGTACTAACATAGTTCCAGGAGGAATAATAGTGAACAGCAGAAAAGGCAAGATGACAGGTCCTCTTTAAATGATCCCTACAATATGTGACACACAGCACTGATTAGACAGTGTCAGACTGTGCAATGACACACCCTAAGGAAAACGGTAATGCATAACTGTCAATTTAGTCATGCAATTCCAGGTGGAATAACTGGAGGAACAGCACAATTCTGAGAAAGATGATACTATAGAATTGCTGTTTCATTGGAATACAAGTACTAAACTAGACACGTCAGAAGGGCTAAGCAGCCATCTTTAAAGCAAATATCTGGATTTTCTAATGAAGTCCATGTGATAAAGCTCTGTGGTTAAGCCGTATATTCACAAGAAATTCTCAAGAATCCAAGAAAGCATCTTGTACCAAAACAGATTTATATTTGCTGCGGCTACTGACATTACCCTGTCTCCTGCCGTATGCGGCCTTGGACATATTAGCCCGCACCATTATGCCTCGTACAAGTAAATCCTGCTCTTGTGACTTCACCAACTTGAAGTGAGACAAAAGCTAAAAACTGGAGCCAGAGCCGAACAAAAAGGCGAAAAAAAGGCAAAGCAAAGAGAAAAAAAAAAGCACAAAGACTTCTGGCAAATATAAAGAAAAGCTTGGACTCAGACGACTTTATGAAAGAAGGCGCCGTGCCAAAGATGACACATACGGTGCCATAGAGCGGGATGGAAAATTCTTTACCACGTAAGTACTTGCAGGACTGCGGCGGAGAGAGGAAACATTTCCGGCCACACCAGCGCTGAGGTAATAAAAGAGATGGTCGTGGAAATCAGGGGCGTCACACAAACCCGAAACAGAAGCCTGGGATTTATCAGTGGAGTTAGGGGTGACATAGAAGCAGGCGCCGTACATACAGTATATATCTAGCGTAACCGCAGCATGGAGAGCAGCTAGACGGGCTGGGGGTGACTCAGTAGGGTCCTGGTTGTCAGCGGTATCTGGAGCCATACTGACTGCATCCCACAGCTGCCTGAGGGTGTGTGGAGGAGAATCCATAGAGAGAACACGACCATCGAGGATGGTCCCACAGATGCTCAATTGGGTTCCAGTCTGGGGAATAAGGGACCAGGTTAGTACTTGGAAGTCTTGGTCATGCCTTTTCCAACCAATGTCAGACATTTCTAGCCGTTTGACATATCGTATTGTCTCGCTGGAAGATCCCATCTGTCCCAGGGAAGACAATCAGCATGTATGGGTGTGCGTGATCTGCAAGGATGGATTCATACACAAATTGGTTGAAAGCGCCTTCCACATGGATGAGTGGCCCAGAGAATGCCACGTAGACATTACTCGGACCATAAGGCTGCCACCACCAGCTTGTGTTCTCCAGCAATGGCTGCAGGGTGTCTGTTCTCCGATGTTTCTCTCCTGACTCTCCAACGTCCATCTGTTCCACAAAGGGGAAAACATGACTCATTGGAGAAGACAAACCTCAGTGGAGGTCCAGTTCTGACACCTAAATTGATTATTAGTAGAGGAGCAGTGACAGCAACGAGGGACATAAGTGCAGACAGCCTATCACACACCTTATTTACCCACCAAGCCAGCTCAGCACAGTGAATTCCTTCATGAGTATGATGTCAAAAGTAGGAAGTGGTCATAATACCTCGACTGTGTATATTGTTCGTGTTGTATGTTCGTGTTCGTGTGAATATGTACTTTAATTCTTCCAGGTTCTGCTCCTGCAAGTGTCCAGGAGGAGGACCTTCACTGGGACTCTTCACAGCCCCTCTGCTCTGCTGTACAGCTGTAGTGGTGTCTGTGCAGCAGTGCAATGCAGAGACCACTTCACACTGAAGCTCCTCCTCCAGTGCACTTGCAGGAGCAGAACCTGGCAGAATAAAACTTCATATTCACACTGCTTCTGATAATAAAAGCTCCACAAAAGGTATACTTGTCCTGCTCTCCTCATCCCCTACCTGCTGCTGTCAGCTGTTTAGCATGGTCCAAAAATTAGAAGTTTTCAGCTTGTTTGCCATGTTTGTTTTAGTATATACTGTACAATTATGGTACATCTTTCTTAGAAGTTTGCATTGTGCCATTCCTCTGCTATTCCTCCTAAGGGTACTTTCACACTTGCGGCATGGCTATCCGGCAGGCTGTTCACCCGCCAGAGATCGCCGGACTAAAAAGTCGGACCTGCTAGTACTTTTAGCCCGGTGATCTCTGGCCGTGCACTGCCGTGCTGCGCCGTAGCTCCGCCCCTGCCCCATTATAGTCTGCACGGGTACTTGCGGCATGGCGGATCCGGAACAGCCTGCCGGATAGCTATGCTGCTAGTGTGAAAGTACCCTAAGAAATGTATGATTAAACTGACAACTGGGTGTCATAATTCCTCTTGCCATTTGAGTCTGATCTGGTAGTGTCAGACAGTGTATAGTTTTTATACATTTCCAAGAGGAATAACAGAGGGACGACATAACACAAAGGGTTGCTCTAGAATTCTTATATTATGAGGAATACAAGTATTTGCTAAAACAGTCAAGCAAGAAGAGGGGACGAGTCCTCTTTAAGTGATCAACACTTCCGTATGATTAGTCCCAGGCTCTCAATTCTGCAAAGTACTGTACAATGAGCACATACAGGAACAATCTGCCTCTGGCTGTCCAGTTCTGTTAATGGTACTGCTTACTGACTGTTTCTCCATGGAGACTATCAAGTTGTTATAAGTGGAGCTTAGAAAGTCTATGCCCTTATTTCCAACAATTTAAGTTTTTTATTGCTCCAATCAAAATCGATCTTAAAAAAAAAATGAAACTTTGTGTCACCGGCTTCATGTGTCTCCATGGTTACAGACTACAGCTGAACCGTATGTAGTCTGATCTTGCAGCCATAGACTCTTTATCATCTGTCCTGCATCCGGCAACTGGGTTACCTCGTCTAACGCTGCACATTGCGATGGGAGATGCAGCCTCTGTACATATCTCCATATCTCGCAATTGTGTCACTTCCGCTTTGATAACCGCTGCAGCCAATCACTGGCTGCAGCAGTGACCTGCTCCTTTTGCATCATGTCAGTTGGTCACGTGATATAAGGGGGGAAGGTCACTGTTGCAGCTATCAATTAGCTGCTGTGGTGTCAAGGCAGATGTTGACAGCGGCAGACCGAAAGATGGGCAGTGAAGAAGCTGAAACCTGGTTTTCTGACTCCTACCACACCACAAGCTGACCATTGCTCACTACAAGCCCTGCCTTGCACCCATCCAAACACCCAACCACAGAAGCACCCCAAACTACCATCAGGCAAAAGCCCCTGAATCAGGGTGTGCCCCGAGGGAAGAAAGGGTGCACCCTCCTTACGCTGCATACTACTAGGGAGCAACGAGCTGAGGGAGACCAGCACAACGCAACATATCGTTAGAGCCACTACCACTCTCATCCTCCACTCCGGCTCCTGAAGGGCTCACTGCAACGGTCACATGTAGTGGTGGATTATAATAGGGGTGTTCAGGTTGGCAGCCCTGGGCCCAGCACCGCTGGGGGACCCGAATGCCCACATACTGCAGCGGGGCACAGAAGTGCATAGTTCCCTGCTCCACCGCCAATCACCGCCATAGGCTTCAGGCTTGCTGTAGTGAAATCCCAGAGCAGGTGGGTGTGATGACGTCATCGCGCGCCTGTTTCAGACGCAGCACTGTGACGTGTGTGCCTGCCTCATCCCGCCTTCCTCTGTGAGCGAGCACGTGGCCATGGACATAGGTGAGTATTTAGCTTTTCATTTTTTTCATCATTTTTTTGTTTTTGTTCATGTGCATATTTTGGAGGACATGTGTGGTGGGGACACACAGGAGGACATATTAGTGAAGAGACATCGAGTACATCGGGGGGAAATTACTATGTGGGGCAGTGTGGGGCAAATTACTATGTGGGGGCAGTGTGGGGGAAATTACTATGTGGGGCAAATTACTATGTGGGGGCAATTTACCACGGGGGGATTACTATGTGGTGGCAGTGTGGGGGATATTACTATATGGGGGCGTTGCTCTTGGGGAGGCACTGTATGGGGCAATTCCATTATTTTTGGGGATACTATACAGGGATTATTGCCTGGAGCACAATATAGGGTGATATTATTACTGGGAGCACTCTAGGGGACATTATAGCTGCTCTGGACACTTTAGGGACATTTGGGATAATTTATCAAACTAGTGTAAACTAGAAATGGCTTAGTTGCCCATAGCAACCAATCAGGTTTCACCATTCATATACGGTAGCTTTTTTGGAAATCCAGTTCTACTTTACACTAGTTTGATAAATGACCCCAATTATGTCTATTAGGGTCACTATTTTTTTCAGCACCTGGGGCATTGGGGAGCACAACGGGCATAGTATTGGGAGTGTCAGCAGGATGACACTGTGGGGACACCAGGATGGGGAGGTTGATGGAAAAATTGAGAAATCTAACGTGTCTGTGTAACAAACTGTGTAGAGACGAGATGCGGCTGAAAGAATTTGCCATGGCGGTCTGGGTCAAATGGAGGAGAAGAGGAAAGAGAAGATCTACATGACAAGAGATGTCACTGGATGTAAGAGGTATTCACCTCCATGTCTTTTTTATTATAATTATATGTATTTTAAATTTGGCGACCAAATTTTTCAGTTTAGGAGTCAGGACCCAATTTGGGGTTATTTTTTTTAGTCTGAAGATGTCATATGGCCTAGGAAGAGACTGTGGCGCTCAAGAAGCACGACAGCCTCTTCATACAAAAAAAAAACTAAACTAAAATGGAGGGAGGGGCCTATCATGCACTAAATCCGCCCCTCGTCACATGTAGGCATTTGCCTCCTAAGCCTAAAGAAAGGCTACCCCATAATTCTCCAGCAGATTCCTCCCCAAGGGGGAATCTTTATCTCATTCGAGGCTCTTAGGTTATTATTATGATTTGGGGAGTCAATTTATGTGATTTTAGATTCACTTTCTGTGAAGGTCAGAATATAAGAGGCAACTGGATTCTTCTATTGTGTTCTATGTACAAGCAAATCAGGCAACATTTTGGCTCTTCTCTAAATTTTGGCCGTATTGCTTGGGAGTGATGGTCCATCCCATATCTGTATGTAAGATTATATTTATGAAGTAGAAGTAGTTTATTATCTACGTTTTTTAAATAATCCATCCAGAGTGTTTTATAGTCCACAAAATCCAGTGTGTGTAGTTTCCATCCTGTCCAGACACGCCACCCACGGAGTGTCACGGCCAATGGGCAGAGCAGGAAGGAGGCAGCTGTGCTCCGTCTATTATGTCAGCCTCCATGATGTCATGCTGCTTACAATGGAGCATTGCTGCCAGGCAGAGTGAATGAGTCCTTTCAAGTACAGTGGACACATGGTGGGCTGGGCCCTGGGCCTGAGAGCGATTTTTGGATCTTTTTGTAGTTGCCGCACATCTTTTATTGTTATTTTACTTACTTATATAGCGCTGACATATCCTGCAGCACTTTACATACCAGTCAGTACGACAATGGCTTAATGTAGGTCTCATTTGCTTTCATGAAATTTATTTTTTCAATTTTTTTTTGGAAGTGCCTGGTTTTCATTAAGGAAGGGGATTACTTTCATAATATACTCATTATGTAAAAAAGAAAGTGTAATGCTATTGCTCCGTTACAAATGTGAGACTTTTGGCAAATACATTTTGCATAAAATTATTTTTGCCTGCCCACCATTTCCTGAATTTAATGGAGGCCATTGTGACCCCTTAAAAAGGTATAATATACAGTGGGCACGGCATGCATGTGGAATCTGCATTCCCTGAATTTAACAGAGGCCAGTATGGCACCAGTGGAGGTAGTATTTAGTGTAGGTTCCTGTCCTAAAGTGATCGCCTTGACGTTGGCGGGCAGGCACAAATCATTTTGCACAAAATGTATTTGTCAAGAGTCTCACATTTATAACGTAGTATTAGTACATTTTCTATAGTGAGTATGGCACTGTTGTATTTACTTTATTATTTGTGTTTGCAGAGTGCTGTTGCATTGTGTTTGTTTTTGCGCCTTCAGCCACATGGTGACATGCACCTGCACACTGGGATGGGGTGACTAACCCCCACTTTTTTCTTTGCAGGGGATTACACTGCCTTAAAAAACTGGCTAGGAACACAATGTTTCTGTCTGGCAGGACGTTACAACCATAAGGGCCACATCACACAAATATAACATGCCTCCCGCTTGTAATGTTGCATGTTACATTATGATGGTGCCCATTGGTTGTAATGTCCTGCCAGATAGCTGAGTGCGCTCGCTTGGCTATTTTCAGAACACCTATAGAGATGAATGGAGAACATGTGCACGAACAGTGCTCTTTCCTTCACTATTGGGGGCCCATTCTAGAGATAAGTCCCAGAGGTGGGACCCGCACCTCTCTGTCTCAGATGAGACAACCCCTTTAATATGCTGCTCTATGTAGGAAGAGAATATTACAACTTCCAGTAACCAACACGTTTGAATTTGGTGTATTTTTGAGCCGAGAGCTCTACCCATACCCCCCCCCCCCCCCAGAGGGGTGATTGACAGGCGGCTATGTATATGTAACACAGACAGACACTTCAATAACATCTGTCTTCATCAGAGGGCGCTAGATCCTGGGAAAGGATGGCTGGGAAAGGAGATTCAGTGGGCAGGGAGTGCTGCTCCAGTGTGTGCACCTGTGTGCAGAGTGTGTAGCTCAGTCAGAGCCAGTGCTCAGGTAGGAAATCAGTCAGAATGGAGAACCAGAAGTTATGGCCTCCTGGTTCTGGTTCAGATTACTGTCAGCAGAACTTGCCAGATACTGGAGCAGCTGGTGGCAAGCAGCGCTTAAAAGAGCAGAGGGGAATACAAGCCAAAAGACACATCCTCGGGTCAGACATCTCCAGAAAGGGGCACCTTGTGTATTCAGAATCTAAGCTATTCTGAAGATGGGTTTCTATAATCATGATCGCTGTCGTGATCCAAGCCTATTCTATACATATATACAGTTTCAATCTGTTCACTGCCTACTCTTCAGTTAAGAAAGAGTTAATTACAACCCGTCCTGTTTGCCGCCTGTCTGCCTGCGCCTTCCATAGGACAGCACACATAATTTCATTTATTTAATTTTATATAAAATAATTATAGTTATTTCTATATTTTATCCTATGATTTCCATCCATCGATCCTGTCACGATCAGAATTTAGGAAAATAAAAGATACGGAGGTTTTAAGTACAAAGATAATTCCATAGGGAGCTCCCAGTTAATAGACACTACTGGGTCCAATTACTGGTTTTGATTCAATGCTATTCTTTTTAATTTACAAACGATCTGACTGTAGTTCCTCAGGGGGGCTGTAAGGAAACCAAACATTGGCAGTCATACTTGCCAATGTTTTGCTCCCTTGTGACTATGATGCCATCTATATTTGACTTTGTCTGGCAGATGCGACAGGACACATATGCCACAAGCCCCAGATGAGCGGTGGATGGGAGTGGCTCTGGCAATACTCACACCAACGCTCCCTAGGGTCTGGGCCCTCGGGGCACACCCTGATATTGGGGCGTCTGCCTGTTAGTAGTTGGGGTGCCCTTGGTGTGGTGGGTTTGGTGCAGGTTCAAGACAAGAGATGTAGGTGCTGTGGCCGGCGAATGGTGCTGGAGTCAGACCCCAGGCCAGTTGTCGAAAATAAACAAGTCTCTCTTTACTAAAGTGCAGAATGGGAGTTGTAGTAAATCCAACAGTATAGTTTCATGCAAGTCAACGTGCAGTCTCTTCCAAGAGCTGTATGTAGGAAAATGGCAACAATGATGATAACAGGAATAGTAGTCCCTGAGCTCCCTCTAGACACTTTGCAACCTTTCCAAGATGATCACAGGAGTGCAAAACTCTCAAAAATAAGCACTGCAGTTCCCACGGCAGAGTGCAAATCCTACAAATGGTCGGCCAATCCGTTGTATAAGTGTGAAAGGTGCCGTTAACTGTTAATCCTTCCACGAGCAGCAAAGTCTATAGCCATGATGAGCTTGCTAACACGCACAGCCTTGTGATCCTAGACTTTTTCTCGATATCTGTTCCTCCTTCCCTCAGAGAGTCTATCCTTCACAGGAATAATGTTTCTCCTGGATAGCCTCTTTCATTGCCTACAGCTTCGCATACTTTCCTAGGCATCTGCTTCTCTCTCAAGCAAAGCTGAAAACAAAACTACATCTGCCCTAAATGGCAGCCAGAGCTGAACTGAAGTGGATGATGTAATACTAACTAGAAAGCAATTTTCCCTTAGAGGGGAAAGCTAGTTCTCTCTGCTGAGTCAGGGCCTAGATAATTAAACAGTGCCACCTATAGTCAGCTTTTGGAAACACATACAAAGCATAGTATGACACATACTGTATATCATTTTAGTAATGTACCAAATGAACACTTTGCGGCACCCCAGTTCTGGGGTACTACACATGATGTCACTAATTGAATGTATGCTAGCCGCAAATGTCAAATTAAGAATCAGTGACCCACCCGGGATGTACAAGAGCATCCCTCAAGCGTGACTAACACAAACACCCCGAAACAGCTGTCTGTGGATGGATACCTAGCTTAGGTTTTCCCTGTCACATCCTTAAAGCTTGTAAAAAAGCGGGATCTTGACATAGGGGCCACTTAATATGGTGGATTTGGTGATCTCTGTAATGGAGACACCCCTTTGCTTGGTTTTCCTTCCTTTGAGGGATATCTGGCTTTCATTGTGTTGTAGACCCATAACTGGGGCTCCACATTTATTTTGCATATTCGTGTTTCCCAGGGAGCTTTGCACTTCGGATTGCTGTGTTGAGACTCTTAAGTGAGGCTCTGCGGTGTTTTTTGTAGCTGGTCTCCCTGAGATCAGCTATTGTTGTGTTTGAGTAGTCTCCAACACAAAATATCCACCAGTGGATGGATCTTAAAGGAGCTTTAAAATTGGCTGAGGATTGGGTCAGTTATTGGCAATGAATAAATGTATGAGTGCTCGTTCCTGACAAAAGGTTCCACCAACAAACAGGTAAAATGCTAGATTGTCGGGTCATACAATATTTATAGGACACCTAAAATCATCATGTGCAACTAGGTGATGTGCTGCCAACGGGATGCAAAATGAACAGGGGATGAATTTTCATAATAATGATTGTTTGTTCCCTTTGGCACTTTTGGCACTTTAAAGGCGCTTTAAACAAATGCTGATCAACTTGTATTTTGTTGATCGTGCTCATTATTAGCCTGGCACTGGTGATGATAATAATAAAAAAATTGTAAACTGCAGCTACTCTAGTCTTCCTGGTGTCACCCGTACATCGTCTTGGTGGTGGTCGGGCATATGCTGATAAAAGCACAAATGGAGCAGAAACGTTAACAACAGGTATATTCAATGAAATGCTTCTGCAAAAATAGAAACACACATGGCGGAAGACAAAGCCAAGAACATAAGGGAGGATACAACACGCAATGTGGTCATGTGATAACAGGGTTAGAGAGAACATTCAAGGGGTAGTCCCATGTCATCCTGCTAGGACAAGCGGGGGGCCAAATGAGTTGAGTGTCTATCTATCTATCTATCTATCTATCACATATCTATCTATCTATCTATCTATCTATCTATCTATCTATCTATCACATATCTATCTATCTATCTCATATCTATCTATCTATCTATCTATCTCATATCTATCTATCTATGCATCTCATATCTGTCATCTACTGTATCTCATATCTATCTGTCTAATCTATCTACAGTATCTATCTATCTTTCCATCATCTCTCTCTCTCTATCTATCTATCCATCTATCTACAGTGCCTTGCAAAAGTATTCACCCCCCCCCCTGACTTTTTTCGTGTTTTGTTACATTACAGCCTTAAGTTCAATGTTTTGTTAATCTGAATTTTATGTGATGGATCAGAAATTAGAAAAATATATAAATAAAACTATTGTTTAGAAATAAAAAACAGAAAATTGGCCTGTGCGTATGTATTCACCCCCTTTGTTAGGAAGCCCATAAAAAGCTCTGGTGCAACCAATTACCTTCAGAAGTCACATAATTAGTGACATGATGTCCACCTGTGTGCAATCTAAGTATCACATCATCTGTCATTACATATACACACCAGAGGCTACAACACCTAAGCAAGAGGCATCACTAACCAAACACTGGCATGAAGACCAGGGAACTCTCCAAACAAGTAAGGGACAATGTTGTTGAAAAGTAAAAGTCAGGGTTAGGTTATAAAAAATATCCTAATCTTTGATGATGCCCAGGAGCACCATCAAATCTATCATAACCAAATGGAAAGAACATGGCACAACAGCAAACCTCCAAGAGACGGCCGCCCACCAAAACTCACGGACCTCATAGAGACTTAGGCGTGTGCACCCCGTGCCCGTATTGCGGACCGCATTTGCGGATCCGCAATACACAGGCACCATTCCGTGGCCATTCCGCATTACGGATGCGGACCCATTCATTTCAATGGGTCCGCAAATCCGGAGATGCGGAACGGTGCGGAATGGAATGACGGAACGGAACACTACGGAAGCACTATGGAGTGCTTCCGTGGGGTTCCATTCCGTACTTCCGTCCCGCAAAAAGATAGAACATGTCCTATCTTTTTGCGGAACGGGCAGATCGCGGACCCATTCAAGTTAATGGGTCCGTGATGCGCTGCGGCTGCCCCACGGCCGGTGCCCGAGCTTTGCGGGCTGCAGCGGGCCCGAGCTTTGCGGGCCATATCCAAAGCGACTCAGAGCTGTGATTGCCACAAAAGGTGGCTCTACAAAGTATTGACTTTAGGGGGGTGAAGAGTAACACACCTTGACTTTTTCTGTTATTTTGTCCTATTTGTTGTTTGCTTTACAATAAAAAAATAAATAAACATCTTCAAAGTTGTGCGCATGTTCTGTAAACTAAATGATGCAAATCCTCAAACTATCCCTGTTAATTACAGGTTGTGAGGCATCAAAACACGAAAAGTCAAGGGGCATGAATACTTTTGCAAGGCACTGTATATGTCCCCATTTTCTATCTATCTATTTCCCTTCTTCCTTCCTTCCTCCCCTCGCCAGTATGACAGCATACAATATCCGCAGCTATGGCATCATTTATCAGCATTTTAACAATAGCAGAAGGAAGCGTAATACACACATAAGAAGCAGTGGCAGTGATGTAACACAATAAGTAAAACAGATGAAACGTACTTTATGACTACAGCTGTTGAGCGGCAGATGATAATCCTCTTCTACATATTTCCTTTTAAAGTAAGTGCTCTTGGAAGCTGTTTTTGGATGTGAAACTCCCCTGTAATGTGATTCTGTGGTAATAAATCAGATATGACAGATGACATGCAGTTCGCCTGAGGTTCTCCAAACAAAATCACGTTTTTTTCCTAACACACAACAGAATGTATCATGGCACTCATTGATCTTGTATTTCCCATCTTAAAGTGTAAAACTGTGTGGGAAGAACACAATGGAAATGTCAATCATCCCGTGTCGCCACGCTGGTAGTAATGACATGCTGGTTATGGTGGCATTATCCCACATTTACATATCTACTGATCATTGAATATAATTAATAAAATTAAGTCATTTGGAATTTCCAACCATATATTCTTGGATATTTTTCTCCCTATTAGTCATGACACCTTTTTTCAGATCCATAAGGGTCCATTGACACGTCCGTAGAATGGGTCTGCAGCCATTCCGCAATTCTGCAGAACGGGTGCGGACCCATTTATTCTCAATAGGGACGGAAAGGATGCGGACAGCACACATTGTGCTGTCCGCATCCGCATATCCAGTCTGCGGCTTTCGAAAAAAATAGAACATGTCCTATTCTTTTCTGCAATAGCATTTCTATAGGGGTGCCGGCCCGGTGTATTGCAGATCCGCAATACACTACGGACGTGTGAATGGACCCTAAGGGTTTCGACAATTAGCAAAACATGGCTGCGTTCTTCCAGAAACAGCGCCACCACCTATCTACTGGTTGCATGTGGTATTGCAGGTCAACCCCGATTCACTTCAGTAGAGTTGAGCTGCATTACCAGACACAACCCATGGACAGAAGGGGTTTTATTTTTAGAAGAAAGTAGCCACGTTTTGGGGGTTTAAAGGAGTTCTTTAAAGGGGCATTTCAATTAATCTTTTTTACTGAATGCTATCCTGATATTGATGATATTTAAAGGGAATGTGTCATCAGAAAATGACCTACTGTTGAAATCACGTTTTTACGTTAAACATATATTTTTTTGAATTTTGTGAGAGTTTTTTTTTACATTTTCCTTATCACTAGATTTAAAAAAATGTAATCCTGCAATTTTCACACTAGCCACTAGGACTAATAATAGGTCAACATTTCAGGCAGGATTAGAATGACAAGTAACACCTCTATTTAGATAACACAGGATCCACCTTTCACAATAGGTGATATCACAGCTTATCTGCAGCAAAGTTAACAGTCAAAGTCGTAACGTGTTAACTAGTTGTGATATGTCTGCTACATCTGCACAGGTCGCAGAGCACGGCTAGTCTATATGGTCAGCTTCTGACCATTGTGTCTATGGCCCTTGTTAGCTGTTCTCAAAGAAGAGGAAGTCTTAACATATTTCAGGCTGAGTGGCCACAGTGTGAGAAGGTTTCGTTTTTTCTTTTTTTTAAATATAAATAGTGGAAAGGAAAATGTCAAAAAATCACCCAAAATTCTAAAAAAAAATTTGTTTAACATAAAAACATGAATGTAACCATAAGTCATTTTCTGATCACACTTTCCTTTTAAAGGGTAACATCAGGGTGATGTCTGAAGTTCTTGTAAGTTGGGACCTCAGCTTATCAGCTAGGAGAATAGAGTACAGTCTACGAGGCCAGCATTCTACAGAATATTTTATTGAAGCCCCTTTCTCCTTATGTTGTACTATTCATTGCCCAAATAACTAAATGATACAGCCTATACAGTGCCCTACTAACATAGGTGTCCAAGTAACCTTGCTGAATCATAAACTAGGGATGCTCCAGGTGCTCAGTTCAACAGATGCTCTGGGTTCCTGGGTCATCAGAAGCTCTAGGTGTCCAGGTCATCAGAAGCTCTAGGTGTCCAGGTCATCAAAAGCTCTAGGTGTCCAGGTCATCAGAAGCTCTAGGTGTCCAGGTCATCAGAAGCTCTAGGTGTCCAGGTCATCAGAAGCTCTAGGTGTCCAGGTCATCAGAAGCTCTAGGTGTCCAGGTCATCAGAAGCTCTAGGTGTCCAGGTCATCAGAAGCACTGGGTGCCCATGTCATAAGAAGCTCCAGGTGCCCAGGTCATCAGAAACACTGGGTTCCCAGGTCATAAGAAGCTCCAGGTGCCTCCCACAGCAGTTATACACTTGTACAGGTCACATACCTCTAAGACTGGCTCTGTCTATGGCTTCAACTGTCCCAAGTGAAGCCAATAAAGTGCCCTAAGGCTGCCAACAGGGCATTGAAGTGTTTTATGTGATTAATGAGGTTCTTGGAGCATGAACCCCACCAGTGGGAAGGCCTTTCTATTGTCATAAATTCGTGAAAACTGTTTAAAAGCGTTTCCAGAATTAGAAAAACTTGGCTGCCTTTCTCCAAAAACAGCACCACATCTCTACATGGTTTGTGTCAGGTTCTTGTTTCCATTTCTGGGACTGGTATAGAGTATAGATCCCCTTGTATAGCGTTTATTCTGGTAATATGGTGATTCATCAGTATTTAACATCTTCCCTCCCCCAAAAATACAACCTCCAGGAGGGAGAAATACTCCATAAAGTGGCATGGTACTTTCAGTAAACTTTTGATATGTCATAGAGACTTATTAAAAGTTTAGCTCACTGGTGGTCTAAGCACTGAGACCCCCACAGATCTCTGGAACAAGTTGAGAGAAAATTGCTCGCTTAGCGCGCTCTGCCTCCTCGCTGCACGAGACGGGGCCCATAGACTTTCTATTGAGTCCGTCTTGCTTCCTGTCCTGCATCAAGGAGAGAGAATGAAAGCGAGAACTTCTCTCCCCTCGTTCTAGAGATGGTGGGGGTCTCAGTGCTCAGACCCCCACCAATCTGAACTTTTGACTTGTCCCCTATAAATAATTAAAAGTCTACTGAAAGTACAGCGCCACATTAAAGAGATTTTTTTGATAGGTGAGGAAATTATCTGGAGAAAAGGTGTTTCATGATCCCATTACCACCTGGACGTTGCAGCCTGTACATCAGGTGGAATGGAGATTAGGGAGCCCCTGTTGGGGGTCCCAGAGATTGGAGTCACATCTATGGGCTGTGCCTTAAAGGGGTATTCCCATCTCAGGCACTGATGGCATTATGCTGGGATAAGCCATCAATGTCAGATAGGTGCAGGTCCAATCTCCGGGAACCACTCCTATATCCAGGACAGGACCCCCGAAGCAAAGGAGAGCGCACTGTGAAGCGCAATCACCCTCCACATTTTCTCTTTAGTTACTCCATCTAGGTTCTATTATACTATTCTGTTCTTTTTATGTGATTTAAATCCTGCCGTGGTTGGGGACGGAGGAGATTAGAAGATGGATATAGACTTGAATGACTCAATCGGACTTTTCGTGAATGGTGCACTTTTTGTTTTACTACTGGTTATTAGGGGGAGGAGTTGGGCAGAATTTTGTTTTATAAAATTAAAAACAAAAACAGTTAAAAAAATTAAGCAACTCTGCAAATTTCCATGTAACAGACTACAAACAAACCATATTTAGTCTGATCCTGCAGCCTTATTCTAGTCCATCAACCTCCTACTGTAACCTAGCGGTTGTGGACCCACTGTGTCACTTCAACAGATCTGGCTTACAGCTACTAGGGTGTTATCTAAGTGGTACCCCTGGTTTTCACCATTTCACCCCTATATGGGGATCTGGTCTTCACTGCAGAGGAACCACCAGGCAACTACCTCTTGGAGTAGTCTCAGTTCAGTGACAGCTGGGCCAGGTGGGTCAAGAGACACCAAGGTCAGGGCAGGCAGAGTGCCTTCAATCCAGTAAACAGGCCACGGGTCAGGACAGGTGAAACAAGTACTATAGGTAAACAGGCAGAGGTTGGGCTCTTAACGCAACTTTGCAGGGACTAGCGAGGGGAAGGTGCTTATATCACCCAGGGAGAGCAGCCATCGGCTGTGGACAGATTGGGCCATGTCGGGGAGAGCACACACCCTAAGGAACAGCAGGAAGGAGATGAGGAGGTCTAGCAGGCAGAATTCTGAGAACTATGGCGTCTGTACCCCCTAGGAGAAGAGGGATGCTAGTGGGCATGGGCCACCAACAGGTCTGGACAGCAGGAGGGGTGAGTGTTCGTGCCTGGGGAGGAGAGACACCAGCGGGCACGGACCACTGGCATAACAAGTACTTCTTCTGAAGAGACATGATATGTTAGTAAGACGTAGGAAGTAGATAGAAGAGAATATGACTGCGGGATCAGACTACACAGTCCATCTGTAGTCATGGAGACAAATAAGTCTTTAAAGGGGCTGCAGATACAAAACGGTAAGAGATTATTACAAGAGGCTATTTGCAAAGTTTCTTTATTTTTTATTTTAGCAATGGTCATAAAGGTAGGATTAGACTTTAGAAGGGTTACCCACCATCAAATTGTTTTATAACTTCAACTCGCTCCCCACCTTACCTGTGAAAGGAGGCCTACTTACCCGCTCATTGCCACTCTGTTCCCTCCCAGCCTGTCTTCACTGCACTTCAGTCCCCACATGTAAACCTCCAGGAGACACAGAGTCACATTAGCCGCTGCAGCCAACAACTGGTCTCAGTGGTGACATGTCACCAATCGGCAAGTGACCCGGTTGTTGGCTGTAGTGGCCACGTGACCCGTCTGTGCCTGAAGTTTACATGCTGGGCATGAAGTGCAGGGAAGACAGCCCGAGACGGGTAAGTATTCTTCCCTTTGGTGGGGAGAGGGTAAAATTTAAAAAACTATTCAATTGTGGACAATCCCTTTAATGAAGAACATATTTCTATCAGAAGGTCCAGCTCATCCTGGCGGGATCTTCTAACAAGCCTATAATTGTTGTAATTGCACCTGTCTGATTTTCGTGTGATAAGCGCCACAATGCATGGCCCCCTGGGCATCGGCCCACCAGGAAGTTTCCCTGTAAGGTCTATGGCCAGTCCGCCCCTGTACAGATATATAGATATAATTAGGATAGATAGATAGATAATTTGATAGATATTTACTAAGGTGCCACAAGCAGTGCCCACACCTCCATACCTCCTTAATAAGAACCCCAGTATGTGCGGGCACTTGTACCCTATGCGGTATATGACTATCTTCTATCTTCTTAAGTGCGGCAGTCAACCTCCTGAGCGGCCTGTATATGTACTGGGGTCTTACTGATTGTGAGCGTACTGTAACAGGCTGCCGTTATATAGAAAGGAATGTGTCCATTACTTTACAGCGAATCTAAATGTATCAAAGCAAATCGGTGTTACCCATAATATTGTTAGAAATGTCTAGATATACAATGAATACAGCGTAAATGTGTAACACTCACACAAGCTGTACATAATACATGCCATCCACTCATGTCACCTACGTCCTATTGTTGTTTGTGCCTGTGATTTCTGTCTGGGAGGAGGTTCTGTATATTCTTCAGGATCCAACCTTCTATCTAGAATTATCTAATGCCGGATAACTATGGAAAGGAGGTGAACAGCACCAGCAGCTTATCTACATCTCATCTAGGTTTTTCTATAGGATGGAGATGACAACTAGATGTGTATTGTGACAGGATGGATTGATCGATAGAAGGAGATAGATAGATAGATAGATAGATAGATAGATAGATAGATAGATAGATATTGGATGGATAGATGGATAGATAGATAGATAGATAGATAATAGATAGATAGATAGATAGATAGATAGATAGATAGTAGATAGATAGATATTGGATAGTAGATAGATAGATAGTAGATAGATAGATATTGGATGGATAGATAGATAGATAGATAGATAGATAGATAGATAGATAGATATTGGATGGATAGATGGATAGATAGATAGATAGATAGATAGATAGATAATAGATAGATAGATAGATAGATAGATAGATAGATAGATAGTAGATAGATATTGGATAGTAGATAGATAGATAGATAGTAGATAGATAGATATTGGATGGATAGATAGATAGATAGATAGATAGATAGATAAATATTGGATGGATAGATAGATAGATAGATAGATAGATAGATAGATGATATATATTGGATAATAGATAGATAGATAGTAGATAGATAGATATTGGATAGATAGATAGATAGATAGATAGATAGATAATAGATAGATAGATAAATAGATAGATAGATAGATAGATAGATATTGGATGGATAGATAGATAGATAGATAGATAGATAGATAGATAGATAGACAGACAGACACAGGGGTGGACTGGGAGCTTAAAGTGGCCCTGGAAAAATTCTATAAGTGGCCCCATCTTGTAGTTGGGTCCAAATTGATGGGAGGCAGGGTCAGTAATACCATATTGTGGCACGTGATACCACCCAACAGAGGCAAATACCACAGTCCATCACAAAATACATCCCCAAAACTTCCCCTGGCTGGTAGTGAGGAGGGCTCAGGCGGCCCCCTGGGCATCGGCCCACTGGAAAATTTCCCTCTATGGACAATCCGCCCCTGTACAGATATATAGATATAATTTGGATAGATAGATATTAACTAAGGTGCCACAAGCAGTGTCCACACCTCCTTGATAAGAAGCCCAGTATGTGCGGGCACTTGTACCCCATGCGGTATATGACTATTATAGGACACCCGGCCATTTGCTGTTTATTCTCTCTTTGACCTTATTTTAGGGCTCATGGGTGAATCCTCCGTATGATGGAAGCCAGGAGCAGGACTTTCTTCAGGAAGGGATTTTATCCATACAACCCATGGAACTTTTACGTTTAACAGGAGAAAATGAATGATGGGAAAGTAGTGCGCTGGAATGACATGGCCAGGCTAGGAAAGCTACGGGCACCTTGTGGCTTTGTGGCTGCACTGGAACTATCACTCTCAGTATGTGTCATCGTTTAATCCCATAGCACTTGTTGATGAAGGAGACACCTACCTGGAGGAGAGTCACATACTCTGTGCTCCTGGTGCTGGGCATGGAGAGCGGTGGGGGGGCTGCCTGCCTTGCCCGGGTGGTCGGTCTCCCACACTGCCCTGTACTCTGCAATCTCCGCTGTGCCTTCTGAGGTAATGGGGTTGCAGAATCTGTTCATGGACAGAACCACAGTCATCTCTTATAGCCAGCAATCTGTGGATAGAAAACAATATGTAGGTATCAGACCAGCTGGCATCCAGCGGAAGAACATTACCCCTGCACTCTGTGGCCTCAGGGTGGAAAACGGTAGATGTAGCAGAGCTGAATGTGTCAATTAACTCTTAATGGCTTCATTGTGATATCTTAGCCTCCTGCACATACTGTACCTCAGTCATCTCCAACCTATAACTCTTCAGCTGTTGCAAAACTACAACCCCCAGCATTGCTGTATTAGTGTCCATTGACTGAGGAAGACTATCTTTTATACAACAGTACCTTCTAATGCATATCTTGTACTGTGGATCCTAGGTCTCCAACATGTGGCTTTTCCGTTATTGCAAAACCACAACTCCCAACATTTCTATATTACATGTCCATTGACTGAGGATGACTAGCTTTTATACAACAGTGCCTTATTATTACATATCCAAAGATCAGTGGTCTGTAAGTTGTAACTCTTCAGGAGTTGCAAAACTACAACTCCCAGCATTGGTTGCTCATTATGATAACTTAGCCTTTGCTACATCTGTCCATTTACTCTACCCACCATGATGTTTAGTTATTATACAACAGTATCTTCCTATGATATATACTGGGATCAGAGATCTCGAACCTATGACTTTTGCAAAACTACAACTCCCAGCATTGCTTGCACATGAAGATAACTTAGGCAAGGACATTTACCAAAGAGGATGACTACCTTTCTTACAACAGTTCCTACTTATTTTACATATACAGCTGATCAGAGATCTCCAACCTGTGACTCTTGTAAAACTACAACTCCCAACATTGCTATATTACATGTCCATGAACTCAGGATGACTAGCTTTAATACAACAGTGCCTTCTTATAATATCCACTGCGGATCAGAGATCTCCAGCCCGTGACTCTTGCAAAGCTACAACTCCCAGCATTGCTTGTGCATGAAGATAACTTGGACAAGGACATTTACTCTACCAAAGAGGATGACTAGCTTTCGTACAACAGTACCTTCTTATTACTTTACATCTACTACGGATCAGAGTACTCCAACCTGTGACTCTTGCAAAACTACAACTCCCAGCATGGATTGCACATGGTGTTAACTTAGCCCTTGCTACACCTGTAGTCCTTGTCCACTTACGTTACCAAAGAAGACGACTAGCTTTTATACAACAGTACCTTCCTATAAGATATACTGTGGATCAAAGATCTCCAGGACCAAAATGCTAAAACATATACATCTCCCCAGGATCTTATGTTAGCTTACTCGTCATTGACCTTTTAGGTTTTTAGCGCCGCTTAGCATACCTAGTATACTAGTAATACCCTTAAAGAACAACTAGATGGTGAGAGTAGTAGTAGAAGCACTATCTGCTTTTGGCTAATCTCTGTTCATATTGCCCACTAACCTCTCGCAGTATCCAGGTGAAATAATAAGATCTTCCCCCAGATCGGTCACCAAGTCCAATTGTTGAAAAAAAAAAATCCCTGCGGAATAATCCCAGAAATCCGTTCTCTTCCCGGTGCGGAGACAGAACTGGATTTACTTAAGCGTCCGCTCTCTTTCCATTTGGTCGCTTGTATGTCATCTTATCCGAGCAGCCAGGGACCCGCTCCCTCCATCCGTCTCTATATGAGAACCAGAGAGTGATGCTTTTGGTAGTTTCCACTCGGACTCAAAAAAAAAACCTGGATCTGCCTCCAGTCAAAACATTGCGAGATTAAGACAGAAAATTGGCTTCGGTTTCAAGACGTGAGTTCCAATCCCACAGGAGCCAAGCACAATATGAAGAGAGCAGGCGGAATATTAAACAGGAGCAGGGGTTTGGGAGGCAGTCATCCGACTCACAGCCTCCTTCTCCCCATATCTCCCTCTCTTATTACATTCGCCTATTGTGCTGCACACCCCTCCTCGCTCCCCTCTCATCCTCACCTTCCTTTACTCCAAGCCTCATTACGTCTCGCTGGCTTGCCGTGCATCTCTACAACAAATCATCGCAACGCAAGACTGCAAAGTCTCCGTCAAGGCGAGCGCCCTTAGAATGCGTACTCTCTCATTTCCAACTTTCTTTTTCTGGATCCACCACTTAAAGGGAACCTGTCACGTTAAACATTGAGGAGGGAATTTATCTTAAGACGCGGGCCTTTCATATCCCCTGCACTGCCGAAAAGAGGCGCCTAATTTATGACACGGTGCACGCCACACCTTAAACTAGGCTCATCCTTCGACAGTCCGCGTCCCTAGACTGCTCGAGGTTGCCATAGATTTCGGTCTTTTACGCCAGAAAAAAAAGATACATTTTCTGAGTCTGCTGGCCCTGGTTCTCTCCCCGCGCCCTTTTTTCGATAAAGTGGCAAGAACAGCATAGAAACACCACTTGTGCCAAAATATTTTTTCACCAGAAAACTGGCGGTGGGGGTGGGGGTATGTTCTGTTCTGCTGGACGAGCATATATATGGTTTTGTGGAAAAAAAATTCAGTACAACTTGTAGTTTATTCATGCAAAGCCATGCTTAGGAGTCCAGTGGGCGGTCCTACTCATCAACTGACCACTATCTATGTATACACAATCATTATAGGACCGTCCACTGGGATCCTAAGCATAGAAAGACAGAGATTTAAAGGGGTTGCCCACAAAAAATATTCTACAGTTTTCAAACCACCACCTAGATCTGAATACTTTTGTAATTGCATGTAATTAAAAATGTAACATAGTCACTGAGTTATCCAATAAAATCTATCTGTATAGCGCCACCTGCTGTTTGTTTTTTTCTTATTTCTTTGTCCTGCTCACTGAGATGGCCGCACATGCTCACTTTCATCCTTCAACTGCCTCATGAGCTGTGATTGGGAGAGAACTGCAGGAGAATGGACACACCTCCTGAGCTGTGATAGGGAGAGCATGGACACACCCCCTGAGCTGCAGCAGAACAGACACTCCCCTGAGCTGCCAGCTTGATACAAATCTAGCAGAGCAATGAATGAGGAGATCTCTGGAGCCATGTGAGGTACAGGGCTGGTTCTAGCCTTGTTAGAAATATATTGTTATGTACTATATGATGTCTGATTTTCATTTGTTACATTAGTCATGGGAGAACCCCTTTAAGTCAATGAAATAAAAATTATACTGAATTTTCTCCCCCCAAAACTATACATTAATCTGCTCAGCCCCTCCTGCTCTATAACATGCAGCCTGCAGCCCAAACACCATGTTGAACGTGACAGGTTCCCTTTAACCAAGGCATATCTAGGTTTTGCATGCTTCCCTGTATCTAAGTATACAAGCCAGGGAAGAGTGGCTTGTTGCATCTCCCCATGGTACTTTGTGCCGGGGGCCAAATCTCAACAGCTCCCAGCTCCCCTCCCCACGCACCCACCCCTCTAATAATAATTACAGTGAGTGAGATAGCTTTGTCTACTATGCTCTGCACCCTGGCCTTACCCATTTATTGTGCTGTTCCTACTCTTTAGTGTCAGGAGCCCCCCTTTAAATATAATGGCCCACTGCGGGTACAACCACGACAACCCCCATTACTGCTCCACTACTTTGCCTTTAATAACAAAAAGCTCCTGGACCCTGCAGAAATATTATACTAAAGCTGGCAATTTTACACAGACCTCCATTTACGATGACATTACAGAATATAAAGTCTACAAACAAATAGGGGTTGTCTGGGACTACAAAAAAGGGCGCCATACACTTCTGAGGGCCCGTGGGTTCACGCCACTAACTTACTAAAGGTGCAATATTGGTGTCCTCAATCATTGAGGATCGTTAAGCTATTTAGTCGATATAGCCTTTGGTCGGTACAGAATCCCAATTAATTAAAGGGGTGACATTTGCACTTTTTTTTATATTGTTCAACTGTGTTTTATATGTTTATTGTTATATATCCTATTCATTTGCACTGGTTTTGCACTGTATTTGCACTACACTGTGTAAAGGTTTAATGTACAACCAGCTGATACAGCGAGACTTTGGGACTTTTCAGTCTGTACACTGAGAAGATAATCATTCTCCACAGTTACCATAAGGGGCTATGCAACTTTTAGAGGGAAAACATAGACACAGTGAACTTTTGGCTCAATAATTGTATTGAGGTTCAATACAGGCCTATGGCAGCCCTGTACTGCAACATTGTTAGGTTGTGCTTCTCCAGCTACATCCCTTCAACTGAAAAGTTCTGGATCAGTTAGAGACTGTGTAGGAGTAGAGCAGTCAGAGGCCCTAAGAATCTGTAAAATACAGATCAGTGTTTAGTAGGAGAAACTCTGTCAGGCCTCACAAGTGACCAGAAGGAGACGCTGAGACGGGGATACCCTGCTCGACAATTAAGCCACAGACCCCGGGCCACCAGCCCTTTGGCTAAAGTACCAGCCTTCTGAGAGAGAGAGGGACAGCTAGCTCAGGCTTTTCCTCAGCACAAAATCTTCTTCTGCCAGGGTGGAGACTGGAGAAGACAGCCCTATGCCTCGTCTGTATTGCTTTGCACTTGGGTTCCTCCAGTAAAGAAGGACACTGGTTTACTGCAGACCCTGACTCTCTGGACTTATTTCCCATTGGAGTGCACCATGCCTTACCATCCCTTCCAGAGAGAAGCAACATGTGATGACACCTCAACAGTGTCCGGGGGACCCAGCGTAAAGTTAGGGGTCACCCCAAAGCTGGCCACTGCACAGGCAACAATGCAACTCTTTCCATTTCTGGCTCTACCTCATTAAAGGTTTCCATAGCAGGGAGTCTTCTTTTTCACACCCTATATGCCCTTAAATATCATATAGGAAAACCCCTATAATGAGTGGACAGCAACCAGTGCTGGTGGCACCCCCAAAGCCAGGGTATGTGCCTGGGCACACTGAGCGTAGGGGCACATGGCAAACTGGTAAAACATATACAGGGATGAAGGCTAGGCAATGTAGGCAACTGCTTAGGGCTCCATTAAGGTAATGGAACACAATTTATGAGTTTTAAAAACTAGAACTATACCAAGAGAGCTTGTTTGCTAACCGGAGAGTCTGGTAGACTGGAGATACACTGGGACTTCTGTTGCCCATGGTCCCACAAACACCAAGGGCCAGTCTCAACTGTATCCCATTTCATCATTTCAGGTGTTTGCGAGGTAGCATTTTCCAGTGAATGATCAGCATATGTTATTCTTTTTAATAATGTTCTTCGCTTATTGTCCTCTGGCTTTCTTCATTGTATAATCACTCTACAAAAGCCGCAGTCTGGAGACTTTTACGATGCCTCAGCATCGTGATTACCACTATAAGGCGGTAATTCACTTCACAAAACTGTATTTGTAGATGATATTTATATGAAATTGTCTATGGATATGAGTGATCATGAGAAGATATGATCAATGCTGAGAGATGGGCAAGAAACCTGATGTGTAAAATAGGATTTTGCATTTGTATGACCAGAGTACGAACAGGGGCAGACTGGGAACATAAAGTGGCCCTGGAAAAAATACTAAAAAAGTGGCCCTGTTTTGTAGTTGGGTCCAAATTGATGGAAGGCAGGGCCAGCAACACCATATGATAGCACATTATACCACCCAACAGAAACAAATACCACAGTCCATCACAAAATACTGCCCCAGCAGCACAAAATGCACAAAAAAAACTTCCACTGGCCGGCTGTGAGGAGGACTCAGACGACCCCTGTGCACTGGCCCACTGGGAAACTTCCCTTTAAGGTCTATTGCTAATCCGCCCCCCTAGTATGAGTAAGGCTGGGGTCAGACTTGAGCGTATTTGATACGCGTGTTTTAGTCGCGCGTATTAGAGCGAGTTTTTGCAAATAGGAAACGCGCGTTGTACGCACGTTCCTGTGATTGACCACTCTGGCGTCAATCACAATACGCGCCACAAAACGCCCCAAAGAAGCTCCTGTACTTCTTTGGGCGTAGGGCGTTTTACAGCGCGTCCGCACGCGCTGTAAAACGCTCTGGTGAGAACCATGCCCATAGGGAAACATGGGTTTTTGCCTGTTGAGCGTTTTACAGCGAGTAGGAACGGGCTGTAAAACGCTCAAGTCTGAACCCAGCCTAAGAGTGTTTTATTAAAGGGGTCTTCTGGCACAGACATTCCATGTCCATATCTATGCCCCGTTACGGCTTGAATTGCCAATTAAGGAGTTGTAACATGGCAGTATAGCTGAGAAGACTTTTGCAAGAGAAGTGAAACAGGAATATATTTTCTGCTGTCAGAGGGGGAAGGAGACTGATTGTGTCAAGAGTCCTCCAACAGAACAGATTAACAGCAGAGTAGCACCAAACGGGAGACATGGAAGCAGAATATGATGAAAGAGGAAATGTTATGCTGGAAACACTGCAGATTGACAGCAATTAACAGTTCTTGAAAATAGGTTATATAAACCAGAAAAAAGCTTTAAAGGGGTCGTCCGAATCATATTCCTAGATCCCAGAGCGACCAGCCCCAGAAATCGAATCAAAATGATCTGACATGTCACAGAGACATATGAGAAGATCGGACTGTTGAAGTCTGTGGTCTCTCCCATCACTGATTTCCAGAATGAAAGGATCGGCCTCTGTAAAGTGCTTAACGGGGTCGTTCTCCCAACTGGCTACCATAGCAAAATGTCTATTGCCTATCCCATTCCCTGCCACCCTTGCCTGCAGTGCTGGTCCGAACCTCCCGCCACGGCTTGTTTACAATAGTGCCAGTATATCGTCTGGGATTAGTGTGAGGGTACTATTGCCTGCTGCACATATCTGGCTCCGTGGTTGGCGGTCTCCTGCAGGATATATGGATTGTTTCTGTGCTATGTACTGTACAGTGGGAAGTTCTGGCCGATAACAAATGTATATTCCTTTATAAGATCACGGTTCTGATGATACTGTTCTGTGGGGAAGGCTGTAGGGAAAGGACATGTGCCTTAGTAATTATTATGCGGTGGTCATGGGGTAGCCGAAGGTTGGAAGTTATGGAAGATGGAGGGCATCATAAAGATGGTTTGTGGGGGGAGGGTATTTATGTTTGTATTATTAAAATGCTAATAAAAATTACTTAATACAATAGTGCCAGTATATGGTATGTGACCGCTGCGGCCAGTCACTGTCCTCCCCGATACTTCCAGAGCGCAACTAAATGACTTAGGCCACAGATCCCTTGATAAAGGTCGACAGCCGACCGAAACGTTGGGGTTTCGTTTTTGGCCAATTGTATAACATTGTTACTTTCTCTGGATGGAACAAAAAAAAAATCACTATGTATTAAAAGCTCTATATTATCAAGAAAAAAATGGTGTGCCGTGGATTTCTCCTAGGAATCAATTGACGCATGTCCTCTACGAGCACCCACCACCCAGGGTGTGCAGATCTCATCTCTCTATTTGTCCTCAACGATAGACCGCTCTAATCGACGTGTCAGAAGATCATTTTGATTAGATTTCCCTTTAAAAGGGGTTGGCTGATACTGACTATCTGGGATCCACACCTACATCAGGAACAAGGATCTGCCTGTAATACCCCAGAGTGGCATTACCACCTCTTTTGGGACCCCCACTATCTGTAATGTGTGATCCTGGGTCATCATAGATATATTTCTACCATATCCTGCAATGTGTGTTTGCATTTCCTCATCAACTACTGTTTTACATGTAATGTGCCTGGTTCACCAGCAGGGGACAGCCAATCTGTTCATAGCTAGTTACTCTGGAGAGGAACCTTTTAGTTCCATTCCAGCGCTCTCTAGAGAGGGAGGAATTTAGTTAGTCAAGGTCAGTCTAGCCTACCCCCTCCTGGGGAAAGGTTGTGTGTTGGCTAGCAGAGCACTGGCTGTAAAATTTCTCATGGTTGCTTGTCCCCTCCTGGGCTTGCATTGCCTCCCAAGTTAAGTTAGCTTGATGCCAGGAAGAAGTTCCTAGGATTAAAGAAAAAATAAGAGACAGACTACAGACAGCTAAATTCCAGCATAAGGAAAGGTTCTTATTTGCCTAGCCTACATAGCAGAGCTGAGAAAGCTACATCATAGTAGAGCTGAGATTGTTGCAGAAGTGTTTGCCTGCCATTAATGCCAATACCTGCTGATGACCAAGATAAAGTTTGGAAACTGTTTGGATTACCATTTATGCCAAGTAAAGTTGTGTTCAACGTTACTACAAAGTCTGGACTCCATTTATTCTACTTATTTATCACCCTAGTTCAACAATCACTTTTTTACTTGCTTCGGACTACACCACGTCTGGGATCCAAGGATATCCAGGTAGGAGCACCGTGACACGTGCATACAACATCTACAGAGACATTGCAGGCCACTCTACATCACTCTGGCAATCCTACCCCTGGGTACCAACACTACATCTACAAAAGGGGACTCCAAGTCCTTGTAGCGTAAATGCAACTGGCGTCACGACTACTTGCTCTAACAGAGGGACATAGAATCATAAATACCTTTTAAGGGGCAAGGGATCCCCAGGCGCTGGCAATAAGCCGCTGCACACCTACCCTCATCACCACCGATGAGACAACCTTCAGCTAAGATGAGACCCACTGCTATGAGACGTTTATTGCATATCCCTGCTAATA
The DNA here is from genome assembly GCA_033119425.1 of Bufotes viridis. Classification (NCBI taxonomy): domain Eukaryota; kingdom Metazoa; phylum Chordata; class Amphibia; order Anura; family Bufonidae; genus Bufotes; species Bufotes viridis. Next base: position 418,166,542 of record CM065592.1, on the reverse strand, counting down.
TCCCTTTAAGGCATATGAATGTCTTAAAGGATGGATCTCCTTCTTGGTGCTAAGAGCAAGAGGCGGTAACAAAGAGCGGCTTGTGCTCTGCCAGATCCAGCCTTACCATATCAGCCATTCATTTAAAAGGCCAGCATGAATAAGGACATGTCCTCGGAGGCGGCAGCTCCAGGAGGGGTACATGGGTGGATGCAGCATTCCCCAGTAATACTCATGATCAGCTTATTACCAGGCTAGACTCTAATGACCTATAATGTTGATTGTTTTCCCTAGAATTTCACTTTATTGTTTCATTTGTTGCATTTTTGTTATTTTCATATTTTTTTTGCCATAACAGTAAACATATCTGATCAATAGATTGTTCCATCAAGAACTATACAACTGAACAAACAGTGCCACCTAGAGGCTACAAAGAGTAGTACTCATAAGAACCTTCTTCAGGCCCTTAAAGGGCATCTGTCAGCAGATTTGTACCTATGAAACTGCCTGACCTGTTACGTGTGCGCTTGGCAGCTGAAGGCATCTGTGTTGGTCCTATGTGCCCGCATTGCTGAGAAAGATGATGTTTTATCATACGCAAATGAGCTTCTAGGAGCAATGGGGGCGTTACCATTACACATAAAGGCTCTGCTCTCTCTGCAACTGCACCGCCCTTTGCACTTTGATTGACAGGACCAGGCAGTGTAAATGCGATCACAAATGGTCCTGTCAATCAAAGTGGAGAGAGGGCTGCAGTTGCAGAGAAAGCAGAGCTTATAGGCACAACAGCACTGTCCCTGTTGCTCCTAGAGGCTAATTTGCATATTTTCAAATTTCATTTCACATATGAACATGGGACCAACACAGATTCAACAGATCAGCCAGTTTCATACTTTACAAATCTGCTGACAGATGCCCTTTAAATCAAGCTGAGCTGCAATACCGCACCCAGCCCATGGACAAGAGTGGCGCAATTTCTGGATGAAAGCAGCTAAGCTTCTCTAATCTTATACAAAGAGGTAATTGCAATAATTGCTATGTACAGATGAAGGTAAAACCGGGATTGAACATCGCTCTGTAGGCGAATGGATGCTTTATTTGTATTTTATGTTCCTTATACAAGTTTTCCTTCTAGGGGAATTAAAAACCCAAGATAGGATTCCATGGGAGTGAGTCAGATGAATTGGCAGCAGCATCCAGAAATTGAGGCCAGCTTTGCAGGAGCCCTTAGAAGAATGGATCTCCTTATTGCCAGACGGTCTTCTCAGAGGGATTAGTGGGGGTTTAGTCTGTGTGCTGTATGCGTGTGAGAACCGCACTCACATAGAGCGGGATGAGAGCCAAGCAGCACTGTATGTCCGGAAAATAAACCCTTTCACCACAACAGAGTCGTGTAACCCTCAGAGACTCCGTGACGGGAGGTGAAGCAGTTACATTACTAGTAAAGGAGAGCGAAATACAAATGGCAAGCGGTGCATAAAGAAACGGTGACACTGATGAGCCTCGGGCAAGAATGCACATGGACGTATACAGGGCTTAGGTGTAACCACCAGGGTAGCAGACTAAGCAGCTACTGGGGGGCCCAATTCCACTGATTAAGGTGCAGTTAGTGATGACTGTGGACAATGGAAAGTTGAATGCAAAACCACTCTAAATTTTACTATGGTGCCCCCTGGTTATCCCTGTGTGTATTATTCCTTCTGTGCAGCATTAAACATTCTAATATTTTTAGTGTTTTGTGATGTCAGGTGTCCGTCATATTTGTATGTAGCATCATTAAGTTTTTTTTCCCATGCAGTCACACTGTACAGGCGTTATTCATGTGCTGTGACATCATAGTGTGTGATATCCCTGTACTGTGACATCACTGTGTTTATTATCCCTGTACTGTGACATCACTGTGTTTATTATCCCTGTACTGTGACATCACTGTGTTTATTATCCCTGTACTGTGACATCACTGTGTTTATTATCCCTGTACTGTGACATCGCTGTGTTTATTATCCCTGTACTGTGACATCACTGTGTTTATTATCCCTGTACTGTGACATCACTGTGTTTATTATCCCTGTACTGTGACATCGCTGTGTTTATTATCCCTGTACTGTGACATCACTGTGTTTATTATCCCTGTACTGTGACATCACTGTGTTTATTATCCCTGTACTGTGACATCACTGTGTTTATTATCCCTGTACTGTGACATCACTGTGTTTATTATCCCTGTACTGTGACATCACTGTGTTTATTATCCCTGTACTGTGACATCACTGTGTTTATTATCCCTGTACTGTGACATCACTGTGTTTATTATCCCTGTACTGTGACATCGCTGTGTTTATTATCCCTGTACTGTGACATCACTGTGTTTATTATCCCTGTACTGTGACATCACTGTGTTTATTATCCCTGTACTGTGACATCACTGTGTTTATTATCCCTGTACTGTGACATCACTGTGTTTATTATCCCTGTACTGTGACATCACTGTGTTTATTATCCCTGTACTGTGACATCACTGTGTTTATTATCCCTGTACTGTGACATCACTGTGTTTATTATCTCTGTACTGTGACATCACTGTGTTTATTATCTTTGTACTGTGACATCACTGTGGTTATTATTCCTGTACTGTGACATCACTCTGTTTATTATCCCTGTACTGTGACATCACTGTATTTATTATCCCTGTAATGTGACATCACTGTGTTTATTATCCCTGTACGGTGACATTACTGTGTTTATTATCTCCGTACTGTGACATCACTGTGTTTATTATCCCTGTACTGTGACATCACTGTGTTTATTATCCCTGTACTGTGACATCACTGTGTTTATTATCCCTGTACTGTGACATCATAGTGTTTACTATCCCTGTACTGTGACATCAGTGTGTTTATTATCTCCGTACTGTGACATCACTGTGTTTATTATCCCTGTACTGTGACATCACTGTGTTTATTATCTCCGTACTGTGACATCACTGTGTTTATTATCCCTGTACTGTGACATCACTGTATTTATTATCCCTGTAATGTGACATCACTGTGTTTATTATCCCTGTACGGTGACATTACTGTGTTTATTATCTCCGTACTGTGACATCACTGTGTTTATTATCCCTGTACTGTGACATCACTGTGTTTATTATCCCTGTACTGTGACATCACTGTGTTTATTATCCCTGTACTGTGACATCATAGTGTTTACTATCCCTGTACTGTGACATCAGTGTGTTTATTATCTCCGTACTGTGACATCACTGTGTTTATTATCCCTGTACTGTGACATCACTGTGTTTATTATCTCCGTACTGTGACATCACTGTGTTTATTATCCCTGTACTGTGACATCACTGTGTTTATTATCCCTGTACTGTGACATCACTGTGTTTATTATCCCTGTACTGTGACATCACTGTGTTTATTATCTCCGTACTGTGACATCACTGTGTTTATTATCCCTCTACTGTGACATCACTGTGTTTATTATCTCTGTACTGTGAGATCACTGTGTTTATTATCCTTGCACTGTGACATCACTGTGTTTATTATCCCTGTACTGTGACATCACTGTGTTTATTATCCCTGTACTGTGACATCACTGTGTTTATTATCCCTGTACTGTGACATCACTGTGTTTATTATCCCTGTACTGTGACATCACTGTGTTTATTATCCCTGTACTGTGACATCACTGTGTTTATTATCCCTCTACTGTGACATCACTGTGTTTATTATCCCTGTACTGTGACATCACTGTGTTTATTATCCCTCTACTGTGACATCACTGTGTTTATTATCCCTGTAATGTGACATCACTGTGTTTTATTATCCCTGTACTGTGACATCACTATGTTTATTATCTCTGTACTGTGAGATCACTGTGTTTATTATCCTTGCACTGTGACATCACTGTGTTTATTATCCCTGTATTGTGACATCACTGTGTTTATTATCCCTGTACTGTGACATCACTGTGTTTATTATCCCTGTACTGTGACATCACTGTGTTTATTATCTCCGTACTGTGACATCACTGTGTTTATTATCCCTGTACTGTGACATCACTGTGTTTATTATCCCCGTACTGTGACATCACTGTTTTTTATATCCCTGTACTGTGACATCACTGTGTTTATTATCCCTGTACTGTGACATCACTGTGTTTACTATCCCTGTACTGTGACATGACTGTGTTAATTTCCCTGTAATGTGACATCACTGTGTTCATTATCCCTGTACTGTGACATCACTGTTTATTATCCCTGTACTATGACATCACTGTGTTTATTATCTCTATACTGTGACATCACTGTGTTTATTATCCTTGCACTGTGACATCACTGTGTTTATTATCCCTGTACTGTGACATTGATGTATTTTATTATCCCCGTACTGTGACATCACTGTGTTTATTATCCCTCTACTGTGACATCACTGTGTTTATTATCCCTGTACTGTGACATCACTGTGTTTATTATCCCTCTACTGTGACATCACTGTGTTTATTATCCCTGTAATGTGACATCACTGTGTTTTATTATCCCTGTACTGTGACATCACTATGTTTATTATCTCTGTACTGTGAGATCACTGTGTTTATTATCCTTGCACTGTGACATCACTGTGTTTATTATCCCTGTATTGTGACATCACTGTGTTTATTATCCCTGTACTGTGACATCACTGTGTTTATTATCCCTGTACTGTGACATCACTGTGTTTATTATCTCCGTACTGTGACATCACTGTGTTTATTATCCCTGTACTGTGACATCACTGTGTTTATTATCCCTGTACTGTGACATCACTGTTTTTATATCCCTGTACTGTGACATCACTGTGTTTATTATCCCTGTACTGTGACATCACTGTGTTTATTATCCCTGTACTGTGACATCACTGTGTTAATTATCCCTGTACTGTGACATCACTGTGTTCATTATCTCTGTACTGTGACATCACTGTTTATTATCCCTGTACTATGACATCACTGTGTTTATTATCTCTATACTGTGACATCACTGTGTTTATTATCCTTGCACTGTGACATCACTGTGTTTATTATCCCTGTACTGTGACATTGATGTATTTTATTATCCCCGTACTGTGACATCACTGTGATTATTATCCCTGTACTGTGACATCACTGTTTATTATCCCTGCACTGTGACATCACTGTGTTTATTATCCCTGTACTGTGACATCACTGTGTTTATTATCCCTGTACTGTGACATCACTGTGTTTATTATCTCTGTACTGTGACATCACTGTGTTTATTATCCCTGTACTGTGACATCACTGTGTTTATTATCCCTGTACGGTGACATCACTGTGTTTATTATCCCTATACTGTGACATCACCGTGATTATTATCCCTGTACTGTGACATCACTGTTTATTATCCCTGCACTGTGACATCACTGTGTTTATTATCCCTGTACTGTGACATCACTGTGTTTATTATCCCTGTACTGTGACATCACTGTGTTTATTATCCCTATACTGTGACATCACTGTGATTATTATCCCTGTACTGTGACATCACTGTTTATTATCCCTGCACTGTGACATCACTGTGTTTATTATCCCTGTACTGTGACATCACTGTGTTTATTATCCCTGTACTGTGACATCACTGTGTTTATTATCTCTGTACTGTGACATCACTGTGTTTATTATCCCTGTACTGTGACATCACTGTGTTTATTATCCCTGTACTGTGACATCACTGTGTTTATTATCTCTGTACTGTGACATCACTGTGTTTATTATCCCTGTACTGTGACATCACTGTGTTTATTATCCCTGTACTGTGACATCACTGTGTTTATTATCTCTGTACTGTGACATCACTGTGTTTATTATCCCTGTACTATGACATCACTGTGTTTTTTTTATCGCTATACTGTGACATCACTGTGTTTATTATCCTTGCACTGTGACATCACTGTGTTTATTATCCCTGTACTGTGACATTGATGTATTTTATTATCCCCGTACTGTGACATCACTGTGTTTATTATCCCCATTTACGTTCCGTTTTTTGCATTCCGTATACGGCCCGTATATTAAATTATTCATTTCAATGGATCCGCAAAAAAAAGGAAGGTACTCTGTATGTCTTCCGTTTCTGTATTTCCGTTCCGTTCAAAGAAAGAACATGTCCTATTATTATCCGCAAAACGGACAAGACTAGCACTGTTCTATCAGGGGCCAGCTGTTCAGTTCCTCAAAAAACTGAATGCACGCGGACGAGATCCATATTTTTTGCTGATCCGTTTTTTGCGGGCCACAAAATACTAAAGAAGACATATTTTCATGTGCAAGAGGCCTTTGAGTGAGTGGACAATAAGGCTAGTCGTAGAGCCTCATGCCTCATATACAGTGTATATATTTATAATATGTAAACTGTATGTTCATGAATACTTGCAGCTGAAATACCAGCACCTCAGGCATCCTATATAAAACATGTGCGTCCCCTCTGCTGGTTTTTTCCTGGAGATGCAGATCTGTGTCACATATGGTGACAGTTAATGACATAGGAAGGCAATAAGCAAGAACCTGCTATCACCTAAAGCCAATGGTGTCCTGCCCGTTCCTGAGCTAATTAAACACCAGCCTATAAGGAAGGTTCTATAGGATCTCATACAACACACACTTATCGGAATTAAGGACAGCACTGCGAGGAGCACAGAAGGAGCTCAACGACTGAAATTATCTATTTTGCATATAAACCGATAGACAACATTTGGTTCGTGAATGTGTTTGCTTGTGGTATTGCCGGTTTATGGGCACTCAGTTACGCAACCTGCTGCTTAATGTTTCCATTCATTGCAAGCATGAAGGTTATCCTATGCTCTAACCTGTATAATGTCCCCAACCAGCAAGGGTACAGTAAATGGAAATATTGGGGGTTGTAGTTGTCTAGTATTGAGAAGATAAAGCGCGTGAGTGACAACTGCACAGAATAGCTTTTTTTTTACACTAGGAAATGATCTTAAAGGCTATGTACATCTTCGGAGGCACATTTTTTTTATGATTGTATTTTACTCACTTTAGGCTAAAAATAATTTTTTCAATTGGTTATTAAAAATATTGAGCTGTTCTGTTTTTCAAGCTGTGTGACTGGTACTTTTAACTTTCACTTTGTGCCATTCATCTAATAAACCTTATCTGTAAATTACTAAGAAGTCATAAACACTTATTTAAACCACATAAGATAAGATCTGAGGTTTAATAAGTGTTTATAATGTCAGACAGCAGAGATAATAAGCCATCAGATTAGCTGACTGACAGGAAAAGAGAGAAAATACAGATCCCTCTATTAGAGCATCTCAGCCCTGTACAGAGAAAAGGGCTCCATATTTGTAAAAAAGACTAATTTAAAAAAATTATTTTAGCTCAAAATGAGTACAATGCAATAATAAAAATAATTGCCAGCAAATTTGTCCATAGTCTTTAAAGTATTTTCCTACCATAAATATGAATGGCAGATACATAGGATCAAGGGGAGGACCCCTATTTGTGACCTACATAACATCCAGGGTTAAGCTACCACATACCTACCTAGGTTTGCACCCTCATTCATAAGATACTTTAAAACCCCCCTCCAATCCACAAGGGAACGTCCACCAAACGGTATAGGAAATGTCCACTGTGACACATCCCATGACAAATGGGACAGTCGGGAAGCATGCTACCATGGTGCCAGACATAGCACTGGAGCGGTGGATCAATGTGAATGATGTAAGAAAACAGAAAGCGAGTGACCACAGAGATACCAATAAAAGTACAGAACCATAAAAATGATAATTTCTATCTTGAATTCCATTTTGACTGTGCGATTTGCACATATAGTAGGTCCCCACTCCGAGTTTTAATATAGTGACCTATATTGGCCAGTACATACTGACTAAAGCAGGAGGTGGCGCTCTGTTCTTGCTGTTGTCCCTCCTGATGTCATGGAGGAGTACAGTGATGTCACAGACGCTCTGTATCAGTGAGGAGCAGTGATACATCCCTCTTTTCCTCTAATTCTCCTTCATATTACATCTCCCACTTCTCGCACGCACACACACACACACAACACCTCAACACACAGTGGAGATTTACTAAGCTAAATACGCCAGAATTCTGGTTTATGGGGTGTTTCAAAGCGAGAAGGGGAATGTTAGTGGATTAAGATGTCTGAACGTATGCCAAAAGTACGCCCAAATTTTGTCACAAAGTAGGCCACCCAATAGGTTAAAGGTTAGACAAAGGTGTTTAAAGATGTACCAAATTTATCGTCTGGGATGAGCAGTTTTCATAAACTGGTCTAGGTGTGCAATGTTAACAGGATTAGTAAACCACTTGTCACACCGTCTGTGTAGCAGATACGTGTATGGGCATACCACCCAACTTTTTAGATGGTCAAAGAAGGACACTTACACCTCATTGTGAGGTTTATTTTCTGGATGTGCGGCCCCTAGGACAACTTTTTTTCTTGTGGTGCCCTTTAAATATTAGCTCAAAAATAATCTGATTCGGTCCAATTTGCACCAAATAACGAAACAATATACAGTATATGTTCTAATATACAGGTAGGAACCAGACAGAGCAGCTTAGTAGGTTTATTAATGCACATTTATTTCATGGGTCAAAAAGAGGGACATTTAAGGAGTAAAGAAGGACAGAGGGACTTGGGTCAAAAAGAGGGACGGTCCCTCCAAAAGAGGGACACTTGGGAGGCATGTATGTGATTCAATGTCATAGGAGTACAGTCATGTCACATAGTCTACTGTATGTAACAGGCTGGTGTAAGTGATTTGATGATGATGTCACAGAATGAGTACAGTGATGTCACATAGTCTATGTAACAGGTCACTTTATGTGATTGGATGATGGTCACAGAATGAGTACAGTGATGTCACATAGTCTATGTAGTAGGTCAGTTTATGTGATTGGATGATGATGTCACAGCATGAGTACAGTGATGTCACATAGTCTATGTAGCAAGTTAGTATATGTGATTCGATGATGATGTCACATGAGTACAGTGATGTCACACAGTCTATGGTGCCATACAGTGTGTGTGATTCAATGATGATGTCACAGGAGTACAGTGATGTCACATAGTCTACTGTATGTAACAGGCTGGTGTAAGTGATTTGATGATGATGTCACAGAATGAGTACAGTGATGTCACATAGTCTATGTAACAGGTCACTTTATGTGATTGGATGATGGTCACAGAATGAGTACAGTGATGTCACATAGTCTATGTAGTAGGTCACTTTATGTAATTGGATGATGATGTCACAGCATGAGTACAGTGATGTCACATAGTCTATGTAGCAGGTCACTTTATGTGATTGGATGATGATGTCACAGAATGAGTACAGTGATGTCACATAGTCTACTGTATGTAACAGGCTGGTGTAAGTGATTTGATGATGATGTCACAGAATGAGTACAGTGATGTCACATAGTCTATGTAGTAGGTCACTTTATGTGATTGGATGATGATGTCACAGAATGAGTACAGTGATGTCATGTAGTCTATGTAGCAAGTTAGTATATGTGATTCGATGATGATGTCACATGAGTACAGTGATGTCACACAGTCTATGATGCCATACAGTGTGTGTGATTCAATGATGATGTCACAGAATGAGTACAGTGATGTCAGACAGTCTATGCTGACATACAGTATGTGTGATTGGATGATGATGTCACAGAAGAGTACAGTGATGTCACAGTCTATTACCAAGGTAATGTATGTGATTTGCTGATGTCGCAGAAGGTGCACAATGATGTAACATTCTATGTAGCAGGTTAGTGTATGTGATTGGATGATGATGTCACATACGGATACTGTGATGTCACACAATCTATGGTCAAACAAAGCAGGGTGAGACAGCACCATCAATGATCTCTTAAATCAATAGTCCATTTAGTGGCAGTGCAAAGCGATGTCAGGTCCCGGCCTTCGGACCCCCAGCGTGTGTCAATAAATTGAAGAAGATCGCAGCACTCCAATATCTTTCAAAGAATTTCCTTTATTCCACCTCAGAGACCCGACGTTTCAACTCACTTGGAGTCTTTATCAAGCAAGGAAATTCTTTGAAAGATATTGGAGTGCTGCGATCTTCTTCAATTTATTGTCACACAATCTATATCACAGTACAATGTGCATGACTGGATGATGTCACACATGAGTACAGTGATGTCACATTCTATGCAGCAGGTCACATCTCACCAGATAGTCAGTCTATTCACACAGATATCATAATGTAAGCTGATACTGATGCTCCATGCCCTGTGGGATCGCAGCCACTTCAGAAACCAGGAATAAAACATCCCTCATCACAAAGATAAAGAATACATTATTTTGAGATGTTTTTATTTTCTGCATCTCAGATACAGCACCCGTCTTCATCCGGTGAAGGACTTCTTGGGAGGAAGAAATCAACCCCTAATATGGACTCTGACAAGGGGTTTCCAAAATGTCAGCTCTAACTACATGGGTAAAGTGTAATATAAGACTCATCTATAAGGACTTTCTGACCTTTTGGGCTACTGGATATGTTGCATAACAAAAAAAGAAAACATTCTTTAAAAAAAAAGTAAAGGCAAACCTAATAAAGTATTAAAAATGTTATTAAGGGTTCATGCACACAAACGTATTTTCCTTCCGTGTCCATTGCTTTTTTTTGCGGATTGTATGCGGAACCATTAATTTCAATGGCGCCGCAAAAAAACGAAGTTACTCTGTTTGCATTTAATTTCCGTATGTTCGTATGTCTGTCCTATTACTGTCCGCATTACGGACAAGGATAGTACTATTCTATCAGGGGCCAGCTGTTCCTTTCCGCAAAATACGGAATGCACACAGACGTCATCCGTATTTTTTACGGATCCGTTTTTTTTTGCGGGCCGCAAGATACATACGCTCATGTGCATGAGCCCTAATCCTGCTCCAACACCTAGTCCTGATCAGAAAATCTATCAGCGATACGTATCATCAGCATATCTGTGTGATCGAAAGGTGTCAATAATAAATAAATAAACAATAATAAATAAACATTAAAAATAAAAAGTGACTAAAATCCATGGAGAGGGTCTGATCGTTGCAGCCTGTAAAATCCAAAATTTAGATAAAAAAATAAATAAAATCTAATTAATATAAGGATAATTTTACCACATCTGTCATATAGGAAGAAACATACGAGTAGTTGGTATCACTGTAGCAATTTAAAAAAAGTTAATATTCCACCCCCAATTTTTTAATTGTGTATCCCCCCTCCAGCTTCCATCGTCAGAGCAAATGAATCTAATGCATCAATTTGAGCGTCCTCCCGGGTGCCCTAGAGAAGGCGTACATAGGCGCAGGCTTTTCAACCTCTCCCATCAGTACCCCCATCCCTGCGGCTGGGAGGGGTAGTCATATAGCAGTTATCCCTCAGGTATGTCATAAACACTAAAATATTCATCTGCTCCACCTAAACTGACCTTTCTGGCAGCTCTGCAGACTGCTGGGAACAGACTGCTCCTTCCTCCAGCCCGGGGCTATGTTCTGACCTGATCATCGCACAAGCACAGACACGATCCCTGGATACACAATCATATGCTCTCCCTTCCATAACAGACAATTAGTATTCCAAACAGCAATTACCCCTATTATCATGTTAACCCCCTGCACGCAAGAGGTCTCCGTTGCTCCCCCCCCCCCCCACCCCCCCTTTGTCACCGGATCCGGCTGTGTTTAGAGCCCCACCGGCTAATTATCTCCGGTAAAATCACCAGTAACGCATATGTATCCATATGTCGCACTCCGTAATACGTTGGAAGAACACTGGAAAAATTGATATCTGCCATTTTTTGGTGAAATTTATAACCCCCCCTCTCCCTAATATTTTTTGCAAGGGCGTCACTTGCAGGTGAGATTTCTTGCCGCTTTTTGAGAAATAGGGCGCGCAGAGTAGGCAATGGAAACAATGCTCCAGTCATTGATGCACGGCCTCGTGAGTTATCATACCCTGGTCCCTGCATCAAGCGTGATATTGTCATCCCCAGACCAGGACCGAGGACTGTAGTAAAGTTTTTAGGGATGCACGGGGTGCTCCGAGGCACCTCCGTCTGCAGGAAAACACAATGCCCAAATTCTGCCGCCCACTCCTCGCGCATTTGCTTACCAGAGCTGTGTCCTGGCCGCGTCCTGAGCTACGGATCACTGGATACCAGAGCGTAAATCCCCAGTCCTTTGCTGGCATCTGTGAGCCCCTGGCTGCTGCTGCTGCTGCGGCGCTGCTGTGTGCACTGTGACTTGCAGCAGACGTTATGGTAATGAAATGATGGCTTATAGTCTAGCAGCGAGCGTGTGAAACCAGTAAATCCTGTTTAACATTTCCCTCTGGATCTCACAGTGTGCCCCCAGGGTTAGAAAGGAAATATGACAACCTCGTGTCTTAACCGTGCACTAAGCTTCCTACACTCCCTCCTCCAGACCAAGGAGGTGTGACTGCTGGCACCTGGTGGCATGACAAGGCACTACCCAGACCCATGCCGCCTGCTGACAGAGAGGTGGCACCAGCAATCCCATCACTTTCTCATCATGACGGAGGCTGCTTCTTGATTGATTAGAATTATCTGCTAAGCTAGGGTTCAAAGAGGTAGCAGAGCGTAATTTGTCAGACAGTATGCCATACCAGTCTCTCTCTTGTCCTGGACTTGGGGCGCTGATAAATTGTATCAAACTGTAGCTGTATGAGCAGGACCTGTATGCAGCCTCTGAATAAAGACAGTTAAAGGGCCTCTGTCAGCAGATTTGTCCCTATGACTGATGGCTGACCTGTTACATGTGCACTTGGCAGCTGAAGACATCTGTGTTGGTCCCATGTTCATATGTGCCCACATTGCTGAGAAAAATTATGTTTTAATATATGCAACTGAGCCTCTAGGAGCAACGGGGGCGTTACCCTTACACCAGAGACTCTGCTCTCTCTGCAACTGCTGCGCCCTCTGCACTTTGATAAACAGGACCAGGTGTGATAATGTTTCCACTGTCTTATTTCAGAAGACTCCCACACGATTTTGGAGAGTAGGTATCTGCACACTGACCGAACTCCATCCCTGACCCAAACTGAGTTAGTGGTGGGGTTTTATAAAATGGGGGACTTTGGCAACAAGGAAAATATAGTTCCCCTCCATCTGCATTTTTAGACATACTGTCGCATGATAACACTGCTATGTACTTATACTTCTGTTAATTGCCCAATTAAAATAATGAAAGGGTTAATGGTAAAGCCCCTAGTGTTCCAAGGCAGTGAAGCAGTTAATGGTAAAGTCCTTGGTTACCTAGGGCAATGAAGTGGTCAATGGGAAGGTCCCTGGTGATCTAGGACAATTAAGTGGTTAATGGAAACGTTCCTGGTGGTCTAGGGTAGTGAAACAGTTATCGGAAAGGTTCCTAGTCATCTAGGGCAGTGAAATGGTTAATCAAAACGTTCCTAGTGGTCTAGGGTCGTTAAGTGGCTAACGAAAAACTTCCTGGTGGTCTAGGGCAGTGAAGCAGTTAATGGAAAAGTTCCTGGTGGTCTAGGGCAGTGAAACTGTGAATGGAAAGGTTCCTAGTCATCTAAGGCAGTGAATTGGTTAATCCAAATGTTCCTGGTGGTCTGGGGTAGTTAAGTGGTAATGAAAAAAGTTCCTGGTGGTCCAGGGCAGTGAAGCAGTTAATGAAAAGTTTCCTAGTCATGTAGGGCAGTGAAGTATTTAATGGAAATGTTCTTAGTGGTCTAGGGCAGTGAAGTGGTAATGGTAAAGTCCTTAGTGATTCAGGACAGCAGTGAATGAAAAAGTCCCAGGTGGTCCAGAACAGTGAAGCAGTTAAAGGAAACATTCTTGGTGGTCTAGGGCAGTGAAAACTTACATGTTCAATTCTCAGTCCTTGCTTGTCCTTTCAAGCCCTCCAAGAAAACAGGGCTCCGGGCAGTTGCCCAGTTTTGCACTCCCAAAACTGACCTTGGATGGTGACATTTTTCTGCCACCCGCAGCTTTAACAGGTCATTGTAAAGGACTCTGATACAATGAGGACCCTGTCCTGGTGCGAGGTCCCCTTTAAATATTTCTCTTTCTTATAGTAGTGTTCTATGTGCACAAACCCTGCATCTGTATACAACATTCGCATTATGTGAGGATATGTGAAGATGAGCAATCCACCATCCCTCTGTGTAATGTGTTTAATATGGATGCGGGTTGCCAGTGACCATCCATCTGTTAGTCTGTCTTCCAGCCAAGAGGGCATCTGTAGCTGCTGATGTTCGTCTTGTTTGGCAGTAATGACCCAGCAGTGATGTTCTGCGTGTCCTGTGCAGAGCATCGCTGGTTCCATATAATTAATTACCCGGCTCTTCCTTGTAATCAGTCTTGTAGAAAATTCTGAGCTTCTGATTCCTTCATGCTACATGAGCTCTGCTGCATCTTATGCCCAGTAACACCAGGGGAGGCGAGGGGGGGGGGGGGTGTTCCTCACGGTCTCTGAATCTCTCACACCACTGACCAGAGGTGACACTCACTTTGCCTTTTTCTCTAGGCCACTCCGCCAATTTTACTCGGCCGCTCACTTGTGCCTATTTCTCTAGGCCACTACGTCATCTTTACTCGGACCTCTATCTGATACCAGGGTGCCAACAACAACAATTTTGGTGGGAAGACAACTGTCATGGCTTGGTGATGTTTGCTATGACACTTTGGCCACGCATGCTTATTGCTGGTGGCAATGTGGTGTTGTTGTTGCATGCGGGGGCACTTCCTCTTTAAGGCAGTCTCCTTCCCTTTCTGGTAAGCACGGGGTTAAGAGGTGAGCTAGGTGGAGCTGGGTGTGGCCTCATGACTCTTATTGTTCTGGACTAGTGAGCCTGAGGTCAGTTTGTCTTCAGTGTCTTGAGGAGCTGGTGCTATTCCATCTCCCAGTCCTTGAGGGCCACCTTATGGGACACCAATGTCACCCCTTTGTGTCTGTTTCATTTACCCTACCTCACTTGTTGTATGTTTGGTGTGGGTTTATGTTTGGTGTTGTTGTTATGTCTGGTTTGGTGTTTAATGTCTGGCCTGTTTGGTGTTTCAGGTCAGCATGGATGCCAGACATATCCTCGGTATGTCCTATCCTCCGGAAGGGGGTTTCTGGAGTTCCCCGGAGGGGGAACTACAAGCAGAGCTGCCTGGTGCCACCATGGTTCATCCCGCATGGTGGTCCAGGGTGGTTTCTACTAGATTCTGTGTTTGGTGTACTGGCTGTGTGCTTGTGTGCTGGTTGGGGAAACTATATACGGTGGGGGGTTTCCCCCACTTCCCTCCATGACAGTATGTCCCATAAAGGCCACTCTGTTTTTTGGCCTGTGAAAGTGGGTGCAGCTTGTATCGTCTTCCCTTTCTGACATACTTGCTTGTCCTCCGGAGGGAGGGTTCAACGGGAGTTACCGTTAACAGCGCAGTTCTTGGTAACAGGCATTGCCATGGTTGTGAACCGTTGCTTTTGCTGGTGTTTCCCCTCATTCTTCTCAGTGGTTTCTATCTCTGGTCGTCTGCTGGCAGCATTCCTTTGGTGAACTGGTTGGGGATGTCTGCTGGCAGCAATCTGGAGTAGGAACTGTGTCTGAGTTGGACACAGTGTTCAGTACGGTTTCTCCAGACTGTTTGGTGGCTGGCAGCCAGGGGCCTAGTTGTGGTCCCGGCGTGCTGGCGGCAGTTTTGGAGGAACATGCTGACACAGATTTTGTCCATTTTTTTTTTCTCAGGGTATGTTGGGGGGGGGGGGGGGCTCTTTGAGGGGAGTGAGTGTCATGGCTTGGTGATGTTTGCTGTGACACGTTGGCCATGCATGCTTGTTGCCGGTGTTGTTGTTGTTAAATGCGGGGGCACTTCCCCTTTGAGGCGGTCTTCCTTCCCTTTCTGGTAAGCACGGGGTTAAGAGGTGAGCTAGGTGGAGCTGGGTGTGGCCTCATGGCTCTTATTTTTCTGGAGTAGTGAGCCTGAGGGTCAGTTTGTCTTCAGTGTCTTGAGAAGCTGGTGCTATTCCATCTGCCCAGTCCTTGAGGGCCACCTAATGGGACAACAATGTCACCTGATGTCTTTTGATGTCACCCCTTTGAGTCTATTTCATTTACCCTACCTCACTTGTTGTATGTTTGGTGGTGTTATGTCTGGTTTGGTGTTTCATGTCTGGCCTGTTTGGTGTTTCAGGTCAGCAGTCAGCATGAATGCCAGACATATCCTTGGTATGTCCTATCCACCGGAAGGGGGTCTCTGGAGTATCCCGGAGGGAGAACTAGAAGCAGCGCATGGTGGTCCAGGGTGGTTTCTACTAGATTCTGTATTTGGTGTTTGTGCTGGGCTCTGTCAGGTGTGTGTGTTTGGGCCTAGGCGCATTACCAGGATCCAGTGCTAGCGGCGTGGACGGCTCAAGTTCATGGTTGCAGCTGTGTCAGGTAGGTGTCCATGTTGTTCCTGTTGGCAGTGGTGTTTTCTGCCTTAGGACAATTACCTGTCGTGTCCTCCACGGCTGGCTGCTTTCATCCCCTTTGTTGCTAGGACTGTTGGAGACTCCAGTTCCTCCACGTTGTGGAGGAACCAGTTGTCTCCACCTTCTGACTCCATATTGCAGGGACCGATAGGGTCTGTAGGGCCCAGGTTCGAGAGAATGAGCCCCCCTACCATCGAGGGCAGCTCATACAGTCAGGAGATCAGGGATAGGTTGAGGGAAGCCTAGGAGGTGACCTGCTCCCTTATCCTTGCATCCAGGCTTAGTATGTAAATACACTGTTCAGTGTAAAGTCAAATATTCCTCTGTCTGTATGTGAGAGGGAGCTTTCCTGCATCCTCTGAATACTATAAAATATATACATGACTGTCAGGGCTGGGCCTAGGGATGTGCAAACTGTGCAGCTGCATAGGGCACCTCCGTCTCATCCTATTGTTGGGGGCGGATTACCTAGCCTGGCCTCTGAGGTTTATGTCCACCACTAATCTTATGTTGATGTTACTTATATACATTGTATATTGTACAGCACTGTGATTTACTTTATCTACTGAACTATTAATTGAATATTGTGTAATGGCAATTGTGTGGTACTGTATAATGAATATTGTACATCGCTGTATGGTGCATATTGTGTGGTACTGTATCGTGGTTATTCTGTGGCACTGCATGGTAGATATTGTGTGACACTGTATGGTAGTTATAGTGTGGCACTGTATATTGGTTACTCTGTGGCATGGAATGGTGGATATTGTGTGGCACTATATGGTGTTTATTGTGTGGCACCTTATAGTGGATAGTACATGGCACTGTATGGTGCCTATTGTGTGGCATTGTATTGTTGTTTTTATGTGGGACTGTATAATGGTTATAGTGTGGCACTGTATGGTGGCTATAGTGTGGCACTGTATGGTGGCTATAGTGTGGCACTGTATGGTGGCTATAGTGTGGCACTGTATGGTGGCTATAGTGTGGCACTGTATGGTGGCTATAGTGTGGCACTGTATGGTGGCTAAAGTGTGGCACTGTATGGTGCCTATAGTGTGGCACTGTATGGTGCCTATAGTGTGCCACTGTATGGAGGCTATAGTGTGCCACTGTATGGCGCCTATGGTGTGCCACGATATGGCGCCTATGGTGTGCCACTGTATGCCGCCTATAGTGTGCCACTGTATGGCGCCTATAGTGTGCCACTGTATGGTGCCTATAGTGTGCCACTGTATGGTGCCTATAGTGTGCCACTGTATGGTGCCTATAGTGTGCCACTGTATGGTGCCTATAGTGTGCCACTGTATTGTGCCTATAGTGTGCCACTGCATGGCGCCTATAGTGTGCCACTGTGTAGCAGATATTGTGTGGCACTGTGTAGCAGATATTGTGTGGCACTGTATGGTGGCTATAGTGTGGCACTGTATGGTGGCTATAGTGTGGCACTGTATGGTGGCTATAGTGTGGCACTGTATGGTGGCTATAGTGTGGCACTGTATGGTGGCTATAGTGTGGCATTGTATTGTTTTTATGTGGGACTGTATAAAGGATATTGTGTGGCACTGTATGGTTGTTATTGTGTGGCACTGTATGGTTATTGTGTGGCACTGTATGGTGGCTATAGTGTGGCACTGTATCGTTGTTATTGTGTGGAACTGTATGGTTATTGTGTGGCACTGTATGGTTATTGTATGGCACTGTATGGTGAATATTGTGTAGCACTGCATAATAACTTCATAAATTGATTTCTACATTAAAAAAAACATTTCCAGAACCCGGGTTTGGTTCCAAGTGGTACCTTGGAACTGAACCCGAGTTCAGGAAATGTTTCTTTTTAGTAGAAATCAATTTATAAAGTAATAACGTCGGCTCATCGGAGCCAATGCATTCTAATAATGTACAGAGCGCTTGCTCCGTACAATATTGAAACAAAGTTTTATGCGAATCGACTTTGGATGTTTTATCCAAAGTCGACGATTCGCTCATCCCTACTTACTAGTATTTAATGATAATTTTATTTTATTTTTTGTGGGATATGCTCTGTCAGCATGGGATGTTTTTTAATTATTTGAATAATATTTACTCACGATTTACTGACCTGACCTGCAATAGGCAGTAAAGCAGTATCTTGGCCTACGCTGTGAGATTCATAGACATATCCCAGAGTTCTACACTGCCACCTTTTGGCTGAAAGAGCTACTGCAGTTTTCTTATTTATTAAACAACCTGTTGACTTTACCCTGGCGGTGGAAGTGACTGCTTTTAGCCAAAATGATAGACAGTGGTGCTTATCTTTTATCCCATAATAATGGCATTACTCATACCTAACAACCATTTAAGTAGAGTTAGTAGAATTGACTTCTTACTTATGAGACGCAGAGTAAATTGCGGTGATTCACATTGTAAGGAATCAAGAAACAAAATGATTCAATCCATGTGAAAGTTGTCCAATGTTAACCCTAGTGCTGAGCCTGAGAGGGAAGCGCTTGGCAAAAGGATTAAAACAACACAAAAAAAGTGTTCCTTTAAAGAGCCTCTTTCAGCATGATCAACCCTATTAAACCAGGCATATTGCCTAGTAGGGTTGATCATGCTAATTAAATCGATACCTTATTTATCGTTGTAGGTTGCAGCGCTCCGATCACGTCTGAGATGGTAGGTAACAGACATGCGGCACAGAGGGGAGGGAAGAGGAGTACCCTTCTACTAGGGAGAGGGAGGAGGGATGACCCCCTAGCTCACCTAGCACTGGCACCTGGCTGCCCTGACGTCCCTAGACGGGCTGCTAACCTGTACGCCGATCACGCGCCTCGTCCCTGGCTTACCTTTAAATAAGCCCTAGGTAGTGAGTAGGGCAGTGGGAGCACTAGTCCTCACCACTGACACCTATGGTAACAACAGGAAAAGGACAAACAACACAGACACCACAAATAATCCCAGAAGGGAGACAGCGTCAACAGGAGACGACAGCGTCAACAGGAGATGACAGCGTCAACAGGAGACGACGGCGTCAACTGGGAGACGACGGCGTCAACGGGAGACGACGGCGTCAACGGGAGACGATGGCGTCAACGGGAGACGACGGCGTCAACGGGAGACGACGGCGTCAACGGGAGACGACAGCGTCAACAGGAGACAAACGGAGATCCAACGGCTCCAGTTTCAACAGCAACTCCAACTCCACCAGAGGTCAGAATAGAAGATCTGGAAAGAAGGTCTATGTCCGGCAACAAGGGAAGCAGAAGGGAGAATATATAGTAGCTGGGAGTGGCTGACAAAGAACAGCTGAAAGGAAAAGCTACTGATTCCTAAATGGGACAAAAAGGATCACAAACCAGGAAAACATGGGCCGGAATCCATTCTCACCATTAGGTCATGGAGCGATCTTTTGAGAAACCGAGCGAGTAGCCACCCGCTGCGACCTTCAACAACAGGGTCAGCGATAGGTCATGACACCCTTGTGACAGTTCCTCAGATAGGAGGATTTTTATCTTAATGCAAATCAGCTATTAGCCCTGTCGATCAAAGGGGAGGGAAGTGTACTGAGCACTAGGGGGTGTAACTGTAATGGTGCTCCAAGAGCAGCGCCCTCTGCCCCTCACTGCTCCAACTGCCTGATTTGCATAAAAATCCTCATATCTCCACAATGCTGTAACCTACAAAGACAAATATCTTACCAGGCAGTCTGCCTGATTTTATAGGGTTGATCATGCTGTCAGAGGCTCTTTAGGTAAACCTAATGTACTATGTTTTATTTTGAGCAGTAACAGAACTGCATTCAAGAAATTGTATTTTTTTGTTGTCCGTCCTCGGATACAACCTGCAGAACACAGACTGCTGTTTATGGCAGTCTGTAGTCTGCCTATGGTTTAGCGATCAGGCTGTTCTCAATTGCTGAAGAAAAGTCTATTAATAGAAGTAAAGCAGAAAATCATACATTACATTACTTATCCTGTACTGATCCCAAGTTACATCATGCATTATACTCCAGAGCTGCACTCACTATTCTGCTGGTGCAGTCACTGTGTACATACATTACTTATCCTGTACTGATCCTGAGTTACATCCTGTATTATCCTCCAGAGGTGAACTCACTATTCTGCTGGTGCACTCATTGTGTGCATAGATTACCTTATCTATCTTGTAGTGATCCTGAGTTGCATCCTGTATTATACTGCAGAGCTGAACTCTGATCCCCTGCCTAATCTGTATACACTCCTGTGTGATGAAGTGTTGTAAATCGGGATAGCATGTGACATGTGAAAGCTAGTAAATGCCATAGTTATTGGGTGGTAGCAGTACCATAAAAGCCTGGATCCTTAGGGGCCCAAGGATCCTACTGTTGCAAAAGAAGTCAAATGGCAAATGAGGGCCCTATAACGATTTTGCACTGAAGCCCCGGGAGCGTTACATGATGCCTCCACCCCCTGTAGTGGTGTCACTGCAGTGGATCCATTCACCTGACATGTCATCATGGTGGGGGCATTATGATCAATGGCTTCCCCGAGGGTGAGGGGGATGGCCACCATGTATTATCCTGTACAGATCGTTTACCTCTTGATCTTTTTATTTTTATTTCTTTCATAACTTTTCTTCAGTTTTGGCAAATTTCACTTGTTTGGTCTCTGAGGCCCGATGAGAAATGATCACAGATCGGGGAAGCTGATTCCTGGCAGGTTTTATAATGGAAAAAGAAGAATTTGCACTAATGTCACATACCAGAAGCAAGATTTGTGGATTTATTATATTTGAGTTTTTTTAATTCTTTCAGCAGAATTTCTGCCCCACACCCATCATTGATTCCCGGATATGGGCTGTCAATCACTCTTCGAGAGGCGGGAGAAAAAACGGACTCATGAATACAGTGACACGATAACTGTGAGTTTGCTGTATTCTTTCCTAGTGGCGATTATACCCCACAAGATTTGAATAGTATGAGAGCTCAATGGGCTATAGTATAATGCACTTAAAGGGGTTGTCTCAAAGTGTGGTCCCAACATACAGCTGATTTTGCAAGGGGGTGCACTGACCAGCAAAGCGTTTCCCCTCTAGCCAGCTCTGCAGGGGAGATGCAGTATTACATGGCAGACGTACAGATTATTGGGCATCCATGTAATAGAAGAACAAGTCCATCAGAACGGGAGCTGCTCATACAGATCGCTCACGGTGCTCACAGAGAGGAGTCAGAGTGACCCACCCCTCTATGATGTCCATAAGGTATAACAGGCATACCTCCCAACCATCCCAGATCCGGTGGGACAGTCCCAGATTTCAGTGGGTTGTAGGAGGAGCATGCAGGGATGGGAATTGGCCTATGCAACCCAGAAGCGCAATTTGTGACCATATGGAGCACAGGATGTCCTACCATCATTGGGGGGGATGCCTAGGTGAGTAGTTAGTGATTTTATTATTTTATTTACATGGCATTACTGAAGGGACACTACAGGGGCATAACTACTGTGGGGGTACAATGTGGGCACATCTACATTGACAGAAGAACAATGTGAGCATAACTACTTTGTGGGGGCACAATGTGGACATTGCTATTGTGTTGGGGCTCAATGTGGGCATTACTACTGTGAGGGGGCACAATGTGAGCATAACTACTGTGAGGGGTGAACAATGTGGACATAACTACTGTGAGGGGGCACAATGTAGACATAATTACTGTGTGTGGTCAAAATGTTGGCATAACTACTGTGAGGGGGCACAATATGGGTATAACTACTGTGTGGGGCAAAATATGGCCATTACTACTGTGCCGGGGCACAATGTGGGCATTACTAC
The DNA here is from genome assembly GCA_033119425.1 of Bufotes viridis. Lineage (NCBI taxonomy): Eukaryota > Metazoa > Chordata > Amphibia > Anura > Bufonidae > Bufotes > Bufotes viridis. Next base: position 418,144,263 of record CM065592.1, on the reverse strand, counting down.
TGACTGTAAGGAGGCACAATATGGCCATAACTACTGTGAGCGGGCACAATGTAGGCATAACTAGTGTGCAGGGGCACAATGTGAGCATTACTACTGTGAGGGGTCACAATGTGGGTATTACTACTATGTGGGGGCACAATATTGGCATTACTACTGTGAGGGGTACAATGTGGGCATTACTACTGTGAGGGGGCACAATGTGGGCATTACTACTGTGAGGGGGCACAATGTGGGCATTACTACTGTGAGGGGGCACAATGTGGGAATTACTACTGTGAGGGGCACAATGTGGGCATTACTACTGTGAGGGGGCACAATGTGGGCATTACTACTGTGAGGGGGCACAATGTGGGCATTACTACTGTGAGGGGGCACAATGTGGGCATTACTACTGTGAGGCGGCACAATGTGGGCATTACTACTGTGAGGGGGCACAATGTGGGCATTACTACTGTGAGGGGGAACAATGTGGGCATAACTACTGTGAGGGGCCATCATTTGGGCATTACTACTGAATGTAGGTGTAACTCCTGTGTGATGGCAATAAGGGGACTGGGTGGGATTTGGTGTGTATAGATATGCAATGGGTGCAGTTAGAGGCGTGGCTTAGTATTAAAAAAATTTCCTATCGCTATTATCCCTCTTCGTGATTTTCAGAAGTTGGGAGGTGTGCTAATAGGGCGTGTGGACACTGGGGTTGTCTTCTTGAGAGTATGGTGTCAGCTGAGAAGTGGATACAGTGGTATCCAGTCTAGACAATGCTCTGCGGACTGATACATTGTTGCAATCTACCAGAGAGATCTGTGCAGCTGCTGCTCATGTGTTTATCTCACAGAGCGTTGTCTACACTGGATCAGGACTGGCTATGGACAGGTTTGCTGCCTCTGATTGGAAACAAAAGGGTTCTCACTCACTGATAAGAATCTGTTGTCTGAAAAATGGTGAGGAACTGAAACACAAAGGGGTAATTTACTAAAGACTGGAATTTGACCTGCCAGAACACCCCCCACCCCTCCTCCCCCGAGGATCTTTTGCTGTCTGTGCACCAGGACAGAAATCTACTCCTGCCAGGATCTGGGATTTATGGTGTAATGTACGCCAGGTTTTTAGCACACTTCGTAAATGAGTCAGGCCGTAGATGTCCCTCCTGAATCCGCTTCCTCCTGCACACACCCTGCCCATTTTTTGGACAACCCCTTTTTAAGACAACCCAATCACACTGGCAGAATCATAAGAAATTGAAGCCATTTTGGTGCTGGTCAGTGGCCAAGATGAGTAGCACATGTAAGATTAGTGCCTCTATATATGTCTTTGGTGCCATATGGGGGCACCAATATTGTGGCCATCCAAAAGACTGCCTCTCTTTAATCTCAACACTGAGAGAGTTTAATTGAGTGCACCCCATGCATTTCTAGAACCATTTTAAAAATACTTTCACTCTGCAAACAAGGGCTTGTGATTAAAGGGGTTGGCACATCTCAAGATTTATCGCTAGGATATGCCACAAATGTCAGATAGATGTGGGTCCCAACTCTGAGACCCACTCCTATCTCAAGAATGAGGCACCTGAAGTGAAAGGAGAGCAGCCGTGCATGCTTGGCCACTCTCTATTCATCGATATGGGAGTTTTGAAAGAAGCCGAGCGCTGGTTCGGCTATTTACAGCAGTCACATAGCGGTGAATGGAGAGGACGCATGTGCAATGTGCTCTCCTTCACTTCAGAGGGCCTCATTCTGGAGATGGAGTGGAACCCAAAGGGGCGACCCGCTCCTGTATGACATTTGTGACATATTCTAGCAATATGCCATACAGGAGCAGACTGGGTGCTCAAAGTGGTCCTGGAAATAAACTTAAAGCGTCTCCATGTTGTAGGTGGGTCCAAATTGACAGAAGGCAGGGCAATACAACCTAGGTAGGGACAAAAGCAGCAGGTGGGACCAGCAATACCTTAGTGCAGCACAAAATACAGCCTCACCAGAACCAAATACCACAGTGCGACACAAAATCCATCCCCAGAAGAACCAAAACCACAGTGCAGCACAAAACATATCCCTAAAAGAAGCAAATACCACAGTGCAGCACAAAATACAGCTGTAACAGAACAAATACCACAGTGGTGCACAAAATACCACCCCAGAGGAACCAAATACCACATTGAGGCACAAAATACTGCCCCAGCAGAACAAATACCACAGGTGCTACACAAAATACAGCCCCAGAAGAACCAAGTACCACAGTGCGGCACAAAATACAGCCCCAGAAGTACCAAGTACCACAGTGAGGCACAAAATAGAGCCCCAGAAGTACCAAATACCACAGTGTGGCACAAAACACAGCCCCAGCAGAACAAATACCACAGGTGCTACACAAAATACAGCCCCAGAAGTACCAAGTACCACAGTGCGGCACAAAATACAGCCCCAGAAGTACCAAGTACCACAGTGCGGCACAAAATACAGCCCCAGAAGTACCAATTACCACAGTGCGGCACAAAATAGAGCCCCAGAAGTACCAAATACCACAGTGTGGCACAAAATACAGCCCCAGCAGAACAAATACCACAGGTGCTACACAAAATACAGCCCCAGAAGTACCAAGTACCACAGTGCGGCACAAAATACAGCCCCAGAAGTACCAAGTACCACAGTGCAGCACAAAATACAGCCCCAGAAGAACCAAATACCACAGTGTGGCACAAAATACAGCCCCAGAAGAACCAAATACCACAGTGTGGCACAAAATACAGCCCCAGAAGAACCAAATACCACAGTGCGGCACAAAATACAGCCCCAGAAGTACCAAGTACCACAGTGCGGCACAAAATACAGCCCCAGAAGTACCAAGTACCACAGTGCGGCATAAAATACAGCCCCAAAAGTACCAAGTACCACAGTGCGGCACAAAATACAGCCCCAGGAGAACCAAATACCATAGTGCGGCACAAAATACAGCCCCAGAGGAGTTGAATGCCACAGTGCAGCACAAAATACAGCCCCAGAGGAGTTGAATGCCACAGTGCTGCACAAAATACAGCACCAGAAGAACCAAATACCACAGTGCGGCACACAATACAGGCCTAGAAGAACCAAATACCACAGTGCTGCACAAAATAGAGCTCCAGCAGAATCAAATGTCACAGTAAGGCACAAAATACAGCCCCAGAAGTACCAAGTACCACAGTGCAGAACAAAATACAGCCCAGCCAAATCAAATAACACAGTGAAGAACAATATACTGCCCCAGAAGAACCAAACACCATAGAGTGGCACAAAATTCAGCTCCAGCACAATCAAATACGACAGTGCAACACAAAACACCGCCCCAGAAGAACCAAATACCACAGTGCAGCCCAATATACTGCCCCAGAAGAACCAAACAACAGAGAGTGGCACAAAATCCAACACCAGCACCAAATACCATAATGCAGCACAAAATATTGCTGTCCCCGCCAGATAGTAGGATCTATGGCCAGTTCGCCCTTGATGCCATAAATGCTGAGATGGGAATAACCCTTTAATTATCTCATGTCTCCTATTCTTATGGAAGTTATCTGGTTTAGAAACCGAGGGAGATCCCTAATCAGATGCTACAAAGAGTGTCTCTCCCTGGAGGACCCAACATGTCCTAAATAACGCTGAAAGCTCATTGATTTTAATGATTACCGTGTAATGCTTCATTTCTCCCGTGGTGGCGCTGTAAGGGAATTAAACACTTGCTGCCAGATCCTCCTACAGATTGTTTCTGATCGCTACTGATCAGCTTACCACTACTGATGAGCGGCGTAGGCAATATTCGAATTCACAATATTTCACACATTTTTGGCCGAATATTTGCCATAGATTCGCAAATTCGAGGATTTGTAATCTCCAGTCATTATTTCCTTGATTGCGAAAATCGGCAATGTAATATATTTGCGATAAAAATTTGCAATTAGAATATTCGCAATCAACACTACTTACCACTGGGTGAACAGAGTGGACAAATCCCTTAAAATAGCCATTATCAGCTTTGTTGGATTTTCCTTCAGTGAAACTTACCTTGACCTACAGCTAAATCCCCAAATTCTCTCTTCCTTTGTTGATCTCTGCATACGTTAATTTATAAGGTCTTCTTCACACAGACATTCCCCCCACCTCCTCCTCGTCTGTGTTATTCAAACTTTATGAAAAAGTCAGAGACCTTTTGTCTCAATTATAATGACAGTCAGTAAGGAGCGAGGCTCTGGAGAGATTGACAAGGTAATGGAACATTCTGCACAGATCACTTATTACAATGCAAAGAGAAGAATGGTGTTTTGTGCATCTCTAGTGGTTCTAACACAGCGCTGGAGAACTTGGAGGACATCATCAAAGGTTTATGGCAGGCTAAGTGAATATTCATCCTATTCATCACTTTCCCCGCTTTTGGAAATTATACATGTTGGAACTGTCACATTTCCTATACACTTATGTCAATGGTCTGTGATAAAAGAGGGTTCATTATGTAGGGGCAGGAGGGAAAACTGCTCGCAATCTCTGTGGCTGATGTGCATTATGTATTAAAAGTCACAAACAGCCGTGTTAACTCGCAATTAAGCATCTGTTACATTCGCTGTCTGCAAACATTACCGTTAATGTCTTAGGACAGATTTCACATCCCATGTAATGTCTACTGCAGCCTCCTATTATTCTCCCGTCTCACTGTTTCTGCTGGAGATTTCAGTTTTCAGTCTATATATCCCTATAAGCCAGATTTGAAAACTGAAATGACCCCCTTCCCCAACGAACCAAAACCCATTCCTGCTCCGCCATCTCATAGCGCTAGACCACGGGTGTGAATACCGTTCAAAGAACCACGTCTCATCGGCAGAGACACCGCTGCAAAATCTAGAACAGGGCCCCCTTCTACCGTGTGCCATTTCTGGCAGTCGGGGGGGGGGTGTCTTAGTGACCGGTCATGGACCAGGTGTGACTGTGTAACGCCCCAGAGGTGCATTACCACCTTTTACACCCCTCTGCTATCTATTATTATTGATGTAACGTTATCATATGTATTTATTTCCAGGTCCTGCACATTGTGTATTTGTGTTTCTGATTTTGTGACTGTTAACATGTAATGTAACTGGTTCACCAGCAGATGGCGGCACCAATGGCAGAGCTACCTTGCCTAGAGTGGAACCCTTCTTGCCATTCTAGCTCCCTCTCTAGAAATGGAGGAGTTCAGTTAGTTAGAGGGGAGTTCAGCTTACCCCCTGTAAGGGGAAGGGTGTGTGCAAGCCAGCAGAGCACCCCTAAGCTCTGCTGGACATGGAGGCCACAGCAGGAAGCCTCACAAGCCAGGAGTAAAGTCCCCTGGATAAAGATAGCGACAAATCAGACTACAGAAAGTAACGTTCAGCAGAAAGGAAAAGTTTCTATTTTATTCTGATAGCACAGCAGAGCCAGAGAGCAACAGATGTAGCAAGGCCGAGATTGTTATTGCCTGCCAGTTTTATGCCAAAGCCTGCTGGTAACCAAGATAAAGTTGGAAGAATGTTCCCTGATGAAAGTTTTTTCAAGTAAAGCTGTTATCAACTTCAATACAAGTCTGGACTCAATTTATTTCACCATCCCCTTCACCAACTATTTCTCCTATCTGCTCTGCTTCGCCCAACGACGCCTGGGGTCCAGGATATCCGGGTAGGAGCACCATGACACGTGCACAGCCACATCTAAAGGGACATTATAAGCTACCCTTACACCACTTTGGCATTCCTACAACTGGTAACCACCAACACCATCTACTTAAGGGGACTCTGTCCCTTGTTGCTTCAATGCAACTGGCGTCACAACGAATTTACAACCCCAGGCGCATGTCTGACACTGCAACTGTGACTGCGTCCCCAGGCCCAGCTCTTTAGCTTGGAGATTTAACCGGCATCATGTTGGGTACATATTGGCGTTTATAGGATTTTTTTTTATAATGGCAAAATGCATAAAAAAGTTATTCCGCCATTGTTTCTCTGATTTATTTTTTATGGTGTTCACCATTCACCAGAGATGACACACGCATTATTATACACAGTCACAGGGATACCAGATAGGAATATGGCTTTTGTGACATTCATTTAGTAAAATGTCTACTTTATTTTGCAACTTTTTAAAACTCGTATATTATTTTTTTATATTTTGATAAGTTTTGGAATAGATGGACAGACAGGATGTAGACCAGCGGGATAGCTGTTTATTTAACGGCCAGTGAATGGCAGCCGCCAAAATATAGGACATGTCTGTAAGTGGGTAAGTAACTGGCTGAGTGATAGAAAACAGAGGGTGGTTATTAATGGTACACACTCAGATTGGGTCACTGTCACTAGTGGGGTACCTCAGGGGTCAGTACTGGAGGGGTCACTGTCAATAGTGGGGTACCTCAGGGGTCAGTATTGGGCTCTATTCTCTTCAATATATTTATTAATGATCTTGTAGAAGGCCTGCACAGTAAAATATCAATTTTTGCCGATGACACTAAACTATGTAAAGTAAATAACACTGAGGAGGACAGTTTTCTGCTACAGAGGGATCTGGATAGATTGGAGGCTTGGGCAGAGAAATGGCAGATGAGGTTTAACACTAACAAATGTAAGGTTTTGCACATGGGAAGGGATAATGCAAGTCACCCGTACATACTAAATGGTAAACACTGACATGGAAAAGGATCTAGGAATTTTAGTGAAAAGCAAACTAAGCTGTAAAAACCAGTGTCAGGCAGCTGCTGCCAAGGCCAATAAGATAATGGGTTGCATCAAAAGGGGCATAGACGCCCGTGATGAGAACATAGTCCTACCACTTTACAAATCACTAGTCACACCACACATGGTGTACTGTGTACAGTTCTGGGCTCCTGTGAACAAGACAGACATAGCAGAGCTGGAGAGGGTTCAGAAAAGGGCAACTAAAGTAATAACTGGAATGGGGCAACTACAGTACTCTGAAAGGTTATCAAAATTAGGGTTATTCACTTTAGAAAAAAGACGACTGAGGGGAGATCTAATAACTATGTATAAATATATCAGGGGTCAGTACAGAGATCTCTCCCATCATCTATTTATCCCCAGGACTGTGACGAGGGGACATCCTCTGCGTCTGGAGGAAAGAAGGTTTGTACACAAACATAGAAGAGGATTCTTCACTGTAAGAGCAGTGAGACTATGGAACTCTCTGCCTGAGGAGGTGGTGATGGCGAGTACAATAAAGGAATTTATAGCTACTAGAGAGGGGTCGTTGATCCAGGGAGTAATTCAGATTGCCTGCTTGGAGCCGGAAAGGAATTTTTTCCCCTAAAGCAGGGGCGTCGTTAGGTCAAAACATTTAGGGCTGGAGCCCCGGATATTTTGTCCAGTGCCCCGAATGTTTATGCCGGTGGGATATTATTTTTTTTATTAGGCTATTCCTAGCCGTCTGGAACCCTCCGCCCCCCCCCCCCCCCACACACACACTTGTACTTGTTCCACTACTTGCAGGCTGCGCGGGCATGAGTTCAGAACTTCAGTCACTTTGGTGCGCAATTCTGTTCTGCGGTGCGTGATCCCGCAAGACCCGCTGCTGGAGGTCATGGATCTCGTGGGATCATGCGCCGCAGAACAGAATTGCGCACCAAAGTGACTAAAGTTCTGAATTCATGTCCACGCAGCCTACAAGTAGTGGAACAGGTACAGGGGGTTGATGGGTACCAACTTTCTACGTTTGTTGACGGGTTCCTTCACAAATTACAACTGATTCTTGGGCATCCCAGCAGCACAATCTGTGATTAGTTTATAGTTGGGGGGGTTTGCTTAATTTTAAATTAGGTTGGCCATAGGTTAGGATGATCTGTGGGGTTGCCCAGACGGCTAGGACCCTCACTGTAGTTATTAACCCCTTTTATCAGTCCCCCATTCACTGAAGGGCCCCCCCCCCCCGATGGGGATGAGGGCGTGGCTTCATGGGGTGGGGGCGTGGCTTCACTGGGGCTTGTGCTCTGGATGACTTCAGACCCTAGCAACGCCCCTGCCCCCTGCCCTAAAGTGAGAAAAATTGGCTTCTACCTCGCAGTTTTTTTTTGCCTTCCTCTGGATCAACTTGCAGGATAACAGGCCGAACAGGATGGACAGATGTCTTTTTTCAGCCATATAAACTATGTTAGAATGTCCTATTTTTGGCCGTTTTTACAGAAAGTTAAAAATTTTTACGTTAGTTAAATATGGCTTTTTAGGGTTTAAAAAAAATCACCTCATCCACTTACAAACGCAGAGTCATTCCTCTCGATTGTGAAAGACCTGCACTTAGTGTGATGATGTCGATACACACTTCCAGCAAGCTCACATGGTGACATCACACTGAGCACAGGTCCTTCACAATCGAGAGGAGTGACTGCCTCTGCGTTTATAAGTGGATAAGGTGAGTGATTTTTTATTTTTTCTGTAAAAAAAAAATTACAGCTGAGGACCACTATGGGGGACATTGGGGGCCACCGTGGGGGACTTTATTACTGCTGGTGGCCACTATGGGGACATTATTACTACTGGGACCACTATGGGGGCATTATTACTGGTGGTGGGGCCATGATGGGGGACATTAGGTACACTGCAGTGGTTGGGATTTTATAAAAAAAAAAAGCCAATGAAATTCATCCACTTTTAACGGCCATGAAAAATGGATACAAAATGAACATAAACAAATTGGATGCACAAATGGTTGAAAAGTGGCCATGAAAAACGGACTGTGTGTTAGTTTTTAAAGGCTGTTTCTTTTTCACTGTCGTGTCAATTTTTGCTAATTTTTAAAAAGTCTCAGTTGATAAATCTGGTATAAATCTACTCAATAGTCTAATCATGCCCACTTTTCCACCAACTTTTCAAGCAAATCCCCCAAAGTGGGGGAAAAATGTCCCTACGTCTTATGGGGTGAATAGTAATGAGCGCTTCCATTATGGAAGGACCGGGAAGCGGTGAAGGCTTTGTACTCACCGCTTCCTGGTTCTCTGCTGTTGGCTGTCCTGTGGCTGTGCACAGCGTGAGGGCGTCTTGGGCAGGAGAGGTAAGTTGATTGGGGGTCTGATCTGAGGCTGGGGGCTGATCTGAGGCATGGGGGTCTCATCTGAGGTCAGAATGGGGGTCTTATTTATATTGGGGCTCTTATCTAAGGTCTGGGGGTCATTCACATGGTTGTCTGATCGGAAGTCTGATTGTGGGTCTGATCTGAGGTTTTGTTGGGGTCTTATTAACATTGGGGGTCTGATTGGGGCTCTGATCTGAGATCCAACTAAAAATATTTTTTTCTTATTGTCCTCTAAAACTTCTAAAGGGTGCGTCTTATGGGCAGGTGCGAAAAATACGATACATTCATATACATTACTGTTTATTTTCTGTGAATTTAATTTTGGGAGGAACAAGCAATAAAATCCATTCCAACTTATATTTTGTGTAGTTACAGTTATGGGGCACCAAATATGTTGAGGTATATAGGTTTTAATATAGGGACACTACCATAAAAAAAATTATAAAGTATTAACAACCTATATGAAAATATTCTATATATTTTTTTATGTTTTATTCCAAAAAAAGGGTGGAAGGTTTTCTAGATATAATTTTTTAAGTGACTCTAGTTCCTGTCCTGGTGCTTTAACTTCCTCATTGTTTGGGCTTTTACCCCAGCAGACAGCCTCTCTGAACTCTCTCAGTCAGACCATCACTCTGACCAGAGAGAGCCCCCTGGAAGGACTCAAGTCAGATCATCACACATTACACTGATCAATGCAATGCTCTTCTGTGGGCATCTTTATCTAGAGAGAAAAAAATTTGCATATTTGCTGTTTCAATTCTACATCTACTATTATACTCCCAGATAACATCTTTCCTTCATAGCAGCAGTAACCTTACAATAGATTAGCTACCTATTTAGCAGGTCTTATCCTTTGTGCCCACTGCAACGGAAAGATAATATTTAGTATTTATTTTTCAATGGCATAGTACTGCTGAAAAGAAAAAGACAAACAGACAAAAATCTTTAAAAAAAAAGTTATTATATATATATATATATCCCTTTTTGATGGAGCTGTTCCTTTAAATAAAATATTTCTTATTTAAACATTGTTTTCTGTAAATGTTTCACTTCTTTCCCCATTTTTTAAAGATGTGTTTTGTTTTGCTTTTTATTTTCTCCAGTGCTTTCACACACGGGTTTTTGCCTATGTTTTCCTGTACTTTTTTATTCTTCATTTATTTCTTTTCCTCACTTATATAGTGCTGACATATTCAGGATATTAGCATCACACTGTCCCCATTGGGGCTCACAATCTGTTCCCCATCAGTAAGTCTTTGGAGTGTGGGAGGAAACCCACACAAACACGGGGAGAACATATAAACTCTATGCAGATGTTGTCTTTGGTTGAATTCAAATCTAGGGCCCCAGCGCTGCAAGGCACCAGTGCAGGGGCGAACATACCGCCTGTGCAGCCGGTTCAGCTGCACAGGGGCCCAGTACAGGAGGGGGCCCCTTGTTACCGGCGGCAGGGGGAGATGAGCGCTTCCATTGTGGAAGCTCTCATCTCTCTATATTTATCTGTATCGCCGTCCTTAGGCGATACAGATGGATGAAGCGGCGGGGCAGGGGAGAGGCGTCTCCCTTCCCTAGTCCTCTCATAGACTGCAGGCCTATTGCCTGTAGCCTATAAGAGGCTGGCACAGCCAGCGCGATGACATCGTATAGCCTCAGCCGTACAGCGCGGGACACAGACCAGAAGAGGCCTGCACCACATCGCTGAAAGCGGCAAGGAGGTAAGTATATGTGTTTATTTTTTGTTTATTTACACTTTGCTAGGGGCCCTATCTGACACTCATGGGGGAATCTACTGGGGGCCCTATCTTATGTGCTGGCACACATGGGGGGCACTATGTAGGAGGAGGAGCACTATGGGGGCCCTTTTTTAAAAACGGACACACATGGGGGCACTATGGAGGGGGGAGTACTATTGGGGCACTATTTTATATACTGGCACACATGGGGGGCACTATGGAGTGGGAGGAGCACTATGGGGGCCCTATCCTATATAATGGCACACATGGGGGGCACTATGGAGGGGGAGGAACACTATGGGGGCCCTATCCTATATAATGGCACACATGGGGGGCACTATGGAGGGGGAGGAGCACTATGGGGGCCCTATCCTATATACTGGCACACATGGGGGGCACTATGGAGGGGGAGGAGCACTATGAGGGCCCTATCTTATATACTGGCACACATGGGGGCCACTATGGAGAATGGGGGAATAGGAGCACTATTGGGGTCATTATATAGGTACATCATAGTGGCACACATTATGGGGGCATTTTATACTGGCACATTGTCAGGCACCATGGGGACAAGGGGAGACGCACTTTTGGTGCATGATACAGGAGTATTTTATACTAACGCAAATTATAGGGCTCAATTGGGGGCACTAAGAGGGCACATTCTTTGCACAGGGGCCCTCTGCTGTCTGTTTCCGCCCCTGCAGCAATACTAACCAATGAGCCACCATGCTGTCAATGTTTTTTTTTTTGTTGTTTGTTTTTGGCACCTTCAATTTTAGTGCATTTTCTAGGTCCATAGGTCTATAGGAAATATGAAATGCAGGACACACAACTGCTTTTTTTGTTATTGGCTTTTTTGCTCCTTTAAGCAAATTTACCATCTACAAGGTCGGTAAGTATGGTTGAGGTGAGGAAAAACCCCAATTTATTTTTAACCCCTTCCTTCTTTTAGATCTAATAGTAGAGCAAGGGCCTTAGGGTGTGTTTACATTGTAGGCGTACAACCGGAGGATTTCCTAACATTTACCTTCAACATATAATACTTTATGGGTATACAGCGGCATACACCGCCCATAGGCTCCCATTTGAGAAGCATAAAACGCGCTATATAGGTGCTGATGAATATCTGTCCTACAGAGAGCAAAAAGCCACTCTGTTGGCATCTGTCATGTGAAAGGTAACCTATGAAAGCATGCTGGCCATGGGCGTAGCTATAGGGGGTGCAGAGGTAGCAGCCGCTACCAGGCCCAGGAGCCTGAGGGGGCCCAAAGACCCTTGTGCCACATTAGAAGACACACAAAGCACTGAGGGAAGGGGGGCCCAACCTGAACTCTTGAACCAGGGCCCATGAGCCGTTAGCTACGCCCCTGATGCTGGCACAGGCACTGAATAGACAATCAGAACAGACCCTTAGCTAGCCAAGGTGCGTTGACGTTCTGTGATGTTGGGGTGCAATAAGGAGTCAAAGGGGTTCTCTCATGAATAATGTCAAAAATTACAGAACTCATATAGTACATGACAATCTCTTTCTAAGGGTGCTTTCACACTTGCGTTCTGAGGATCCGGCAGGCACTTTAGGCCCGCCGGATCCATCAGAACGCAAGTCACCTGAAAGCATTTAAAGACTGATCAGCATCCTGATCAGTCTTCGAAATGCTACTGAAGTCCTGGCTGCCATGGTAAGTACTCTGCAGCAGTGTACTTACCTGCGCTACGGCCGCTACTTCATGACGTCACAGGTCCCACGCGATGACATCACAGGTCCCACGCGATGCATAGATCAATGCCCACGCGATGCATAGATCAATGGGCCGCCCGGACCTGTGACGTCAAGAAGGACCGCCCTGGGGCCGCAGCGCAGGTAAGTACACTGCTGCGGAGTACTTACCATGGCAGCCAGGACTTCAGTAGCGTCCTGGCTTCCATGGTAACCGATCGGAGCCCCAGCTTACACTGGGGCCCCAATCGGAACTGCTGCTGCGCATGCGCAGCGCTAAACGTCAGATCCGGCGATGCGCCGAAACGACGTTTAGCTTAATTCCGGATCCAGATTAATGCACTTCAATGAGCATTAATTCCGGATCCGGCGTTACGGCATGTCTTCCAGATTTTTGGACGGAGACAAATCCGCAGCATGCTGCAGTTTTGTCAATGTCCAAAAAACGTTCACATACTAAACGGAAGACATCCTGATGCATCCTGAACGGATTTCTCTCCATTCAGAATGCATGGGGATAATCCTGATCAGTTTCTTTCCGGCGTAGAGACCCGACGACGGATCTCTATGCCGGAAAGTAAAAACGCAAGTGTAAAAGCACCCTAATAAAGTTAGAACCTGCCCTGTACCTCACATGGATCCAGAGATCTCCGCATTCATTGCTCCAATTGTTCTGCTAGATTGATTTCAAGCTGGAAGCTTGGGACATGTCCTTTCTGCTGCAGCTCTCTCACAGTCACAGTTCAGAAGCCATGTCCTTTCTCAGGGGTGCGTCATTTTTGCTGCAGCTGGTGGCAGTTAAAGGATGGAACTGAGCGTGTGCTTCCATCTCGGTGACCAGGACAGAGTAATTTAAAAAAGAGCCAACAGCAGGTGGCGCTATACAGAGAGATTTTATTGAATAACTCCGTAGCTGGAATACATTTTTAATTGTACACAATTACAAAAATATTCAGATCTAGGTGCTGTTTTGAAAAATGCTGTATATTTTTCGTGGGACAACCCCTTTAAGGGTTCATTCCCATGACCGTTTGAATGAGTCCCCATCCGTTCCGCAATTATTCTGAACAGGCGCGGACCAATTCATTTCAATGGGGTCGCAAAAGACACTGACAGCGCACCTTGGGCTGTCCGCATCCTTAGTTCTGTTCCGCAGCCCCGCAAAAAAGATAGAGCATGTCCCATTCTATGATAGTGGCAGCCATATGCGGTCCGCAAAACACTACGGTCTTTTACGGTTTTTATTTTTTCATCATCCCGACCCAGTCTGCACCAGAGAATGTCATGTCAGAAGGAAGAAAACAAGTGAATAAGGACCATGTTTTCCCCTTCCATCATGTCGCTGTGTGATAAGCAGCCCCGTCTGCGTATTATAAATCACATTCATGCCAAGCACAATTGACAGCTGCGTATTGAGGGCTACAGCGGGTTGCGGCTTTACAGACAGCACCGCTTGCGACTTCATACATCTCGAGTGACTGAAAGTGCTGTTTTTAAGTAGCCCCGGCTCAGAGGACCTGCCGGGAACGCGTCCTGTTCACAACCTCGCAGCGAGGGACTCAACCCGAGGCACTTTGCCGCAGCCAATTTTCTCGAAGCTCAGTGAAAGCCAGTCCTATAGGCTTCCATCCACTTCCCGGGAGTTAAAAGCCAGCATTAATTCCCTCTATTATTTCTCTAGCAGGCGGCATGACGGTAGTACTGTAGAGATTTTCAGACAAAAAAAAAAAAAGAAAAAAAGAAAAAGTGAGTGGGATGTTAATTGCAATATGTCTAGAAAAGAGGAGGAAAATAAGAACTGTATGACAGCTGTTGAAGAAAAGCTTGGCTGCATCTTCATTCACAAGAGACTGTTAAAGCATTTCACCCTTAATGTATTTTTGGGAATTGAAGGCACTGCGAAAAAAAAAAAAAAAGTTAAATACAAAAAATGATGTGACATCGGCTATGCGGAATGACAGCGAGGGACGGCGGAGTGGATTTGTGTAATAATTGTTAGGTTTTTAGATTTACAAAAAAAAATATAAGAAAAAAAAAACCCCATAGAAACATAAATGATAGAAATAAGACAAGAGCAGCAGTTTACTGGAGAATGAAGTCACTTGATGTCTCCCAATGGTCCTTCTTGATCTCATGGGGGACATATTGGAGCCCATTTAGTGCGCGTTCACGTCAGCGCTATTATTTCCATCGTTTTCTGCTCCGTTATAGGAGCAGAACAACAAAAATAACAAAAGTGATGGACTCGGCCGAGCAGATCCCATCGACTCTAATGGGGTCTGTTCGGGAGGAATGTTTTTTAGCGGAGTAAAAAGTTCTACAAGCAGGACTTTTCTCTCCCTGCGGAATTCTGTGACAGAAGCTCCAACGCAGATGTGAACAAGCCCATGCTACTGTACATATGTTTTTAAAATCAAATGTAAAATTAAAAGGCAAAAGGTTTTTTTATTTTCAAAGTATTTTTGTCACATGTTACCCATGCTCAGGGTGGAAAATGAAAATGGACGGTATTGCGTTTTATCTTTAATGTTGGCACAAATTTCTCAGACGTGGATTTAAAATGAAATGTCAAATTGGGATTGCATTTTAATTTTTCGTTTTTCTTTCTGGCACAGACTGGTGTTTTATGTTTCAATCAAGTTCGTGGGCGTGAGTTGTGCCAGATTTAGGCCTCATGCACACGAACGTATTTTCTTTCCGTGTCCGTTCCGTTTTTTTTTGCGGACCATATGCGGAACCATTCATTTCAATGGGTCCACAAAAAAAAAACGGATGGTACTCCGTGTGCATTCCGTTTCCGTGTGTCCGTTTTTCCGTTCCGCAAAAAAATAGAGCATGTCCCATTTTTTCTAGTTTGCGGACAAGGATAGGCATTATTACAATGGATCCGCAAAAAAAACGGATGTCATACGGAACGTCATGTGCATGAGGCCTTATCATGAGACCCAGACCAGTGTGATCACTAAGGCCTCTTGCACATGTACGTTTTTTTTTCCATTTACGTTTTGTTTTTTGCGGTCCGTATACGGTCCGTATACGGAACGATTCATTTCAATGGATCGACAAAAAAAACGGAAGGTACTCCGTATGCCTTCCATTTCCGTTTTTCCGTTCCGTTCAAAGATAGAACATGTCCTATTATTGTTCGCATAACGGACAAGGATAGTACTATTCTATCAGGGGCCAGTTGTTCCGTTCTGCAAAAAAACATAATGCACACGGACGTCATCCGTTTTTTTTTTTGCAGACCGCAAAATACTGAAAAAGCCATGTGCAAGAGGCCTAAATAAAAGTTCTACAACCATCTAATACACCGTATCTTTCCATTCTTCACCATTTACGTGGTAGTGAAGGAGAACATTCCCTTTAAGAAGCAGATACAATTGTATCCAGTGTAGACAATGCTCTGTGAGCTGAACAGCCTGGACTCCAGACTGATACATTGTAACAAACTACCAGAGACATGCAGGCAGCAGCTGCTGATGTATTTAGGTCGCAGAGCGCTGTCTACACTGGATACGGCTGCATCCACATCTCAGCTGCCAGCAGGACCAGCTATGGACAGGATCACTGCCTCTGTGTTTTCATTCACTGACAGCATACATATATCTTGACAATGATGCGGATTTGAAACACAAACTACATAACTTCGGCGCATCCAGCGCCTGTCTAAATGTAAGACAGCTTCCGAGCTGTCTTATAGTTAGACCATTTTCTACGCCTAAAACAGGCGTAGAAAATGAAGAATGAGATGGGCATGCCAGCCCGCCCCTTCCCCGTCATGCCCATTTTTTTTAGCCCTGGCGTGAGCGGGGAAAAGTCACAAATTGCGACACAAATAACCTAATATAGGCATATTTCTGGATAGTAAATGACCCCCCCCAAAGTATATTAAATGTAGAACCTTTTATTTAGGGCTCATGCACACGACCGTTGTTGTTTTGCTGTCCGTTTTTCACGGATCCGTTGTTCCGCATCTGAGTGTTTTTTTGTCTGATTCCACAAAAGATATCCATATGGTTTCCGTATGCGAATCGGAAACGGAAACAGTAACCTATTAATCACCAAACACATGAGCAATATGGGCTGAGTATAGCATTTCTACAGTATGGATCCGCGAAATACGGATGACATAAGGATGTGTTCCGTGTACGTTCTGTACTTTTTTGCAGACCCATTGACTTGAATGGGGCCTCAGACCGTGATTTGCGGACAATAATAGATCATGCACTACTTTTTTGCGGCACGGCCATGAGGACAAACGGAAACGGAATGCACACGGAGTAAGGCCTCTTGCACACGACTGTATGGCTTTTTCAGTATTTTGTGGTCCGCAAAAAATACGGATGACGTCCGCGTGCATTCTGTTTTTTGCGGAACGGAACAGCTGGCCCTGATAGAACAGTCCTATCCTTGTCCGTAATGCGAACAATAATAGGACATGTTCTATCTTTGACCGGAACGAAAATACGGAAACGGAAGGCATACGGAGTACCTTCAGTTTTTTTTGCAGATCCATTGAAATTAATGGTTCCGTATCCGGACCGTATACGGACCGCAAAAAAACGAAACGTAAATTGAAAAAAACGTACGTGTGCAATTTGCGGACCGCACATCACCGGCACTATAATAGAAAATGCTCTTTATAGGACATGTTCTATTTTTTTCGGGAACGGAATTTGCAGATCCGGAAGTGCATATGCTGACAGCACATAGTGTCTGTTCCGGCCCCATTGAAAATTAATGGGTCCGCAAAATTGCGGAACGGATGCAGACACAACTTGCGGACGTGTAAATGGACCTTAAGGAGAAGCTGTCTACTCTTCTGACGTCCGTTTAAATAGCTACATACATTCCCAATGTAATGACAATTCTGGAGCATCTGATCTCATGACTCTGTGTAGTGGTGTTCCATTATTATGCCTGCTAGAAGTTATGAATGAATTACTAACGCTTTGCAATGAAGGTCCAGATGGGCGTTACCAGTTGGGGGGGTGCCCCTGTCTGACACTATCTAATCAGTGCTGCCAGAGTCAGACTGTGCAGCTCTTTACGAATTCCGCACCCTCTGCACGTTGATTAAGAAGGCCAAGCAGTGAAAACATCTGAAGGGGCCCACCCAGGAGGAGGACTAAAATATTTTATTGTCAGGGCCCCCTCAACAGTATTGTAAAATAAAATTATATACAGTGACACTGTAGGAAACGGACGGAGCAGTTGTCTGAGAGAGCGATCTTGACTAGCCACAGGAGTGGGGGTTTGCGAAGAAGTTGCTGAGGGGGTCCCCATTCTAAAATTTTCTGTGGGGCCTAGTCATTTCTAGCTACACCACTGATCATCATGGCTCTGTCAATTAAAGCGAAGATGGTGCGAAAGTTGCAGAGAGAACAGAGCCTCTAGGTGTAATGGTAACGCCCCCGTTGCTCCTAGAGGCTCAGTTGCATATAGTAAAACATTATCTTTCTCAGTAATGCGGGCACATATGAACATGGGACCAACACAGATGCCTTCAGCTGCCAAGTGCACATGGAACAGGTCAGCCAGTGTCTTAGGGACAAATCTGCTGACAGATGCCCTTTAAATCGCCCACACCCACATCGAAAAAGTGAGAAGTTTGCTATAATGTCCAGACACCATCTCACCTGTCAGGTACTAAATCCGGCTATTCTTAAGCGTAATGACTCCTTTTCATATTTCTACTTTTTAATTGCAAAATAATTGTTTGAATTATATGCAAAATAATTTTGAAATAAAAACATATTTCAGTCGGGAGACATCTGATTAATTCATAGCGAGGAGATTGAAAGGCTGTAATTGACTTGAAATTAACGTAATACTTTGATATCTGACAACGCGCGCTGGTTTGATTGAAAATTCCCTTTTATCTGAGATGGATGGCAAGAGTGCACTTTTTTTTTTTCTTGGCTCGGAATAGAAAAAAAAATAATAATCGGAAACAAAACAAAAAGATTCTAAATTTGACATCTTTTTATCCTGGACCTCATCGATAAAAAGCGTATGGAGGTTATCTATCTATTATGTTAATTTGTCTTCATTTGCTATATTTAGTATTCAGGATTGTTTGGGTTACAGAACCCATTTTCAAACCTCTTTTAATGGAAACTGTGCAATACTTTAATCGTCCTGTGGGGGCGCTGCAGGAGAATTAAACACCTGCTGCCAGGTTCACAGCGCTTTCATTGTGTAAGTGCTTAGCTCTGCCTATTCAACTGTATCGCCATCCTCAGGATCACTCCCTGCCCCGCTGTTTCCTCTGATAGGCTAGGCCTGAAACCATCAGAGGCCGGTGCAGGCAGCGTAAAGATGCCATCCTCAGGATCACTCCCTGCCCCGCTGTTTCCTCTGATAGACTAGGCCTGAAACCATCAGGGGCCGGTGCAGGCAGCGTAAAGATGCCATCCTCAGGATCACTCCCTGCCCCGCTGTTTCCTCTGATAGACTAGGCCTGAAACCATCAGGGGCCGATGCAGGCAGCGTAAAGATGCCATCCTCAGGATCACTCCCTGCCCCGCTGTTTCCTCTGATAGACTAGGCCTGAAACCATCAGGGGCCGGTGCAGGCAGCGTAAAGATGTCATCATCATCGTGCCACCTGATAGCGTACAGCTCAGAGCACAGACTATTTGTGTACTGTTACTCTATCTGGGCGCAGTCTAACACTCTATGTGCACTCTCTGTTTATCTGGGAACTGAACTCTCCGAAAAGTTTAGATGGCGTTTGTCTCTTCAAAATAGCATCGATGGTAAAGGATGATTTGTGCCGCTGGGCAATACATACATTACAAATGTGATAACGATTGGTGGAATATTATTGGAGTATAAAAATATATCTGTGATTTTTGGCACGGTGAAATTCCGCACAGATCGTTTTGCCAAGGAAATAATTTTAACGTATTTTTGTCTTGTTTTTGCTCTTCGGCTCGTTGTGTGTTTCATTCCCAAAGAAGAAGAAATTGGTCACAAATGAATGAGACGCGTTTGTAAAAATGATGAGGAAAGTCTCCCATCTGCCGCGATGTGAGTTTGCTGTATGTCTGATTGATGGCATTGTATCCTGACGGCTCCCGGTGAAGATAGCCAGGCGGAGAAAACGTATCCAACTGATGGCGACAATAACAGAAGGAAAAGAAAATCTATTATACGGTGAGTGGCAGCTTGGGCACATTTCACTACTCACTATAGTGTTTTTTCCCCTCTTGTCTTGGCCTCCGGTTCTACAAATACATGTTTTCTCCTGTCACAAGCCTGGCTGCTGACAGGCGTCCCATTTGGGGCAGTGCCCACTGGAGCATAATGACAGTATGGCAGTCTATCATTGGATGCACAAGTAAACACACACAGAAACTACCTAAAACACCAGCCGCAGCAGATAATCCATTTTACGTGTCTCAACAGCGAAAGGAATACTTTGGCGACATCGGGCTGGGAGGTTTGGCGCTGTGCCTGATTATCGATATAAATTGTCTGCTGTCCCCTTACCGGGATAGGAATAATATATTTCCCAGTTTCCTTCGGTTTCGCTGGGAGGAGGGTAAAACAAAAGGAATTGCTTAAAGGGGTTGTCCCACGAAAAATATTCTGTATTTTTCAAACCGGTTCCTGGATCTGAATACTTGTGTAATTGCATGCAATTAAAAATTTAGTATAGCCAGTGAGCTATTCAATAAAATGTATCTGTATAGCGCCACCTGCCATTTGACCTTTTTCTAATTTCTCTGTCCTGCTCACTGAGATGGAAGCGCAGGCTCACTTCCATCCTTCAACTGCAGCAGAAAGGACACACACCCTAAGGCCTTATTCACACGTCCGCAATTCTGTTCCGCATTTTGCGGAACGGAATTGCGGACCCATTAGTTTCAATGGGGACAGACGATGTCCCGGCCGGGTCCGCAATTGCGGATCCGCACTTCCGGGTCTGCAATTACGTTCCCGAAAAAAATAGAACATGTCCTATTCTTGTCCGCAATTGCGGACAAGAAAAGGCATTTTCTATGAGAGTGCCGGCGATGTGCGGTCCGCAAATTGCGGAACGCACATCGCCGATGTCCGTGTTTTGCAGATCTGCGGATCCGTGAATCCGCAAAACACGTTGGACGTGTGAATAAGGCCTAACCCTCAGTTCACACTTGCGCGTTTTACAGCATGTTCGAACGCGCTGTAAAACGCATAACCGATGCAAACCAATGCTTCCCTATGGGACTGGTTCACATTTTCGCGTTTTACAGCGCGTTCGAACGCGCTGTAAAACGCATAACCGATGCAAACCAATGCTTCCCTATGGGACTTGTTCACATTTTCGCATTTTACAGCGCGTTCGAACGCGCTGAAAAACGTCGACGCATAAACAAGTACTTGAGCTTTTTTTGGGGCGTTTGTCGCGCGTTTTGGCCCATAGACTTCAATGGGAACACGCAATGCTTGTATTTTGCGCGTTTTTGACATTGAAAACGCGCGTTCGAACGCGTGTTTATGAATTTGCGCGTTTTTGACATTGAAAACGCGTGTTCGAACGCGTGTTTATGAATTTGCAAAATGCTGGAAAGGCCAAACCCCAGGTGCTAGGCACAGTTTTTGCATAATGCACTCTGATTGGCCAAACCAAATATCCCTGTCTATATGAAGTCATTGGACAACACTGCAGTCAATCACACAAACGCGCGTAAAACGCTTGTTTACTATTGCCAAAAACGCGCAGAAAAACGCGCGGAAAACGCGCGTCTCAGAAACGCTCAGGTCTGAACCCAGTGTAGGAGTGCATGCCCCCTAAGCTGTTATCTTGAAGTAAACTCAGCACAGCAATTGGAGCAATAAATGAGGAGATCTCTAGATCCATGTGAGGTACAGGACCTGGTTTTAAGCTTGTTAGAAAGATATTTCCGTGCACTAAATGATATTAGATTGTCATTTTTTACATTCATCATGGGATAACACTTTTATGAGATAACAAGTATTTTGTTAAATGTTTCTTTTGCATATATCATGTTATCTGTGAGGCATAATGGCAACGGGGGCGGATTGGCCATAGACCCTACAGGGAAATTTCCCGTTTGGCCGATGCCCAAGGGGCCACATAAGCTCTCCTGAGAACCGCAGGACAGGTACATAATGATCAGATGCCCTTCTGAGCTCAGCTGTATTACCATCGTCAAGATGGTGATACAGTTGAATACTGTGGCGAGGGTGGCATTATTTTGTGCTGTCCTGTGGTATTTGGTTCTGCTGGGGCAGTATTCTGTGCTGTACTACAGTATTGCTGGCCCCGTCTACTTTGGTTGTCCCCGCCTACTTGTTTTGGCCCGTCTTCTGTCAATTTAAACCCACGTACAACATGGGGACAATTTTATTTTTATTTTTTCCAGGGCCACTTTAAAGAGGACCTTTCACTGGTCCACAGTTTATGAGTTAAAGCTATTTACATGGAGAGCGGCACCCAGGGATGTCCCTGCACTTACTTGTATCCCTGGGTGCCGCTCCGTTCGTCCTCTGTAGCCCCCGGTACCGGCGCTCCTGCTGCTCTAATTTCGGAGACTCTGGGGCGGAGACTTCTTCTTCTGCCCTGGGCGTCTCCTTCTCCCAGGGCTGGAGCAGTGGCCAATCCGCCCCTGAATGGCAGAGTTGGTGTGCACCTTATATCAGCTAGGACCACACTGGTACATGATGCATTCTATTGCAATCTATAGTCCCTAAATAAGGGAAGAGACCTGGCAGACCTGGATCAACACAAAAGGATTTCCAGTTACATTCATTTTCCCCTGCCCCAGATGGTCACTGCAGCACTGCTCCTGTTCATTTCAGTGGAAGCAGCGCTGTGGTAACCAGCTCCGTCCACTGCACAAGTGTAGTTCCAGCCCTAGAGCTACTGCAGATCAAATAGTGATGGCCTGTCCTGATGATAGGCCATCATCACTTGGTAAGGTTGGACAACACCTTTAAAGGGTCATTAAACTTCCAATAAACTTTGCATAAATCAACAGTACAAGTGAATATAAAAACTTTGTAATATATTCTAGTAGAGAAAAAGGCCTCTTTCTCCACTTTTTGGAGTTACAAAACAGAATGCAAGCTAGCTAAAGGATCAGATTACATGCTGCCCATAGAAGTCTATGGAGAGTCAAGGGGGAGAAGGAGTGAGATGACAGTCTGTCTTGCTCTCTCAGGACAGATGTTAGTTTGGGAGGGGGATTGTGGAGAAAGCAGCATTTTTTTTCTGATATGATATATTAGAAGGTTTCTTATATTCACCAGTATTTTTGATTTATGCAAAGTTATGTGAAAAGTTTTTGACCTTTTAAGGACCCAAAGAGGTGTTATTTCTTGCCCTAACTTTTCATCCTAGTGATGCTTAGATCATTGATGGAGCAAAATCTATGTAGAAGGTCAATGCATTAATGGATGATGACAGAGGCATAACTCTTGGGTATTAATGGATGATGACAGTGCATATCTCCTGGGTATCTCAGACCTCTTGGGTAGTCCTGTATTGGGGACAGTGCCTCAGATGCCATGCTCCCCTGTCCGTCGTGGTCTAAAATGATCTTGATGATGTTGTGTCACGACCTGCGTTTGGGTCGTGACTCGTGATTGCGGCATGCGGTTGCCGTTGGCAACCAGCGCGCCACGACCGAGGTTGCGGTCGTGTTTGTTTTGCCGCATGCACTTGCCGGCGGCGAGGTTTTCTTGCCGCATGTGAGGGCTGTGTGTTTGTTGCCTCACATCTGGTTGCCGCTGGTACTTGTGGTGCATATGTGTCATTCCCCCTTTCCTGTGCACGATTCCCTTGTTTAGTGTCTTCTGTGTATTTGTGGCGTGCACGGGGTTAAGGTGTGGCTAAGGTGTGGCTGCATTGTGGGTGTGACCTCAGGCCTCCTTATTACCTTGTGTGTGGAACCTGAGGTCAGTTTTGTTTGTCCAGCCATGGTGTGAGCATGGCTGGAGTGTGTTTGGATCCCACCTTTATGTCTGCGTGAGCCACCCTTATTTGTTATATTGTTTACTCTGTTTGTTTGTACTCCCCTCCTGTGTGCTTCTGCTTACCCTTTCCCTCACTTGGTTATGTCTTTGTTGTGGGTTTGTATGTTGCAGTTTGTTGGTATGTTGCTCCGGAAGGGGCTTGCTTACCCGGAGGGGTATAGCTTACCGGATGGTGTGTTGCCCGGCCAGGCCTTCCCCCAGGCATCTGATGTCCGCTTGGGGGTCCGGGAGGTCCTGGCGCTGCTTCTCAGTCTTCAGCACGGCAGGTAAGTGTGGGTTCCTTGTACATGTTTCCTATGTCACTTGCCTGCCGTGCGGGCACACACTGTTCGGGTCCCGGCTGCAGAGGGGCCTCGGGAGACTTCTGCTCCTCCGTGTCCCTGGGGGAGCAGGTGGTCTCTGCCCTGTTAGTTCCAGGGTCGAGCAGGGTTGTCCAGGGCTTTAGGTTCCTGTCGTATGGGCCCTCCCACCCTTGGGGTCGGCTCATACTCGTAGGAGACCAGGGCCAGCTTTAGGGACATGCTAGATTAGCGGTTCCCTTGTCCCTGCTTTTAGCCCTTGTTTGGCCCAGCGGCCGCGGACATTGCACGGCGGGGGGTTTTCCCCACCTCCCGCCGTGACATTATAACAAATAATGGCTCCGCGACTCCTGCCTTCGAAAGAGGGTGCAGCATGCGTCGCCTGCTCTTGTTGGCACGTGTGCGCGTTCTCCGGAGGGAGAATGTCACGGGGGTTAACACTGCCTACGGCACGCTGGGTGGCTTTTCCCCGTCACCTCCCTAATTGTGTCCGTGGTGGTGTCCTCCTCCTTCCCCCCCCCCACCTCGTCCGTTTCAGCGTTCCTCGCTCCGGTCGTTGGCTCCCTACATTTCCCTTGCAATCTGGCTGCGTGCGGATTTGGGAGTATGGCTGGGGGCAGCGACCTGGAGTAGGAGCTTTTGCCCTGAATTGGACTAGGTGTCGGTGCTTTCCTCAGACTGCCTGTTCTGTTGGCTGCCTGGGGCCTTTGTTGGTCCAGGTAGCTTGGCGGAGTCTTGGGGAAGAGACGGGCACCTTTGGGCGGTGCCGTCGTTATTTTGCATTGCCCCTCCCCCTCCCCTGTGGGTTTGCCCTTCCAACTGTCCTTTTTGTTGGGGGGCTTTGAGGAGTGGGAGTGTCACGACCTGCGTTTGGAGTCGTGACTCGTGATTGCGGCATGCGGTTGCCGTTGGCAACCAGCGCGCCACGACCGAGGTTGCGGTCGTGTTTGTTTTACCGCATGCACTTGCCGGCGGCGAGGTTTTCTTGCCGCATGTGAGGGCTGTGTGTTTGTTGCCTCACATCTGGTTGCCGCTGGTACTTGTGGTGCATATGTGTCATTCCCCCTTTCCTGTGCACGATTCCCTTGTTTAGTGTCTTCTGTGTATTTGTGGCGTGCACGGGGTTAAGGTGTGGCTAAGGTGTGGCTGCATTGTGGGTGTGACCTCAGGCCTCCTTATTACCTTGTGTGTGGAACCTGAGGTCAGTTTTGTTTGTCCAGCCATGGTGTGAGCATGGCTGGAGTGTGTTTGGATCCCACCTTTATGTCTGCGTGAGCCACCCTTATTTGTTATATTGTTTTCTCTGTTTGTTTGTACTCCCCTCCTGTGTGCTTCTGCTTACCCTTTCCCTCACTTGGTTATGTCTTTGTTGTGGGTTTGTATGTTGCAGTTTGTTGGTATGTTGCTCCGGAAGGGGCTTGCTTACCCGGAGGGGTATAGCTTATACCGGATGGTGTGTTGCCCGGCCAGGCCTCCTCCCAGGCATCTGATGTCCGCTTGGGGGTCCGGGAGGTCCTGGCGCTGCTTCTCAGTCTTCAGCACGGCAGGTAAGTGTGGGTTCCTTGTACATGTTTCCTATGTAACTTGCCTGCCGTGCGGGCACACACTGTTCGGGTCCCGGCTGCAGAGGGGCCTCGGGAGACTTCTGCTCCGCCGTGTCCCTGGGGGAGCAGGTGGTCTCTGCCCTGTTTGTTCCAGGGTCGAGCAGGGTTGTCCAGGGCTTTAGGTTCCTGTCGTATGGGCCCTCCCACCCTTGGGGTCGGCTCATACTCGTAGGAGACCAGGGCCAGCTTTAGGGACATGCTAGATTAGCGGTTCCCTTGTCCCTGCTTTTAGCCCTTGTTTGGCCCAGCGGCCGCGGACATTGCACGGCGGGGGTTTCCCCACCTCCCGCCGTGACATTATAACAAATAATGGCTCCGCGACTCCTGCCTTCGAAGAGGGTGCAGCATGCGTCGCCTGCTCTTGTTGGCACGTGTGCGCGTTCTCCGGAGGGAGAACGTCACGGGGGTTAACACTGCCTACGGCACGCTGGGTGGCTTTTCCCCGTCACCTCCCTAATTGTGTCCGTGGTGGTGTCCTCCTCCTTCCCCCCCCCCACCTCGTCCGTTTCAGCGTTCCTCGCTCCGGTCGTTGGCTCCCTACATTTCCCTTGCAATCTGGCTGCGTGCGGATTTGGGAGTATGGCTGGGGGCAGCGACCTGGAGTAGGAGCTTTTGCCCTGAATTGGACTAGGTGTCGGTGCTTTTCCTCAGACTGCCTGTTCTGTTGGCTGCCTGGGGCCTTTGTTGGTCCAGGTAGCTTGGCGGGAGTCTTGGGGAAGAGACGGGCACCTTTTGGGCGGTGCCGTCGTTATTTTGCATTGCCCCTCCCCCCTCCCCTGTGGGTTTGCCCTTCCAACTGTCCTTTTTGTTGGGGGGGGCTTTGAGGGGTGGAAGTGTCATGACCTGCGTTTGGGTCGTGACTCGTGATTGCGGCATGCGGTTGCCGTTGGCAACCAGCGCGCCACGACCGAGGTTGCGGTCGTGTTTGTTTTGCCGCATGCACTTGCCGGCGGCGAGGTTTTCTTGCCGCATGTGAGGGCTGTGTGTTTGTTGCCTCACATCTGGTTGCCGCTGGTACTTGTGGTGCATATGTGTCATTCCCCCTTTCCTGTGCACGATTCCCTTGTTTAGTGTCTTCTGTGTATTTGTGGCGTGCACGGGGTTAAGGTGTGGCTAAGGTGTGGCTGCATTGTGGGTGTGACCTCAGGCCTCCTTATTACCTTGTGTGTGGAACCTGAGGTCAGTTTTGTTTGTCCAGCCATGGTGTGAGCATGGCTGGAGTGTGTTTGGATCCCACCTTTATGTCTGCGTGAGCCACCCTTATTTGTTATATTGTTTACTCTGTTTGATTGTATTCCCCTCCTGTGTGCTTCTGCTTACCCTTTCCCTCACTTGGTTATGTCTTTGTTGTGGGTTTGTATGTTGCAGTTTGTTGGTATGTTGCTCCGGAAGGGGCTTGCTTACCCGGAGGGGTATAGCTATACCGGATGGTGTGTTGCCCGGCCAGGCCTCCCCCAGGCATCTGATGTCCGCTTGGGGGTCCGGGAGGTCCTGGCGCTGCTTCTCAGTCTTCAGCATGGCAGGTAAGTGTGGGTTCCTTGTACATGTTTCCTATGTCACTTGCCTGCCGTGCGGGCACACACTGTTCGGGTCCCGGCTGCAGAGGGGCCTCGGGAGACTTCTGCTCCTCCGTGTCCCTGGGGGAGCAGGTGGTCTCTGCCCTGTTAGTTCCAGGGTCGAGCAGGGTTGTCCAGGGCTTTAGGTTCCTGTCGTATGGGCCCTCCCACCCTTGGGGTCGGCCCATACTCGTAGGAGACCAGGGCCAGCTTTAGGGACATGCTAGATTAGCGGTTCCCTTGTCCCTGCTTTTAGCCCTTGTTTGGCCCAGCGGCCGCGGACATTGCACGGCGGGGGGTTTTCCCCACCTCCCGCCGTGACATGTTGTGGCTGGCTCTGTGATTGAAGCAGCGTATTAGGTTAAGTTGTGAGGAGCTGAGAACTGTATGCAAGATGGGCGTCTGTACAATACTGTGTGCACCATATGTCTATCTGAGCACTGGGGAGCTCTTAGCCCTATACACTGTATGGCAGTCTTTGAGAAATACATGCACCCCTGGGAACTGAATGGTACTATTAGGCCTCATCCACATTTCAGTTTTTCACTGACTTGTGCTGTCCACATTTTCCACGGACAGCACACGTTCTCATTGATTTGAATGTGTCTGTTTACAAATTTTTTTTTTTTTTACCGACGGTGGTTCAGTAAAATAAAAAATTGTGGAGGCATGCACTACTTTGGTCCGTGATGCGGACCAAACACGCCCATTGAATTCTATTCTATGGCAACGGTGTCCGTTTTTCACTAAAGACTAAAAGGAGATGCTTTAGAAATTATTTTTTAGCTGAGCAACATCCCTGGATTACGGGTAAAAACGGACAATACGGATCCTTAATGGATACAACACACTCTTTTTTTCACTGACGTGACACTGACACGGAAATGTGGACAAGGCCTTACTGTACCGCTGTCTGAATCTGTATATCCATTCCGCAGAACACATCCTAATCTTGTCCGTATTTTGCAGACAAGAATAGTCATTTATAGTGGAGTGACAAAAATGCGGATATTTGCATAAGGGCTCATGCACACGACCGTATATATTTTGCAGTCTGCAAAAAATACGGAAGACGTCCGTGTGCATTCCGTATTTTGCAGAACGGAACAGCTGGCCCCTAATAGAACAATACTATCCTTGTCCGTAATGCGGACAATAATAGGACAAGTTCTATTTTTTTGCGAGACTTATACGGAAACGGAATGCACACGGAGTAACTTTTTTTTTCATTCTTTTGCGAAACCATTGAAATGAATGGTTCCGCATACAGAATGGACACAGATAGAAAATACGTTTGTGTGCATGAGCCCTAAAGCGAAAAGGAACCATTTCTCGGGATCCGAGGACCATATTTTTCGTAAGAAAGGTGCGGTTATGTTTCTGGGCACTTATCCTACATGGCTGTATGCTTCCTATGAAACTGATTTTGTGGTGACTCCCTTTAAAAGTTTCATGATGTGCAACATTCAACCCATCTGTGTGTGACTGTGAGAACCAAAAAATCAACCAACGTCCTCTTGCTTCATAACTAAAAATTGAGTTTATTAAAGCAATCATGTTCAAATATTTTTGTATCAAATATTACAGCTTAGAGAATGATATTCAGAAAGTATAGTATAGCCTCTTCAGTGTGCAGTATACAATCAACATAACCCGGAGAGAAGCACCGCTGCAGCATACAGTATGCAGTGGACGCAAAAGAACATCGTACAGTTTTTGTTTTTATATAGTAATCATACAATAGAAAAACTTTCTAGCTTTACACAGAAAAAGAAGAGTGAAAACTCTGGCGTTAGAAAACTAGGAAATTCACGTTCGCTCCTACACCACGTCAATGATATTTTCACACATTCTACCGTTTATTTTACCCTTACAAGTATCTAGAATTTGTATGTCGCCCCTTGTTTGAAAATGTAAACCTCACTGATGTTAATCTTAGTCTTCTTACCCCCCACCGCACCCTATAACATCCATCGTTCCTCTTTAGGAAGCACTGGCAGTGTATAAGGTTTTGTCTTTGGAATGTATCATAGAGGACTGTAATGAGCTGGTCACGTATATAGAAAGGAGTACCCTAAAAACACAGGGCGTCATGTTTCATTGGTATAGTTCATACAAGTCATTTTTTAATTTTTGTATTTTAAAACTTTTGAATGACAGATATTTTGGAATTGAAGGACGTTCTGTATGACTGTATAATGAATGGACCGGCACTCTGCAATCTTGTGTAGAAAATTTCTTTATTCACTCATTTATATCACTCATTGTTTAACAAAGGCACATGCCTGTGCCGAAACGCGCGTCACATATGGGTGACGAACAAAGACATTTTCTACACAAGATTGCGGAGTGCCGGTCCATTCATTATATTTGTATGGGGCCCCGACCTGCTGACCGTGAACCCGGACCTCAATAAATGCACAGTGCCGTCCATTTCTTTTGAATTTATACGTTCTGTTTGACTGGTCTAGGCTGTCTGAGAAGACATACCCATACGGAGGTCATATTGCCTTTACAGATGGCTCAGGTTACTGCAATTGTATGGGATGTAGATTGCGATAATTGTTGATCATAGTATTACTTCATACAATGTTGGACCCAGGTCTATAGTTCATACCCATCTGATGAACATAAATGCGGCAAAGTTAAAGAGGTTTTCAGAGATTTTCATACTGATAGGTCTTCAATATGAGACTGGCTAAGGGTGACTCCAGGCACCCCCCTCACGATCAGCTGTGTGAGAGGAAGCTCCTGGGCTCACCAGAGGTCTGGTCTGCACCACCGCCTCCTCACAGCTTACTGAGCACAGCACCGTACATTGGATAGCGTCTGTGCTTGGTATTGCAGCTCAGGTCCATTCACTTGAAGGCCACTAAGCTGTGCTTAGGCCATGTGACTGATGAAGGTGACGTCACAGGCCTAGGAAGAAGCATAAGCGCTCATGGATCGCTGCGGGCTCTTCATACAGCTGTTCGGTGGGGGTGCTAAGAGTCTGACCCAGGGCAATCTGGTATTGGTCAACTATCCTGAGGATAGGGCATCAATATTGAAATCCCAAATTTTGAATCTTATCCCTTGAAGAAAAAAAATATGTTAATTAAAAATTATAACGCGTTTCAAGCTTGAACTTGTGAGAAGATCATTGCATATCATAGAACATTTCCACACAACACACACGACTGAAATACATTAGTAAACCAGAAGTTAGAGTGACAGCCAAACTTCATCATACTTTTAGATTACCTAAAAGCTACAAGTTCCCCTATGGATGGAATGTATAAAATCAGAAACACATAGTTCTCTTTTTAAACATAGGGGGTCAATTGGGACATTAACTAAAATCTAGCAATTTTTGCTCAAGTTGTAAATTTTCTAGACCAGGTATCATATTTTACTACTTATTTTAGTTGTCAGGGGTTTCCAAAATATTTGCTCTGTAGCAGTGGTAGATGATCGCCACAAGTCCCCCGATAGATTAGATGTTTGTGTAGGTAGTACATGTTTGTGGTTACTAGTAATAATCTGACACATGCATCCTTTTTTTTTTTTTATAAAAGATTTTTTTTCCAGTGGCTACATCACAGAGCAACAGTTTTGGTTGCTATGTGGGTGGTTCAGCCTGAATTTGACATGTTTCCACCACTAAAAGTTGTTTGGATGATGTTGTTTAAAGCGTCTGCCGGAGTTTAAAAGATTAAATTCTTCAAGTCTAACTCAACTTGGAACCTATAAATCCAGTAGTGACTGCAGTTCATCCTAAAGTCACACTATGGTCCAGGAACCTGAGATACAAATATGGTCAGGTCTTCTGAGATATGAGAAGTTGTTTGGTGGGGGTTTTGAGAAATGAAGAGTTGTTTGGTGTCACCCTGTAAGGTATGAAGAGTTGCTTGGAAAGACCTTCTCAAATGATAAGGGT
Source organism: Bufotes viridis (assembly GCA_033119425.1). NCBI lineage: Eukaryota > Metazoa > Chordata > Amphibia > Anura > Bufonidae > Bufotes > Bufotes viridis. The sequence goes on along the minus strand of CM065592.1, from coordinate 418,113,388 downwards.
TTTTAGTGAGACCTTCTGACAAATGAACAGTTTTTAGGTAGTATCTTATCAGATATAAAGCATTCTTTGTTGACAACTTCTCAGATATGAAGGGTTGCTTGGGGAGACCTCACATAATAATGGTTGGTTATTGAGACTTTCTGAGATATGAACAGTTTTTAGGTAGTGCTCCATTAAATATGAAGCCTTTTTGGTAACACCCTCTGAGAAACTTACAGTTCTTTGTTGAGAACTTCTCAGATATGAAGAGTTGCTTGGGGAAACCTTCTTAGATATCAGGAGTAGTTTGGTGGTTTCTTCTCACATATGAAGGAGTTGTTTGGTGAGACCTATTGACATAGGAAGTGTTGCTTGATGAGCTGTTTGGTGGGGTCTTCACAGATATGAAAAGTTAGTTTAGCTTAATTTGCCTGTGACATGGAGACAACAGTGTGGTCACCCATTAATTTAAACCAAATAGTAGCTCTATCATGGCAAAAAGTCAGAAATAAGTTTGGAAGTTTTTGTTAGTCAAGGTCAGCAAATTGCCACTGGTCGCAGTCTTCCTTCAATGTCAGAAGCAGACATTGAGACAAATAAAGCAGCCTTCAAACTGCAAGGAACCCATCAATCAGATGCTCATATCCCAGCCTCCTGAACCTGTATGTCTTATTTAAATGTTGCATTGGGATACATTGTAGTTATATCTATAACTTTTTTTGTTTTCATGGAGTTAGTCATAATATTTATCAAAAAAAAACATTTGCTGATGGTATCTGAGGGTTTGATGGGTCTGTGACCCCTATTATCATTGTGCCCAGACAATGCTCCCCTGGTCAGTGTTATAATTTAGGAAATGCAGTATGCTACTTTTTTTTGCTGTTTTTCCCCATTTAGATCAATGACACTTAAATCTCAAATTAGCAGTGTCAGAATTAGGCCTCATTACTAAGAACTGTGCCCCCTGGTTTCCAGGATTAGTTAGGGGGCAGCTCAAGGATTTCCACCACCTTTAGCTTCTTCCACAACTTAACAACGTGTTAGAAGATAAATTAAAGGGGTTAAGGTTTTGCAGCATTGGTTATGTGCTACAGCTTCTACACAGCTGATACCTGCACAGCCGTTCTCCAGACCACCAACTGTGCAAAGAACTACCCCATTCACTTCAATGGGAGCAGTCCTGCAGTTACCACCTCCGTCCACTACACAATGGACAGAGCTGTGTAGTTCTAGTGCCTACTTCCCTCCCTGGAGCTACAACCAAAAAGCTGATCGGCAGGGATGTGGGGTGCTGGACCGCCACTGATCTGTTATTGATCTACCCGGAGTACAGGCCATCAATATCAAAATTCTGGATAATCCCCTTTAAATGTAATAATAAAGCATGTCCGATCTCCTAAGACTCCAGTGCCATGTTACTGCTAACAATACATTCTTGCCAAAGGGCACCTTGGGTCGTACAGAGATTATGAGGCCCAGGAATATGTTTATTAGATAATGGTAGCAGTGATCTCATTGGTTGATATCAACTCCTTCCATGGCAGATGCTGTACAACCCTGATGGTGACCCGTGGGTATAATTTTATTCAGTACCAAACTCCTCCACTAATTCACAGTAGTTTAGAAAGATCAGCTAAAGGGAGCCGTTTGCTAGGATCTTCAGATGACTGTCTTAGTTACAATTTAAATTGTGGTCTATGGAGTGAGCCTCATATTGATATCTGCGGGAAGTTATTGGTTAGCCACATGCTTAGAAAAACATAAACTGGGGCTGTTGTACCTGAAAAGGTTTTAGGCAAAACTAGGTATTGGTTTCTTTAATGCAGTATGCTTGAATACGTCCAGGTATACATCTAATGTGCCCAACAACTACAGAACATAGTAGACCCCCAAGGGACAAAAATCTAACATATACCTGTATCACCTTTGTAAAAAATCCCCTTGTTTCTATTTTACTCTTTTTACACTTTTTATCGTCCTATCTAAAACATTATTCTTTTACATATATCAAGAAATTGACAAAACCTTTCCAGACATCCAACATACATTGGACATTCAGCTTAAGAAACAAATATAGTGTGCAAATGTTTATGTCTGGGCATGGTACAAAATGACAATAAGACACAAAATTATATGGGACCTATCAATGAGGCAACCATATTAAGAGTAACTTGAGATGGGATACAAAATGGCCGCCTTTATAGAACGACTTGCAGTACACTCCAAAAAAACACCCTTAATCATTTACTTTTCACCAGTTTTATCAAACATACTGTCGACAATCTCATCTTTACAGACAATATATAGTACGCGGAGTCACAAACATGCAGGGGGAGCTGAATCCCAACTTCCCAACTTTAAAGCCATCAGTGCTGGTGAATTTTTCTATGATTTTTGATTATTGTTCTATGGCTCCCTGGAGAGAGTATCCATTTTGACTCATATGTGTGATCTGAATGGTATAAACGGGTCCTTTAAAGGGGTGATATGTCTTTGGACCACCTAAAAGTCCAGATGACCTCCTGCTAAGAATCCTCCTCTGTTAAGTAGAACCAAGAGACGTGTCCTGCACAGCTCTCAGAAATGGATACTCATTGTAAACCACCTTGTATGGATGTCCATGGATTTCTTTAATGACCCTCAAGCCATGGTTATCTTCAGTAGAGCTCCTTCTGCTGAAAACATTTCCCCAGGGGAGTTCCCAGAAGAAAGACAGTTCCCCAGGGGAGTTCCCTGAAGAAAGACCACCTTCGAATAGTTTCTTGACCTGCCCAATATAACAAGTTTTTCAATGTAAACAATCTCTTTAGAAACCAATTAGCTGCCTCAGTAATATCTTTTGAGTTCTTTGTTGTCTTTTCAATGTATTCCAGAAAATGGCTTCTACTGTAAGTGGATATGTTTATGTCATTTGTGCTTTATACTTTTATAAAGGATTTCATATCTGATGATAATACAGGCAAACTTAAAATTGTATTCTTCAACATAAGGACTCATTTTACTGTATTACTATGAATACTCCGTAATCAACTGCTCCGGATGGCCCCAATGCCAAGAAATTATTTGAGGCCTTACATAACTTCTTTAAGTCAAAAATATTTACTAATACAGATCTATTGAGGAGTCTAAGACAGTGTGAGCTCAACTCAACAACTGAGCCACTCAACAACCGATGTTGCTCTCTCAACATGGGCAGATACCTCGCCAACATCAACAGGCAGTGGGAAATGTCTAGTTTATGCCATTCAATTTGTGCATAACTTGCAGTATGCTTTGACCCCAGCTACTGACTTTATGTTCTGTTCAACCTCTAAACTTTATGTAGAAGACAAATCATTGACCTAGTGGAGCTTAATTACCCTTTTATTAACGACTGTCCCTAAACCATGGCCAACGTAGATGGAATTCAATTAACCCATTGAATGGACAGAGGCAATCTAACAGAAACTCAAAGGAGAACTTGCAAACTTTACTCAAAATTCGATCAGCTGCCCAAACCGGCTGGACAGCAAAAGTACTTATGGCACCACCAGGGTTACCTATTACTAGACTATATTTCCCATGATACCACCTATAACCAACAGGACTCTGAGCACATGGGAAATATAGAATAATAATAGCTAGTGGGCTAGTTTTGATGAAGGGAATAAGACTGAAACAAGGGTCTTACCCTACTCTCCTCTACAATCAAGCCAATAATGACCAGGTTCATTGGTGAGAACAACATACAAAACAGTTTAATCAAGACAAAATAAGAAAAGCACCTAAGAAGTGATTGGAATACAATCTAGAAATCCAGCCTGACGTTGCTCCTGTCCTGTGCCCTTCTCCGCTCAGATGCACAGCTATACACACTGCGGCACGAAACCTCATCTCTGGTGTGTACTGAGCTTTCCACGGCATGTCAAAGCCATTACCTGCAAGGAGCAATCTTATGCAGGTGGCTAAATTACATCCTGTCCTTTCAAAGAGCAGATGAGCTCTCTTGAGTCACGAGAGACCTACCGATGGCAATTACGATTCCAGCAGCGTATGCCATCTACATACTTGCTGTCCTTTTGACTCTTTCATTTCAGTCCAATGATTAAGCTCTTCATCGCCTGAGCTGTTCAGACCTAAGGATATCCAGCCTATCATTTCCTTGCGCTTCATGCTGCGCTTGTTATACACGGACAATATGAGAGTCACATCAGACAGTTGAAAGAGAGCCACTTGGAAAATGAAGGTTTCCTTGTACAGGGGGTTCGGCTGACCTCGTCGGATGGACGTCTTACATTTTGACATTTCCTGACCCATGGAGTTCAGTAGAGTTAACTTTACATAGGTATCTACAAAAATGAATGAGATGGTTAAGAATCATCGTGGTCATTTTGCTAACAGGGCACATTATTGGTCAACGCATTAATGTAGTAGAGGGATATGGAGTATACCAGTCACCCGAATCAAATGCAATTTCTATTCAGCTCTAGAATATGATTTAAGAAAGAATGTCAATAGGATAATCCAAGCGTTAAATATTTAATGCCCAAAAAAAAAAAATCAAATATTAGTCTTGGCTCGGAATGATTCCGACTATTGCATTTGCATATATGGTATACCGCATAATCCTCTTGCATTCTTAATCGTTGCACTAAGCCAAATAATATAGCATTGCTAACACCAAGCAAGCTTCGTCTAGCCACAACACTTGAAGCATACCACTGAGTTTTTTGGAGAATAAAAAGACATCGACAGAGGGAATGAGAACAATTGATGAAGGAAGGGGGGGGGTTAAGGAGCAGAAGTGCAATGGTGACATCAGAAGAGCTGAGAATGTGATGCCAAATATGGGAACTGACTAGGAACACTCTGCATGGATGCGGTTTAGCACCATAGATCTGGGCATTAACCCCTCCGGAACAGGAGGAGTCTTCCACCTAGTACACTGCACTGCATTGCTGGCCCTTGCTGGTTCTGAATGAGTTAAGAGCTTCAGATCGGGGAGCCAAGCATCACTTGAATGCATCCAGACTGCAATTTTTCTATATTTGTCTCCAATCTGAGTGCGGATAATGTACTAAAATTCATTCGACAGACGGAGGGAAAATTTCAGCATAATAGTTTCATGTGCGGTATTTGAAAAATCCGGTCATTTTGGTGGCAAACAGCACAAAACCATTAACCAAAAAAAAAAAAAAAATGAGGGGCATTAAATCGAGTGTGTTCTCTCTTCTTTAAAGCAGCATTATGCAAAATGCCACTAGACAATACAGGCTTCGGAATTATTATTTGTAGACAGCCATATGACGTATATTATGAGTTGGGAACATGATACAGAGTTACTGGTTCTGGTTTATTTTCAGAATAGGCTGGACCATTATTCAAAATGACACTTATGATCCCCAACATGGGCTTCACAGTATATCTACTAATAAATACAGGGATCAGCAACTTTCAGCACTCCAGCTGATGTGAAACTACAACTCCCAGCATGCTCACTTAAACGGTTGTTCTTGTAACTTCCATAGAAGTGAAAGGAGGATTTTACGAGCTGTAGTTTCAGAACAGCTGGAGTGCCGGAGGTTGCTGATCCCTGATATAGAGCAATATATTACAGACAGGTCAGCGCTGAAGGCTTTGACCAGTCATTGACTTGTGTTCTTTGTTGTCTTGGCAAGTGTATAACTGAAAAAGTTGCAGCTTGTTGGCTGGCCCTTGGCTTAAGGTGTTCATTTACAATACTGTGCAAAAAGGCAGGTGTGGAAAATGCTGCAAAGTAAAAAAAAAAATGCTTTCAAAAATAGAAGTGTTAATAGTTTAAATTTAAATCAAGCAGGACAACGAATCTAAACATACACCCAATGTCATTAAAAACTATCTTCGGCATAAAGAAGAACAGGGAGTCCTGGAAGTGATAGTATGGCCCCAGCACAGCCCTGATCTCAACATCATCTAGTCTTACATGAAGAAACAGAAGGATTTGAGCAAGCTTAGATGCACAGAAGATCTGTGGTTAGTTCTCCAAGATGCTTGGAACAATCTCCCTACCAAGTTCCTTCAAAAAATGTGCGCATGTGTACCTCGAAGAACTGACGCTGTCTTGAAGGAAAAGGCTGGTCACAAAAATTGATTGGATTTACATTTGTTTTTTGTTCATTTACTTTAAATTTTGCTAATTAATAAAAATAAGCCATTAGCACTTCCATTTTTGCAGCATTTTCCCTACAGCTAAAGCTTTTGCCCAGTGCTGTAGATTAGTCTAAAGTTCAGGGATGGCCAACCTGCGGCTCTCCAGCTGTTGCAAAACTACAACTCCCAGCATGCCTAGACTGCCTACAGCTAGCAGCCTACAGCAGGGCATGGTGGGAATCGTAGTTTTACAACAACTGGAGAGCCGTAGGTTGGCCATCCCTGCTAAAGTTGATCAAATTTGATCATTTCAACCAAACGATTGTGAACAATCATGGCCAAACAGCCAATGACAAACCATCAAAGTCTGGAAAGAAGTTGACTATGTTTAAATTTTTCATACTGATTGTTCTGCCTTCGCTCGGTGTCAATGAACATGTAGGAACAGCTTGGATGATTGTTACGGGCAATATGGACTTATGTATGTAAGTGTGTATAGCTGCACTGGTGGAACGATTGTTCACTAGATGACTGTCCATTTAACGGTTGTTCAGCCATCAATCTACATCCATTGGATGTCAACAGTCTAATGTGTAGGGGGATCTTTAGTCAATAACTATTTTGAAGACACAAGTGTGGCATATGAAGGTGCTGATTAGACAGCATGAATATTGCACAGGTGTGCCTTAGACTGCCCACAATAAAAGGCCACTCTGAAATGTGCAGTTTAATCACACCACACAATACCACAGATGTCGCAACGTTTGAGGGAGCGTGCAATTGGCATGCTGACTGCAGGAATGTCTACCAGAGCTGTTGCCCGTGCAATGAATGTTCATTTCTCTACTATAAGCCGTCTCCAAAGGCGTTACAGAGAATTTGGCAGTACATCCAACCGGCCTAACAACCCCAGACCACGTGTAACCACACCAGCCCAGGACCTCCATATCCAGCATCCTGTCTGCCATCTGCCGTCCCAAACCGGGACTCATCTGTGAACAGAACGCCTCTCCAACGTGCCAGACGCCATTGAATGTTAGCATTTGCCCACTCGAGTTGGTTACGACAACAAACTGCAGTCAGGTCCAGACCCCGATGAGGACGACGAGCATGCAGATGAGCTTCCCTGAGACGGTTGCTGACAGTTTGTGCAGAAATTCTTTGGTTATGCAAACCGACTGTTGCTGCAGTTGTCCGGATGGCTGGTCTCAGATGATCATGGAGGTGAACATGCTGGATGTGGAGGTCCTGGGCTGGTGTGGTTACACGTGGTCTGTGGTTGTACGGCCGGTTGGAATGCCTTTGGAGACTGCTTATGGTAGAGAAATGAACACTCACTGCACGGGCAACAGCTCTGGTAGACATTCCTGCAGACAGCATGCCATTTGCACGCTCCCTCAAACGTTGCGACATCTGTGGCATTGTGCTGTGTGATAAAACTGCACATTTCAGAGTGGGCTTTTATTGTGGGCAGTCTAAGGCACACCTGTGCAATATTCATGCTGTCTAATCAGCACCTTGATATGCCACACCTGTGAGGTGGGATGGATTATCTCGGCAAAGGAGAAGTGCTCACTAACACAGATTTAGACAGATTTGTGAACAATATTTGAGAGTAATGGGTCTTTTGTGTATGTAGAAAATGTTTCAGATCTTTGAGTTCAGCTCATGCAAAATTGGAGCAAAAACGAAAGTGTTGCGTTTATATTTTTGTTCATTGTAGTATTGTAGAGCTGTTTCTAAAGGACCGTTCATGCGATTATTTTCTGACTATTGAGTAAGAGCAGGTAGGATCAGCTCCTAGAACAATTGTTTTGAGGAACTTGCTGGCCAGATCTTATAAGATCTGGCCATACAAGCAATGATCCACCATTGAACCAGTGAATGGCTAGCATTACAATGCAGTGTTACATTTTAGATTAGTTTGCTCTATGCATTTGCAAACCTCTATCCATCAGCAGAGATCAGTTCCATTTACAATCCCATCTGGTGAACCACAGATAAGAGATACGAAACAAAACAATATGGTGGACAGCTTTACTGCAAGTTCTCCTCTGCATGAGAAAGACAACATCCAAGCTAGCTCCTACAGAACTCACCTCGAATTATATAAACCTGTCCACCTATCAAGTGTTTTAGACAACAGAACAGTCCATCTGACAACAGAGGGTGGAGAGCAGAAAAAGAAATATGACAATAGTTGGGTGAGAGAGGGTTAAAGGTTAAAGAGCAACCATTTCAGTACCAGAAGTCATGCATTTCCCTGACATGACTCCCATGGCGTTGAAAGAGTATACAGGAACACATTTTTGTAACTTGAAGTGGAACAAAACAGAAGTAGAAGACAGTTTTAGGGAAATAATCAAAGATAGTGAATAAGCACCAGCAATGGAACTATGACTGGCGCCAAGGGTTCATTACATCTTCTATAACATACATAAGGTGTTAAACATTATCATGACTGGATCAGTTTGGGTGTAGACAAACAAAGACAGAGGGCCATAGACATTAGATGAAAGGTGGTGGTGCCAGAGAAGAAACATTGGTAGGAGAACACACGAAAGATGGCTACCGCCTATAGCACTCTACTGACATGACTCACTCAGTGAAAGTGGGCATTCAGATCTCATCAAAGGTTGTTCATCATTGATTGACATATCCATGAACATAGAACAGCTTCTGATGAACGTGTAAAAAAAAAATACTAACTGTATGACCTTGACTTTGTTAGAAGACCATCAGCCATTGGGAATTATTAATTGTGGAGCAAAAAGTCTTCAGAAATAAGGCACTTTGGCCAACTTTTATCTAATGTCTACGAAGAGCTATAACATTGAGTATCCACACCTATATATTTACAGGGCTACTTCCGATGCCACAGTAAAATTTGTATATATATGTATGGGGATCACTAGGGTGATAAACAACAGATCCCAGAATCTAACTCTGGAGCTTATTTTTGGGGTGTTTTGCAAATGTAAAGGGAATCTGTCAGCTCCCCCCCCCCCCCCCTCAAACTACAGTGAGTGGTGTATAGAGTCAATGACAGAGTCAATTATGTAATTTTTATCTTTATACTCACTTACATTCAAACTCTGTGCTCTCACAAACCAGCAGTAAAATGTATTGGGAGGACTCCTGAGCTCATGTACATTATGGAGAGGACTCAAAGAGGAGTCCTCTCAATGCATTTTCCTGCTGGTTTGTTGGAGCACAGCATCGGACTGCAAGTGAGTAGCAAGATAAAAATGACATAGCTGGACTCAGCACCACTTACACTATTCAATATTTACTCTAGTTTGGGGGTGGTTTGGAGATGACAAATTCCCCTTAAGTTTCAGATTTATTTTTTTTTGCTATAAAAGTTCAGTGAATAAAAAGATTTTATGCTGAATCAAGCTAGATGTTTTCGGCCTAGAAATTGTCAAAAATCAGTCTGAAACTATTCCTAAAGTCAAAATCATTTTGTAGTGTAGTCTAGGCCATGTCAATCTGTGTTATGTGTTGCACTATACTAATGTTGTGTTTTTATTAGGTACAGAACATCTTAGGGCCCTTTCACACTGGCGTTTTTCTTTTCCGGCATAGAGTTCCGTCGCCGGGGCTCTATGCCGGAAGAATACTGATCAGGATTATCCCCATGCATTCTGAATGAAGAGAAATCCGTTCAGTATGCGTCAGGATATCTTCAGTTCAGTCACTGAATGTTTTTTGGACGGAGAAAATACTGCAGCATGCTGTAGTATTCTTTCCGTCCTGGGATGTGGAGCGAAACGGATCTCTGGCACAATCTGCCACAATTGAAAACGAATCCGTCCTCCATGATTTTCAATGGAGTTCAAAACTGATCCGTTTTGGCAATGTTAAAAAATAGGTAAAGTTAATACAAGCGGATCCGTTCAAACGGATGCATGCGGTTGTGTTAACTGTAACTGAAGCTTTCTTTCCGGCATAGAGCCCCTTTCCGGCAAAGAGCCCCTGTAACTCTATGCCGGATCTTCCAAACGCAAGTGTGAAAGGGCCCTTAGCTTTAAAGGGCTTTTTCTAGCATAGCATACAAAGCTATCAGAATAATAAAAAAAAAGCTATAACTACAGCCCCATGCCACCTCTGCACCTCTGGTACGGCGCCTTGCACCATCCTCCGTGTCAGCCTTTGATTTCCTGGCTGCAGCCGTGACCAAGCCTACTTACTGCATGTGACCGCTGTAGCCAATCACTGGACTGGACACTACTAAGGCCAGTGACTGGCTGCAGCGTCATGTATGGTATGCAGCATTACATCATGGCTGCACTGGCGGGGAAGTGGGGGTGGGAGGGTGGAACAAGACCAAATGGGCTTCAGATAGGTAAGTATGACTTTTTTGTTATTATGCTGACAGCTACTCTTTGTTAAAGGGGTTCTCCAGGCTTTTAATATTGATGACCTATCCTCGGGATACAGGGCTCAGACACTCGGCACCGCCAACGATCAGCCGTCTCCCGTCTCTTCTTGCTCGCTGCTGCTTTCCCATAGACATAGCAGCAGCAAGCAGGAAGAGAGACGGGAGAGGGCATGTGCCCACTGTGTGCGCCTTATCTTCATACAGCTGTCGGACCTCGGGCGATCAGATATTAAAGACCTATCCTGAGGATAGTCAAATAAGTAGAAAAAAAAAGGATGGAGACAACACGTCCTGTTGGATATTTATTCCAGATGCAATGTTTCGGCTATAGAGCCTTTATCAAGCATAAATAAATTTCCAACAGGACGTGTTGTCTCCATTTTCTACTCATAGGCGGATCATCTGATTAACCTGGGGGAGCTTACCACTCCCCCCAGAGACGCGCCCCATCGTTGCACAAACTAGGTGTGCTGTCCTCCTTCTTTTTTCTATCTTGAGGATAGGTCATCAATATTAAAAGCCCTAAGACCTCCTTTAAGAAAAATAAGTAATTCAATCTGGCAACCCTCTAGGGTACTTTGATGCAATATGAGAAACATGCTGCATGTTGGGAAAACCCTAATTTATATCAAAATACACCCAACACTATGATCATACACTGTGCTGCACCCCATGGGCTGCTCGGAGAACAGGTCAAGAAGATTTAGCCATGCAAATTTTGGCTAAGGGTACTTTCACACTTGCGGCATGGCTATCCGGCAGACTGTTCCGGCGGGTGAACAGCCTGCCGGATCCGCCATGCCGCAAGTACCCGTGCACTGCCGCTCCGTCCCAATTGACTATAATGGGGGGGGCGGAGCTACGGCGCAGCACGGCAGTGCACGGCCGGAGATTGCCGGACTAAAAGTACTGCAGGTCTGACTTTTTAGTCCGGCGATCTCTGCCGTGCATTGCCGTGCTGCGCGGTAGCTCTGCCCCCCACCCCATTATAGACAATGGGGACGGAGCGGCAGCACATTTATATGATAAAAAGCAGTTCGAAATTAGAGATACTGTACAGTTTACAGGGGGTAAATGGTACCTTGAAGGGAATGCGTCACATATAATTTTTTTCTGCCTGTTAAAACTAGATAGTAACATATATACCTTTTTTCTAATTTGTTTTTTATTTTCTTATTGTACTGTAGATTTTTTATTCTATTTTCTGAACTTGATTATGGGTGCGGCCATCTTGCCTGAGCTGTTGTTAACAGCATTCTGAGATATGCTTTACAGCAGCCACTATAGACACCATGGACAGGAGGGGACCTCACTGTCTTCTATGGGAGAGTTTTCTAGGCATGTTCTACGATCTGTACAGAGGTCAGGAGGGAGCAGATTAAAAATAATAATTTATTTAATAAAATTTAATAACCGTATTTTTCGCCTCATAAGACAGTGGAAAATGGCAGTGCGTCTTATGGGGCGAATGCTGCCATTTTTACATCGCTAACACTTATACATCGCAGGCTGCAATGCTGCATAGCGCAGCCTGCAATGTATCAGCGGGGAGGAGGAGGGGCTGGAGTCGGGCAACTCTCGGCGGGGCCCTGTGCAGTCACTGTACTCTTACACCGGGCCCCGCCGCTTACAGCAGTATTTATATCTAAACGGTAATCCTTAACCTCTTAATAACTTTAACTAAAATAGCGCTCTCCCGTGTATCACTACTTACTAACAAGCTCCCGTAGCAGGCAGAGCAGCCGGCAGCGTAATGTCACTCACTGACGTCACGCGCCTGCTCCTCCCACTTTATGAATGAAGCAGGCGCGTGACGTGAGTGAGTGATGTTACGCTGCCGGCTGCTCTGCCTGCTACGGGAGCTTGTTAGCAAGTAGTGATACACGGGAGAGCGCTACTTTAGTTAAGGTTATTAAGAGGTTAAGGATTACCGTTTAGATATAAATACAGCAGAGAGCTGCGGGTCCCCGTGTATTGGGGGACACTGTCATGGCGGGGATCTGTGGATAACACATATAAAGCAGTGTCACCCACAGATCCCCCCCATAACAGTGTCATCCACAGATGCCCCTATAATAGTGCTATCCACAGATCCCACTTCCCATAACAGCGCCATCCACAGATCCCCCTCCCCATAACAGCGCCATCCACAGATCCCCCTCTCCATAACAGCGCCATCCACAGATCCCCCTCTCCATAACAGTGCCATCCACAGATCTCCCCCATAACAGTGCCATCCACAGATCCCCCTCCCCATAACAGTGCCATCCACAGATCCCCCTCTCCATAACAGTGCCATCCACAGATCCCACTTCCGATAACAGCGCCATCCACAGATCCCCCTCCCCATAACAGTGCCATCCACAGATCCCCCTCTCCATAACAGTGCCATCCACAGATCCCCCTCCCCATAACAGTGCCATCTACAGATCCCCCTCCCCATAACAGTGCCATCCACAGATCCCCCCCATAACAGTGCCATCCACAGATCCCCCTCCCCATAACAGTGCCATCCACAGATCCCCCCCATAACAGTGCCATCCACAGATCCCCTCTATAACAGTGCGTCATCCACAGATCCCCCATAATAGTGTCATGCACAGGCCACCATTAGTTCACCTTTTGGTTAAAAATATTTTTTTTCTTATTTTCCTCCTCAAAAACCTAGGTGCGTCTTATGGGCTGGTGCGTCTTAAAGGGCGAAAAATACGGTAATTTAAAAATACATGTAACATAAAAATTTGATTTAAACAATAGATCAATTTCTGATCAAAGAAATTACAACATGGGTTTAATAGGATTGTGTTAAAGAAAACAAAAGTGGAATAGGACCAAGAATAAGACATTTTATATATATATATATATATTCATCATGAAAAAAATTATATATTTACCGGTATATATCTATGTTTAAAAAAATGCACATTAAGATTCTATGCACTTAAATGACTTAATTACTTCTAAAGAGGAACCTGAGATTTTATCTGACGAAGATATGGCGTGTGCGTGCATCCTGGTCCTTTAGCGGTAATTACGGTGGCTGAACATGATCCCCACAGCCGTAAAACTCATTAGGAAGGAGAAAACAGAGAGGCATTTCACTCACTGGGAGGTCTGTTGGCTGACAGGTTTTTGAAGTGGCTGCCTTTTATCACTTCTGCCGAGAGTCTGCCAGTCGTGGCATTATAAAGGAGGCCGATGAGGATTTCAGGAGCTGCTCCGTGGACCAGTGATTGACAGGAGGACGTGCTCTCTGTGCATGACACTTCTGACATGCTCATTTGGGAATCACAGCCCTGGAAATACAAATAAAATCATATTGCGGCTTCTTGTGCGAACAAACATAATGCAATGTGAGGGATGGAGAAGAGAAATAACAGTGTGTATTCTGCACCAGGACAACAGAGGGTTATCAAAGAATAGGATGCCAATATCCAAGACGTTGTGGGTAGGATATAAGATTCTAGTATACTATATGAACACTTGTTTTCTTATATCCCAGGAGCAGCCACTATCTGCCTTTTGGAAGCCACGTTAATAGCAAACTGCCATCCAGGAGCCTCAATTGTGGAAGAACAGAAACACGTTATGCAGCAGCAAATGTTCATATAGGAACCCCACCATAATCCCCAGACAATCCTATGTTCTCACCCTAAACCTACTGATGTGGACACTGTTCCTTACTGTTCCATACAGTAGTGCCCACAACAGACTATTCCCACCCTACGGTCACATAAGACCCACCAACCTTGGTTCAGAGTGAATAAAAAAAACTAGAAGAACCAATACTTTACTGAACTTCCCTCCACTTCCATTACTTTAAGACATGATCCTTCTTGTGAAAATACCCCTTTAAACGGGTTGGGCTTTATTGACCCTGTGGTCTTTAGACCCTGTGGAGGAAATATCGTTTCCTCTGTACCCCTCCATTGTACTCCCAATACCGTAGTCTCTGCTGTGCTCGAACTGGCCTTTACATTTAGGTTTGAAGCGGATGTGATACAAGTATTCCTGTTCAACTTCATAATGTGCTAGCGGAAAAGTCTGGAGCCAGTCCAAGAAACGTGGAGAAGGTGGCATCAGAGGCGTGATGGAGGGGTAAAGTACAGAGGAAACAATCTTCAAGTGACCATCATAGAGGTCCTCTATGATGACCCACTAGACCAGTGATGGGCAAAGTGCGGCTCTCCAGCTGTTGCAAAACTACAACTCCCACCATGCCCTGCAGTAGGCTGATAGCTGCAGACAGTCTTTGCATGCTGGGAGTTGTAGTTCTGCAACAGCTGGAGAGCCGCACTTTGCCCATCACTGCACTAGACAATCTCTCCAAATCTCTCCACTATACAGCAATTAGTAATTGTGAGCCACGAGGAGCACTGTGTTTTACATCTGATCTGGAAGACTGTGGAAGAAACTGCGTTTCTTATGGTGGTGACGCTGGGTCTCTTCAATATTAGGGCTCCTGTACAGCTACACATACGTCCGCCCTTGCTACTCCATGGATTTGTCCTGCGCTTTACAAAACTAAAATCAAATCAGCCACCACTTGAATGTACTCATGTCCTCCTATGCCATTTTTTGCAGTCCGAGATCAGCACCAGAGACCACGGGTGGTCAGAAATAAACATGTATGTGTTCAAACCAGGAATCCAAATTTCCAAATGGTCTAAAGAATGAGGTTCTTTTAAATCTGCCTACAATCATGATGTGTTTCGCTGAAATATAGTCCTTCAAAGGCTAGAACAAAGCCTATACCATCACGTCCTAGATAACTTTTACAGTAGCTGTGTCCTCCTGTGCCAGTCTTGACAGCCTGAGATCACCACTGGAGAAGTTTAGTACTCCACAAAAGGTCTCACATAGGTTGTGCACCAGGACAGTGCCCGGAATTTACAAATGGTGTAACAAACAAGGTTCTTTTAAATCATGATACATTTTGCCAAACCTTAAGCCTTCACTCGCTGGAACGCAGCCTATAACAATACAGCAGGGATAATGTTTACTCAGGAGTTCCAAACAGCCAATGCTTGTCTATCACCTGCCATATTGCTAGACAGGTAGAACAGAGGATGTCGCTAGAAGGACTCCATGCACATGATAACCCTGGACAGCTGAGATCACAATTCCTGCAGTTGTGTTTCTCGGAAACAAACAATCATTAGCACAGGAGCTGGTTATTTTCTTACTGACTTACTTGTCAACTTTTCCCATTCTGCAGAAAAACTTTAGATCACGCTCAAGGTTCATACTGGGTAATTATTAATATCTTCCAGGGTATGGAGTGAGGAACTCCTATGTTCTTACACGTAGTCTCGGGGCTTTGCTAATTACCACTTACGGTACCTACGTAGCTCCATAACTTGATCATTTTGTGTCTTATTACTCATATCTGGTTGGTGTTTCTTAGCTGTGAAACAAAGCAATATATTGTAAGCTTGGTGACATGCAGAGCTTACAAGAAAAACCTGTCCACAGGGGGCTTGGCTTATCATTTTTCATAAATTATTCAGAGCATGGCTTTTATTTGATGTGGCTACTAAAATCCGACTGCCTACACACTCAGATTAGAGAGCTGCTTGACTGTCACAAAGCCTTACTTAGGAATATACGGTATATCTTGTTGTTTTGCATAATGACAGTGAAATACAGGAAGAGATCAGATTGAAATGAAAAGATTTGTTGACGATTACTGTTTAATATGGAATATAAATCCTGTATACAGCCACTCTAATATGCAGAATTTAAAGAGTATATAAAACCTATGGGCACCTTTGACATGGAAAAAATAAAATAAATTTGTGGTGGAGAAAAAAAAAGGTAAGATTCAAAAAAAAAAGCTAAGATTGAGTCTGCAATTTCCATTCATTCCTTCATTTTCAAGCCTCTAATATTCCCCACAGCACTCCTACTTTCAGACTTTCCTCACGTAGACATGTCTTGTTTAAACCCCTATAATGACCCCCCCCACTCCCCAATGCCTGTGCCCCTTGTATACATAATACTTACCCACACCCCGACGCGCGCCTCACAGGTGACACTAGGGAGGTTGGTCCCCGTTGCAGCCTACAATTGACTGCTCCCCCACGTACTTGATCTGTGTGTCCAGGATGCTGCTCCCTTCCCATGCAATCTGCCTTCTATGTGAACTCCGCCCTATCTAAAGCCTGTGTGAGCTGCCCTTCACTACTCTCCCATCTCCATACACATCCGCCATGTACAACCTCTTCCCTTGCTGTTATCTATAACACTGAGATAAGGGAGGGGGAGAGCAAAGAGAGGCATCAACAACAGACGCAGAGCTCTGATGGCTTTATGTCAGATTCGGCAGCACCAGCAGCTAGGTGAAGGACTTGTACACCATCAGAAGCAAAATAGTAGGAAATCTTTCATGAAGTCTATTTAGAAAGTTGCTTAATTTTGCATTAAAAAAAAAATTTGTGCAACGGTCTCCATAACCTTTAAAGGGACCCATCAATCAACTTATATTTATCGCATATTAACAGAGGACGGAAGGGGGGATGGATTTCTGGAAATCATTTTTTAAGTCATTCCATGTATTTCACTTCTTGTCCTGGTTCTTTAAAGGGGTATTCCCATCTCAGACAATGGGGGAATATCGCTAGGATATGCCCCCATTTACTGATGCGCGGCCCATGCTCCCATGCATTTCTAAGGGGCAGACGGAAATAGCCGAGCCAGCGCTCGGCTATTTTTGGCGGACCCATAGAAATGAATGAATGCAGTGTGCCCTCCGTTCATTTCTCCGCTCCGATTTAATTGTAGGTGCGGCTCCCAGCGGTGGAACCTGCACCTATCAGACAATGGGGGCATATTCTAGCGATATGACCACATTGTCTGAGATGGGAAAACCCCTTTAAGGCTCATTTAGATGAGTAGATAATCATTCAGGCGACTGACGACACATGTGACCTGCCGACACACTAAGCACTTACATGCAGGGTGTATCGTGTATAAATTGTTCATATTTGATTGTATACTCGCTTAAACGATGATCGTTGACTGTGTTCAGGTCTAGTCATCGTGCCAATGGGCGAAAGCTCACATGATGCACATTTACATTACCACAATTCATTAACGACAAACGATAATTTACTTGTTCACATCAACAATTTCACTAGTGCTGAATGAGCGTTGTTAGGAAAATCATTTTTATTGACACAATTGTCGGCCACCATAAATAGCTAGCGGTTGAATCGTAACAATAATTTACTAATCTAAATGAGCCTTTAATCTGGCCATACACATTCTACTTTTGTCTAATATGTGTGGGGAGCTTCTGACTCTCCCCCGACAGATGAGGGGAAACAAGGATCGGTTGAAATGAAGCTGCCTCCGGAACTGTCGTCAAGCAATCTATCTTGTTTAAAGGGGTTATCAACCCCTGTAATGACCCCCCCCCAATGCCTATGCCCCTTGTATACATTAAACTTACCTACACCCTGGCACCCGCGTCGCAGGTGACACTAGGGAGGCTTGTCCCGGTCGCGGCCGGCTATTGACTGCTTCCCCTGTCACTGGATGTTTTGATCCATGCGATGGGGAGATGCAGCGCCAGCCATGCGGGGATCAGGAGCAACGCGTGTACCGGGGAGCAGGGTAAGTATGATCTACTGTATATTGGGGGCATATTTTAGACTTTGTATAACCCCTTTAAAAGCCAGTTTACATGCTCAAAAGAGCAGCCAATTAATGGGAAGGAGGCATCCCTTCCCCACAACTGGCTGCTCGTTCAGTGGCATTTACATGCAGCGATCACCTCCGCAGTATGACAATGAGTGAACTACTGTTTCAACCAGTGAACAAGCTTTTTGCTCGTTCATTGGGTGATCGGCTGCACCTTTAGACAGGCAGATTATTGGGAACGAGTGTTCGTAGGAACTTTCATTCCCTATAATCTGCCGGACAATCGATTTGTGTAAACCTACCATAACCTTCTCAGTCAGACCAATACTGTGATCAGGGAGAGCCACCTGTACTGACTCAATCAGAGTATCCTACATTACACTAATCAATGCAATGCTCTTCTGTGGCCATCTCTATCTAGGTCTATCAAGACAACAATAGCAAATATTTTAAGGAAAAACAAACCTACCAATATGCAATCTATTGTTCTTGGTATCAGCTACTTCAGGTTTGGGAGATGCAGTCTGTAGAATTTTTGGACAGGTTATTGATAAGGTCCAAAAAAGTTATGTGATCATGATCACTGCTTGATCTCACATCTCCAGTTCAAAGAACTTCTAGGATCATTTATATGAATCTCTAGGATCAAATATGACTGATCTGATGATAGCTTCTCTTACACTGCAGCAGCAGCACCTTCTTAAGATGCAGACTTTAGGTTTTGTGCAGTGTTGGTATCTCAAAAACTCATAAATTCACATTTCAGTTTGATAAATATCTCACGAAAAGTCTGTCATCATAGGAATGTGGGTGATTGGTAGAGTTCAAACACTAATATTATTTTCTTTTTCTTACAGACACAACCATATTTTGTATATTTAGGTCAACAACCTAAGCTTTTTCATGGCATTCCTCATGGTTATGTCCCACTCTCTTGTTTTGGTTATCCTGGGCATAGCTTTCTTTTCCACTAATCCTGGTCTTTTCCTAATAGGTGTATAAATACCATGTCTATTTTACTTCATGCTTTACCTGATATAGGCTGACTACTCTACGCTAGTAAACCACCCTTCAGTACGTCATCTGGATCGATGATCAACTCAGTTTTCTGAGCTTAAATACTTTGACTGTAATGCAGCGGGTGTGGACCATTGTGTCCACACCCTCCTAAGGGTATCTAGGTGGCCCCCTTGACCTTCACCCTTTAACCCCTATGTAGGGATCTGGACTCCACTGCAGAGGAACTACCAGGCAGCTACCACTTGAAGCACACTCTGTTCAGTGACTGTTGACCCAAGTGGGACAAGAGACACCAGTGAGGACTACCCATGAGACAAGAATCATGAAATTTGGTTAGTTAGTTAATCATGGTTAGTGGACAAGTCAAGGTCAGAGCGGGCAAAATTATTTTAATCTGGCAAACAAATGGTCACAGCAGGCTTCACAGTTTCAGTACATTCAACAGTCAGAAGTCTGGGTGGGTGAAACAGGCAGAAGTCAGGCACGGGAGTTTAGACAACATGATACACCTCAGCTGGGACTCAACTAGGGACCTTATTGCTCAGGCATCTTGACATAGGGGAAAGTACCTTAAAGGGGTTGTGCACCTCCTCCTGGGCAGACCTGCTCCGGCTCCCAGCTTCTTCACTGTACAGCCTCAGCTGCTCCGCTGGGCTCTCTGGATGTAAACTTCCTGTTTGACGTCACTGCAGCCAATCATTGACCTCAGTAGTGACCTTCTCATCATGATACACGGGGAGCAGGTCACCACTGCAGCCAGCAATTGCCTGCAGCTGTGTCAAACACGAAGTTTACATCCAGAGAGCCAAGCCTGTGGATCGGGGAAGCCAGGACCCTGCGTTGGGAAGCAGGTGGATGCTATTCTTTGCAGGTCTGCTCAAGAGAAGCAGTTTGGCAAAAAAAAAAAAAAGTGCAAGACCCCTTTAAATTACCCATAGGATAGGCAGCCATTGGCTGGGGAAATATTAGGTCAAGCACTCACTTTTTAGGAGCCATGGAGCATGCGTAAACAAAAAATTGCAGACAAGAAGAGAAGAGGCTTAAGGAGGCCTGCAGGGCAAAGTAAGAGGAACCTTGAGCCCTCTAGTGGCCATGCCCGCCAGGAGAAGGAAAATGCCGACAGGCACAGACTGCCTACGTGCCAGAGCTGAAGGAGAGATGGTTTAGAGGTCGTGCCTGCTGGGAGAGGGGACATGCCAACAGTCACGGACTGCCACCATTACAAGTACAATACCTCCTTCAACCACTCACATCAGTATGATGTTTCTGCTTCTGTTCCACCAAGGATACCCAAGTCTTACTCCATGCCCCAAACCTGAAGTATGAGAAAATGGAATCTTACAAGTTAAATTTTCAATTTGTAACTATCATTTTTATAAAATGTTTGACATAGTGACATGTCAAACATTCTGATTGCCAGGGGGTCCAAGTGCTGAGAACCCCACCGAATGCTTAAATGAAGAGACCAAATATTGAGGGCAGAATGATGTATGGTCCCCAGTAGTTCCCTTCTGGGGTAATTCTATGTTGGCAGAGCTGATTTCTCTCCCTTACTATGAGTTCTGGCCGCGGAGGGGCGTTAAGTATCTCACTGAGGTTTATGAGGAGGGAATCTTTAAGACGTTCTCAGCCCTGCAGGCGGAATACAGTTTACCCCGTGCATCCCTCTTTCGATTCTTTCAACTGCGACATGCTTGTGAATCTCAGTTTGGGAAAGGCCCCTTGAGGTTTACACATAGTGCAGAGGAGAAGGTTGCCAGATGGGCTAGCCATAACAAGATGGTCTCATCCTTCTATGGGTGTCTTATTTCTTCTCGACCTTCCCCACTGGCAAAGGCTTTTCTCAGGTGGCAAGCAGACATCCCTACACTAGAGGCTCATCATGAGAGAGAACTGGCTGCCTTATGGAGGAAGACGGTGATTTGTGCACGGGATCAGCTGATTCAGGCCAAATGGTTACAGGGAGTCTACCTCACCCCAGTTAGACTGGTACGCATGCATAAACTTGATTCGGATATTTGTACACGCTGTAATAAGGGCAGAGGGACTTTACTACATATGGTTTGGGAGTGTTCGGTTATTGCCGAATTCTGGGCAGAGGTGCATAAGTATCTTAACTCCCGTCTGGGGCTCCCAGTGGTTGTAACTCCTAAAGTAAATCTACTGGGTCTTGTTAATGATATTATCCCGACCAAACATGCCAAGATCCTCTATAGGCTACTGCTGTTCTATGTGAGGAAATCGATTTTGCTTAGTTGGAAGCCCCCCAAAACACCAACGCGGTCACACTGGATCCAGCTTGTTAATGCTACACTGTCTATGTATAAACTAACCTATGAGACCAGGGGTATACCAGAGAATTTTGGGAAAATTTGGGATGTCTGGCTGAGTGCAAACTCAGTCACAGTGTAATTGAATTGGATTAGTTGCGGTATCTTTAGGTCACTGCCAGTATGAATGTGTGTGTGAATGGCAACGGCAGTGACGAGGTATGCAGTCTTTGGATTGTCGATTGATATGGGGAGTCTATGACTGGAGACGCATTGCTTTTATGCAGTCCTGGTTATTCTGTCCGTCAAATGACTGTGATGGTTGTGAAATTTATGCGAGGGGTTATTTTCCCTGCTATGTGTTTACCTTTTCTATGTTGAAAATGAAAAATAAAGCCTATTAAAAAAAATAAAAATGAAGAGACCAAAATGCTCAGCTAAGTGCTATGCCCCCATAGCTTTGATTGCCTTTGTTCAGCTCTCCTCACCAAGCATTCAGTCTAGGAATCCATCGATAGTATGAACGTTTGGGTCCATACAATAGGATAAAGCCTCAATCTGGCCAATAAGTTTAGGGTCCATTCACACGTCCGTTGTTTAGTTCCGCATCTGATCCCGATTTTTCGGACTAGTCACGGAATAGTTGCGGACAGAATTCGGACCCATTGATTTTCAATGGGTCTATAAAATATGCGGACAGCACAAAGAGATCTGTCCGCATAATTTTCTCAGTACATAGTGTCCGTAAAAAAATAAAACATGTCCTATTCTAATCCGAAAATTGCATCCGTCCAACTTTATTGGAATAGGAAAATGTATTCTTCTATCTGTTTTTTTTTTGCGGATCCGCAAAAAACGGATGACAAACGGAAATCAGGAAAACAGGATCCGCAAAAAACGGTCCTATTTTCGGATTATAGAAAAACAACGGACGTGTGAATGGACCCTAAAGGAAACAATTCTTTACATTTTCACAGAATATGCTATAGCATGGGGCATCATCACTTGTTTTTGGTCCTTCAAGTTCCAGTGTCTACCATATTGTAGATTATGCTAAGTCCTTATGAAATAACAGGAGTTTATTTTTCACGAGAAACGCCCAGCTCTCGGAGAGAAGATATTATGCCACCGTTACAACCAATTCTGCAGTCGAACGCGACTGTTATGTGTTTCAAACAGCTGCTTAAAATACAAATCAGATTTCTAAAGCTCGTGTTTTGTATGCGCCATAATCTGACACTGCATTATTCATACATAAATCAATTATAGTAAAAATGGATTCGAATGTAGGACGGGGAGACAACAATGCGAAAAAATGTTCTGTGAATCCTGAATGCTCCAATACAACGCCAGCTATAATCAGATAAATAAAATATATAAGCATATAAACACTCGGTGGCAGGACCGGTGAAAGGTTCATACAAAATTCATAAGAGATCATGTGACGCATATGAGATAGAAGCAGGGTTAAGCGCAGATATATTAAGGTTTATTCTGTACTAGAATAATGTGCCTGCGCCATTTTTCAGTTTGCGACAAATTTATGATTTGGATTGTTAAACGTGTCTTAATCTGTGATCTGTGATGTTGTTTTAAAAAATGGTGAAGGGAAGATGTGACACAACGCTCCATAGAGCTTTATGTTACACCACTTTCTATACCACCTTGGAGCTGCTATCGTTTTTGTTCAAAAGATGCACCGAAAACGAGGCTGCGATAAAACAAGGCTCAAAATAGACATAAATCTGGTGCAAAGCTTGCCTAAAAACACCGGACATCTAGCATGTCGTAAATGAAAAAGAATTGTGCCGCATGCACTTCATATATTTGGTGCAGCAAGCCTGGGCCGCAAATTCTGGCGCAAATCAAGACACAATCCAGGCGCAGTGACATTGAGCTACGGTGTGTGCCCTGTTGTAAAAGATCTGGGCCCTGATTGATCAGGCTTTCAGTCCAGAATTCTGGCTTAAAAAATTCGCAAAATGGGGCTTTGTGAGTGATGTAAAAATGCAAAAAGCAGCAACATTTTTGCACAAGTGAGCCCAAAATGTCACAAAAGTCTAATTTTGCGATTTTTTGAATTCTGAAGTGACGGCACGATGAATCAGGGCCTATATCTTTTACTGTACAACAACCGGGCACACAGATCAATGTCACTTTATTTGCACCAGAATTTGTGGCCCTTGTTTGCTGCACCAAATATATGAAGTGTAGGCACTTTTGTATTTATGACATGCTAGACATAAGGGGGGGGGGTCATTTAACAAACTGGTTTAAAGTAGAACCGGCTTAGATGTCCATAGCAACCAATCGGATTCCACCTTTCAGTTTTCAGAGCTTCCTAAGGAAAATTAAAGGTGGAATCAGATTGGTTGCTATGGGCAACTAAGCCAGTTCTACTTTACACCAGTTTGATAAATGACCCCAAAGGTTTTTTTAGGCAACTTTTGCACCAGATTTATGTCTAACAAGTAGGTCTTGCCTAAAGCAGAATATCTATGCATAAATACATGAAGATCATGTGAAATAGGCTTAATTTATAGTATGTTGTTCTCCCCTATACTGTATCTTTTGTATGAAGAACACATTTATTGCCTATGATTGGATAATGGTAAAAATAAAGGTAGATAATGGTACCAGATAATGTTAAAAATAAAAAAGAAGCATTGCTCACCTCCACAGATACTGCTCCGGTACCCCCTGCTCTCTACTTCCTGTCATGGCCCAACACTCCAGAAAAGACAGGAAAGGCCTATTTAGCCAATCACTGGCTTTGGCACTGACCTATTTCAGCCAAAGAATGGCTGACCAGACCTTTCTTGGCATTTCTGGTGTGTCGAGGTGGGACAGGAAGTGAAGAAAAGGGCGAACCGGAGCAGGGTTGAATGGCAGCAGGGGATTAGTGGAGGTGCGTAATGCTTCTTTTTTTTATTTTTAACATTGTTTGACCATTTTATAAATTTCTTTCTGAAAGCCTCCTTCAAAGGGGTTGTCCATGTTTTTTATTCTTTATATATATACTGTATATCTGCCCCACAGTCATCAGGACTGGTGGAGAAGAGAAATCCATACTCACCTGGTCCCTGCCGCTTGGCTCCCTAGCTTCTACGCTGTCTTCACTGGACTTCCGGTCCCCACCTGTCAACTTCCTGAACGGACAAGGTCATGTGCAATGCTGAAACCAATGACTTGCCTCAGTGGGGACATGTTCCCAAGCGGCATATGACCCAGCAGTGATGTGCAGCTCGCGGACACATCATCACAGAGGCCAATCATTGGCTGCAGCGGCACACATGACCCTGTCCGTGCAGGACCTTGACAAGCAAGGCTGAAAGTCCACTGAAGACAAGCATGGAGCTGGGGGACACCAGGTGAGTATGGTTTAAAAACTGGACAACCACTTTGAGCATCAGCGGAAGCGCTCAATGTCAAATAGCAGCTTTTTATTCATTTTTGAAATTCAAGTATTTTAACAAACAGTAGCAGAGTTATTGCACACCTTGAGAGGGACACCCTGAACAGCTTTTGCTAAAACCTCTGGAAATGAGCTCAAAGATAGTTTTGACTTGAAGGACTTGCCGATGCTTCTTCTCTGCATCTAGTCAAGTAGGTACCTATGTTCATAGCGTATTAACACGTTGCTATTGTTGCGCTTGTTTGAGCTTTTTGTATACCAGGAGAATCATCCTATCTCCATCCAGCATTGCAGGTTGCATTGTAATTGCATTAGTCCTGTTTTACAGTGCGGCGCGCACAATGGCAGTCTGTAACGTACTGCTTTAGTGCCTTCCGAGGATGATGAGCGGCTGATGTTATTTGCTTTTTGCCTAATCAGTCACACACAGGTTTTACTCCAGAAATAATTTTGAAATGCAAATGTGATTTCTTTTATTGACTAAGGATGAGCTTAGTGGCTTCTGAAACACAGGATTTATTTACTGAGGGGCTGTAATGAGATTTTTTTTTTACTTGAGAGTTTTCACTGATCCCTCTATAAATGCTTTTAGACTATGTGGATGGTTTATTTATCATGTATTAACCAAAGTAAAGCTCATTGATTCAAGCTGGGGATTCCACTGCAGGGAACTATGGTAATGTATTATGGTAATGTCAATTCGATCCCGGAGATCTAAAGGACAACTCTGCATGGATCGGTGTATGATTGCTTACACACGTCCATGCAAAACAGACACAATGGCCCACATTACTAAAGGCTGATGCCCAGAGTGCAGTACCCCAGATCTGGGGGTATCTGCAATTGTTATGTTTCACTTGTATTGAGTTATGTGTTCGGTATTTTATGTATTTTCATTATGTTTTGACCATTTATTTCAGCAAGGAAGGTATGATCAGCAGGAACAGAGCTAGCCACCCTGGTGCTCCCCTCTTGGAAGGAGTGGGCTGGTTCCAGTCCAGTTAGTGAATGGAGATGAAGCACATGTCAGAGCTCCGACTCCTAGGAACCGTATCCAGTTTCTCCTGTGAGACCAACATCTTCAGTATCAAGAACGCTGCTTCCGGAAAGCGTCAGTGTGCCAAGACAGCAGGGTAATAGCAAAATTTCAGCACACAGACACTGCTGCAAGGTGAGGGACTATGGCTCAGACACCCATCACCCAAACCACCTCCAGGCCAGACTAATATCAAGCCAGTATCACAGTGGGCATCTATATCCACAAGTGCCATTAAATTTCCACACAACCAGCCATCATACCTCCTCATCTGGTGCCAGAAACTGCACTTTCTACCTTATACTGCTGGATGTGCCACAAGTTATATTTTGCACAAGAGAGGCTTTTATACGTTTACTTCTGGTCTGATTCTCCAAACTTCTCTATCACTGCAGCAATCCCCAGGGAGCAGCAGCCTGAGGGAGTGCACCGTGACACAATACCTCATCAGGGCCACTACGACTCTCATCCTCTGCACCAGCTCCTCAGGACCTCACTGCAAGAGCAATGATCAGGAACTAACTTGAATGTTTCTGATCATTGCCCGATCGTTCAGCTGCAGTAGAGTTGCATTTACATTAAGCAATCATACCCTCTGTATGATCATTCATCCCCATACAGATCCTTCATTTGACAATGTGCCCTCACCAAAGATTGATTCTAGGTGCCATATGAAAGATGAGATCACCCAATGAACAAGCATCTGCATATTTATCAGGTGATCAGCGGCACCATTATAAGGGGCTATTATCGGGAACTTGCGTTCATAGGAACGTTCATTCTAAATGGCTGCCTGATACTTGGCCTGTGTAGAAGTGGTCTAATACTGCCAGGTAGTTACACCAGTCTAAATAGATGGTGGCAGTTACATATGTACGTAGTTAGTGGGTTGAAGAAGTCCATCAGGTTCAACCTTTTGATACTTACAAACCCCAGTTGATCCAGAGGAAGGAAAAAACACACTTCAAATAGCAGAGACCCGATCCCCTGATTTACAGGGAAGATGTCTAACCCCTTCTTAAAGGGATACAGTCTAGGAAGAAAGCTGCAAATCAATCAAGTGCAGGAAAGTGGGGTTGCGGCTCATGAATGGGTCCCACTGCAGCTGCTCAATAATTGGGAAAAAATCCTGCACAAGAAAAGTAAGTGACCCAGCGTTGAAACCAGGGTCTCTGTCACTAGATTATGCTACTTTCGCCAAAATTGTTGAGCATCAAGAAAAGTTTTACAACTTTTTAAAGGTGCCGTTTATGCCAAAACCTGGCTTAAGACACACAATAGGTCTGGCCTAAACAGACTGCAACTACAGAGTGAGACAATAGGCCGGCGTGCATGTGTTCAGCTTATCTCCACTGAGAACAAAAGTACTTGGCGTGCTGATCCAACATGTCTGACCCCTCTTTTCCCCCGACATAAGCCATAAAAAAAAAGTCAGGACACTGCTTATACACATTAGATGGTCGGCTAGTCGCTCCAAAAATAGGCAGATTCTGTCTCGTTTATTTGATATGTATAGCTACGAAGTACGGTAATTAATCACTGGAACCACAGAAATGAACACTTCTGACAACTGCTGTATATGTAAGCCTAGATGCACTCATTTAAAATTTGGCTGGAACCTCAATATGGGGTTCTCTCAAAGAGGTTTTCCGGGAATAGCAACTTCTATCAGCAGATTTGTCCCTATGACACTGACTGACCTGTTACATGTGCGCTTGGCAGCTGAAGGCATCTGTGTTGGTCCCATGTTCATATGTGCCCGCATTGCTGAGAAAAATGATGTTTTAATATATGCAGATGAGTCTCTAGGAGCAACGGGGGCGTTACCATTACACCTAGAGGCTCTGCCCTCTCTGCAACTGCCGCGCCCTCTGCACTTTGATTGACAGGACCGAGCAGTGAAAACATCATCACACGTGGTCCTGTCAATGTAGAGAGGGCACAGCAGTTGCAGAGAGAGCAAAGCCTCTAGGTGTAATGACAACGCCCCCGTTGCTCCTAGAGGATCATTTACATATATGCGGGCACATATGAACATGGGATCAACACAGATGCCTTCAGCTGCCAAGTGCACATGTAACAGGTCAGCCAGTGTCACAGGGACAAAACTGCTGACAGATGCCCTTTAAGGGAAGGCCCCTAACCTGCATCGCCTACTCTAGGATTTATACTTACCTGCTCCTGGCCACTTTAGTCCTGTGTTCTGGCTTGCTCACTTGGGGAGGTGTCACTGCTGAAGCCAGTCACTGGTTGCAGCAGAGTAGATGGCTATGTCTATGCCCTGGCTGTAACAAAACAAGCTGGTGACTGGAAGATAGAGGAATGGCAGCCACCGCTAAGGATCAGCAGGGAGCAGGTAAGTTCGATGCAAACTAGTGGCCCATAACAAGTTTTATTACGGGGGGAAAAAATACTTTTAAGGGGGTTCTCTGGGCTTTTACTATTGATGTCCTCAGGATAGGTCATCAATATCAGATCGGGAGGGGTCCAACTCCCCCGCCGATCAGCTGTATGAAGAGAAGGCGCGTTCAGTGCGCGTGTGCCGTCTCCCTTCTCTCTTCCATGGCAAGCAGGAAGAGAGAAGGGAGACGGCACCCGCGCACTGAACGCGCCTTCTCTCATACAGCTGATCGCCGGGGGAGTCGGACCCCTCCTGATCTGATATTGATGACCTATCCTAATAGTAAAAGCCCAGAGAACCCTTTTAAGGCCCACTGACCAAGTGATGCCCATTGAACTTAAACTATTCCAAATGGTAATGCTCCTAACAGACTGTCCTTACAGTAGGGACACCTGCTACATGGTGGTGTCACTCTGCATATATACCAAGCTACACCGCCTGTATAGTACTAGTAGCAAAAAAAATAAAAATTGTTTTAGAAGCTACTATGGTCACGAGTCATCTCAAAGGTGGCCGTAGATCCTGAAGTGATCCAAACAAATAATGTCATCCAAAACCCTTTATAGAAATATAAAAAAAGTTTTATTTTATCCTATTAAAAAAACATATCTATCAGTATTGATTTTCAATTAAATATTCAGATTGTATGCGGTTTTCCCTTGTTTTCGCTGAGACACCACTATCAGATTATGTTTATAACAGCATCTTCGGTTGATGAGGGGTTTCCTTTTGGATGCTCCATATTTTAGATTTTTTGTTTTTCTGATGCCCCCTACAAATGTGAATTATGATCGTCATACGTTTCTCCATCTTGACTCATTTTGTCCCTAGGGTTAATTTAGGCGCCACCCATCTAGTTATTGGCTCAACATGATTTTGAACGTCTATTTTAATAATGTGTATGTAATTTTTTATAATACGTTTTGACAAAGGGCTTGTGTAACGTGTCCGAAACGCGTCAACATCTTGTGCTTTGTACCCTGTCATCAATAAATGTTTATAATTGTAGCTGCGCTGGAGCTTGTGGCTGGAGCTCCGTCTCACTGTGTCACGCCCGGTCGGCAGGAGAGGCCGCTGGTATACAGAGCCGGTCATGGTACTGCTATTAAAAAAAGGTTTAAAATTAATGGATCCTTTTTTATGAAATAAAACGTTGGTGATTTTATAGCCTTACATTTTTTTAACGGGTATCGGATGACATTTTGTTCAAAGCAAAAAAGTAGCACAAGGTTAATAATAACAGCAACATCGGACAGCCATACCACTATGCCCGCTACGCAGAATTATCATAAAAACCTGCTCCCACATTGCAGTGAGTATAAAAAATAACATAAAAGTATCCACAGAGCGGTTACTACGCCCATACGCATGTACCAGACACAGGACCTGCATAATACGGCCCTCTTAGGTCCTCAATGGCCCTCCAGGAGCTTACACTTAAGCAGTCAATCAGCAGCCCCTTCAACGTAATGGTTCTTTCTTTCCTTATCCGTTCAGTGATAGGAAAAAGCCATTGGACACAGGTGCGCTATGACTGAGGTCTTCTGTCACGGCAGAACTACAGTATGGTATGATTTTGACAGTTTTACTGAATTCTGCATACTTTTTTGTCATGGAGCTGGACAGTCCGGCTCTAAAGGAAAGAGGCCATTTTGTGCTTGCGGTTTGCAGCTTGCTGATAGGGTTAAGCTATGACCAATTTGTGAACCTGAATGTACCGTTCAGCTAGGGAATTCGACCTCTAACGCTACTTTTTGCAAACCTTACGTGCGGTATTTCAATCATAAGACGGACACGTTCTGAAGTGTTGACAAGAGGAAGGGGATTGACATGATAACTTCTAACGCACTTCACCGATCCCTTCCGCCGACACTGGCGCTGACAGTGGAATTGCTCTGGTCTGATAAGGGTAATTCACTTATCTGTTCATTCCACCGCTATAGTGTCTGAGCGTGTCACTGATGAAGAGCGACACATTTTCTTGCTTGAAAATTTTAGGCTTCCAAAATTGCTTGTGTGACCTGCTTAGAAGGAGGCCGAGTTAAACAAAAAAAAAAAAGGCAGGGAAGTGAAATAAAGTGTGGAGGGGGACGAAGGCAGCTTTAGGTAGAGGTTACTTGGGCAGACCTCTTTCTGGGCACCCTGTCAGTCAAAGCTGTAGCTTGAGAGAGAACTGCAGCTACAGTGCGGACTGCAGAATAATACATACATAGCGGTGCTATATCACAAACATAAATAGTACTGTTATACCATCTAAAAGTGCTGCTATACTGCATAAACATATACCGTAGTATTGCTATATGATACAGACATGCTGAACATACAGATATCATATACATATATACACAATACACACACAACATATATATATATATATATATATATATATATATATATTACACACATTACATGTACAATGTATTACCATTATATAGAGAAAAGTGGGCAGGACCTCCAGAGACCTCTACCTGACTGTGACCCCCAACCTCACTATGCCCCTGTTGAAAAACTCCAGTCCAATTATACATACCTCGTACGTAGCAGTGTTATATCACAAACATAAGTAGTTCTAGTATTCACTATTATATAGTGCAGCTATACCAAACATACATAGTACCGCTATATTGCACACATATATAGTACTGCTATATGATACACACATTACATACATATGCAGTATACCCAAAAGACACATATACTGTATATATATACAGTACATAAAACATACACATGCATACATTATACTTACACACTGTACATACACATTACATAAACATTATACAGAGAGAAGAAGGGGGGGGGGGGTCAGGACTTCCAGAGACCCCTCTGCCTCTGTACCTAAATGGGGCAAGTGCCCCCAACCTTACTACACCCCAGTTGTCAGTAAACCCACAAAAATCTCTTCATTCAGCCACTCTGTGTAGTGTCTCTTTAGTCCAGGAGTCAAATCTGATGATCTAAAAGAACTTCCATACGTGCACAAGAATAAATGCAAAACTGTGAACTCAAATATCCTTTAAAGGGGCTGAAACAGAAAACCGATATATCACAATATTAGGAGATAGATCGAATGCTTCCAGGATGAGTTTCCTCAGATTCAGAGACACAGACAGAAAAGGGTTTGGTTACATAGAGCTGACTGGCTAACCCTGGGTTCAGACCTGAGCGTTTTTGCAAATAGGAAACGCGCGTTCGTACGCGCGTTCTTGGGATTGACTACTGTGGTGTCAATCACAAAACGCGCGTCAAACGCCCCAAAAGAAGCTCAAGTACTTGTTTATGCGTTGGGCGTTTTACAGCGCGTTCAAACGCGCTGTAAAACGCTCAAGTGTGAACCACTCCCATAGGGATGCATTGGTTTTAATCTGTTGAGCGTTTTACAGCGCGTTTGAACGCGCTGTAAAACGCTCAGGTGTGAACCCAGGGTAAAAGTAATTCAGCTGTGTATTGGTGTTGGAGATAATGCTGGGACTTCTTGCTGTGATAGTAGGAAAGAGCTGCCTCATTTACACTGGGTTCAGACCTGAGCGTTTCTAAGACGCGCGTTTACGCGGCTTTAGTCGCGCGTTTTATGCGCGCTTTGGCAATAGTAACGCGCGCTTTACGCGCGCTCGTGACTCTGGAGACTTTTTTTAATTGGTCTGGAGACCAATTAAAAGGGCATCTCTACACTTAACGCTGTTCAAACGCGTGTAAACGCGCGCTCCCATTGAAGTCTATGGGAGGAAAAGCGCGACAAACGCCCAAAAAAACGCCCCTGAACGAGCTTATGCATCGGGCGTTTTACAGCGCGTTTTTACGCGCTGTAAAACGCGCAAGTGTGAACCACTCCCATAGGGATGCATTGGTTTTCATGTGTTGAGCTGCTTTACAGCGCGTTTGAACGCGCTGTAAAACGCTCAGGTGTGAACCCAGGGTAACAGTCTGAATGTAATTAACTTGTCTGTCTGTGCACCAGCAACATGCCTTCCCCCACCCAAGCTGAAACCCACAATGGGAGCTGCAGAGATGCAAGGTGGTACATGCATACCACTGTCCACAAATCAAAATCTAAGGCACACTAGTTAGGCTATATGCACACGACAGTTGTTTTTTGCTGTCCGCAAATCGGGATCAGCAAAAAAAACTGATGGTCCATCAGTTTTTTTTGGAGGATTCCTTTGTTTTCACAGATCCCCTGTAATAAATGCCTATCCTCATCCGCAAATGAGAAAAAAGTAGGACATGCACTACTTTTTTTTGCTGAAGGGAAACACGGAACACCGGACACGGAACACACACGGATGAACGGTCAGCATTTTTTTTGCTGACCCATTGAAATGAATGGGTTCCTGTCCTATCCGCAAAAAAAACTGAAACGGAAGCCGAGAAAAACAACTGTCGTGTGCATTTAGCCTTAAAGGGGAAATCCCATGATTAATGTAAAACATGAAATCAGACACCATATAGTACAAGACAGTCTCTTTCTAACAAACATAAAACTGACCCTGTACCTCACATGGATCCAGAGATCTCCTCTTCATTGCTCCAACTGTTCTGCTAGATTTATTTCAAGGGGGCATGCACTTTCTCAGCGAAGGGGAAGGGGGGGGGGGTCACTGAGCATGTGCTTCCATTCCAGAGAGCAGGACAAAGAAATTAGAAAAACAAACAAACAGTAGGTGGCGCTATACAGATAGATTTGAGTGAATAGCTCACTGGTTATACACAATTTTTAATTACATGCTATTACAAAAGTATTCAGATCCAGGGGCTCGTTTAAAAAAGGTAGAATATTTTTTGTGGGACACCCCTTTAAGGTAGCTTTTTACTAGCCTCCGTGCAAGTTATAATAGCTTATGAGAGTATGCTGTGTTCCACAATACCACTTACCGGTATTCATACTTCTGATACTTGATCCAGGCTAGTCTGACTGTGGTTCTGATCGATTCTGATCTGACCTCCATGACCAACCTCGGCTAGTTTGAGTACGTCAGCTTTACTCCAGGTACCACCGATCACTGACCTTTATTTAGTACGTTTCAGCATAGACTTTCAGTAGTCATTGTCCCGACTGAACATATCCTTTTATGACCCAACGTTGTGAGGCCAGCCGAGTACCTCAAAATGCAGTCATGTGAAAAGTGGGGGGGCTATAGGTCATTGTACTGTCCAGATTGGTGCTTTCTTTGTGTACTGCAGGAACCAGAGCATTACTCTCAATGATATGTATGTAACCTTTCAGCCAAGAGTATAAAAAGATCCCCCATGTGCCGGGCCCCTCACATTGAATATACTTACTTCCTGCGCCACTCCTGGTCCCCGCACGGCCACAGCTTCTCCTCCCTGTGCGCAGATGAAAACATCCAGTGTTGGGGGAGCAGCCAATGGCAGGCGGGGACGGGAACGAGCCTCCGTAGCATCGCGCGTGACGCTAGGGAGGCTCGTCCTCCGTCCCCGCCTGCCATTGACTGCTCCCTCCCCCGACACCAGATGTTTTCATCCGCGCACTGGGAGAGGCTGCAGCGGCGGTGCGGCGACCAGGAGCGGCGAAGGGAGAAGGGTAAGTATATTCACTGTGAGGGCCTAGCATATGTGGGAACTTTTATAGTCTCGGATAACCCCTTTAAGGGATCCAACTTTCTGTAGGTCCCTCTTGTGCTGCCAAAAAAAAGCTCTGACACATTGCGGCCTGGACTCTATAAGACCTATCAAAGTCTCTCGTGGTATATGACGTCAGCTGCACATCCTTTAAAGGGGTTTGCTGGGATCGGCATGTTGGATAGTCTATGCTTAGGATAAGCAATCAATATCAGATTGATGGAGGTCCAACTGCTGGCACCCCCGCCAGTCGGCTGTTTTTGTGAGCGCCGCGGTCTCTTCAATATTTTCCATCAACCTGAACGCTGTTCAAGGGAATGGGACGAAGCTGCAATACCCTGCACGACCACTACTACACTACTAGTGGACAACGTGCAGGTAGAAGGACTGCAGTAAACACTGACGAGACTGCAGCATCCACACATTTGCTGTGACCCCCCCCTTCAAACAGACGATCGCTGGGGGTGCACATAGATTTAAGTCCCTTTAGGTCCTTTAAGTTGAATAGTGGATGGGAATGAATTTTTTTTTGCAATGAATCCCACAGAATCTCCATCAAATTAGGATATGAGGAATTTTGTTTTTGACGTGTTTATGTTTGTCATGAACCTTGGGCACACATAATTCTGCCACCCTTTCACCATTTCTCCCTCCTTTGACCACTTTTGGTAGGTTCTGACCACTTCACATCCCAGCACACCCAAAAGACCTGCCTTTTTAGAGGTGCTCTGACGCACAAAGTTGCTCAGATCCTTCAATAACTGTCTATTTACTTGCTTCCTAATGTACCCCACCCCATGACATGTTATGGCTGATCAGTTTATGCACTTAAAGGGGTTGTCTAACTTCAGCAAAAGGCATTTATTATGTAGAGAAAGTTGATACAAGACATTTACTAATGTATTGTGATTGTCCACATTACTGTACCTCCTTTGCAGGCTTGATTTATTTTTTAACGCTTAGCATACCAGAGGTTTTTTCATTTTTTTTGCGCATTGAATTCAATTACCGGCATCCTCATTAGCCGCAGAGGATGACGGTAAGAAGCCAGGAAGCACACTTGATAACGGCATCTAAAGGCTTTAATGACCACATTCAGCATTACTGACGGTTGCGGTCATTAGCCACGCGTCTCTGCTGTTTGAAACAGCGGTGACCCCCCCGGCCATGACGTCCCACTGCATGGG
Organism: Bufotes viridis; assembly: GCA_033119425.1. NCBI lineage: Eukaryota > Metazoa > Chordata > Amphibia > Anura > Bufonidae > Bufotes > Bufotes viridis. The sequence goes on along the minus strand of CM065592.1, from coordinate 418,078,364 downwards.
CAAGCGGGCGCCACCTTTGCACTTCACTTCAGATGTACGGCGCTGGTAGAAAAGGTTAAACTGCTCATATCCATGGTTATGACCACTCTGAAATCTATAGGAATGTGCACACTATAGGCAACAGAGTCGGCCTTAGCACACTCCCGTGGTCCCAGCCACCAAAGAGGCCAGTGCCTTTTCACTACAGGGTGCAAGCACGACCACTGCTGCTGGATTGCAGGGTGGTCATAACCCATGGATACGAACAGTGTATAATGTGATGGAAAAATGAATCCAGCCAACAAAGGAGGCAATATGGACGATCTCAATACATTAGTAAGTGCCTTGTAACTTTCTCTGCCTTTTGATGACATGAGACAACCCCTTTAATGGAGTCTCAAGTTTCCAATTTTTTATTTTGTAAAGCCTTACCAACTAGCATTTGCTTGTTTCATCCTTATAGTACTTACCGAGAGGCTGTAGGCAGGCTCTAATACTACGGGAACTGCTAGCTTTCCTTGGAGATTCAGCTTTGTCAGGTAAAACACCTTCTCTCCGACAATCCTTTCTTTTTTCATACGCCGTACAAGATAAAGTCTGAACCTCACCGCGTAATTTGCAATCATCTCCGATTCTATGTGGTTAAACATGAAGGTCTCCGTGAACATCGGGCAAGGTCCCCTCTGGATGGCCGTTTTGGCTCTCTGCTTTTTCATGGGTAACAAAACAAGATGGACCTGCCAGGAATTACTATTCCCAGTCCTGTTGTGTGTGGGAAGGTCGGTGACAGCTGTCACTGTGACAAGTAGTTTCTGCTCTTGTGAATCATAGTCAAAAGTTACATCCAATGTGCCGTATTTAGCTACTGGCTCCGGATCAAAAGACTTAGGAAGCTGTGAAGATGATCCTCTGGCTGACAAATCCTATGGAGAAAAAAATAGGTGTATGCATGTATTTATTGCAATTGCTTTCAGATCTTTAAAAAAAAAAAAAATATATATATAATTTCTATATCTAAAAATCTCAAGTATTATAGCTCAAAAGAACAAAAAAAACATGAACATATACAAGATAACAATGACCAGATAACAAGACCTGAAAATAAATCTTCGAGAAATTCACAGAATAAATTATAGCTTCTTCCCCGAGCTAAGAACTTGTCAAAATTGACTGTTAAGTATACCCCGAATTAGTGTTATAGCCTCGGGACGTTTTACTTCACTTGGCAATTTGCAGAGGAGATACAGATTGGCATTCGGCAGAGTCAATGGAAAAATTATTAATTAAATGGGTGTGAAGGAATGCACTAGGTGTGTAACGGTATAGGTTTTTTTTTTTTCTTCATTGATTTACAGGTATTTTAGATAAAAAAAATATTTTTGTAAGACATTTTTACCGAAATGTTTGCTTGGTTTGGCTTCTGAGGCTTCAATGTTTCCAAGTACATAGCAAGTTCCAGGATGCTCTCCACAGTGATACCCGTCAGGATGGCCGTCTGATGACTCAGTCTCCAGTCCCTCTCTTTCCTCTCCTGAATGATCTTCCCTGCTGGTTTATGACCACATCAAAATTTCAATCGGCTGGGTTCAATACCAGAGACCTCTGACTATCAGCTGTTAGAAGAGGCTGGGCACTCCACGAGCATAGCGGCCTCTCTCTAGGCCGCCGTCACCATACATTGGTCACATGGCCTAGTTGCAGCTCAATGGAGCTGAGGTGAAACACCAAGCACAGCCACTACACAAGTTACGGTGCTGTGCTTGGCAACCTGCTCCGGTAAGCACCACAGCTTCCCGAAACAGCTGATAGTTGGGGGTGCCATAAGTCGGACCCTGGCCAATGTGATATTGATGACCTATAGGATAGGTCATCAATATCTTTTCCCGGAAAACCCCTTTAAGGCACCTTCCTCTATAGGAAGAAGTCCGAGCAGTAAGTTCCAGTCTGCTAGTATCCTGCAATGGTGTGCTGTTCTACATTCCTCAGCCTGTGTACCAACTTCTGCCAAGCTTCACTGTGCATACGCTGCATACCGGGCATATCCACAGTAAAGCAAGCATACTGTCCACGGCATCATCGTTGCAATGTATATGCGCTCAGTAGTACAAGAAAAGGGTCCCGGAATCATCATCTAGTCATTTCTGGATGGTTTTGCTGTTGGCATGTTTGGGGTCCTAAATGCTAGCTGCATATCTGCATGCTGGTGGTTTAGTGGCCCCAAATGAGGTGACCGTTTCCCTTTAGTACAGCTGAACACGAGGAGAAAATGGATACGTCAAATGTGATTGACCTGCTTGACCGGACGTTGAAGGTCTTTGGGTCAACAATCAATGTCTATGGACAGATTAAAGGGGTTGTCCAGTCAAAAGTGCAGCGTTTAGAGACGCAGCAAGATATCCCATTTTATGAGGCAGTTGGGGCACCTTGCTGAAACAGTAAACGCCGCACTCTTCTGGTCATGGGACTGTCATGGACAACAAGGGGCAGAGCCAGAACTGATAATATAGTCTGATGGGTAAAAGTTTTCTTTTTAGTTGGACAACCCCTTTAAGGGGGTTTTCCAACACTTTTTAACTGATGACTTATAATTAACATTTGATCAGTGGGGGTCCTACACCCAGGACCCTTCTGATCAGGTGTCTGCAAAGGCACTGGTGGTCTTGTGAGTATAGTGCACTTCTTGCACCTTACCCTAGGCCTGTGATGTCACATTGATCAGTCACATGGCTTAGACACAGCCCAGGACCATTAAATGAAGGGGTCTGAGATGCGATACCAAGCACAGAGGCTATACAATGTACGGCTCTATGCTTGGTGAGCCAGGGGAGGCCATGGCACTCACATGAGACCAATGCCTTCTCAAACATCCGGGTGTCGGACCCTCACTGATCATATACTGAATGACTTCTCCTGAGGTTGGAATGAACAAACAGTGTAGAGGCAGCACCAAACGGATTCCGGACTACCAGATGCAGCAGCCTCACCCTTGGCCTCCGATCCAAGCGGCCATCAGTAGATACAAAAGAAGATGGGTATTCTCGGCAGCATCTCGCAATGAAGATTTATTGATAACTCCAAGACATATAACAAAGCAACGTTTCAGCTAATAGATAGCCTTTATCAAGCTCATACAAATGGGGGTTGTAGTACACATATATATATTAAAAGCACCTGAGTGCAGCAATTAGTATCCACCAATCAAACAGTGTGCCAAAACATGGCTGGCCTATCAGCGAACATACATTTCAAAATCCGTATTTGCATAAACACCAAGGCAGCAACACCTGTGTTGGGACCATACCTGTAAGGCATCATCGTGCGTCTCACCCGGTGGGCGGTACTCACCCGAGTATACATGCTGTGCAATATGACCACGCCGCTCTGTCATGCACGTGTGTCGTCGCGCTCCCGATGACGCATGTCCAGTGCGTCCACCGATGATGCCTTACAGGTATGGTCCCAACACAGGTGTTGCTGCCTTGGTGTTTATGCAAATACGGATTTTGAAATGTATGTTCGCTGATAGGCCAGCCATGTTTTGGCACACTGTTTGATTGGTGGATACTAATTGCTGCACTCAGGTGCTTTTAATATATATATGTGTACTACAACCCCCATTTGTATGAGCTTGATAAAGGCTATCTATTAGCTGAAACGTTGCTTTGTTATATGTCTTGGAGTTATCAATAAATCTTCATTGCGAGATGCTGCCGAGAATACCCATCTTCTTTTGTTTCTCCTGAGGTTGGGTCATCAGTTAGAAAGAGTCGGAAAAATCCTTTAAGTCTTTACGTCCTCTTTCCTATATGCTTTCTTGGTTCTTCACTTTACGCCCTGGTTGCTGTTCGTATTTCATTTACTTTAATAACATCAGAGATTAATTTTGCTTCTAATCTGGTCAATATTGACAGACTGAAGGAATCGTTAATGAGCGCAATTTGTGCTTGGAAACACCTTTTGACATTTACCAAACGGAGCTCAGGGGAACAAATACACATAAAAGTCTTGATTAAAACATATTTAAATCTTCCGACCAGTTGAGCCCAAAATGTGAGACAGCAATTATTATTTGGCTGATATTTGACATTTTTATTAATAAACTGCCATCTCTTCTGAGGCCTTTAGATTAGCAGTAGTACTGTTTGGTGCTACAGATCTGCCTCGAAGGTTATATCCAACACCTTCTTACTGTGAGGTGATATTTGATATATAAAAAAACATGATTTTCAGGGTCTGCCACTCGGTACTGCCATCTATTAGCCAGAGCTGAGAACATGAGTGATTCTCTCTGGAGGACCCGACACATCTGTGCTTTACACGGAGAGCCCATTAAATCCAAAGGCAAATGTGTAATGCTTAATTTCCCCTGTGGAGGCACTGCAGGGGAATTGAGCACTTGCTGCCAGGTTCCCCCACAGAGTAGAGCTGACTGCAGAGAATGTCAGGAGTGGAACAGCAGTAGGACCATTTATTCTTGGAGGGAGAATTTATCAAAAAAGGCTTAATGAGGGTGGGGAACCCTTTTAAAAATCTATTCCAGAAGACACCACAGGTTGCAGACACAAATGCAGCGTTTCTACGGAATTCAAATTTTTTTTTTTCGGTTCTTCCGACAGTTCTATATAAATGAGCATAGCCATACAGATCTACAAACCATTTATGCTGAAGAGGTTCTGGTGGATAAGCAAATAAATGGAGGGGCTTAGTTTGGGATCCGATCCCCATTTTTTTTTCTTATATTCTGCAGCCTAAATTTGGTGTGCGGTCTGGAGTTTGTATTAATTTAGGGGTCTGGATTCTTTTTGGGGTGTGATCTGGGGGCTGAATTTATTTTTAGGTCTGGACCGTGGTCTGAATTTATTTAGCAGTCTGGTTTGAGGTCTGGATTAATTTGGGAATCTATTCTGGGGTCTGAACTAATTTTGGGGTCTTATTTGGGGTCTGAATTAATTTTGTTGCCTGTTCTGTGGTCTGGAATATTTTGTTTTTGCTTTGATTTGGTGTCTAAATTAATTTAGGACTGGGGAGGACTTTGGTCTTTGGGTCATTTCCCACACCGTTGTTTGCTAATGTTCTAGGGCTGTGAAAAGGTGATCCATGCAAAGCTTCTTACCATCTATTAAAATAAGGGAAGCCTCCAACCTGAGTTTGGCGCCATCTTTCCATGGACACCATAGATGCCACATGGTCCAACTTTATGGTATAAACGCATCTGCTTGACTCCTTATAAGTAGTAAAAAGCATGTAGCAACATTATGATTCATGTACCACTTGATATACTCTGCATGAAAGCTGAATGTCTGAATCTATGAAGTCTGCAATGATCAAGTTATTCTGGTTCCTGTCTATATATCTATAATATGTGGATAACGGAAGGATTTCTATTCTACACTACTACAGCTGTGTACTGAAAACAATGGGCACCTATTGATTTCCAATAGTGACTGAGAAGTTCACCAGATGTAAGCTGATCACGGAGTTTGCCAGCAAAACGACACCCATAGTCACCTGCTGTAAGCGATGTGAGATTATAGGACTAGCCAGAAGAAGCTTCATCAAAAAAAAGTGTTAAGATATCAAGGAGTGGTGGGTTGCTACTACAGCTACATGTATGACATACCTCTGGGCTCAGGACGGCAGTGCTATCGCTGGGAACATCTTCTTCGTAGCCTTTGTTCTGGAAGCTCTCTACTTCATGCCCTGTGCTCCCCTCACTGGGGCACTTAGTATAAGAGTATCTGGGACTATTGCTACAATGGGATAGTTGACATTTACTATCCCCTATTTCTGAAGGAGTACAGGAGAGGTGAAGAGATCCAGAGTCGTCCTGGTAAGGTGGTGGCTGCAGCTCATCAAGTGGCGGTGTCCTCCTCATTCTTTGGATGCTGTTAGCTATAAATAAGAAGATCCATTAGTTCTGTAATAATTGATAATCTCCTGATTTGTTAAACCACATTTGTTAAACCAAGACCACATGTGATGGAAAAAAATCCAGATTTAGTTTTTTATCTAGACAGATTTGCTGCTGATTTTAACCTATGCACAGTGAAAGTCTGCAGTAAGAACTAACATGCTGTCGAGTTAAAATCTGAACCACGAGGCACATCCACAGTGTATCGGATATATGGGGACATATCTTGTAAACCCTGCGGCAGGGAGCAGGTAATAGGCCCTGTATAAATAGTTACCTTATAATCCAATCTTTCCCAACAGTCCCAATTTTCATGGGACTATACAGCAAAAGTGGTGAAGCCTGTGCTCATTTTAAGGGACTTCTCTATGTTGTTTTGTGGGTGGTCTCATAAGATGAGGCACAGGCTAAAATGTTCCTTGATTTAAATGGTCACTAACTTTGTAGAGAGACCACAAGAAACTTTGTAATATGTCCTATCAGAGAGAACTGTATAGTTCTCAAGTTATCAGCTGTTTTCCTCCAGGAAGGAGAAACTCATGGAAGGATCATATTATGCACATCAATACAAGTCTATGTAGAGAGGAGGGGTGAGGAGTGAGCAAAAGCAGAGTGAGACAGAGCGCCAAGAGAAATACCAAAGGGACTGCTGAAGCTAAATAGGAAGTTTATACTCAGCACAAGTGCTTTATTCACAACCATACAGGTCAGTACTTCTCTGCAATGTCCCCCATGATCCTGGGGCTTCTTCTGAGTGAGTAAGAGAAGGTTAGGAAGCAGATTCTCCTCTACTTTCTGTGTGCAGTTAGTCTCCGCCAACCATGTCTGGGAGAACTGCAAACTAGATATTCAGCATGCACAGGGGAAACATGCTGAAAAATGCCAGATACAAGTCATATAGTACTCAGAAATAGTGTTATTCCTCATGTACACACATTGTACTTTTAACTTATGCAGAGTTTTTTAAAAGGTTAGCTGGGCTTTAAGAATCAAATGTCAGAGGGGTTATCTTCTAATAGAAATAAACATAGCTATTTTAATCTATAAACAGCAAATACATGTATTGCAGTTCAGCTACATTCACTTCATTGAAGCTAAGCTGCAATACTAAACTTAGCCAATGGACAGGTGTGGTGCTGTCAATAGAAGCATGCAGCCATGTTTTTCTAATCCTGGACAACCCCTTTAAAAGCTATGGACACCTTTGCACTGATTCTTTTAATTGCACATTTGCTTCCTTTCTAAATCGTTTTCATTAAATATTTTGCTTCTGCAGACTGTGTGTAAGTCCTTCACCTAGCTGCTGGAGCTGCTGCTTCTGACAAAACTCTGTCTTAACTCTTATTCTGTTTATGACGGCTCTATCTGCTCTCCTTCTTTCTGCGATTCGCATAAAAGTTCGTTCCAATACTGTACAGAGCAGGTCGGTACACTTGGAACCGAACCCAAGTTCTTGAAATGTTTTTTTTACAGTACAAATAAATTTATGAAGTTATTACCCGAAGTCTTGCGAGACTTCGCGAAGCAATAACTTCGGCTCATCGAAGCCAGTACATTCTAATACAGTATTGGAACTAACTTTTATGCGAATCAGATGTTTCATCCAAAGTCGATTCGCTCAACCCTATTTACAATGGAAGGCAGTGCTGCTGTTTTTGCCAGTGGCTTAAAGCTGCAAATGTTCCAAGAAAGGATATTTCCCTTGTTGCGCAGTGTCCGGACAGATGCTGCTGGAATCCATGGATCCATGGCGGGTGCCCACTCGTAGTTTAGCTACATTCTGTGGGGCTAAACCATGAGCAGGTCCACGGCATTCAGTCAGAAACCACAGCGTCTTCTGAGGCGGAATACACAGTAAATTTTGACAGTATGAAAATCCGCCATGTCTACAGTCCCTTAGGCTGCGTTCACATCACATTTTTGTCCCACGTTTAACACATATGTAGGGGGAAAAAGGAAGCAAAAGCGTAGTACATGACATTTTTTCATCCTGCAGAGTACAGTAAAGAAAAACATATGTAAAACATACAGTATGTGTTTTCTTCCACAATGGAACTCTATGGTGACGGGTGCCCTTGTGTGGCATCTACCAGAGACATCCATTTAATATATATGTACGTTATGTGTATAAAACCTGATGTGAACAGAGCCTAACATATACCAGTAATCTGTAGTTCAGTATTTTCCGAGGAACCACAAGATTTGTGATTGACACAGTGATTGTCTCGCTAAGTAAATACAATGGCTGTGACTCACTGGGATGAGCTCCATTATGTGTCCCCATGGAGCACAAGCACCACTCTTAGCGTAGGTAGAGAGATGCTAAGAGGGGCATCATTATTTCCGATAAACAACGTAAAAAGAAGGAAAAAAAAACCAACAACTTAGGATCTTTGGGTTCCATAATGTGCAGAAAAATGAAATATTTCATCCAGGTATTTATACAGCAAAGAGAAACTACAAGACTCCATGCATCTATAGAATTGCGCACTAACCACGATATGTGTCGCAAATGCTCCTTGAGAAACCAGAATTCCCTGTTCAGACCAGTGGTTCCCAACTGGTAGCCCATTGGCCAACAAGGACTATATATACGGTACAACTGTCTACCCCAAGATATGCAAATGAGCTCTTAGCATGCTTTGCCTATGATGCCACCAGATGTAAGTGTCACGGCTTCGGTTATGTGCGTGGTGACATGGTTGCCATGCATGCGGTTGCCGGTGGCAACGTGCTGTTGCTGCATGTAGGTGGCTCCTCTTTTCCCCTGGGTCCTTCCCTTTCCGGCACCGAAGGGGTTAATTCTCTGGCTGGTGTGGACTTAGGAGGAGCTGGGTGTGGTTTCAGGTCTCTTCTTATACTGTTGCTGTGAGACTGAGATCTTTGTTATGTCTTCCTTTTGGTGAGAAGGAGCTTGTTCCTTTCTAGAATGAAAAGGCAGACATAACCAAGATCTCAGTCTCACAACAACAGTATAAGAAGAGACCTGACCACACCCAGCTTCCCTAATCCTAGCCCTTACCTCCTCACTGTATGAGCGGAACTGGATGGTAGTACGGCTCATACCCAGGAAACCTACGACCCTGAGTTGCACTGATGATCCCTCACAAAGGATCCCACACACTTACCTGCCGCTGACACCACGCCTGGACCCCGTGCATAGGTACTGGAGCCCACACACAAAACCAAACACCGTACCAACAACACACGCACAGGAAAAAAGTACACCAGTTACTGCCTGGACCCCCATGCAGATAGGAGCACAGCGACCCCAGGCAGCGCTGCATACATATAAGAGGTTCACCCCTCCAGGAAAGCCCACTTCCGCAGGCCACAACAGACATGGGGATGTCAAGCAACCATGCCGGGCATTACCCCAAACATGCCAGACATAGTACACCAATCACCACACACCCAACATGAACCCACCACAAACACAACAACAGGTAAGGGTAGGGAAAGGACAAGGAGGAGACAAAGAGATGACATTGCAGATGACATCAATGTCAAACTAGGATGGCCCTCAGTTTTCATCCTAGAAAGGAGCAAGCTCCTTCTCACCAAAAGGCAGACATAACAAAGATCTCAGTCTCACAGCAACAGTATATGAAGAGATCTGAGACCACACCCAGCTATACTTAGGTCATCAATATTAAACACTTAGACAAACCCTTTAAGGACTAAAAGATACATTTCCTGGATCTATTGGGGCCCATCTGATGTCCTATGTGCAAATAAACCATGAAGGTTCCCACTGAATGATAGCAAGTAGTGATCTTGAAAACTACAGGGAATCGATACCAAAACTACTGTACATTAGAAGACTGTATCACTTTTCATTACTCAAAGAATAACATTTATTTACAGAAATCAGAATATCTCTTTAAGCATGTGCATGAGCGATGACAAGCAATATGCTGTGATCTCCACCGATACAGTCAATGGGCTAACGAGGCAGCTTTTCACACATGTAACGGCGCCACGCACTTAATGAGGAAACCTGTGAAGTTCTCAAGGTTCTCTACAGAGTAATTTCAGCTCTGAAGTGCTCTGATTGATGCCGCACCTGCAATACGTTTCATCTAAAAACAAGATACTAATTCTCCGGACCTGGAATTGATGTCAAAATTTTACCAAATTTTTAATTTTCAAAATTAATGAAGCAGGAGATGTTCACAGTCTATAAACTGTGGTATCTCCGATGACATGAATGTATACAGTACGCCTCATAACTGTAATTAATCAGCCACTTAGACAACATCAATGACTTCACGGATCATAAGAAACATTTGAAATTAGGTAATAACCATGTAAGCAAGACCTGCCGTGGGCAACCGTTAATGACCAGTCGAACGAACAAGAGTTAATTATCTAACGAGTATCGTCTGCAGACAATTAAAAAGAGGGGGGAAAAAAGACACAAAACACAAAGCGAAACATTGTTCTGCTGGGAATCCTTGTGAGATCTGAAGGCCAAGTAATAAAAGAACAACAGAATTAAGTGAATTTACATAATGATTTATAGCAAATTAATACTAAAGACCCCCTACTAGGGGGAACTGTTTCCTCGACCATTGTTTGCTAACAAAGAAAAATTCTCTACTGCAATTAACCCGCATAAGGTCAAGACATTAGAAGGAGAAAACATTAAGTTTCCTTTACATCTGCGTCAGACCTTCATAATCGAAGTTGGACAAAAAGTGCAGCATGCTGCGCTATATTGTCCAAGAAAATGACAGACCCAATAATGGAAACCCAGCGGACCCCATTATAGCTGTTGGTATCTGCCCTGTGATAGATCCATCTTTGGCATTTTCTGTTTCTAGGACGGAGCAGAAGAACCGAATGCAGATGTGAACGATGGCTTATCCCAACAGAGGAAGGGAGAATATTTTTGAAAACGAGTGATGAGTCTAAATGAAAGGATTGAGGAGTAAAGTAGCCAATCTGGATTGAAAAAGAATTTATTCTAAAGTAGTGTACAAATGACAAAAACTGAATGGAATGGGCCTGGCTTGAGCAAGAGGGGTACCATGTTTTTCGCTTTATAAGACACACTATTTTCTCACAAAAGAGGGGGGGGGGGGATGTCAGTGCATCTCATAAAGTGAATACTAGTGCACGCTTCCATTATGGAAGCGCTGACTGGTATGCAGTAAGCGTGCGGAGTGACAAGTGTTGTGCTGCTAACGGTTGCTGTACTCACCGCTCCCTGGTCTTCTCCAGGGGGGCTTCACTGTCCTGACTAGTGTGTGCATTATGATCTGACACTGTATGACGTAAGGTCACAGTGAAGCGTGGGCCCGGAGACGACCAGGTAGCGGTTAGTGCAGAGCAACATCTGAAGAAGTAAGTCTATTTAATTATTTTTTGTCTGATCAAATGTCTGATATTGGTGGTCTGATATGAGGGTATGATATGAAGTCTGATAATATGGGGGTCTGATCTGAAGTCTGATAATATGGAGGTCTGATCTGAGGTCTGATATGGGGGCCTGACCTGAGGTCTGATATGGGGGTCTGATCTGAGGTATAATGAAGATTGGGGGTCTAATTTGGGGTCATATGAAAAATATTATTTTCTGATTTTCCTCCTCTAAAACCTAGGTGCGTCTTAAAGGGGAAAAATATGATAATTGTGTCAGGGCCTAGACCATTCCCTGATATATCACTATGAATTATGGATCTATACTTTAAAAAAAAATCCTCATATATGTAATTCTTCATATATAAATTTTTTCCACCAATGATGCACTGGCAGAGAGGGAGGATGCAGGTACAGATAGTGATAATCACTGGTACCAAAAGACCTGAGCACTAAGCAAAAAAAAAAAAAAAACTAAAAAAACCAGAGCACATGGGTTTGTTGCCAGATTCTGGCCACACAATTTCTGCTGGCTGCCATATTTGACACACACATCTTCTTCCTGTATTGTCTCCACACAGTGCTCCAGGGTGTGTGCTCTATAATAGCTACAATTAAAACTGTCCATAGACAAATGCAGTCTCTGGGTAGCGATGGGTGGTGGACACTCCTCCATATACAAGGGAGTGACAGAGGAATTGTACGTATTTTGTATAATGGTGCTATCTTGCATTATCTAGGCCTCCAGCAGTAAAATAGAGCTGTCAATAAATCCTACAATATTTACTGATAATGAGATGACTCTGCAGGTTCTGTTCCAGTCTAAACAATGGTCTTCAGCAAAAGTCAGCTTATTGCATATGTGTGTGTTACTGGTGAGGTATACCTTGCTTATTGGTACTATCATACCCAACATTCTTTGACAGTCAGCTGGTTCTGCAGTAGATCAAGAACCTCTGCATCCAAACTCTTTACAGAAATACTAATAAATACACTCTAGACTGATACAGCAAATATGGAACTATCTGTAGTGTTTCATTTCTTAATTTAAACCTGATGCGATCACTCCATAAATTAATGTGAATGTGGATTGTATTGTATTTGTGACAATGGAAAACAACAAGGGGGAATAACACTGATTTGCTGGAGCATTAATGTAATATAGTAGTCGTCGTAAATGATTAAGGAGCCGCAGTAAAAAGCACGAGATTTTCTTAGATGCCTTCTAAGTAATTTCGTAGAAATGTCAAGCTAATTATTGCACGCAGTATTTTACCTTGTAATTAATACTACTGCGTGATGGTTGCAATTTTAATAAAACAATGAAAGACAAAATGAAGAGTTCTCGCTGCTACCACAAACCACAAACTTTATTTTATTGTTTGCCATCAAAGACTAATACAATTTTATTTGAACTTTTCATATCAACCCTGTTCTTCAGATCACTGGAACAAAGTTTTGAAAAGATCTGTGCATCACATAGGACTATAGAGTTAGTCTTGGAGAGATGTGAGGTCTTAGCCTACAGATATGCAGAACATGTCCCCTTTAAAAAGCGGGGCTCACTGAGACAACCCTTTAAAAAAAATCCAACTTCTCTGGCCTCTGTCGATCATTTGTTTTGGCTATAGGAACCTGTGTTCAGGGCTGTATATGCCATGAAGCGAGATAAGCATCTTGCCTCAGGTGGCATATGAGGAAGCGACAGGTGGCGGTGGGAAACAGAAATCCCTGGTTGCGGTCTTCGCAATTCACTCTCATAGACCTCAGGCCACTAGTCCTGAAGCCTATGAGACAGTATAACGACGCAGGTAGTGGCAATCACATCATCAGGACTTCCTGTGCTAGGTCTCACCGTGCCACATGAGAGCCTGCACAGGAGGCCGCCTGCACTAGGACACAGGCATTACTACTGGGAGCACTACAGAGGGGCCATTATCAATACTGGGGGCACTACAGGGAGGCCATTAAAAAATACTGAGGGCAGTACAGAGAGGGCCATTATAAATACTGGGGGTGCTACAGAGTGGGCCATTATAAATACTGGGGGCACTATAGAGGGGGCCATTATAAATACTGGGGGTGCTACGGAGGGGGCCATTATAAATACTGGGGGCACTATAGAGGGGGCCATTGGGGGCACTACAGGGAGTTCCATTATAACTACCCGGGGAAATACAAGGGGGCCATTATAAGTACTGGGGGAACTACAAAGGGGACATTGTACATAATGGTGCACTACAGAGAGGACATTATAAATACTTGGGGTGCTACAAGGGAGCATTTCTAAATACTGGGGGCACTACAAAGTGGGCATTATAATCACTGGGGACACTACAAGGGGGACATAGAAAATATTGGGGAAACTACAAAGGGACCATTATAAATACTGGGGGCACAACTAGGGGGTTATTATAAATACTGGTGGCGCTACTAGGGGATATTATAAATACTGGGAGTATTACAGAAAGGCCATTATACATACTAAGGGCACTACAGAGGGGCTCATTATACATACTGTGGGCATTACAGAGGAAGGCCATTTAAAAAATGGGAGAACTACAAAGGGGGACATTATACACACTGGGGGAACTACAGAGGGGACTATTATACAGACTGGGGGCACAACAGAGGGGGCTCACCGCCGTGTATGTAACGCATAAACAAGCCAGTTCCATCCCAGCGGTTCTACAGTTCAAACGGAGGAGTGCCAAGCTGGACAACCAGTATTGTGACATCTATATGCCCTAACAGCATGTGTCACCATGGGAAATTTAATGTACACTCTGGTGTATGGGACAAATCAAGTAAAATGTAAGGGGACTTAAAAAAAAAATATCACAATTAGTTAGACAGTAAAACTGCCAGCAAAAAATGAAGTATAGCAACCAGTGCCAGACAGTTGCTGCAAAAGTAAAATCATGGGATGCACCAAATGAGCCCTCAACACACGATAAGAACATAGTTTTACCCATTAACAGATCCTTAGTCAGTATACTTTTTGGCACCTGCGAATAAGAAAGACATAACTGAAGTGAGGTGGGTTCAAAGACAGGGTCCCTATGAAGTCGCAGCCAGGTTCCAACCTTTATGCACAATCTGCCTGACATACTGTAATGCGATGAAAACCCAGCACATGCTTTGCCTAATTCCCGCTTGTTGTTGGACACAATATGGCAGTTGTATATAAGAAGACATACGGTATAGGAGCACCCTTGCTGGAACTTTTGGGAATTAGTTTTGACAGAATTTTTTTTATAGGTTCTTTCCGGCTAGAACCTTCAAGAAATGACTCTAGCTGGGTCTTCTTTTGAGGGCAATCTGTTTAGGACAATGTGTATAAGGGCTTTGCTTTTAATGGGTGGAAGGTATGGCAAGGGTGGGATGTCTTTTGTATGTAAAAGAAGAAATTATATTGGGAACAGGGGCTTTACTATGGGAATTTCTTACATAGTAAGATAAATATGAGCAGATAAAAGGAGTAGAGAGGGTGACTCGAAGTCAGGTCTACAACTAATGACTAATCAATAACAAATCATAGAATTCTGGTCTCCTGCAGCCACCACTAGGGGGAGCTTATTGCGTATTGTTTAGGCCCCATGCACACGACAGTGTCTGTATTTTGGTCCGCAAACCATAGATCCCCAAAATACAGATACCTTTCATGTGCTCTACTCATTTTTCTCACTCCCATCAACAGAAAAAAGCATACTTGTCATAATGTGGACCAAAATAGGACATGTTCTGTAATCTGAGAAACAGCCACACGGATCCACAAAAACTACGTCCGCGTGCATGAGGCCTTATACTCTGAATTGTATGCACTAAGCTCAGAAGCTCCCTCTAGTGGTGGATGCAGCAAACAGAATTCTAGCATTTAACTATGCAATAGATTTGGAAAAATAGAGATCAGAACATTAATACCTAAAAAGCCTGTGTTAAAAGGTGGAACTTCAGTTTAAATATTCCTCTTCTATCACGTTCCATCTTCTTTTATATTTCTTTATGGGAAACTGAATGATAGTTATCATTGTGAATGGTTGTCACCCTGCTTTGCGAATAAAAGGAAATGTTCTTAGACAGGTTCTATATGTGAATGAATGGTAACATAGAGCATCTTTTATGTCGCGTATCAGTACTGGATTTCCAATATATGCAAATATAAACATACAGAGCAGTATACATCTGGCACCGTCGTGCCTGCAATTTTCATTATCATCATTGATTGCACTAAAGAGCCAAACCACTCCACTCAAGCTATTAAGCCAGAGAAATGAGCAAAGGAGACTGCAAGGATGAGACATGGGTGAACACCAAGAGCCCAGATTATCTTTCCACACAGCGCTGCACCTAGACACTGGTGTATCCACTATAAGCATGAGCCTCAAGGATAGGGCTTCAAAATGACCCCCTTATGTCTTTTCCAGTGCATATGACATGGCCTGGGGTGTCTCCTGCAAGGTTCTGAGGATAATATCTTGGAAACATGCCAGCTGTGTAAAAGTAATGCTTGAGATGCATATGAAATACCCAAGAACCTGAAAGAAAATAGCCCTTGATAATCCAAAAAGTTGCCACTAGTACCTAGAGACCGCGGATACTGAAGTCCACTGTATTGCAACACAATTACAACATAAGATATAGAATAACTTTGTAAATGGCTTGCTTTTCGTATCTTGTACTTTTTTGGAATTGAAGTAAAGGTCCGTTAAAGGGTCAGCTGGTTTGCGGACACTAAACCATCATGTACCTGCCCACAAAGAACAGTAAATGAAAATGGAACTTATTGGGAGAAGAGTCTGGGTCTCATTTTCAAGGGTATCGAGCACTGCATTGATGAAACCAAGTATGGCACACCTCGCTTCACAAGGCATGTGCCCAAACAGCACTGCATGAGCAACGGCCCAATGTCCTCGGCTTCATCAGTGCATTGCTTATGTGCTTGATGCCACTGAAAATGAGTCTCGGAGTTTGATCTTCATTTGCTATTCTTTGCGGGGATAGATGGGCTTGCTATGGGGGTTTGGTAGCTCCAAACCAGGTGACAGGTTCTTTTAAACCTAAAAGGTAAAGGGGTTGTCCGGTTCATGATATTGTTGACCTATCTGCAGGATAAATCATCAACATCAGATTGGTGGGAGTCTGACTTCCGGCACACGCACCGAACAGCTGTCTGAAGTGGCCGCGACGCTCGTGAGAGTGCTGCGTCCTCTTCAATGTTTACCTGCATGGCGTCTTCCTTGTAACGGTGGTGCAGTCTACCGTAGTTACAACTGCTTGTCCCATTCAAGTGAACAGGAAGAGAAGCTATCATTACTCTGCATAGCCGCTACAATGTAGACAGCGTGCACTGAAGAGGACGCAGCGCTCTAGTGAGCACTGCAGCCACTACAAACAGCTGATGGGAGAGGGCGTCAGGAGTCGGACCCCACTAATCTGATATTGATGATCTGTCCTGAGGACTGGTCATAAATCTCATGAAACCCGACCACCTCTTTAATGATACGATTAAACAGGAGGTAAGGTTCCATTCCCACGTCCGTAGTGTATTGTGGATCCGCAATATACCAGGCCGGCACCCTCATAGAACTGCCTATTCTTGTCCGCAATAGGAGATGTTCTATTTTTTTCCTGAGCCACAGACCGGAAGTTCGGGGGCGCGCTCCGGAAATGCGGACGCGGACAGCACACTGTGTGCTCTCCTCATCCATTCCTGCCCCATAGAAAATGAATGGATCCGCACCCGTTCCTCATAATTGCAGAACGGGTGCGGACACATTCACGGACGAGTAAATGGACCCTTACCCTGTCAGTCTGCAGCATTTTCAGCAGATTCCAAAACAAACAGAGTTTGACTACAGGATTAAACTGCAAAAAGTTTGTAGTCGTTACCATGGAGACACAAAGCTTTGCATAGAAATCCACAAAATATATTTTTTTTATTATTTGCAAAGTTGTTTCAATTTCTGTTTTAGAGGCATCTGTACAACGACAAAAAAACTGGTTGTGGAGCTGAAGCTTCCCATGTTAAAGCATTCAGCAAGCAGTTCTCTAGTCGATAACATCTAATAAACAGTCCCAGCAGTATGACCCACGTAATAAACCTATCACTGGGCCACCCGAACGATGCAATCCCTTTAATGGTCCAATCATTTACGCTAAGTGGTACTGCTGACATAATGAACTGCTCTGAACGTGGCTTACACTGTCAGGTGGACAACCTCAGAGCATTGGGAACACAGGGCTCATCTAGTGACATTTCCATAGATATCCTATAAATAAGACATTAATGATCTTTCCTGGGTAACAACCACAAATATGTAACTGTGTAAATCTCCAGCGCGTTTTAGCACTACGACAGACACAAACTCTATTTTTATACCTGACACTTGTATGGAATACTTAAAATTCAGGGCATGTTTACATTACTATCTAGCAGGCTAATGGAACTACGCACCAGACACTCATGCATAATTCAAATTACTATCCCCGGGCTTCTAAAGCTGAGTTAAATCTGCCTTCAAATTAGCTGAGGTGTGACTTCTTGTTGTAGAGAATGTAGCAGTGACAAGAGCGTGCGGTTCGTAGAAAAGAATCTGCTGCACAAAATTGATATTTACAGGTTTGGACTTATTCCATTGAAAGGAAAGGTAACAAAGATTTGGGGCGGTTCATCATCGTAGGAGGTTCTCTACCGAAAGCCTAAACGAAGTGGCTCTAACCATCAGGCCACGGCAAAAGCAACTTGGTTCTGAACAGCCAAGTACAGAATCTGATTTACCATATTGGAGTCATAAGAGGAGATCTTAAAGGGGTTGTAGGTGTGGGTTCCACCTTCAGTCTAGAATAGAGTGAAAAAGAGCAGACTGTGGCCTCCCTCTATTCTATGGGAGTGCTGAGTTCTATGAAACCTGCACCTATCTCTAGAACGGAGCCTACAAAGTGAAGGAGAGCAGAAGTGAAGGAGAGCAGAGCTGAAAATAGCCTGGCTGTTTTTGGAAGTTCCATAGAAATTAATTGGAAGTGCACCGCACAAGAGTGGCCACCAATCCGTTCACTTTTATGGGGCTGCCGGAAATATCTGCTCGGCTCTTTCTGGCACTCCCATAGAAATAAATGGCAGGCGGCCGTGCATGCATGGTCATTCTAGAGTGAAAGTGGGACCCGCACCTATCAGACACTGGTTGCATATCCTAGCAATGCGCCGCCAATGTTTGATGTGATGCCACCTCTTTAAAGACAGTTTGGCTTGAGTTTGCATTGAGTCATTTGCACCAAATTGATATATTTGGTTTATCTTCTCAAATAACACTTTTTATCAAGGCATGTGTTATCTTGGTCTTGAGATCCCCTGTGCCATGCTTAATTTCAGCAGAGGCACACACCTCATCATAAATTAAATGCATCCTCCATGCCCCTAGAATGAGATCTATGCCAGCTCATAGCGGATAAAGGTTTCATTCATCAGTTAAGCCAGAAAGTGGTGAGGGCAGCGTAAAAATGCAACTTCCACCTAAATTTAGGCACAATGGCGTTTAATAAACCAGTTTCTGGTGTAGTCACAGTAAATTACCCTTTTTTGCTACTTTTTCAAAAGTTGCAGTTGATAAATTTGGCGAAATCTAACATAGCAAAACACTTTTCCACATGTTTTAAAAATGGTATAAAATCACAAAAAAACAGAACAAAAATGGCATGCGCCAAAATTAGTGACTTTTGACAGCAGGAAACTGATGCAAATAGAATTATATACTCCGCCATGATTCTCCTTATTGGGAAGGCAAACGTCACAGCCAACTGTTTTCACTACTCCAATGCTTCTAAAATAAAAAATGAAGCAGCTTTGAGTAAAAATGTCCCACCGTTTTGTGCACATAAATCCTATGAAAATCGATCTCTCTCCATGGTAACAGACTACAATAAAATCCTGTGTAGTTTGATCCTACAGTCATACTGTACTCTCTTCCGTGTACCAAAGTTATCATAGATAGATGTATGAAATAAATAGAAATATCATAGTTACATAGTTAATACGGTTGAAAAAAGACATAAGTCCATCAAGTTCAACCAAGAGATAGGTGGGGACGCGAATCCCAGAAGGAAGAGAGACTTCGATATCTACACGTTTTCATAAGCATTAATGTTGTTTACTTTTAAGAATTCATCTAAATCCTTTTTAAAACCGTCCACTGTTCCTGCTGTGGCCACGTCCTGAGAAAGTCTATTCCACAGCTTCACACTTCTTACAGCTTTGACGCTTCTGGAGACTGAACTTTTTCCTCTCCAGTCGGAGGCAGCACCCCCTTGTCTTCTGAGGGCATTTTACATGGCACAGTTTTTCACCGTATTTTTTGTATGGCCCATTTATATATTTGTATAGGTTAATCATGTCCCCCCTTAGACGTCTCTTCCCAAAACTAAATAAATTCAATTCTTTTAATCTTTCTTCATAACTAAGACTCTCCATGCCCCTTATCAGTTTAGTCGCTCTCCTCTGCACTTTTTCCAGCTGTAGTGCATCCTTTCTATGGACTGGTGCCCAGAACTGAACTGCATATTGCAGATGAGGCTGCACCAACGCTTTGTAAAGTGGTAATATTACATCCCTGCCCACCGAGTCCATGCCTTGTTTAATGCAAGACAATATCCTGGTGGCCTTAGA
This sequence comes from Bufotes viridis, assembly GCA_033119425.1. Classification (NCBI taxonomy): domain Eukaryota; kingdom Metazoa; phylum Chordata; class Amphibia; order Anura; family Bufonidae; genus Bufotes; species Bufotes viridis. The sequence goes on along the minus strand of CM065592.1, from coordinate 418,058,448 downwards.
AGCAGCTGATTGACATTGTATGCTGTTATTCAATCTACCATCCATGAGGACACCAAAATCTTTCTCTATAAGTGACTCTCCCAGTGTTACATCACCTAGGACATATGAAGCACGGAGATCATTACTACCAAGATGCATAACTAGATTTGTCTACATTGAACCTCATTTGCCAAGTTGATGCCAAGTCGGCTTGTAGTATATGGACATCTTCGATAGACTGTACAGTTCTACATAGCTTAGTATCATCTGCAAAAATAGAAATGGTGCTATTAATTACGTCCTCGATATCATTAATAAATAAATTAAATAATAGAGGGGTCCAGCACTGAACCTTGGGTTACACCACTTATAACCCGGGACCATTCTGAATAGGAATCATTGACCACAACTCTCTGCAGCCAGTTTTCAATTCAATTACAAACTATACTTTCCATGCCTATAGACCTTACTTTACCTATTAAACATCTATGAGGGACAGTATCAAAAGCAAGTGGTGAGGGCAGCGTAAAAATGCCACTTTCACCTAAATTTAAACGCAATGGTGTTTAATAAACCAGTTTCCTGTGTAGGAGTCACAGTAAATTACCCTAAACAACTTATTTTGTGGTCTGTTAGCATTGAGATGCATACATTTACATAGAAGGTTTAGACACAAAATAATAGAAAAAGTTTAATTTAGGAGGTTGGTGCATTTCGCACTTTGGTAACATATTGCTAGGATATGCCACCAATGTCCGATAGGAGCGGGTCCCACCTCTGGGAACTGCACCTATGTCTATGTATCGTAAGGGTATTTTGTAAGTACTGACTGGTTCTGTCCCTTTTATTCTGTTCCCTTTTATTATTACCATTTTGTATAATGATAGTATCATTATCAATCTAGTACCCATCCCCCATTGTGTTGATGTGCTCAGCAATTTTATGCACTCCCATAGAAGTGAATAGACGATGGCTCCCTAATTATCTTTGGGGACCCTGTTCTAGAGATAATGGTGGGTCCAAGAGGTGAGATATTTCCTGTGTGTTGAAAAGGAACCAGTAAGTGACGAGCATGCACCCAGTAAAGGTCAGAATGGGAGTGACATGAGTCGTTTATATTTTTTAACCCACTCTGAAGCCTTTGGCACAATGTATTCCCCCACTGGACAACCCTTTAAAGAACCCCTATTTAAATGTATCTATAAAGTTAAAAACATCATAGAAAATGAAAATGTGAATACCCCAGATTAAAACATTATTATTAGTGTTATGATTTGCAGGCTATGTGTAAATGAGATACTGGTATATATGAGGGAATGGGAACAACTAGATTACACATATTACTTCTAGATCTAGAGCTCATTAGTGAAGGCAGTCGTTAATCTCCAGGAATCTAGAGATACACAAGGAATAAAGTCTCTCAAGTGTCTTTCTTTGTCAGCTGCTCTCTTGATCATTCAACTGTTCTCAACTTTTCCTCTGTCTTGTCAAATAACACCCATAATGTATTCTTCATCCTGTTGTTCACTCGGATGTAAGAGTCACAGACAATTTTAATGAACAGCTGGATGTACAAATCACATTTACAGAAAGCTAATATTTTTTGAGTTATTGAGAAGACATTCTAAGGGGACCTGACCTTATTTTCCCTGCAGGAAGTGAACATTTGGGTGGGCACTGGTCCACAATGGTAGTTGTCTGGTTGCAGAGGTAAATCTAGGACTGTGGCCCAACGCCACTCCTGCAGATCATCCTCTATTACTATTTACTATTATTGTCTATCAGATTCAGATACATGACCCCATGAAGAAGCCGTGACTGTACGGAGAAGCCGTGCCAAAACAAAATTTAGGAGAACAGCCAAACAAAACCAAGGTCAGGGTCACAAGCTTGGGGTCAATGACAACAGACCTGCCTGGATCGGGTTTACAGGCAATGGTTTAGAAATGAAGTCACAGATCAAGGTCAGTTACATGGACAGAAATTCTCAGATACAGGAACTTTGAGTGCCAGGGCAAGTTAGGACCCAAAATCCTGGTGCTTGGTTCCCAGAAAGAGGTTTATAAATGTGTGGCAATATGATGTCAGAGAGAGGTGTTCAAAATTGGAGGCAGTACCATACTAGGGCCAATAGAGGGAAATCGGCCTTGTAGTACTGCACAACAGCCACTAGGGACAGCTCTGGAACTGGAATCGGGCTAAGAGTTAGACAGAGAAGAGTCTGCCCAGCTGGTGGAACCGTAATACATGATAAGTAGGAACTTGGATCAATTTTTCCAACAAATATTCTGCTCTTCAACATCTTCTGAGAAAAAAATATTACAATACGTTTATATTTACAAAAATCTGATTAATATGGTAGTTAACCTAGAGAACAACGGGGTTTACATGAGTTTTTTTTTTAAAAAGGCTGCATAATGGTTGTGCTTCTTTTTACAATAATAACTGTGAAGAAACAGTTATGTTTGGGCTTCCCTAAAATCTCTTTCAGTCATATTTTTCCCCGTTTCAGCTGCATAGCTCGATTCATTTCTCTCAGAAGCTGGAGGTGTATTCCTTCTGCCAGTACTGTATGCAGTGACCTCACTTCCCTTACTTTACACTATGTTTGTTTTCTAGGGAGCTCAAAAATCTAATTAGGGGGATAAATCACACTTACAGAAAAGCGAGAGGCTCTTGTGATGTTCAAAAGCAGTGAAAAAGCAGTTATTCTATAAGGCTCAGGATTTCAGTTAGCTCTGACACGCCCCCCTCTTACCCTCAGCCATCTTCTTAGTCTCTGTTACCAGGGCACCATTCTCTAGTTTACATTTTACTGCTTTGGCCTTGACAAAAGGTCCAGGGATCGCCATGTTCTGGCTCGTGAGTGCCTACAAGCAGAAGTGCACTGGCCTCTCTTTAGTCAAATGCTGTACACACCCCATGATAATTATTTGTCTGAATGGTAAAACTTATTTTTTACTCTTTGGCTCTTTTTTTTCACAGCCTAAATCAGAAGAACAGGAATACTTATAATTTGCTTCTGATAAAACTTGCAACAAGATTTACTAGAGCCAAGACGGCAGCTTGCTTCACTGGTGTCAAAAAAGTGTCAATAAATGCATTGATGCTAAAATGTGTCAAAGACTCCAGCTGTTAAATCATTAAAATAGGATGACATGATTGGCACGCGAGGTCACCTGGAGTGAATAGGAAACAAATGCCAATAGATGAAACTTTCACACAAGCAAGAAATCACAACTTTAATTAAATTTATAGGTCAGTAAAATAACATAAAATATTCTAAATTTTTTAAAAAAAGTTCTATTCTTTTATGTACTCTGTCTTCAGAGTCTTTGGACCTGGGTTCCTGGGTCATTCCACCGAAAATCTCACTCCACAACATAGCTCTAAAGCTGGCAAAAAAAGGTGATATCTCACATGTATATCTGCTTGTTTATGTGACCATACTTTTGGCCAATCTCATTATAAACAAGACAAGGGATTCAAGTCATCCCCTTTGTATGGTGGAATGGCAATGGAAAGTGGGCCACTCGGAAGCTGCCTTGGGCGGTGTCCTTCTCCGCCTTTTGCCAAAGTTTGGTGGCATCATTACTGTCTTCGTTCAGCCCCCGATCATCTGTTGCCTCCTGCTCTGCACCTAGCTGCGTCATGGCTGCTATAAGGACACGTGCATGTTCCATTCTTTCTCCTAAAGGGGCATCATGGTCCAAGTAATTTTCTGCTCATCCGTCGGCTTGCCAGCTATTTCAATCTGACTGTTCCACCTTCACCATGTCTGAGCAACAAGGTTCCTAGATTCCTGCTATTATTAAGATGGGTTAATACAGTTACTACATCTGGAATTTGACGGTGTTTATTGATTTCATACCATGATTGTGGCCTGCATGAACTCTATCTGTACACCCCTACTGAACACCATGATTTTTTTTAAACAGCTCACAATGGTGAAAAATAACAAAAGGAATCATGGAACCCTACAGGGCGATGAACCCTACAGAAAAATGTTCCTTTTCGATGTCCAGAGAGCTGCCAGGGTCCTCTTCATAGCTGCCAGCCGGGTACATAATGACCTCATGTTCTCAGCTTTAATTAAGGGTACTTTCACACTAGCGTTGGTGCGGATCCGTCTGTTTATTTGTACAGACGGATCCGCACCTCTAATGCAAACGTTTGTATCCGTTCAGAACGGATCCGTTTGCATTAGCTTTAAAGAAAAATAACAAAGTCCAAAACGGATCCGTTTTGACTTACATTGAAAGTCAATGGGGAACGGATCCGTTTTCAAATGCACCATATTGTGTCACTGACAACGGATCCGTCCCCATTGACTTACATTGTAAAAAAAAACGGATCCGTTAGGCTCCGCCTCTTCAGACGGACACCAAAATGCTGCATGCTGCGTTTTGGTGTCCGCCTCCAAAACGGAATAGAGGCGGAACGGAGCCGAACTGATGCATTCTGAACGGATCCTTATCCATTCAGAATGCATTGGGGCTGAACTGATCCGTTTTGGACCGTTTGTGAGAGCCCTGAAACGGATCTCACAAACGGAATCCAAAACGCTAGTGTGAAAGTAGCCTAATGTAGGAGTATCAGGCACTTATGCACCTTACCAACGCCCTTCTGAATTCAACAATATCTCCATCCCCAGGACGGTGATACAGTTGAAAACTGTGGCAAGGGCTACAGTATTTTGCGCTGAACTACAGTATTTGGTTCTGCTGAGGCTGTAGTTTGTGCTGCACTCTAGTATTTTGGCCTGCACTGTGTTATTCCTGGCCCCGTCTATTTCTGCTCTACCTAATGCTTACCCTAACTTCTTGTGTTGCCCCACCTTCTCTAAGTTTGGATCAGCCTACAACATAGGGCGGTGAAAGGAATAATAGCTTAATAATATTCTTCTGCTCCGGGCTAATGCATCCTTTGTCCCCCGATGGTCTCTAGTCTTTCTGTCTACATGATACGTGACCACTGCAGCCAATCACTCCAGTGGTGTCGACACACTCCTGCTACAGTTACTATGGCATGTTGTCGCTGGAGTGGGAAGAACAAAGACTAGCTGGAGACCAGGGAAGTATTTAGATAGTGGTAAGGTATTACTCTTTTTGTAATTTTGCACAGTCATAAGTGGGGTTAGATAACTACTAAACTATACCAGTCCACAAGAACTTTTTACCTTTTGTGTCAACCCTATCAACTCATAGACTGTAAACTCTTGTGGGCAGGGCCCTTACTACTTTTGTATTAATTGTTGACTTGTTTTTAGTGATGTATGATTCTGTTTGTACATGAACCCTCTGATTGGAAATCGCAGAATATGTTGCCACTATATAAATAAAGATTATTATACCCCCATTAGTAGGCAAAATGCCTTAAACTCTGCCCTCCAGTTTAGCCCTCAACCAAATCTGATGGCAACATAGCAGGTACACACCCTAAGGTTAGCTTGTGACAGACATTCCTCGAATCTACATGATAGAATAATACATCTGTTTGACCCTGTACAGGGGTCTGGATTCTGCTGCAGTGGAACTACCAGTCCGCTACCTCTTGGATGCCATTGCAGAGCACTGAGGGATCAGGCAAGACTGTAGTCAGGGACAGGCCAAAGTCAATGCAGGCAAAGCAAACTGATAAGTCCAAGGCTGGAAGAGTCAGAACGGAAATCAGGCAGAGATAAGGTCAGGCAGGGAAGGGTCAAATCCAGAAATCAGCCAGAAGTCGGTACACAATACAGGCAAACAATCTAAAGGCACACATTTGCAGGACACTAGAGTACTAGAACCTATTGCTCAGGCAATTTCCCATAGGAGAAGGTGGCTTAAATACTTCTAGGTGGCCAGTTATTGGCTAGGGAAGATTTGAGTTCAAGCTTCTGGGATGCAGAAGCAACCAAGCAGGTGAGCAGAGTGCTGCCCATGACCACCGGGAGATGTGGAGCGGTGGTGGCCATGAACTGCCACCATAACAACATCGCAACAGCAGTGCAACTTCATCAACTTCTTCTGAGACATCTGATTATTCCCCATTATCCCTACAAACATTTTCTGAGATGCTCCTTCTTGCCTGAATGTTTTTGCCTCCGCCAGAAATTGTGCAGATCTCCTGAAGCGTAACATTCCTTTAATTTTATAGTCTTTTTTTTCTAGGGCACAATTTCTCATTTCACTTCTTCATATTTATTTCAGCAAACGGTAGAAGATGGCTGCACTCTGTGTGCTGAAGAGTCATGTTAATTGACAGGCTTCAAAGCCAGGAGCAGCCTTCGTTCACAATAATAAATCATCCTATTGTTTTTCCCAACCATCATGTCAGTAATAATAGCTTTAGCGCAAATAATAACAGTGACAAAATCCGACGCTTGAAGTCCTGAAGCAGAAAGCGTACAATTTTTTTTTCTTATGGAGGTTCTTAAAAAACACGAGAACTTCCTTTCTTTACTGCATATTGTATGAATTTCGAAAATAGGTAATTGCCGTTGACAGCACGCCAGGAAACAATTCAGTCTTAAAAGTGTGCTAAAATGTAAAAATAATATGTATAAAATAATACATTGCGTTGAAGGACGCAGATGGTATTCTACGCTACAAAAGGATTTAAAGTGAAATAAAGTGAAATAAATTTTAATATATTTGACTGCTGGATGATTGACAGTCATTCACAAAGCTGATAATAATCTATAAGAAGTATTCATTACTCCATACAATGCCAAATCACGGTAGCAAGAATAGATGTGGCTTTCTCTTAAAGTTAAAGGCACTCTTGATTGTTCAAAAATATTTCAGACCCACCATAAGGAACATGTGCCACTTTAGGATACCTTACAGATGGCTCAGTATTGCTGATATCATTCAATGGTGTGTTAAAATGCCAGGGACAGGGCTAGTGTAAAGGTGGTCACACCTGCCTCTTCAGAAAACCCAAGAGAGTTTGAGTTACACTCCTGACTCTGCCCATGACTCTGAAAATGAAGAAACTGGTTTAGAAAGCCACTGAAAACAAAAGTAGGTGTATACTGCGCCAATACTATTATGCCCAGAGTATCTGCACGCCGATCGTAACTCCTAAACACCTGGTGTTTAGGAGTTACGATCGGCGTGCAGATACTCTGGGCATAATAGTATTGGCGCAGTATACACCTACTTTCGTTTTCAGTGTGTACCTTGATTACAGCGGGCGGTGCGGTCCCCTGTGGTATACTGCAGCCTTTGTTCACATTGGATTGGAGGGTGCGCGATATAGCAATCTTCTATAGAGTGGTTTAGAAAGCCAATGGTTTATCATAGGAGAGACCATGAAAAATGGTTTGCCCTCACATGGTACCCCTACTCGTATCTGAATAAAACTGGACGTTCAAGTGGGGAAAGCATTCCAAAATTTGCAACCAAGTTCTGTCTAAGGCTCTTTTCACATGTTTACCCATGCCCTAATGATGATATTTCCAGATGCCCATGTTAAAAAAGTATAGGAGGTCATTTATTATACTGAAACTACGCCTATATTAGTCATATTTCAGGCACAGATGGCGGTGCAACGGTTAGATGTGCCGCTATCTGTGACTTTTCTCCGCTCACGCCAGGGAAAGCCTGGATGCCTCTGTATTTTATAGTATAATGCGCTTCATATTCCATACAGTAAAAAGGAAATTGGTATCACCGACATATACTGCCTGATTGTGGCCAAAAACGCCATGTGAAATAAGCCTAAGGCCCCTTTCACACGGGCGAGTTTTCCGCGCGGGTGCAATGCGTGAGGAGGACGCATTGCACCCGCATTGAATCCGGACCCATTCATTTCTATGGGGCTGTGCACATGAGCGGTGATTTTCACGCATCACTTCTGCGTTGCGTGAAAATCACAGCACGCTCTATTTTGTGCGTTTTTCACGCAACGCAGGCCCCATAGAAGTGAATGGGGCTGCGGGAAAATCGCAAGGATTCGCAAGCAAGTGCGGATGCGTTGCGATTTTCCCGCATGGTTGCTTAGCGACGGGACCAGATCTTTATTATTTTCCCTTATAACATGGTTATAAGGGAAAATATTAGCATTCTCAATAAAGAATGCATAATAAAATGAAGATGAAGGGGTTAAAAATAATAAAACTTAACTTACCTTAGCCACTTGATTGCGTAGTTGCGATCTGTCATCTCTCTTCATGCTTTAACTAACAGCTTAAGGACCTGTGATGACGTCACATCACATGGTCCAATCACATGGTCCATCTTACCATGGTGATGGACCATGTGATTGGATCCATGTGATGTGACGTCATCACAGGTCCTTTAGTTGCTAGCTGAAGCTTGAAGACAGAAGACAGATCGCAACTACGCGATCAAGTGGCTAAGGTAAGTTAATTTGTATTATTTTAAACCCTTCATCTTCATTTTACTATGCATTCTTTATTAGAATGCTAATATTTTCCCTTATAACCATGTTAGAAGGGAAAATAATAAATTCGCCAGAATACTCTACTCCGAAACCGGACTTCAGTGATGAAGTCCAGCTTCGGGTCTGGCTACTAAACATGGCGATTTTTCACACGCGCTGCAAAACACATTACAAACGTTTGCACCAGCGTGGAAAAATCGCGCATATTCCCGCAACGCACCCGCCTCTTATCCAGGCGTCAAACATGACGCCCGTGTGAAAGAAGCCTTAGATTTGTTGACCAATTTGCCTTGTTCCATTCCACATCAAACTTCTTCGAACTGACTGAAATCAGATTGCCACTCATGCTATAACAGTGACAACTCTTGGTCCTTGTTTTCTTCCAGAAAACCCATAACCAAGTTCTGGGTTTGGGAAACAATGTTGAAAAAAGTTGAATTCTGAAGGACCGTACAGGGGGCGTAAATGCATCCATCAGTTCTGTGCGCATCAGCTTCTTTCAAGTTCTGGGGTTTCATAGAAATGGGGTTGGGAAACAATGTTAAAAAAGTTAAATTTTGAAGGACCGTACAGGGGGGCATCAATGCATCCATTAGTTTGGTGCTTTAATAGCGCATCAGCTTCCCTCTAAATTGTCTTGCTGTTGTTGATGGTAGTTCATCCATCTGGACATGACGGAGCATTCTCATTTTAAAGAATATGCCATCAACTCATGAGTATTAGGGGTCCTTCCTCTGGAACCACCATTGATCCCGAGAATAAAGTAGGCACAGCACTGGTTTTGCATTACATTACTTTCACCGTTGTTCCCTGCACAGTGGTGCTTAGGCTACGGGCTGTGTGGGATACGGAGTTCCTTTTACAGCTCGTGACCAGGAGTGCTCCTGCAGGGAAAACGTAGAAGGGGCCACAGTGCCACACCAATTCTGCAACTCTATATTCTCATGACTGATGGAGGTTCTAGAAATCGGATCTCCACCAATCACATCGCTAATCATATCCACATCAAGCTTCTTTGAACTGATTGAAATCAGATTGACACTCATAGTTACACTCCTGACTCTGCCCATGACTCTGAAAATGAAGAAACTGGTTTAGAAAGCCACTGAAAACAAAAGTAGGTGTATACTGCGCCAATACTATTATGCCCAGAGTATCTGACGCCTGATCGTAACTCCTAAACACCTGGTGTTTAGGAGTTACGATCGCGTCAGATACTCTGGGCATATAGTCATTGGCGCAGTATACACCCTACTTTGTTTTCAGTGTGTACCTTGATTACAGCGGGCGGTGCGGTCCCCTGTGGTATACTGCAGCCTTTGTTCACATTGGATTGGAGGGTGCGCGATATAGCAATCTTCTATAGAGTGGTTTAGAAAGCCAATGGTTTATCATAGGAGAGACCATGAAAAATGGTTTGCCCTCACATGGTACCCCTACTCGTATCTGAATAAAACTGGACGTTCAAGTGGGGAAAGCATTCCAAAATTTGCAACCAAGTTCTGTCTAAGGCTCTTTTCACACGTTTACCGATGCCCTTCTGAAGTTTTTATCAGGATGATATTTCCAGATGCCCATGTTAAAAAAGTATAGGAGGTCATTTATTATACTGAAATACGCCTATATTAGTCATATTTCAGGCACAGATGGCGGTGCAACGGTTAGATGTGCCGCTATCTGTGACTTTTCTCCGCTCACGCCAGGGAAAGCCTGGATGCCTCTGTATTTTATAGTATAATGCGCTTCGTATTCCATACAGTAAAAAGGAAATTGGTATCACCGACATATACTGCCTGATGGTGGCCAAAAACGCCATGTGAAATAAGCCTAAGGCCCCTTTCACACGGGCGAGTTTTCATGCGGGTGCAATGCGTGAGGAGGACGCATTGCACCCGCACTGAATCCGGACCCATTCATTTCTATGGGGCTGTGCACATGAGCGGTGATTTTCACGCATCACTTCTGCGTTACGTGAAAATCACAGCACGCTCTATTTTGTGCGTTTTCACGCAACGCAGGCCCCATAGAAGTGAATGGGGCTGCGGGAAAATCGCAAGCATTCGCAAGCAAGTGCGGATGCGTTGCGATTTTCCCGCATGGTTGCTTAGCAACGGGACCAGATCTTTATTATTTTCCCTTATAACATGGTTATAAGGGAAAATATAGCATTCTCAATAAAGAATGCTTAGTAAAATGAAGATGAAGGGTTAAAAATAATAAAACTTAACTTACCTTAGCCACTTGATCGCGTAGTTGCGATCTGTCATCTCTCTTCATGCTTTAACTAACAGCTTAAGGACCTGTGATGGCGTCACATCACATGGTCCAATCACATGGTCCATCTTACCATGGTGATGGACCATGTGATTGGACCATGTGATGTGACGTCATCACAGGTCCTTTAGCTGTTAGCTGAAGCTTGAAGACAGAAGACAGATCGCAACTACGCGATCAAGTGGCTAAGGTAAGTTAATTTTTATTATTTTTAAACCCCTTCATCTTCATTTTACTATGCATTCTTTATTAAGAATGCTAATATTTTCCCTTATAACCATGTTAGAAGGGAAAATAATAAATTCGCCAGAATACTCTACCCGAAACCGGACTTCAGTGATGAAGTCCAGCTTCGGGTCTGGCTACCAAACATGGCGATTTTTCACACGCGCGTGCAAAACACATTACAAACGTTTGCACCCGCGTGGAAAAATCGCGCATATTCCCGCAACGCACCCGCCTCTTATCCAGGCGTCAAACATGACGCCCGTGTGAAAGAAGCCTTAGATTTGTTGACCAATTTGCCTTGTTCCATTCCACATCAAACTTCTTCGAACTGACTGAAATCAGATTGCCACTCATGCTATAACAGTGACAACTCTTGGTCCTTGTTTTCTTCCAGAAAACCCATAACCAAGTTCTGGGTTTGGGAAACAATGTTGAAAAAAGTTGAATTCTGAAGGACCGTACAGGGGGCGTAAATGCATCCATCAGTTCTGTGCGCATCAGCTTCTTTCAAGTTCTGGGGTTTCATAGAAATGGGGTTGGGAAACAATGTTAAAAAGTTAAATTTTGAAGGACCGTACAGGGGGCATCAATGCATCCATTAGTTTGGTGCTTTAATAGCGCATCAGCTTCCTCTAAATTGTCTTGCTGTTGTTGATGGTAGTTCATCCATCTGGACATGACGGAGCATTCTCATTTTAAAGAATATGCCATCAACTCATGAGTATTAGGGGTCCTTCCTCTGGAACCACCATTGATCCCGAGAATAAAGTAGGCACAGCACTGGTTTTGCATTACATTACTTTCACCGTTGTTCCCTGCACAGTGGTGCTTAGGCTACGGGCTGTGTGGGATACGGAGTTCCTTTTACAGCTCGTGACCAGGAGTGCTCCTGCAGGGAAAACGTAGAAGGGGCCACAGTGCCACACCAATTCTGCAACTCTATATTCTCATGACTGATGGAGGTTCTAGAAATCGGATCTCCACCAATCACATCGCTAATCATATCCACATCAAGCTTCTTTGAACTGATTGAAATCAGATTGACACTCATACTATAAAAGTGACAACTCTTGGTCCTTGTTTTCTTCCAGGAAACCCATAACCAAGTTCCAGGGTTTTATAGAAACGGACTTAGGAAACAATACTGAAAAAAGCTAAATTTTGAAGGACCCTACAGGGGGCGTAAATGCATCAAATCAAATCGCCAATCATATCCATAAGATGGAATTAACCTTTAAGACACAAAGTTTCGTTGACATAGTAGGACAAGTAATACAGTATTATTCTGATAATTCCTGGTGAGCAACCGACTGTCTAGGGAGGGTGAACAGGGACTGGGGGTTAACCTCCCCCCCCTTCCCCCTGTTGTGGGGTGTACTGGCCCCTGTTGTGTCCTGGAAGGGATAATCAGGGACAGCAGGGGTTATGTGGAGATCTTCCTGTGGCCGGGGGGAGGCGGGCAAGCAAGCAGGGCATATAAACCCCTGTCCGGCCTCTTCACTTCCTCTTTAGTGGAAGCGCTGTGTCCCTCCCTCCCTTTATGGTTTTCAGCGTTGGATGGAGTTTTTTCTTACAGTTTGCTGGTTTCTTATGTGTTGGTTCTGGTACAGTGAGGGGTACACCCCTGGCGAGTTGTGAAGTCACAGCGGGCGGCAAGTGAATACAACGGAGAACTGTTGGAGACAAATTGGCATTACTGCCCACTTGGAGTCCAGCGGCTGGCAGACCACCCGCTTCTGGTTATGGTGTTATATGGTTTTGCCGTTTAATAAGCCATGGCCGATTACCACCCAACAATAAAGGTGTTAAAGAAGGAGAACAGTTGTCGGTGTCCTTTTGTCAATGGTGCTGGTATGGGAGGGGCCAGAAGTGATATTGGGTCTACCCTCTCCTCCTTTTCCTGTGGTATTACCAACAGTCCTACAAGTAGTTACAAGCATTCTTGTTCACTACAGTCTAGTATAGCACTACAATGAAGTTATGACCACTGAAGATTTGGTTATTTCTGGTGAAAGCACTGACACCACTGGCAGAAAGGCAGACCCAAGCAGAAAGCCTTCACCATGCTTCCCTCTTGGTTGCAGACATTGACCCACATGACTCCTTTCTACTATACTATTTATTACTTCTGTCGAGAATTTTAAAGAGCTTGTCCACTCCTTTAAAAGTGATGGATCCTCGGGATAGACCATCGCCCTCTGATCAGCTGTCCTGCAGTAGCTCTAGTACTGGGACCACACAGCTACGTCCACTGTATAGTGGACAGAGCTGGTTACTCCATTGATGCCTCGATGCACAATGGATGGATCTGTGTAGTTGTGGCGCTGACTTCCCGTGACGGAGCTACTGCAGAACAGCTTTTGGTGATCTATCCCGAGGACAGGCCATCAATAGTAAAACACTGGGCAACCCCTTTAATGACCAAGGCTTTTTCTTTTCATTTTCATGTTGTTTTTTATTATTCTGAAACTTTTTAATTTTTCTGTCAAGTTAGGCTACTTTCACACTAGCGTTTTAGTTATCCGGTATTGAGATCCGTCATAGGGGCTCAATACCGGAGATGAAAAAAATGCTTCAGTTTTGTTCCCATTCATTGTCAATGAGGACAAAACTGAACTGAACAGAACGGAATGCTCCAAAATGCGTTCCGTTCCGTTTAGTTGTGTTTCCATACCGCAGCATGTTATAGTTTGCTTTCCGTCCTGGGATGCGGAGCAAGACAGATCCGGCATGACCCCCAATGCAAGTCAATGGGGACGAATCCGTTTTCTCTGCCACAATAGAAAACGGATACGTCCCCCATTGACTTTCAATGGAGTTCATGACGGATCCATCTTGGATATGTTAAAGATAATACAACCGGATCCGTTCATAACGGATACAGATGGTTGTACTATCAGTAACGGAAGCGTTTTTGCTGAACCCAGTCGGATCCAGTAAAAACGCTAGTGTGAAAGTAGCCTTAGCCATGTCGAAGCTTGTGTTTTGCATAGCAAGCTGTATACCGGCACAAATTGGGGGGTACATATAATTTGTTGAATGACTTTTACTATTTTCTTTGGGGGAAGGTAGAAAAAAACAGCAATTCTGCCTCATTCATTAGCCGTGTAAGCGCTTGTCTTTTTGCGGTATAGGTTTCTACCACTTTGGTGTGCATACATCTTTTTCATTGCCTTTAATTCCAGTGTTTTGGGCGGAACAAAGTTTTTTTTTATGCTGCTCAATATGTGGGTAAATAACCTGATCGTTTTATAGTGCGAGTCATTATGGGCAGAGTTGAGCGAAACGAGCTTCGGATGCTTAATCCGAAGTCGCTTCATTCAAAACTTTGGAATAAGACTGTACGGAGAGTCGTCTCCATACAGTATTAGAACGTATGGGCTCCGATGAGCCGAAGTTAGTTATACACAAAGTCGTGCGTGACTTCGTTGGATAACTTCGGTAATTGATTTTTAAAGTGGAAAACCACTTTAAAACTTGAAACTGAACTCGGCTTCGGTTCCGACTAGTATCTCAGAACCAAAGCCGAGTTCGTCTCATCAGAGCCCATACTTTCTAATACTGTACGGAGACGGATCTCCGTACAGTATTATTCCAAAGTCTTGAATGAAGCAGCTTCGCTCAATTCTAATTATTGACATGGTAAAGCCAATCATAGCTATATTTTATTTTGTTTTTCATAGAAAAAAAAGCTTGTTTCATAAAATTTTATTGAAGTTTTAGTTACAAGATATATTAGTTTAGGCTTTACATCAAATACTGCTACCACTACAGTTTTATTCTACTACTACTGTATTATGTCTAGCAGGGCCTAATAGGAGCACAAAGCTGGCAGACCTTTGGGGCCTTCAATAGGCCCCCAGCTGACATAGAAACGGGCATAGCGCGTTTCGCTTTGGCGCCAATGAGCTAACACAGGTAGCCCACTTTCAGTTGATGCTGTAGCTGATATTGACAACAGTATCTAAGGTGTTATATGGCCCGATCAGAGCACCTGGATCTGAATAGTTTTGTAATTGCATGCATCTGTATAGCGCCACCTGCTGCTTGCTCTTTTTTTAATTTCTCTGTCCTGCCCACTGAGATGGAAGCCCATGCTCAGTTCCAGGACACACCCCTTAGAAAGGACACGCTGCCCCTAAGATGACAGCTTGATATAAATCTAGCAGTGCAATTGGAGTGATGAATGGGGAGATTTCTGGATCCATGTGAGGTACAGAGCTGGTTTTAGCTCTATTAGAAAGAGGTTGTCATGTACTGATTTTCATTTTTTCCATTATTCATGGGATAACTCCTTTATAATATAATTCAGCATATAAAAAATACTCTTGCATTTAAAAATGCTCCCACTTCTTCTCCTATTCTTTACTTCAATATAAAGGCTCCCCCTGGTGTTAATATGTATAGTAAGGTGCATGTCCACTTACTGAGGTGGTCGCACATGCTCAGTTCCATCCTTCAGCTGCCACCAACCATATCTACAGTTAGAAGTTGTGACAGCTACAGTTGTGAGAGCTGCTGCAGAAAGGACACACCGCCTTAAAAAGGATACACCCCCTGAGCTGTGATGAGGAGGATAGCTGCAGCAGAAAGGACACTCCTCCTGAGACATGTCTCCTTAAGTAACAGCCTAAAGAGAGTCTAGCAGAGCAATTGGAGGAATGAATGGGGAGATCTCTGTATCTATATGAGGTACAGGGCTGGTTCTAGCTTTGTTAGAAATATATTGTCATGTACTATACTGTATGATGTCTGAGTTTAATTTTTACGTCAGTAATGGCATAACCCCTTTAAGAGGCAAAGCCTGGCTCTCGTTCACGTAAAAATGGAGGATATGACAGCCAGAAGTTCAGGACTCCTTTTAGCCATTAATTCATATCTTCAGCAATTTTCTATATTCTGAATATAAAATATTTGATTGAAAAATGACTACTACCTTCTGTATGAAGAAGGACAGTGAGTGTGCACATTTATTGCGATGTAAAAGTAATATTGGACATTACGAGGTTGTAGAGACTGATACTGGGGGAAGTATCCAGCACACCGTTATTACTACACTGCCATGAATATAAGTGCACGTGCATTCCCCTTCAACCATAATGACAAGGTATAAAAGAATCATTGCCGTGATAATGGCCCTATGTGAAAGGAGGTTTTACATGGCCATCTAGAGGAATCATTCAGTAAGTGCTGCAGACAGGGAGTCTATGTAGAAAATGGTTAATGCAAAATAGACAAAGAAAATTTTATGCACGCAAAAGTATTGGGCCCCAGCCATTAATCATTAAATTCAGCTTCATTCGGTGCCATTGACACAGGTGTATAAAATCCAGCCCCTAGCAATACATTTGTGAAAGTCAGATGGGAGTGATGTAAAGCCCCGGACTCTGGAGCGTGTTCTGTGGAGGGAGAAATTACGCTTCTCTATCTGGCGATCTGATGGG
Organism: Bufotes viridis; assembly: GCA_033119425.1. Classification (NCBI taxonomy): domain Eukaryota; kingdom Metazoa; phylum Chordata; class Amphibia; order Anura; family Bufonidae; genus Bufotes; species Bufotes viridis. The sequence continues at coordinate 418,042,132 of CM065592.1, read as the reverse complement.
CAAGTCTGGGTTTGGTGAATGCCAGGAGAACGTTACCTGCCGGACTGCTTTGTGCCAGCTGTAAGGTTTGGAGGAGGAGGGATAATGCTATGGGGTTATTTTACAGGGATCGGCCTTGGCCCCTTAGTTCCAGTGAAGGCAAATCTTAATGCTTCACCCTACCAAGACATTCCGGACAATTGTAGGCTTCCAACCTTGTGGAAACAATTTGGGGAAGGCCCTTTTCTGTTCCATTATCCCCAAGTGCACAAAGCAAGGTCCATAAAGGAATGGTTGGAAGAACTTGACTGCCCCGCACAAAGCCCTGACCTCAACCCCATCCAACAGCTTTGGGATTAACTAGAAAACTAGATTTTGAGCCAGACGTTGACCTCACAGATGCTCTACTGGATGAATGGCCAAAAGATCCCACAGACACCCTCCAAAATCTTGTAGAAGGCCTTCACAGAAGAGTGGAAAGGGAGAACCAACTCTATATTAATGCCCACGGATTTCGAATGGCAGGTCAGAAAGCTCCTGTAGGTGTCGTGTGCAGGTTTTGCCAATACTTTTGGCCATATATTTAGTGCTTTAATATATATGAGTAGGAGAAGGATGGTAGGGTACAAATAAGAAAAGAAAGCGGGGGTATATCGACAGTAGGTAAATATTTTTAAACTTCCTGCTATTATGTAGGAAGTCAATATCAAATTCCTAAAATTGAGCATTATTTATTACTATAACATATGTTTAAGAAAATAATGCAAACAACAGATATTGTACAATCAATTCCCTAAATTCACGATCACAAAAAAATCTGATTTCAATTAAAATAGTGCCCCCCAGTGTATAAAAAACTCTCTACAGACGCACACAGGAACACTTGCTCTTTTTCTGGACTGGAGGCAGCTGTCACGCTTCGGTGTGGGAGGGAAACACCACACCGAGCATAGGAGGGAAGGGGGAAACAGGGAACCAGGCCTGAGAACTAGGGAAGGAAGATGGACACCTCCTAATAGAAACCCTAACCAAAATCCTGACTACAAGTATGAACAGACCCCATACACAGGAATACCTAGAGTCCTATAAAGCCCTATAGGACCCTGGTACTCATGGCAGGGACGAGACTACCTGTTCCTCCAAAAGGAAGGACGAACGGGAGTCTACCTCAGGCCCAATACAAACAATAGAGAAATGCAACACACAGAACCCAAACAAAATACAAAAGGGAAAGGAAAGACTTAACTTCAAAGAGGTTATTGAAGCACCAGGAACTTAGCCGAGATCCAACCACCAACAATCCACAGGCACAGAAGCTATATACTGCACAGCATAGTGGGAGAAGCAACTATAAATAAGGAAGGTAAAATGACCACATAAGCATCACCTGGAGGCAAGGGCTGTGCCATTACCAGAAACAACACAGACACCTACTGTTCCACAAGAAAAACCTGTCAGATCAAACCACGTGTTGCCAGTCTCACAGATCTCCTGCCCCTCACTGTCGCCGGGACATCCGTATGTCTCGGTACGTCTGTGACAGCAGCAGGACCTGACACTCCAAGTGTGGTGATGTCACATGAGCACTTTGGGAGCGTCATGTCCTGCTGTATCCACTGTACAGCAAGTGTTCCTGCATGTGGCTGTGGTGAGGTGAGTATTTATTTTTTTCAGTGTAACCATTTTTAATGTCCCTTAGATGGGTGCACTTTTGTCTAACTGGCCGATAAAAACGGGCCCATAGACTTCATTGGTTCAGTCAAACGGCCATTTCCACTAATGTGTGAATAAGACCTGAGCATAGGGCTCCATGATGGTCATGCGCCTAAGCGGGAAAAACTTACAAATACAATAATTCTGACATGGTTAAATTTCTTGCAAAGTGACTTTTTCTCCTATCAGAAAACCGAGTGACCGTCCCAGTAATCCCCAGTTTTCCTCTGACCTTTGAATGAAGCCACTGAGCATAAATCTTGGCAAAGGTTCTTCTGGCCAAGAGCTTACTAATGACTACTGCCATCTATAGTGCATATGAAAGAGTCCATGAAAAAAATAAGCCCATATCTATTTTGGGGGTTGTCTGACTAAAAAATTAAAATTAAGTAGAGACAGGGGTGTAAAAATAAAAAAACAGTCAATTGCCTCATAAAGGTCCCACCAGTCCAACGCTAGGGTTCTCATCCCTGCTATTTCTGGTTCCCAAAGGCCCAGATGTGTTGATGTGCCGTTTCCACTTATGGGACCACTCTAATCACCAACCGTTTGTTCAAGAACAGCAAGTGACAGCAGAAGCTTAGGAGCCACATGCCGTTCTTGCACACAGGACTACTGGGGCCAGTTATTGACTGGAGTGGAAACAGTGGGAACGGCATGTCATCCCTTCGGGATCGGTCCAATGGGAAACAGTAGAGACGGGAGCTGCGGTTCTGGACTGGTAGGACCTTCTTAAGGTGAGTTTTTTTTATATTTTTTTACACAATCCCCCTTTCTCTAATTAATTTTATAAATTTTTGGTTGGCCAACCCCCTTCGAAATTTAAAAGCAACTACCTAATGAACAAAAAAAAAGTCAGGGTCTCAATGTACAGTAAGCATAGTATTACATTAGTTGACATTTCTATACGTTTGGTTGTCACAGATTATTCAACAGACTTGACGAATCTAAAGTCATCTTGGATGAGAGTAATCCTCGGGTCGAGATTTGCATCTAATTTACATGTTAAAGCCACCATCAAAGAAAGAGAGTGGACTGTTGAGTGACGCTCTCTTACATCCTTTCCCGGTCTCACATCATTATCTCTCTATTATCTCCTTAGATGTCACACATGGATATACAGAAAGCCTTGGTTCATATACATGGGCTGACAGAGAATCTGCTGGCTTATCTTGGATATCTAATGTAAATTATTAATGTTTGTATACATCAAGCCAAGGCTCTGGAGGTTGCACCGTCTTTTCCTCTGTACCAATATAAGGACCTGTTCACACCAGTGTATTCTTCCACTTTATGAACCATTTACAAGCACCAGAAAGGTCAGACTCACACTACTAGAGGCTCCTGAAGAAGAGCCAGGCAGTAGACAACCCAATCTGCGGCCAATCACTTATCACAGTTAAGTGCGGTTTTTACAAGTGAGGAAAACCATGGCAAAATGACGACTTGAAAAATGTGTGGAACTTAACTGCTCAATGTGAATACGATTTCAAAAAACATCCCCTTTGTCGATGCTATCTGACCACCAAAGTCATACCAATAATGCAACAGTCCTATGACAATTGTCATAAATGCACTCCGCACAAGGTTAAGAGGGGTTTTCCAAGAGTTCTTTTTACTGATGTCATCAGTATTTTATAGGTTAATAAATAGACAAGAAGGGGTGCTCCCTAGTGTAATACCACCCGGATATCAAGATGAACCTCTGCAATAATAATCTTACCGGCGGGTGTTGTGCGAGCCAGCCAAGTTCCTCTCAAGGCAGAGGATACCCAGGCTGCTGCACTAAATGCTGGACACGTCCACAGGACGGACGGAGGTAGGTAACGGAGAAGAGAAGGCATCAAATAGATCTTTATATAAAATTGTGTTGAATAAAATAATTTAATATAATTTCTTGTTTTCATTATTTTAATAAACATAATTTTATATAAAGAACTTGGTACAGCGCATGATTTTTAATGTCATCTATTTGATGACTTCTCTTCTTCAGTATCTGATGGGTGGGAGTCCCACACCCGGACTATGTACAATCATAAAACCAGAATAATGCACAAAGTGATGTCATAAAACAGGAATAACAAACACAGTGATGTCACAGTACATGGGTAAAAAACAATGTGAAGAAATAGAAACGGGTTATCTCACACAGTGATGTGACAGAAAAGAAAAAATGTACACAGTGACGAGCAGGGATAAAAAACACAGTAATGTCACAATAAGTGGTAATAAATGTCACAGAACATGGTAAATAAACAAATTGAACTCACAGTACAGAGATAATTAACACAGAGACGTCACAGTGCTGGGATAATAAACACAATGATGTCACAGTACAGAGATAATAAACACAGTGATGCCACAGTACAGGGATAATAAACACAGTGATGCCACAGTACAGAGATAATAAGCACAGTGATGTCACAGTACAGGATAATAAACACTGTGATGTCACAGTACAGGGATAATAAACACTATGATGTCACAGTACAGGGATAATAAACACAGTGATGTCACATTACAGGGATAATAAACACAGTGATGTCACAGTACAGGGATAATAAGCACAGTGATGTCACAGTACAGGGATAATAAACACAGTGATGTCCCGGACAGGGATAATAAACACAGTGATGTCACAGTACAGGGATAATAATCACAGTGATGTCACAGTACAGGGATAATTAACACAGAGACGTCACAGTACAGAGATAATAAACACAGTGATGTCACAGTACAGGGATAATTAACACAGAGACATCACAGTACAGGGATAATAAACACAGTGATGTCACAGTACAGGGATAATTAACACAGAGACGTCACAGTGCTGGGATAATAAACACAGTGATGTCACAGTACAGGGATAATAAACACAGTGATGTCACAGTACAGAGATAATTAACACAGAGACGTCACAGTGCTGGGATAATAAGCACAGTGATGTCACAGTACAATGATAATAAGCACAGTGATGTCACAGTACAGGGATAATAATCACAGTGATGTCACAGTACAGGGATAATAAGCACAGTGATGTCACAGTACAGGGATAATAAACACAGTGATGTCACAGTACAGGGATAATAAACACAGTGATGTCACAGTACAGGGATAATAAACACAGTGATGTCACAGTACAGGGATAATAAGCACAGTGATGTCACAGTACAGGGATAATAAACACAGTGATGTCACAGTACAGAGATAATAAACACAGTGATGTCACAGTACAGGGATAATAAGCACAGTGATGTCACAGTACAGGGATAATAAGCACAGTGATGTCACAGTACAGGGATAATAAACACAGTGATGTCACAGTACAGGGATAATAACCACAGTGATGCCACAGTACAGAGATAATAAACACAGTGATGTCACAGTACAGGGATAATAAGCACAGTGATGTCACAGTACAGGGATAATAAGCACAGTGATGTCACAGTACAGGGATAATAAACACAGTGATGTCACAGTACAGGGATAATAAACACAGTGATGTCACAGTACAGGGATAATTAACACAGAGACGTCACAGTGCTGGGATAATAAGCACAGTGATGTCACAGTACAATGATAATAAGCACAGTGATGTCACAGTACAGGGATAATAATCACAGTGATGTCACAGTACAGGGATAATAAGCACAGTGATGTCACAGTACAGGGATAATAAACACAGTGATGTCACAGTACAGGGATAATAAACACAGTGATGTCACAGTACAGGGATAATAAACACAGTGATGTCACAGTACAGGGATAATAAGCACAGTGATGTCACAGTACAGGGATAGTAACCACATAGATGTCACAGTACAAAGATAATAAACACAGTGATGTCACAGTACAGGGATAATAAGCACAGTGATGTCACAGTACAGGGATAATAAGCACAGTGATGTCACAGTACAGGGATAATAAACACAGTGATGTCACAGTACAGGGATAATAACCACAGTGATGCCACAGTACAGAGATAATAAACACAGTGATGTCACAGTACAGGGATAATAAGCACAGTGATGTCACAGTACAGGGATAATAAGCACAGTGATGTCACAGTACAGGGATAATAAACACAGTGATGTCACAGTACAGGGATAATAAACACAGAGATGTCACAGTGCTGGGATAATAAACACAGTGATGTCACAGTACAGGGATAATAAACACAGTGATGTCACAGTACAGGGATAATAAACACAGTGATGTCACAGTACAGGGATAATAAACACAGTGATGTCACAGTACAGGGATAATAAACACAGTGATGTCACAGTACAGGGATAATAAACACAGTGATGTCACAGTACAGGGATAATAAGCACAGTGATGTCACAGTACAGGGATAATAACCACATAGATGTCACAGTACAGAGATAATAAACACAGTGATGTCACAGTACAGAGATAATAAACACAGTGATGTCACAGTACAGGGATAATAACCACAGTGATATCAACGTACAGGGATAATAAACACAGTGATGTCACAGTACAGGGATAATAACCACAGTGATGCCACAGTACAGAGATAATAAACACAGTGATGTCACAGTACAGGGATAATAAGCACAGTGATGTCACAGTACAGGGATAATAACCACAGTGATGTCACAGTACGGGGATAATAAGCACAGTGATGTCACAGTACAGGGATAATAAGCACAGTGATGTCACAGTACAGGGATAATATACACAGTGATGTCACAGTACAGGGATAATAAACACATAGATGTCACAGTACAGGGATAATAAACACAGTGATGTCACAGTACAGAGATAATAAACACAGTGATGTCACAGTACAGGGATAATAAGCACAGTGATGTCACAGTACAGAGATAATAAACACAGTGATGTCACAGTACAGAGATAATAAACACAGTGATGTCACAGTACAGAGATAATAAACACAGTGATGTCACAGTACAGAGATAATAAACACAGTGATGTCACAGTACAGATATAATAAACAGTGATGTCACAGTACAGGAATACATTATATACAGTGAAGCCACAGCTAATATAATAATAGATAAGGGCAGTGATGTCACAACACAAGGACGATAAACATACCATCATACTAAAAAAATATTGAACAAAAATGATGTCAATAGAACAGTGAAAGTCTGGCACCACATTTCTGCACAGAACTGCAGGATAATCTGGAATCTTGTGAAACCAGTAGGAGATGAATGAGAAATGAATTACCAGAAAGGATATTCCAACAAACAGGTGTTAAGAATTAAATAAAAGGTTCTGTATGCTAATAGGTTTATAAAATGTGACACAGTTGAGTTGTAGTTTTCAGATGTACAGACTGTATAAAGTAGACATATTGTTAAAAAGCCATAAATGTCCGGTAATTCCTTCCCGTAATCCCAATAACAAAGCATAGAGTACCTGTAGTTTAGAAATTATGTTTCGCCTATTTGTCTATCTATCTATCTATCTATCTATCTATCTATCTATCTATCTATCTAACATTTGACTTCTTACCTTCATCCGCAGATACTTCGCTGCTGTACCCATCATACTCAGCAGATAGAGGGCTGTACTTCTGCCTAGTTTCCCACATGTAGTTCTGTTGCTTCTCTGAAGCAGGTCTGGAGCTATGCAAACGGCTTTTTGCCTCATGGTATTTCGCCAAACCTTCATCTTCACTTTCTGAGGATGAACCATGGAAGTTGTGACCTAATAAAACCAGATAACATAATGTCAGAAGTCCATCATGCAAGATTGATAAACCTTCAGTTAGGCCCCAAAATTGTTGTCTACGGGTGTTGGCTCAATGTCAAGCCAGATCTGGTTAGTATATGCTTCTACGAGATATGGTTTATATTTTTAACTAAAATGTATACAATCTCCCACCATATATTAAAGAGTCAAATTAGTTTCAGGCACAGAAGAAACCAGGCAAAAAAATCAGAAATGAGATATGACTCTATACCACAATTTGTGCGTGAAAACAGCTGCCATCTCTTTGATACCATCAAAATAATATATAAACTGTATGATGAAAGGTTTGGCAAATTTAAAGCCACCCTACAAAATCAAATACAAAAAATACTGAATATATCTCAGTACATCTCCCTCAATTTATGAGAAACCCTTGATACCAGTTTAATAGGAAACCTGAGGTTTATCAACCATATTCTTATGAAAAATGAGCATCTACTCCAAAACCTCCAAGAAAATGGCTGTTCCACTTTATATTGTTGACCAACATTAAAGCAAAGTCAAAGGTCAGAAGATGATAGAATCTGGAAAAGAAGAATCTCAAGACAGAAGTGAGGAGTCATTGCACATCAAGAAGTGCTGTAGAGCAGTTTACCTTTATGTCGCACTTTTTTGCCATCAGAGATGTCCACATCTCCTTCATTGCTCTTGTGAAACTGCTTCTCCTTTGTTCTTCTGTCTCTGCTTTCATTAACTCTATTAGATGGACTCTCATTTGCCTTTGCATAATGTTCTCCCAGATCTTCACTTTGGTTCCTCAGCCTTTTAGACTGGTCTCCATGAATTTGCTTAATATTTGGAAGTCTACGATGCTTTGAATGATTCACTGTCTCCTCAACATACTTATCTCTGTTGCCTCGAGGAGATGATAAGTTATTACTTCTGGGTGATTTTGACCTCAATGTTTTTGAACTCTGACCTGTTACATAATTTGTTTTAGTACGTTCTTTTGGATCATGGTCGCTTTGCCAATGGTTGTTGGATTTATGAGTCGTCTTTCTGGCTTTTTCCCTTCTTTCTGCTCCTTCAGTGGTAGGACCATATCTATGTCCTTCACTATAATCACCATTTTGATTTCCTTCAACAGAAATCCTGTCTTTCATCATCTCCTTGGAATGATAATTATAGTCTCCTCTCTCTGATGTCGGAAAGTCAAGATCATGCGCAAATTCTGCATCTTCACGTTGTCTACTGCAATTACTATCAAGAACATTGTCATGTCTTCGATTCCTTTCCTTTTGCGTCCTTCTGATGGCCTATGTTGAGTTGTAACTGTGGGGAGGGTGGATCCATATCCATTTGTATCCATGGATACGAAATCTGTACTACTTACATCACAATAATTTGGATTATCTTGAGTTATCTGACTGTCGTCCTTATTTTTAGCTCCCTTCATCTGATTTTCCTCCTCGTCTGTACGAAGTACGTGTATCATACTTGTAACCTGCTCCGTAACAGAGTCGGCTACAGAGTAACTAACCTCTTCGACGGCACTGGCTAAACCATCTACAGCATTACTCAGGGTGTCCACAATAGAAGACATAGATGGAAGACTGATGTTCTGCTGAAAGCTCCTGAAGAACGCCATTACTGGAGGCTTCTACTTCAAAATTTAATCAAAAATTATCCCAGTTTTTTTTTGCTGTAATCCAGTTGTCTATTGATTAGTCAAGTGGTTCTGAAGAAGGTAAGTAATGATTTCTATGGCAAGAGTGATACTGGGTGTTAGATAATCTACATTTGATCTGCATCACCACACAGTACAGATTATATGTCCAAGAATGGCCATACACATTAGATAGCTGTTGGCCTGAAAGACCCATCAGTTATTACTGCCAAGTCGACCACATGCACGTTCTCAATACTAACAGGGGAATAAGCTACTGCTGGACTCCTCCAGTGGAGCCTTGAGAAAAGTGCATCAGACATTTTGAAATCCAACAGCCCGATACTTCTCTCCTCAACATCTGCCATGACGAAATTAAAATTTAGACTAAATTTGCTACACACCCCAGCAAATCCAAGTAAGAGTAGTTAGTGACTTCTGCCATACTTATAATACTAATAAGTAAGTTGGGAGGGATTGGGTCATTGAGCTAAAAAAAAAATACATTTGCAAATAATATTTTAGGACAGAGTGGATAGTGGCTTCAAAGAGAGTCTTTCTCATTGGAGGCCCTGTCATGTCTTACACTACACAGACACACTGATTTCAATGGGAACCATGTAATACTTATCATTCTCCTGTGGGAAAATTCTGGAACCCGCACCTACCTCCAGAACTGGAGCCCCCCATTCTGCATGGTGAGTAGGCCGCCGCATCCATGCAGTGAATGGATAGAGAGGGAGTCAAGCGCGTTCATGACTCTCTATTCACTTCTGTGGGAGCCAAACAGAGTCATGGAAATAGACAATCACTCTTGTCAGCTGGGATATAGGATGGAAGACCCCTATTCTGGAAACAGGCTAGAGTCCCAGAGGTAGATATCCTATACATGTCTAAGGGGCGAATACCCCTTTACGTAAGAAATTAAACTTGACCTCATCACAGAACATGTCAGTCAAAGAACCCCTGAATTTGTCCCACTGCAGACTCCCAAATTAAAGGAGCCATCACTCACTGTAAAGTGTCTGAACCATAGAAGGTGATCAAAGATTTTTTTAATCACTTTTAGGGTCCATTCACATGTCCGTGCATGTTTTTGGCGGATCCGCAAAACACGGACACCGGAAATGTGCGTTCCGCATTTTGTGGACCGCACATCGCTGGCTCTATAATAGAAAATGCCTTTTCTTGTCCGGACAAGAATAGGACATGTTCTATTTTATTCGGGAACGCAATTGCGGATGTGGGCGGGACATAATGTGTCCTCATAGAAATGAATGGGTCCCCAATTCCGTTCTGCAAAATGCGGAACAGAATTGCGGACGTGTGAATGGACCCTAAAGATGACATGATTATAGCCCAACCAAAATTAAAGGGAGTGCTAGAACTATGTTCAGCTGTACTTAGGTTTTCAGATGCTTTTAAATGTTATTAAATTAGCAGCTAGGTGTCTGGGACTCTGGGACTGTGTACCTCAATTAAGATTAACATTTCAGAATGTGTTTTCAAAGGGGTTGTCCAAAACATTTTTATTCCCCCCACGCCACTCAGCACTACCTGTGAAGAAATCTATACTTACCTGCTGGCTGCCACTCCGATCAGACACGGTGGTTCTCGGACTGTCTGCACTTTGTACTTCACCTATCAACTTCTGCATGGACGGTGTCATGTGCACCGTTACAGCTAATGACCTCAGTGGTGATGTACCTCCTAGTGGCATGTGACTCGCCAGCAACATGCCTCTTGGGGACATGTCACTGTTGAGGCCAGTCATTGCCTGCAGAGGTGCACGTGACCCTGCCCATGCGGAAATTGACAGCCTGGAAGTCAAGTAACGTCAGTCTAGGAGCCATGGAGCTAGAATGGGGCAATAGGGTGCAGGTAAGTATAGTTCTCTTCACGGGTCCGTCTGGGTTTGGGGAGAAAATATTTTTTCAGGATTACCATAGTATTTAACAGATATGCAGTTGTACCCTCACTGACAAAAATAATAAGGCACCCAGAAAGAAATGTTGGATTGCTGCAAAACTCTCCATGCTTGTCAGTTATGTCTCAGGCACATATGTAAACAATTACAGGTGGGGTCTCATTACACACTGGATCTTGCCACCAGCGGCCGTAAAAGTGCTCCCTGTGCTGCCCTATAAAATGGCCCACAGAGGCTACTTTTGGGTAGTGTACCTCTTGGTGAGAGATAGTTCATGGCTGAACATGCCTCTACAATGCACAGATTGAGAGGCTGTATTATTGGACTGAGAGACGAAGGATTGTCATTTTAACAAGGTGTCCACCATATAGGCCGCTCTGACCTAGCTGTTGGGAGCAGTGGTTAGGTAAGGGCGCGCACAAATGGTGAATAGGCTCTGGATGGCCAAGACAGACCACCAGTAGACAGGATCATTTGACCGGCAGACAACATGAGCAGCTTCGCTGTCCACAGTTTCGTTGTCCACCATCCAGACACAGGTGGCACCTGTATTAAACAAACCATTTCCAGGCTCTTAGCATTGGGAAATTTGGTGTTATGGCGCCCATTACATGCCCTGTCATTGACAGCCAGCCACCATTTCCTTTGTTTGCAGTGGTGTTCTGAACAAGAATCCTGGAATGCTATGGACTGGAACCATATTGTCTTTAGCGACAAAATCAGGTTCTGTTTGGGATCCACGAAAGTCGGGGTTAAGTATGGAGGCCTGGTGGTGAGCACTTCAATCCTGACTTTGCTGTGGAGCCCCACCCTGCCCGAACTGCTGGTGTGCTGATCTGGGGAGCCATTGTATACCACAGTCTGTCACCCCTAGCAGTGATACGAGGGGCATTAAGAGCTCGGTGATATGTGTAGGACATCCTGCAGCCACATGTGGTCCTCTCATCGCAGGGCTTCCAACTGGTATCTTTTAGCAGGATAATTCTCGCCCACACACAGCAAGGGTTTCCCAGGAATGTCTCCACCAGATTACAACACGTCCTTGGCTGCCCGGTCACCAGATAACATCTGTGGACAAATGTGCAGCAGGATGCCATACAGGACCTGTATACCTAACTGCCCAACCGTATCTCATCTTGTATCCAGGCTAGAGGCGCCCAACAGGGTCCTAGAGCCTCCTTTCAATTGTACAGTTTGCCCCAATAAACTTCTCCTTTCGCTCTAATATTGTAATCACTTCCATAGATCATCATTACATTCACACACAGAAAGTTTTGTTTCATTCCAACAACTTCTTCTTGGTGCAATATTTTTTTTGTCAATGAGTGTACTTGCTTACCTCGTGTACATCTTTATTTCAATTTGGACTCTCCTGAACCCCTTTTCACCATGTAAACCAATGCCTCTGGTTCCTTTTCTTCTTGTATGTAACACTTCCTGTTGATGAACCCAACCAAACCCATGAAGCACTTCTCCTTCCTCTGCCACAGCTCCAGCACCGCCCCTAACAACACCCAGCTAGTTTATAGCTCCTCCCACCCCGCTAGTTACATAGACACTCCCCTATCACTGCCCCTAGCAACGCCCAGCTAGTTTATAGCTCCTCCCACCCAGCTAGTTACATAGACACTCCCCTGTCACTGCCCCTAACAACACCCAGCTAGTTTATAGCTCCTCCCACCCAGCTAGTTACATAGACACTCCCCTGTCACTGCCCCTAACAACGCCCAACTAGTTTAAAGCTCCTCCCACCCAGCTAGTTACATAGACACTCCCCTGTCACTGCCCCTAGCAACGCCCAGCTAGTTTATAGCTCCTCCCACCCCGCTAGTTACATAGACACTCCCCTATCACTGCCCCTAGCAACGCCCAGCTAGTTTATAGCTCCTCCCACCCCGCTAGTTACATAGAAACTCCCCTATTAATACCCCACCCATGGACGTCACATCACAGGAAATAGGAAAGAGCTGCATGGACATGGTCATGTGAACACAGCCCAGACCGGGAGATAGGAGGAAGAAATATATTACACAATTACAGCTGCCTCCATAAATGATTATTTTAAAGGATGTTGATGCAAACTGGAAAACCCCTTTAAGGTGATATATACAGTTATGAATGCTCAAGGAAGGGTAATGACAATTGAGAAAGTCAGTTCTAGGCCCCATACAGTCAAAAATCACTAGTAATTTTTCTCCTTTTTTCAATTCTGGATAGACCCTTTTGAAAGCAACAAATGAAATCAGCCTACTATAGTCGCAGGGTGTTTACAGTGAGGAACTTTGTTTCAATGGGCATGTTATAATTTTAGCACTTAATATTCCTCGATTTTACTGAAAAGCTGCTCTAGAATTATGTTACATTGTCCTCTGATGAATGACTTACCGAGAAAGAAAACGCTGTTCTTCTTTTGTCATTGCTCAGCTACGACTTCGCATAACTAAGTGACATTATAATGAGCGTGCCAATCACAGCGATACATTATTGTATGGAGAGAATATCACAGTATATTTACTCGCCTTCTGAAATGGATACCGAGACGATCTGGCGGTATTGTTAATGACTGCTATGTATAGGCTTTTGTTTTACATTTCACTCTATATTTTCCTATAGAATAAGATCCTATTATTTTTTCCCTTTTTTTTATCCATGTATTCCAAAAGCTATAGTTGTTTTATTTTTGAGGGGCTGAAAACCGCAAGGTTCCTAACCTTTGCCCTCTAAAAAATACGCGCACACACTTACCTGTCCATGGCCCCGCTGTGCCCAGACCGCTGCCCCTTTCACAGTCACTTCCGATCCCCGCAGGACCAGGAAGTGGCTTGGTCTTGTGAACGCTGCGGCCAATCACCGGCCTCTGCAGTCACATCTGCTTGAACGTCACGTCAGTGTTCATCGACCAAGCCCCTTCCTGGTACTGTGGCGACAGCAGCGCGGACAAGAAAGGACCGCAGACAGGCGAATGTGTTTTTCTTTTTAAAATGGGTCACAGGTTAGGGCCATTTGCGTTGCAACCCCTTTAATGTCGAAAAGTATTTGAGGGATTTTTTTTTTGTGGGATTGTTTGTGGTTTTTATTGGCACCAGTTTGGGGTCCTTTTTTGGGGGATAACATCAAATTCTGACATTGCTTTTTTGCATTTTTTTTTATGTTTTTTTACCTTAGAAATGACATGATAACTTTACTCTGCAGGTCATAACAATTACAGCAATACCAAATTCATACTTTAGGTTTTTGTTTTTGCACAATATACTGTATTTTTCTCTTTATAAGACGCACTATTTTCAACCAGTGGGGGAAAAATGGTGGTTCGTCTTAAAAAGCAAATACACATGAGCACTTCTATTATGGAATCGCTCACTAGTACCCAGTAGGACCAAGGAGTGGCGAATACAGAGCCCCTAGTGCTGGCTTTACTCACACTCTCTGGTCTTCTGTGTCCCCCGCACTCTGCTGTGTCCTCACTGCGTACAGCGCCGTAGGACATAGTTCATTATGACCTGACACTGCAGCGCTAGCGGAAGAGCGTGCTGGATCCCCTGGGTGGTGGCGCCATGTAGGAGCAGGAGAGGTAAGTTCTTTTATTTATTTTGTTATCTGATCTGAGGTCTGATAAGGGTATGTTCAGACGACGACAATTGTCGCGCGACAAAAAGTCGCGCGACAATTTGGGAACCACTACACTGCAACATTTGTAGCGCGACATTGATGTCACATTAATGTCGCGCGACAATTTTTATAATGGGTGTCTATGGTGGTGTCGCACGTGCAACATGCAACATGTTGCGACTGCGACACAACAGTCGCAAGAAGTCCATCCCGGATGGATTTTTGTCGACTGTCGTGTCGCAGTCGCAGCATGTCGCATGTCGCACTGCGACACCATAGACTCCGATTATAAAAATTGTCGCGCGACAATAGTGCGACTTTTTGTCGCGCGACAATTGTCGTCGTCTGAACATACCCTTAACACCGGGGTCTGATATAAGGTCTTATATTATTTAGGGGGGTCTGATCTGAGGTATGATGAAGATTGGGTGTCTGATCTGAGGTCTGATTAAGATTAGAGGTCTGATTTGGGGGTCTGATCTGAGGTCTGATTAAGATTAGGGGTCTGATCTGAGGTCTGATTAAGATTGGAGGTCTGATTTGAGGGTCTGATCTGAGGTCTGATTAAGATTAGGGGTCTGATTTGGGGGTCTGATCTGAGGTCTGATTAAGATTGGGGGATACATTAGGGGGTCTGATCTAAGGTCTAATAAAAAATATTGCAGTGGGGGACCAGGAAGCCTCAGTTTAATGATAGTGGTAGGGAATCCATGAAATGAGTATAATTTATTTTGGTTTTTTAATGTAATTATTAGCCTTTTTAAAAAATAAAACAAAAAAAATAAATTAACAGACAGAACTGTTTTTCTGTGTATTCATGGAGTACTACAGAAATCAGATAAAGTTCCATCTCACCTGAATGATTCTTTGCACCAAACTCTGAGCTTCCTCGGTGAAATCCTCCAGTTCTGTCAACACACATCTTCTTGTTGATGTAGAGAAAAAGTAAAAGGAGGAGAACAATGGAAACACCGACTGCCGAAAGAAATCCAATCGCTTCTGGAGACACTGAAATGAAAAACAGACGCAAATAATCAGGAAGCCATAGACCTACTATCAATAATCAGTAAAGCTGGTCATACACATTAGAGCAGGCATGCTCAACCTGCGGCCCTCCAGCTGTTGCAAAACTACAACTCCCAGCATGCCCGAACAGCCTACAGCTATCAGCCTAGAGCAAGGCATTGTGGGAGTTGTAGTTTTACAACAGCTGGAGGGCCGCAGGTTGAGCATGCCTGCATTAGAGAACAAAAAGATCAGGCATGTCAAAGTCCAACCGCCCAATCCTTATTTCCCTCAACATCTGCCATCGGGCAAGAGTCAGCAGGGCCCTCATGCACATTAGATGGTCGGCCAGTCCCACGGAAATTGGCCGTTCCGTTAATTCATATAATCTGTTTTTTAAGACCGACGTTTTAGATGCCAGTCTTAAATTCTCCTGCACTGGTGGTGGATCCTGGCGTAGATTTAGATCATTTTGAAGTAATTTTACAACATACATGTAATGAAATTATTATTCTTTTCATTTTCCTCTTTGGAAGCGCCCCCTGCGGTTTATCCTTCTGGTCCACCTTCTTCTGCATTCAGTGGTGGACACCCATACTCAATGCCTTCCCTGCTTCCTATCCCCTCCCCTTAATGCCGCTATAGTGATCTCATAGGTGGTAAAATGGTCCAAACACCTTTCATTCATTCACCCCTACATCTAAATCCATAGAAATATATAGCTATATCTCTCTCTAGACTGTGGAGAAAGAATCGGTGATGGCATTGCATACCATATGTGTCCCCGTGGCTATACATGAGGGATTATTTGGTATGCAGGGGAAGAATAGGGTAACAAGAGCTAATCTGGGAGATGTAGGTGCTTGATGAGCTGCTGCCCATCCACAGAAAGGGAAGAAATTCTTTCAGATATGTGAATTAAAAAGAAAATTACATTTGTGGGATGAGCCCTTTTATGCTACAGCACATAAAGTCATTTTAGACAACTGTTTGCTTCCAACATAGTAGGGATAGTTAGGGGAAGACCCAAAGAGGACCGTGCCCCAGAGCACGAAGTGAGGTCCATCAAGAGTTCGATGAGTTTGAAGGCACTGGAGTGGCTACATAGGGCTCTGATCTCTACCCCAATGAACACCTTTAGGATAAACTGGACCGCTTAAAAGGGTTGTCTCATCTCAGACAATGAGGGCATATTGCTAGGATATGACCCCATTGTTTTATAGGTGCGGGTCCCTATATCGGGAACGGAGCCCCGCAAAATGGTGGCTAGAGGACTCTGGGGTGGCCACCACCAAGCACTCTCCCCATAAAAGTGAATGGAAGCGCACCACACATGACCGGCCACCGCTCCCATGCGCCCTCCACCACTTTCGGGGCTCCGTTCTCGATATAGGTGCAGGTCCCACTAGCGATATGCCCCCATTGTCTGAGATGAGACAACCCCTTTAATACCCAGGCAGACAAGTTCATATAGATGTGATGGTCGGCTGTCCACATACTTTAGGCCAGGCAGTCTGTGTATGGGCACAGGACCTCAGCTTGACTTTGAGAATGAGTGAAACTATATTACAGTTTCAAAAGCTTTAGAAGAAAAACAGTTAAAAGCCGTCGTGTAAATTAGAGGACAATTAAGACGTACTTCTTGAAGGCAATCATTATATCACCTCTATTCTATGTCAAACTCTACCATTAAAAGCAATTAAGTGCTTGGTATTTCAAAAGACAGTTTGGCAGATATAAGTTGTCCCTGCAAACCATTTGTGATAATTACACAGGTTAATACGGCACATAGAACCGCCAATACATCTGCAGAAGGGGCTTCTAAAGTACTGCCTACTGTATGTGCAGGGTTTAAGGAGTTGTGCCAACTAATTTATCACTGGGGGTCCGACCGCTGGGACCCCCACCAGTCCTGTCCCCCATTCTGATGGAGCGGCAGGTCGGACATGCACCCTGCTGCTCCAGTCATTCTCTATGGGACCCCGGAGATAGCTGAGTACAATGCTCAGCTAATTCCGGCAGTCCTATAGAGAATAACTGGAACTGTGGGGGTGCATGCTCGGCCTTCAGCTCCATCACATCAGGGGAACAGGACCCTCAGCGATCAATTAGTAATTCTCTATTCTATGGATAGGGGATAACTTGCAAACTTGGCACAACCCCTTTAACATTATATAACAATTCAGGCTCAACATAAGTTATTTAGCCCCAAAGTGATAGATATAGACTATTAAAGTAATGTTATTAAAGTAATGCTCCACTTGCAAGAATCTTTT